>OX371272.1:17140258-18340258 GCA_947310995.1 Yponomeuta cagnagella | reverse complement strand
CTGTTGATCGGGTCTTTTGTGCCAGGAAATCTTCAAGTCTTAAGTTCTAATGATTATTGTAATGTCAAGCTGAAGTGTCTCATGCCAAGCATGTTTCCTTAATGTCTCTTTTGAATACGAATTGACTTGAGTATGAGGCTCTGGAATTGTTTACAGAAATATTTTCCATTTCAATGACGTTAAAAAATGCAGTCGAATATATTAAATTTTCCTTCAGCTTTTTTTTATTTGGACTCTGAGTGGATGAACTATTGGTAACAGAATTATTTTTCTTTGAAAGTAGATATGTTGATGCTTTTTCGCTGAAAGTATGCTTTGCTTCGCAAGCCATTGTTCATAGCCAAAATTCACACTGCAATTTTCATTCTTGCTGTCTTCATCATCATCATCATTCAGCCACAAGAAGTCCACTGCTGAACATAGGCCTCCTCCATGGATTTCCAAAAAGACCGGTTGGAAGCTTGCATCCAGCGTCTAAGCTGAAGCATTTTTTATAGCTTACTAGCAGCAGCCTAATCAGCGTACGACCTATTCTCAGATCTACCAAATATACAAACAAAAATTTATAAAAATCGGTGAAGCCGTCTCAGAGGAGTTCGATAACAAACACTGTGACACGAGATTTTTATGTATTTGATTAAAAATGCTAATAACCACCATTTAAAACAATGACTAACTATGACTAGGACAGTTGCCTATTAGCTACCTAAATGTCGACTCATCCGTCAAAATTAATAAAGAAAAAGCTCAACGTCACCATATAACCATACCATATAACAAAAATTTATAAAAATCGGTGAAGCCGTCTCAGAGGAGTTCGATAACAAACACTGTGACACGAGATTTTTATGTATTTGATTAAAAATGCTAATAACCACCATTTAAAACAATGACTAACTATGACTAGGACAGTTGCCTATTAGCAACCTAAATGTCGACTCATCCGTCAAAATTAATAAAGAAAAAGCTCAACGTCACCTAGATATCTATTTTGTTATTGTTTCTGACTTTCTTTGTAATAGTGAAATTTTCGTACAATCATAAAAGTTTCACCCACATTATAGAGAACAGTTTCCACGGACAAGACTTGAACGAACACATCGGAGGTAATTCCTTTGCTGCTAGGCACTTTTCTGGCTACGTCACTCACTGTACCTACTTGCCTTCTCAACAGTGTATTACGGCTTATTATTATTACGGGAGGTTATGAAAAAATTAAAAAAATGGGGTATTTTGGGCGAAGCGGTGGCAATGCGTCAGTAGAACGCTCGCCCTATATTCCATAGGTCCTGAATTCGATTCCAGTAACCAATGACTTTTCTCAGTGAAGGAATTTTTTGAATTTTTTGTAGGTTAGTAACATTACAGTGAAGGGAACATCGAGAGAAAACCTGAGTGTCTGAGGTGTACAGATACCTCACGGACCTGAAATCGCTAATTCGCAGCGGGCATGCGTGGAGATTTATTCAGACGGACGGCTTACCCAGTGATCTTCACCCAAACACGAACTTTACTATTTTTACAACTTGGGCTTTCCTATAATCCTAAAATTATACTTGAAACCTTGATCCAATTAAGAATAAACCACTAAATTGTAATTTAATAGGTGGTACCTCTTGGACTATTGATCATTTTTTTCGAAAAACCGGGGCATAATAAAATCTGGCGAAGATCCAGAGTAGGGCCCACACTTTCCCATGAGATGAAAACACGAGCGTTGCGTGGAATCATGAGATTGCATTTCGACCAATCGAAGAATACCCGAACAGTGTGCCATTATGTTGGAAAGCTGTCATTTGTATTGATGGAAGTATTTAATAATCCAATTCAAGAGGGTGAAAGTGCTCCGATGATCTTTAGTTCTGCATGTAGGTGAAACACGTGGTGATCCAGTGACCTAAAATTTCAAGACAAATTATCTATCCAGCCTATAGGGCTTTTCACTATCACGCCATCCCTCGGTCCCCTGCCATTCCCGTACATTGCTTTCCGAAGGCAAATTACAAATTGTAACTAGTATTATTTTATGGCAATTACGATTTATTTATGCTATACCAACTCCCACCCACACTAGAAGGGTGAAATCCCGGAGTCTGTAGTGGCTGAGACATATTTTTAGATGTAGTTGCCTGACCAGCACCCGCACCATCGTCTCAGCTTAATCGTGCAGAACCTACTAAGCTACGCTTTTCTCACGATGTTCTCCTTCACAGTTGGTCCCTCTCAAATCGCTGTGTATAGATATCCGTGCGTGATTACCTCGCAGAGCGGTGCCTAGTACAGTATAATTATTACTTTGTCTATACTTTACATTGTAAGATGTCTAAAAAAGCGCGCTCTTCCTCATTTCCCTATCTTAGATCGAAACGCGGAAACAGTTAACGGCAATTGTTTTAATGTATTGCCTGTTTCATTGCACAGTACATCCCACTTCTAGTTTACGTAATAGAGATGGGATTTTCAACTTTCCAATTTGTTGTTGCACAATTTTCTTGTGTTTTTCAATACGGCCCATGAAAAATGCTCACTGTTGTGCTTATCATAGGCCTCTGTCCCGTCTCGTCAACCCCTCGCAGCCTTCTTAACGTCGTCCACCCATCTGACAAGTGGCCTACCTAGGCTAGTTTTCGGCCACCATTGCATTACCTTCGTCCACCGCCCATCTTAACCAGAACTAAAGAGATCTTCTTAGCGTATCGACAGCAAACGAGGTGAAAGGATTTCCCAATCAGCGTAAAGAACTGATTATTGTCCAAAGTGCGCCAGACATATCGGGATCTGGGGCCTAGTTTTGCGCACCAAACCCTGTCAGAATCCTGACGTTTGCGATAGCAATTATTGGTGTGGAATTTGACAATTTGGCGATTGGAATCGTTCAGGATTTGGTGCGCGTAATACAGGAGCTGTAGGAACACGTTCGTGGAGACTACTTTCGTGCATAGTTTTGTCATTATTTTGGGTACTTTAATTTTATTTTGAACATTTTCAGCACCTGACCAGAGTAGTTTTTATTGACCCCCCCGCGTTCTTATTTGTCAAAACACCTTTGCCCGCAGCATTTCTGTTAGCCCACCATTTTGTTAAAATATCCTTCGATATAGGTGCGTAAAACACACTTTGGTTAGACACAACGCACAACGATTATGCAGGCATTATCATAACGTCTGTTCTTGATTTTACTGCGATACGGTTTGCCGATTACGAACATTCTCCACGCAGTGAAGTACCTTCGCAATGCTACTTTCATGATGCACATACTAGGTACCTACGCAAATACATAGTCGCTCGTAACTTTGTAAACAAAAGCGCAAGATTGCACAATTTTTGTTAAGTGTGTTTGCAGTTTTCTTACCTATAAGAATAATCACCGGATAGTTGGCGCTGTCCTCGCCTGCTTAGGGTACCGCATTATTCTAGTTTAGATGTAAAACAAATCATCGTATCTAATATTTTATAAAATAACATTACCGTCAAAGTCTGCCTTAATTCTTCTAAAAAGAAGAATATTTGTTATCTAGGGCATGCGCTTCGACACTATAGGTACGGACATCAACAAGTTATTTTGATGGGCAAGATTGAAAAGAAAAATGTCGTGGCTGAGAACCTTGGGGAATGGACGCATGTTGTCCGCATTGAAAACCTGTTTCATCATCATCATCATCAACCCACCTCTGCCCACTGCTGGGTACGGGATTTTCCCCAACACACCATCTTTCGCGATCTCTCGCAATCCGCATCCACGGGCCCTCTGACAACTTCATTAAAGCCGGTTTCGCTTGGCAAAAGATTAAGAAGAATACGGAGAGTCAACAATCAGCCTCCATTAATGAAGAAGCACTCGAAAAAGATGAATGCTTAAAAATATGACACAAAAAAGCCTTTCACAATTATAAACTAGAGTTTAAATTGCTTTGAAACCACTCACAACGTCAAACTAAAAAGTCCTAAACTATGCACCGTCCTCACCCTTGCACGAGTTACACGCTCAATTACACCAAATTGATGTGTGTACAGCGCTTATGCATCGTGACGAATTAACTGGGGGCCCTTTGGCTGGTTTAATTCAATTAAATCTGAGCCCGTACTCGGCATCCGATACGGTAGTTCGTACCCCCGTTTTATCGAAGTTCTCTCTCTTATTTGAAATGCGAAGTATCGAGATTTGACCGACAAAACGTTTATGCAGCTTCTGTGCGCGAACACGCTGCCAAGCGAACTATCACACTAGACATTTTTTTTTAATGTTTCGATGCACAATGCTAGGGCCGTTGGCAATTCACAATGTCTCTTTCTCATAAAGGCCCTTACTTATTTTGGACGATTTCTTAATTTGTAGAAGGGACATTATGAGAGAAAGGGACATTTTGGGAATGGGACATTATGCACCGGAACGTTTCTTCATAGTGGCTTCTGTTGGTGGGCGCGTGCGTTGTCCCTAGTAGCATTGACTCGGTTGACCAACTGTTAGATTTGATACCTCGTTTAGCAAGCGGTCCAACCTTATTGCGCAAAGTTTGCCTAATAAACGTCGTATCTTTACTACGGTGGCCCAACTTTGGGGATTTGTAGGCGAAAATACTAACAATTTCCCAACGATATGTTTTGATGATGTGACTTACTTTTAACGTTGTCAACTTTTGTGTTCAACACGACAGTTTGGCAACTACGTACGTGGTCTTGGCATTATCAAGTTCAGTCTTTCTTAAGGTTCCGTACCTGAAAAGGAAAAACGGCACCCTTATAGAATCACTTTATTGGCCATCCGTCCGTCCATCCGTCTTTCTGTCTGTCAAGACCCTTTATCTCGGGAACGCGTGGAGATATCGAGTTGAAATTAAAACCATATATCTACCCGGGTCTACAATCCCTTGAAGCTGTTAAAAATGAAACTTCTAAATTACAGCCGTTTATGCCACAAAAAACGTATATTTGGACACTCAGGGGAATCAAAATTTATAGGGTACTTTCCGTTGACCAAGAACTATGAAATTTGGCAAGTAATATCGACGTATATTACTACAAGTACCTACGGGGAAAAATCCGAAACCATAGATTTGTAACTAAATAATAAAAAATAGTCTGAAGTTTGGGAAAGGCTCGGAAAAACTGCGAAAAACCGTCGGTGGGCGAGTCCGACTCGCACTTGCCCGGTTTTTCGTATCTGAATTTATCCCCAAAGTAAAAGTTGTACAGAGAGTAGAGGCTCAGCATAGGACGTCGCTCGGCGAGACGATTCAAGTAGGTACTTGCTTCCTCAATATGATTTGGAACGTACCTTCGTGAACCATGACTGGTCTTTGCATTCTCGAAATTTCCTACGTTGTGGTTGAAATAAATTTTATACTCCCGACGTACCTAGTACTTTGCACTCTTACTTAATTAGATTAAGAGAGATTTTGTTGTTTGTCTATATACAGAACGCAACGCAAACGACTAATATTATTCGACTGTTCATTGTTATCGATTAAACCCAATATTCGAATACTTCGATTGTTTTATTCAACTATCGCTCAACGCTAATATACTCTTGCTAGCTTAACACCGGGAGACAGACCGCAACGTGGTGAAGAGCTCGCTACCAATCAGGGAGCTAGTAATGACGGCTATAAGACCCATGAAAAAAGGCAGAAAAGCGGACTGAATAATCCGACACAATGGCATCAGATATTAAATACGGATTAATTGTTTAATGCCACCGATGATCCCCCGTATTGTTTCACAATTCGCACGGAAACAATCGAGCGAGGCATTTTTTGCACGGCTGAGTCACCATTGGTGATTGACATCGGAAGATCAATGGGATGACGAAGGACGTTGACAAGGACATGGATTGTGAAATTGAAAAACCACAGAACAAAGAATACAACACTCCCCGCAAAACATTATCGATCGGGTTAAATTAAGCACTGACTCTTTCGAATGGCGTCAAATTTTGTCAGATATCCGGGCCTACACGTATGTGCTAATACATGCTTGCAGTCGAACTCAGAGCTCAGCCATGGGGCTAACCCAAAAAATTGCCGTGCTCTTCTCAAGTAATGAAGGTAACAAAAGCTTACACAAGGATCTGAACAAATATAGATCGATCGCTATCCAAAGATAACATTAGCATACTACTTTCCTTCTTCATGCACCAGTAAAACATGAAGTAGCAGAAGGTCCACTGTAGGATTCCTGAGGTGGATTCCCATGGTGTGCGATATTGTGCACCACCATGCGCCCGCACCGTCGCAGCGTGGGAAGGGGCTCTCTAGTAGAAGTTCTTGGTAGCGTGGACGCGTGAGAACCGTGCGTCGGGTCCAACGTGACCAATCTAAGATACGCTGCGGGATCTTTACGTACATCTCTACACTCTACTTGAGGCCTAGCCCGGAAAGAGCGAATTCGCCGGCATACTTATTTTAAATTCGCGCGATGCTTGTGGACGCGATGTATTGGCGCCCAGTACTCATTTTCGCGAGACGACTCGCGGCGAATTCGTCCCGTCTGGGCAAGGTCTTAAAAGATGCCGTTGGAGCCGACGCACCGGGCCTCACGCGTGCGGCGTCCACGCTACCAGGAACTTCCACGAGCGGGCCATCAAAGAACGAGCGAGCCTCCGCTCGGTGCGGTGCGTGGCTGTCCGTGCACGTTCGGCTCTAGAATCCCACCGTGGGATTGAAACTTTAGGTCTGACCTCTTTCTTTTTTAACCCGGGTTTCTATGCTCAACCTTTCTACCCTGTTCATCAAATTTCAAATCACAATTTGAAACTACATATTATTTCTTTATTTATTTTGCCTTGAACCTTCTATTTTCCCGCAGTTTGGACCATATCAACGGGTGGTCCATAGCACTGTTTTTCCAATTTGTCTGGTTGACGAACCACCTAACAAATACTGCGTTGGCCGAGACCACCAGAGAGGTAACCAGAGGCGTCCTGATATCTCAGCAATCCATCTTAGTCTGGGCTTCTTAATTAAGTATACAATTATTACAGTATGAAATTTACAATATGTTATCTGTTGGCGGATCAGCTCTTTAAATAGAGTTTGAAGGTCTTATGCTACCTGCGGTCTTACTATCTTTTGCATAGACTCGATGTTTCGAATATTTTCTGGGATAGCCTAGTTTCAATAAGGTACGACTGTACCCTACATAGACTTATGTCCTGTCCTTAAAACTGCTATTTCATTAACATCTGTAGAGAATCTGCCGGGCCAACTGAAAACAATGAATTGCATTGTGAAATCGTAAAATCAATTGAAACTGCAACGTACAATGAAATAAAACAAATTTGAAAACCGTTTTTCAGTATTGTTAATTAATCCACTTCGAGTAATCACAACTTTTATATTTATTTTTTTTATACGATCTAAAAACGTTGTGTAAAAACAAATCAATTGTGTCGTATAAGAATAGGCTAGTACCTATTTATAGATAAAAAAAATACTGAAAAAAATTATTAAAATTATTAAAAAACTTGAGTTTAATTAAGTATAGGTATTCATAAGCAGCCTATATACGTCCCACTGTAGGGCACAGGCCTTCTCTCAGAGAGAGAGAAGCGGTGGTAGCCTAGTGGGTAGAACATTGGACTCGGAAGCGGGAGACCCAGGTTCGATTCCTAGTGTGGGCATGTACCTATGACTTTGTTTTCTAAGTTATGTACATTTGTGAAGTTATAGTAGCAATACCACTCGCTAACGGTGCAGGAAAACATCGTGAGGAAACCTGAGTGTCTGAGCTATTTACATACCTCAGCGCTTGAAATCGCCAATCCACGGTGGGCACGCGTGGTGATTATGTATAGGTATTGCCGTTTATCTATTAACTCTGTCCAATGTTCCGAAGATTGGTATTTAATTTGTCAGCCACTATATCAGATTTAGATAATTTCGCGCCTTGTCCGATTCGCGATAATAGCAATGAATTCGTCGAAACGAAATGAATAAACTTGTCCAAGTGTCTTAGAAATAACTTTCAAGTGGGGCTTGGCAATGCTTGGAATTCAGGTAGGAGACCAGAGATAAGTGGACACTTCTTGTATCGAAGGCCAAGACCCACTTCGGGTCGCTGAGCCAGCGGAGTAAGTAAATAAGTTAGGTCTTGGAAATTACTTTCAAGTAGGCCCCTCGAGCCCGTGAATTGTATCATTAAAATGTGAAAATTACTTTGCTAAATTCCGCCAAAATCCCGCAAGCACCCTCCCACTTTTTCAAGCCGAAGCAAGACACAAACACACCACCACCGACACTAATACTGTTGTGAAAAAATGCGTTGCGACGCGTTTCGCCACTAACACGAGGCATCCTCAGGCTCCGGTGGTCAATGGTTGGTTGTTGTTGGTGGTGATTGTCAGTCGACCACCGGAGTAAGTAACATATTTGCACAACAACAGAAAGAAAACTAAATACCTACACAACAGACAAAACGAATAAATAAAACAGGACCATAGATGTAGAATCGCTCGTAGCCCCGGCTGCCTGAGTGATCTTAAACGATCACGAAGGTTAAGCAACACTGGGCGCGTTCAGTGCATGGATGGGTCGCCGTCTATGCCTAACGCTAGTGGCATTTTTCCGAGCGGTTCCGTGCTTCGCAAGGCACGTTAAGCTGTTGGTGCCGGCTGCCGTCGATAGATGGCAGTCGTTAAGCCAAGTCAGAGGCTTTAGGGCGGCTTGACAACTTCTGACAGTAGACGAGCCACTAGTCTACAAGCCTCCACCAATCCGGACTTGGCCCCCGTGGTGGAGTATGGCCTATACCTTCCTCAGGGAAGAGACCCGTGCCCCTCGGTGGGGACATAATGGGTTGATGATGAAGATGTAGCCTGTGGTGTATCTAAGTCGCCACAAAAGGCACCTGACTCAGCGTTATGCTCAGAAAGTGATCCCTCAGCGCTGATTTTCAGTCAGTGCCTACGGTAACCCATAATTGTACTACGGAGTGCGTAAACATCATCGCGTATTACCTCAGACTCGGTAAATCCTTTAGCATATGACTGACTACCTCGTTGGTCTAGCAGTTGGCACGCTTGACTACCAAAACAGAGATCGTGGGTTCTATACACACTGGAGGCCGCCGTAATTGATTTCTACCAATCGCCTCAGTCTGAGTGTATTCCCATGTTTCCTTGCCTGGTTACCATACCATAGGGTATCCTAGTTTGGGACCAAGTGATTGCCTTATGAAGTTATCATTATATGTTAACATACCTATAATAAGTCAGACAACACAAATCAGCCGTTACAGCCCCCGTCGTACAAACCGCAAGCAAAAATCTTCAACGACGTGGGATTCCTCGACGTGCGGTGACTTTCACACACCTCGTCACTAAGTCACGAAAGAACCGCTTCGGCCATACTCAGCTCAGCTGTTCCATATTCCATCCTACTGAAGTATGTATGGATGCAAAATCTTTCTCGCTAAAGCGAATTCACTCAGGCGAACTTTATAATTGTAGTGTTATTTTTTCAGCTAAGCTTGGAAGGTAGGGACTGGATAAAATGTCGTTATTTTTTTTTTAACGCCGTTTACATGCCAGAAGTTCTACTAATGATAGTACTCTTTCGCCGATCGTAAAAAGTGCACGAGCCGTAAACGTAAAGCCGAGCCGATAGAACAATGGCGCAAGAAGCATCTGACAATTTAGTAATAGAAATATTTACATACTTAGTTCTTCATAAAGACAATTGGAAAGAAAAATTAAAAACTTCCTACGCCATGTTTCTCTAACATACATAATTCTCTTAAGTGTCCATCGCGAACGAATTTTTGTTCAGGCCATCTGTCGAGCCGAGCATAGTACCAGCCGCTAATGGTGAAGTAAAACATCCTGAAGACACCCGAGTGTCTGTGTTCGCATCTCTGCCAATTCAAGCAACAACCGATTCGCGCCTCTGCGCCTCGTTCGGCGCTCTCGTTCGAAGACTTTCGCCATTAATTAAGCCGAGCCGATAGAACAATGGCGCAAGAAGCCGATCTCGATGTGTTGCTGTTAATTGCACGCCGATCGCCTTTCTCGATGGTGACACGAAAAAGCGGCGCGATTCAGCTGCGTCTCATGTTCCGATCCTATATGTTCCGCAGCTGTGAAGTTACGTGCACTCTTTTCGGTTCCAGTTCTTTTTCTGTGACGTGTGTCATGTGGAGTCAATGGCGGCTGTCTATTTTTTCCGGAAACTTACTCTGGCTTATTGTGATTTTCTTCTTTTTTTTTTTCATTATTTGCCTTCTTTTGTGTTAACACATTGATCTTATACATTTTCATTGTAACACAAATACTTTGCTTCAAGAACGTCAAAATTTAATTACAATTTAAAGATACGCAGCTGGGAAACTCAACATTTAGTTTTAATCTTAACACACTTGAGAAACAAGTAACAACATTATATTCTTTTTGTTGCACTAACTCGTGCTGAGGACAATTTTAAATAGGTTTTTTAAGTAACAACATCTTAACGATATGGAATTAACTTGAATTCACAAATCAAAATAAGACATCGGAGTTGCAGCCTTTCATTTTGTCGATTCAATCTGGATCAAACGTGAGACCTAACTGCAAGAAACCTATGCAAGAGTTCGTTTGAATCGCAACAGGTGCTACCATACGCACAATGGCGCGTGTTTTTTTGTGCCTTTTGCGTATTATAAACGTAAACGTAAGACGTTAGAAAGTGCTTTGTGATCGAACGCGTCGCCTAATCGCTTATTGTTGTACGTCTCTTTGTATATTGAGTGGAGGCGGCAAATAGCATTCTTTTTTGTTAAACAAAACTTGGCCATAGCAGTTTTATTACTTTCCTAATATAAGAATTACTTTCCTAATATAAGAATTACTTTCCTAATATAAGAATTATTTTCCTAATATAAGAATTCCTTCACGCTAACGTAGAAGGAAAACATTGCGGAGAAACCCGGGGCTTGGTTGGCTCCGCACGTATTGACTTGTCTTTCCTGTGGGCTAGGCCGACTAAGCTCAGTCAGCCTACTCCCATCTAAAAAACAATGTCCCCAGGCACTGCAGCGTCCGAGTGGTCCCTTCACCCATCTAGTGTGAGTGAATGTGGACGCTGTATTAATCATCACATTACGTAGATGCAAAGGCCAAAGTTTTTTTTTTTAGTATAAGAATTCGTAAAGGGCTGACTGTTTCGGAGTGTCGCAATATCAATACATATTAAATTTAATCCAGATTTACTTACTTGACTTCTTGTCAAGTTTTGTAGAAAATAATTGTGCTAGAATATCGCAATATCTTCGACAAGCACAATTCAGACAACACAATCACTTGCTCTGATCTCACGCTACCCTAGCTTACCTAACCTAAACTGTGATGTGGTATCCAAACAATAAGTTTGCACGTTAGTGTATCCAAACTGAGGTCGTGTTTACAAACGACCCCAATTTCGGGCGGCCGATAGCGGAAATCGAGCCCGGTACCTCTAAATCAACAAGTATTAATGTCATGCAATATAATCTTATATCTGGATATAAAATATGTCTTACATATATCATATATCTCGATATTTATAACATACGGTATATCTGCTGCGTGCCAAATTTCATGCAAATCGTTCAATTGCTTACACGTGGTTTCGTGACGAACGTCTAAACATAATAATCTAAAACCACTATTAAGATGATTGAGAGATTGATCTGACATTTTTTTCAAAAATGATCTGTAAAAAAGATATCGGTGACGTTAGGGAACCTCGCGGAGCCCTAACGGGCTTAAGATACATAAGTACCGGCGGACTTGGTTCGGAAAATCCCATTCACACAAAGCCATATCCTCGCGTCCAGCCTAAGTCTGCTGACAACAGCACCGTGCTTGCGCTTAGCCACTCTAGAGGTCGGTGACCCGCGCCGCCCGGAACGTTTAGAGTCGATCGCTTATTGTTGGCTCCTTTTGGGTAAAGCTTTACTCCTAGACTCGCCTGCTATAAGAATAAAAGGAGATTCCGCAAGGTTTCACACACATGTTTTTTCGCTTAGTAATATATTGAACGGGTCTAACCGCGATTATTTACTAGGCAAAATTTAATTACCTTTCATTCCCGACGCTTCGGCAACGTTGCAGCTGCCTTGTTGCTCTCGATTAGTCTGATTTCTGCTTGCTGACCGTTTTATCGTCTTATCACAGGTGGTGGATGTCCTAGAACATTATTTTGAATAAATTTTCTATTAAGACAATGAGACAATATTTAGCGCGAGTTTTTTAACCATTCTTTCTCCAAAACGATCTAGATCTTCGTTGAAATGGAACTTTCAGTTTCTGCGCTACTCTGAATAAAATTTTGTATTTGCACTTCCAAGAGTTTAAGATTGTTCGGGTGCATGATAAATTTAAAAACACCTAATGTGTCATTTCTGCAAAGTTTCCCGTACACTAACGAGCTGTTGATCTACTGTTAACAGCTTTCAGTGGCCAAAGTTTATACGAAAAAAACATTTGACAGCTGTTAACAGTACCTACATTAACCGATTGTTAGTATACGAGAAACCGGACGTGAACGTGTTATCGCACTTGTCTTTTGATATTTTATTAAAAAGAAACTGCTCTGTCAAACATGGCCGCGCGTCTCATAAAACTACAATTCATAGTGTATTATGAATATTGCGTAGCCGTTTAGTACAATTATTGTGAATCTGTAGGTTAATCGGCAATATACATCGAACTGTTTTAGTAAACCATTCATTGTAGTTCTGTGCAATGGGGCTCCGGGCAATTTCATGTCCATTCGACTAGTAGTGCTTTCCTAAAAGTTTTCACTTGCACAGCAAAAGTGAAAAGTCTAGGAACAACCTCTCATAAAACCGTTCTAGTCCCCGCATTGCTGCACTATCATGCCACAAATATGGAATCCATACACTACACCCGTTTAGGTCTCCGTGTCGTGAGCGAGTTCTATTTTAGGAACGGAAATGATAGATTTTTCTTTCTCGCCGCTGAGACTGGAACCGGCGAGGACTTTTGCCGAGAACTGAGCGTTGCGTTAGTGTAAGTGCATGTAAACGGGGCTTTTTAAGGAGAAAATTATTACCACAACAGTAACATGAACTTTAACAACGTTACGGCATTAAACATATAAAATGTTAAAAAGATTTAACTCTCCTTGAAATCCTCGTAGAATAATAAGACTTCAATGGAATCAAAGCTTTTTAATAATAATACGTGTTGCTTGCGCTCGTATTCTTTAGAAGACAAAAACACAAAAGACGAATTACAGAAAAAATATGTATTTACTGGTAAGAAGGTTAAAAGCAGGCGCAAACTACAGTGGGAGTTAGAAGAGGAGATAAAAAAAAAACACTTCACAGACATTAGTTGCGGTGTCCCTGTTGCTGCAAAGGGCAGCTGGCTCAGCATTGTGCTCTGGAGGGTATTAGCCCAAAGCCCCGCTTTTCAGACAGTGCCTGTTGGCACTATCTAAATACAAATATCTGCACAATTAATAGCTGGTATTTTTTTACGCCTGCATCCCTGTGGACTAGCCACAATTCTGACAGATGAAGATGGTTCAGTGTTCACACAAGGTGGAACATTAAATTCCCAAGTAACCTTACAGAGATCGTCTATCTCCCTCCCTCTGGACCTTTGACTCCGGACTCCGCACACTGTCGCGTCCGCGGGTCATCGACCCCGGCGCCCGGCGCCCGCGCAGCCTCCCAAACACTTCGTTAGCGTTAATTTATCGGTCCGTTGTTAGGCTAAACACTTGTGATGTAATGCCGAGCGCTGAGCTGGGCTGGTGCGGCGGTTTAATTTAGACTTAACTGACTGCTGGGGCCTGTTTCATATAACTACAATTCATGGTGTACCATGACAATTCGATGACATTGCAAAGTGGATTAACCCAAAGATTAACAAGTAGAAAGACTTTTCGACGCAATGTATATCGAATTGTCATAATAAACTACGGATTGTAGTTTTTTTGAAACTCGACCCTGGAGGCACTGTGGAAAGCTGACCTTCACGTCTTGTACAGCGGACCATTTTTATTCGAATTCAAATAGCATTGCGACATTTGCGACTTCATAGAGTTAAATTTAGGCTCTCTGTCGACTATGTCCGTGAATGAACTGGGTACTGTAAGGTGGATTAATATTGTTAATTACTTTTTCATGAATGAAAGGAGCAATTGTGTTCTTTCGAGAAGAGATTTGACTGTGCCCTAATTAAAAATATACAGCGTTTGTTCAATTCTGAAACATCAATCAATATTTGTGGTTAAAGAATGTTGATTAAGCGCGTACTCTCTCTCTCTCTCTCTCTCTCTCTCTCTCTCTCTCTCTCTCTCTCTCTCTCTCTCTCTCTCTCTCTCTCTCTCTCTCTCCCTCTCCCCCCCCCATAAATGTGTTACTCTTCAATGTACAAAAAAGTTTTCATGGTCTAAGAACAAAATTAGTCGTAAATGACAAATTGTAATTAAACTTCAAATCAAATTCAATAAACTTGATTGATTCCTGTTATGTGTGAACGCAAACGTCCGCTGCGTCTGCCGGTAACCGCATGGCAACGCGTCCAATTAGCAAAGCTGCCAATAAAGGGGCTGTAAACTTGTAAAACACCCGCCCTGCCAGTTTATTAAATGTTGTAATATCAGTAATCCGTCCTGCTGTAATGATTGCGCGGCCCTTTCTGCCGAATGAGTGGAATAGAAAGACCACTTTGCCATCAAAAAGGTTAGGGTTTCCAGTGTTAGCTGTGAAAACGTTAGTTGTTAGCTGTCAAAATAGTTCCTTTTTAAACCGTTTCAGTTGGAAGGTATGGATGATTTTGTATAAGATTGAATTGGAAAGGCGTCGCGTCTGTTCCGCGCCCTCGCCCCACGTCCTTTCTGTGTGTCTCAGGCCTTCGGCCGCAAGTATTCTGTGTCCTCACCCCACTCTCGCTTTCCGCCGCAAGGAATGCCGTCCAAGACCAGCGCCGACCGGTATCGCCGGGACATTGAATCAGCGATGTGCGTTGCCGATTTCATATCGGCATCGCTGGCTCGAGGAACACAATGTCTTCTTCTTTGTCTTCCTCCGAGCGTTCGATAAAGGCCGAAGAAGACTTTGGCTCCAAAGTAACTGAGGACGGACCAGAGTGACTTGCTTAGAACAGTGTTAAGGCAAAAAAATGCTATCGTTGCGGTTTCATAATGATTGATAGGTCTTTGTTGTAAGTACACTTTGTAATTAATTTTCAAAGTTAATACATCCTTTATGGGGCACTGTGTGCGGTTCTACAATAAGATTCCTCAAGATATATTAGAGTTACCACCGACGCGGCTTAAAAAATGTATTAAGCATACTCTGTGCAAAAAAGCCTATTATAACATTAAGGATTATTTGGAAGACAAGGATGTCTGGTATTTATATAATGTTAACAGGAACGATTGTATCTAGTGTAGTGTAACTTTAAGTTGAAAACTCTGTTAATTAAGCAAACCTGTTTTGAAAAGAATAAATGTGGAGTTTCTTTGTTAGCTTCTTCTCCGCATAATCTATTAATTGTGAAACTAACAGCTTTGACGTTCATTAAGTAAACATTTGATTTTTATAGTGAATAAAATTTTTTGACTTTGACTTTGACTTCAATAGCGAGTTAATCTTATGGTTGCATTAAATGATGTAATACAAATATGAATAAAAATATTAAGGGGTTGGTTCTAGGCGTTCTTTTTGCCCTGGTGCAACGATACAACGATTATTCTTAGTTCGTCCCAATCGTGCAAGACACAGATGTATTGGATAGTGACTTTTTAGACCCGGTATCACTAGACCTGGACATTAGATAAGATAGTACTCGAGTGACTTACCAATATGCCCTAGGCGGGAAGGAAGTCTTGCCTTTAAACAATTTCCGAATACAATATGACCTGACAATAATTCACCGAATAGAAATAATAATATTTTTTTGTATTGTATTCAGCCTATATGCGTCCCACTGTGGGGCACAGACCTTCTCTCTGAGAGAGAGAGAGAGAGAGTAGGTATAGGCTTAATCACCACTCGAATCACCTCAGACACTCAGGTTTCCTCACAATGTTTTCCTTCACGGTTAGTGAGTGGTATTGCTACTATAACTTCACAATTGTACGTAACTTAGAAAACAAAGTCATTGCCGGGATTCGAACCCACGATGAGCGGTGTTAGCGGAGCGGTAGAACGCGCCGGCTTCTCATTCGGGATAATAATCATAATATGAATCAATTTCTTATTGTACCTAACCAAACGCTTTTGCACAAAGGCAGGGTCGACACCGAATGCGCAGAGTAACCACGTCTTTTGACTTTGCTTAACATCTCTCCAACATTGTTAATAATTACGCGCGATGATGTTCGCCGTTGCGTAAACGGCAGTGTAAACTCGGTGAAATGAATGACTTCTTTAAAGTTTCGACACCGCAAACAATCCTAATTCGTGGCTTTGTTCTGGGCCACTCGCACGTTAGCGATAAAAAAACAGCAATGGCTTAATTAAGGCTAGAGTAACCTTTCCGCGTTTAATATCATCTTACGGCCCCATTCCTCGTCATGTAACACCTCAGTGTGCCATTACATGTTACCGAAGTTCATGTAACAATGAAACCTGCCGTAACAAACAGAGTTACACTGATGAATGACCCCGCTTGTTGAAACCGCTCAAAACATTGTTTTCAGTTGCAGAGTCTGAATTTAAGGCATATAATGTAAATTGGCATATAAGGTGAATTATACCAACAAAGGTGCTTGTACTTCCTTCTAGATGTTGATCGAAATTTTGTAACAAATGGACAGCGATCTGGCCGTGATACTAAGGGACAGTTTCACTACAGTTAACCATTTGCTTAGCGAAATTCTCAATTCAGCAACTGGCTATTACAGATGTAGAGTAACAGAGGCAGTAAGTTGACGTTATTAAATACACAATTTTGATCCTACATGATAAATCTCCTAAACGGAAAAGTGTTAGTCGCAGAGAAATATCTATCACGATTGTTTATGTTTTAACAAGGCCTCTTTATTATTTTTCTTTAATGTTTATTTGCTGATGTTTATCATCCTGAGTTACTGTTAAGATAAAAATCTTATAATAAAATACACAACTGAGTAAGTTACATTAACACATGCCTTAGTTAGAGTATCCCACTGCGAATACAACTGATTGCAATTTACAAAGAGCAAAGTTATCAATGGGATCAAACTTTTTTTTTTATAATTTCTCCATTTGATTCCGAATGCGAGGGAACGTGTTGATACGGACCCCTACAACCTGCAACGCCTACCTTCTCGTACGACGGCCGGTGTTACAATTCGGACGATAACATCTCCTAACGAAACGCCGTAAAATTACTCCACGTTTATGGACCGCCTCTTGCGTGATATTTTGCGCCTTATGTAATCTCGAAAGAAACCGTTTCGGGAGTTAATGTCTATCTATCTACACTACAACGGGTCGGGGCAATAATAAATAATAATAACTTGCACACAACACAATCACTGGTCTCGGTCCCAAACTAGGATGTCAGGCAAAGACATCGTCAGTTTTAAGTCAGCTGGCATTCTGGCATATGTGATGTGCCTGCGACTAAAACGCGCTGAGCGCTGCGCGCCATAATTTGAATATATCTCGAAAAACCGCGAGATTTCCCTAGAGGATATTGACTACGTGACGAAGACCTAAGCCCCCCGTCCCTGTGACCAAGCATGGTATTTTGAAGACACCCCCCTCCCAACCCAAACGAATCACGTATTGTGGGTACGTTACCTTAACTCTGCACAATAACGCTGCGCGTAAGCAGCGAAGACTCGCTCTTTGAACTCTAAAATTTTATTCGAGTGTTGATTGCTTGTAACCTGTGGATTGCACTTTGCGTGATAATGCGGCTCTTAAATTAACAAGCGAAATCGCGCAAACAAAGAAAGTATCTTTTGAATTATTTTTTTTACTTTTTACTTACTTACTTTACGTACATATACACACGCCTTTATCCCAGAGGAGTGAGCAGCCCGGGGCTTACCGCTTGCCACGACATAGACTTAAATGTTTTCGTACTCTTTTCGCTGATAAGATAAGAAGGAAAGGGCGAAAGTAGGTGAGCATGAAATATTTGCTGAGACTTGGAAAAATATAAAGTAAGAGTTTTTTATTTACCTACTCAAGCGACTACTTGCGACTGGTATTACGCCATATTTGCGAACAAAGATTGTTAGTGTACACAGTCTGTTGACTAATCGTCAGTCTGATATAGCAAACTTGCAATGACCTGCTCGACACTTTTTTTTAAATTTATTTATAATAATACCATGTTTCTCGAAAACAAATCATTCGCCAAACTGCGTGGCAGTTGTTGGCGATTTATTGCGCACTTCTTATTTTATCTCTTATTCTAAGGCTGACATGCGCCACTCTCCCAAACGTTTACTTGGACATACAAGTAGTTGAGTTTTGTTCAATTCAAATAACATCGGAGAGGCAGAGCAAGTCGGATTAAATCTTAACTTCTATATTTGACAACCCTGCTGCCCGCCCTGCGCCTGCGGCTTGGGATCGGAACAGTACCTCAGACAGGGGGCAGACTCACAAACACTAAATATGACACTAAATATGAATCTATTCAGCTGTATCTTCATTTATGTCTTTTTCTACATAGTTTCTAAAGCAACTTCTAAAGAAGGTATTATAACAAGAGTTTTAAATTATTAAGATGATTCCCGTGTTTCAAACTGACAAGTTATTATCTACATATTTGTTTGTCTTTTGCATTTCCTCTAGTATCCTAGAGAAAGCGAAATATAGAGCAGATGATAATATCCCTGAGTGCACAAATGATAACGAAGATTGTATGAATTAAAAGGATTGTGTATCTGCAATTAAAATAAGTAATAATAATCTGATACCAGACAAAGACGTTACAAACAGGGATAAACAAAAAAAAACATGGAAAGTCTCAGTAAAAACCCCATTTTGCAAGAACTTTACAGTATATCAAAATGAAACGTTCAACAGAAATAACCACATGTCGTGAATAGCATAAGAGCCTCGAAGAAAAGGGATCTAATTAGACGATCAGTTCAATTCGGGCAGTATATTTTTTATTTTGATCTTATTTTATATTTTTTTCTTAAAGCAGAAGTAATTTCTAGAGACTAATTTCATTTTTTCAGCGATTTGTTAAGTTTATTATTATAAATTATTTATTTAAAATATTTGAAAGCGTGACGTCAAATTTTTTGAGTGCACACGCCGAAACGTCGCGCAAACTGTCACACTTTGTTTCTGTGATTTGCTGTCACAGACGTTTTTTTCACAGACAAGGAAATGATATGCATATGACAGTTATGACAGCAAGTCCTTTTTTTATGTAACGTAGTGTTGCCATTTGTTATGTTTATTTTAAAATGTGACGTCATCAGAAGGTCAAATGAAGGTTATTGTTTTTTGGCAAAAATAACGCTCATCTTCCTTAATATTTATCTTAAATATAGAAAATATGGTTACTTAGATGTTAATCTCGAAATGGTTTTTGATTCAGCCCTCAAGAAAAAAAATAGTCTGCGAATTATATGCGTGCCGGCTATGCCTGAAATAAATAACTATTGTTATTAAACCGATGCCGAAGTGCGTGCTAATAAATGTTGAGGAAGCGAAAGTGATCTGTCAGGATCGTGGCAAGTGGCAGTCCCTGCTCTCTGCCTACCCCTCAGGAATATAGGCGTGAGTTTATGTATGTATGTATTATTAAACAAGTATTTGATCCGAAATTTAATCTTTTCAGTCTACAATAAAGTATTTTAAGAACTAAAGTGATGTTATTGTGTGGAAGGTACTATTATATTAGGTATTATTTAGTGTTCGGTATAAAATACAAAATGAAGCATCAAAATAATCATTCAATCACCTAGTAATCAGCTGCTTATACTGACGGTACAGCAGCGACCGTCGGCCATCGTCTATCCCCATCTAAAAGTAATAAAATTAGTGGTTTAAACTGTTTTTTCAAGAAAATACAGATTAATTCTAGCTCTGGAAGCGAAATCTTCCATATGATATTAAAGTGCTTCCAGAGGTTGCTATATTAATGACACATGATATTAAATAAAGTTATATGAGTAAAAATACAGGGATGTAGAAGAACACTGTGGACATGCAAGCGATTATTTAAATTATCGACATACATCTCGAAGTAACTCTCGCTCGACGGAAGTATCACAAATCGCAGGAGATGTTTTTATAGCGGCTCACTTTCCATTGTGCACCTCGGCCGGCGATTAAATCGGAACATCTGTTACATATCTCGGTGCGTTTTCACTAAACGACTTCACAGATAATTCAACTAACGAAGGCCTTAATGAAAGTGCCGGACAGACGCCGAAATACGTAGAAAGTGCGAGGTGTCCATAAAATGTAACAGCCCGTAGCGTTTCCATGGCGGCGTTGTGCTAATTGATATCTTCAATTATTGTACAGACTCACGCTCGCCTTTCTCCTATTCCTCTCTCTTCTTAATCCCCATAGAGGTGTTAATGTTCGGCCGGCATGCCATCTCGATGGCCATTTATCATATCTGATTCCTCGTTGTCATTTTTCACGGTTCAGTGAACGGATTCGCCTCTTGCGAGCTGTTCGCCTAGTGTAAATGACCTTTATATGTAATGATACATACTTTAAATCACATATCCTTGATAGGGGTACGGGATCCTGACAGAATCAAATCCTGCTCTGATCCTGTTTTGTGATAAGTTTTTTTCACCTCCTCCAAAAATTGTGTTTTGGAATTTATGTGCTTTCGCCAACTCTAGTAATAGGGTACTGTTTAGTATGTTTGCTGTGGAACTGTAAAAAAATAATTCCCGCCACACTAATGACGTTGAACCCTAACTCTTTAACCATAGCGTAAAATAAAACAACTGAACTAACTAAGCGTCTCACTGTTTACCCGACTCTGTTTCCGTATGAATAATTTGTACCTCCTGTTGGTAAAGTGGTAAATTATGGCTGTTTTTTTATTCGAAGTCCACCAGTTCGTGTCTGAGCGTGCCAACCTCTTGTTACGAAAGTACGCTGGTAAGGTGTCTTACTTACCCTACTGTTGATTGCTTAAAACTAACCGAATACATTAGTGTCTTCATAGGCGTTTCTTCATTATGTGCTGGTTTACAATTGTCTGTATAATACTCGGCAAATAACTGGAACTTTTCAGTATCATTGACAGGGAGCAGGGGATGTGTGTGACTTACAATTGTTAGGGCTTTAGTAAATAGTCAAATTAACAAAAAGAACGACCAATCCAAACTCTTCACGACTGCACGAATTTTTGGTCATGTTATCTGCCGGGCATTATCCCTTCGTTATCCTTATGAGTAGGTATAGTAAGCGACAGGTTGTTGTGTAAGGTGTTGCTCTTATCGCGCTTTTTATTAGTGCGAGAATCAAACGAATCTCTGAGTTTATTTCTTTACAACTTCTTTCTTCATCAGCTTTCTTCTTCTTTGTTGGCATATTCTCCATGAAATTGGATGGATGGCAGGCGGTTTGGCGATGATATATGTTTCAAAATGAATGACTGCAAATGAATGAATGCAAAATGAATATATATTTTTTTGATCTGAAGAAGAAGAAATAAATTTATTACACTAACAGTAACACACACAACACTAAGCATAATACATAAAATAAAATATAGTATCAGTATATCATAAAATATAAGTACAAAACAGAACATACAATAAATCAATTTAGATTTGATTATTTTGTAGTGATCACATTTACAGCTGGTTTTAAGTACTTACTCGACGGTCCGATAGTACAATCACTGTATTTCCTCAATGATCATTTCCTACGCTACACATGTCGTAAATTTCGACATCGCGTTTCCACTTAGTTCGACTCATCACAACAACAAAGAAATATGTTGACTAAAAATTCCAAATTTTTCTTGGTTTCCATGGCGCCCGATACGAAAATGTAACTACCGACACGTTTTACCTGACTGCTTCCTTCCTCTCACTTGTGTTAGTATGTAATGCTACCAAAGGGTGTGATACCACTTTCCTGAGTCAACTGGTGTGGTCTCCTAACCATTACAGCCACTCACAGCTAAACGTAGATCACCAGCAGTCATCGTTTGGTATTTAGTTCCAAGTGGCTTTTCAAAAGAAATAATAGAAGTAGGTACGTGCAATTCACTGAACTCTGCAATCATAGTATTTTCTCTCTCTTTCTCTTCTGCTATTTGAGTCTACAGAACGTATGTAATGCCGAAGAGCCTGTTTCCCAGAGGGTGTGGCAGAGACCAGAGTTTGCCAATTGACACGATATACATATCTAATAAGTAATTAATTAAATTTTTCCGATCATGCCTTTTGTCGATCTTTAACTACTGGATAAATAGCTAGATTTAATTTGGCAAATGTGTGTGAGAATAGCTTTCATCTAGTTTCTACTTTCCTTCACGCACTTTAGGGAGAGGTGTTAGTTTCCGCCGTGGATTATGTTTCATGACATTTGGTTTTTGCTCAGTTAGACTCATATAACACTTGCCTACTAGAATAACATTATCAGAAAAAGTGGTGGGTGGATTAAATGGACGACATTTTTTGCTTAAATTCAGAAGCTTAGGCCGACTTCCACCAATTCTTAAATGTCGCCATTTAAATCGACTTTTGTATGAAAAGTTTTAGTTAAATGCGGTTTTACAGCATTTAAGAAAGTTGTGCAAATCGGCCTTAGATTCTGAATTTAAGCAAAAAATATCGCTCGACAGAAAAATATCGTTCTTTTTTTCGGAAATATGAAGAGACTCAGGTAATTACCTAAATGAAATTCGCAATTTAGAAACCGACGGTAAGTATGTAAGACTTGATAATGTTTAAAAAAGGGTTGGTATAGCAAACCAACTAAAAAAAATTGAGTCGCTCCAACCATAATCAAATATTCTCAATGTGATAATCAAATATTCTAATGAATACAAATGAAGCCACTGCTTCTTCAACTAAACACTGCTTCATTAGTGACCAAAACGCTATACGACGTGGCGCGATAGATATCTTAACTTGTCTTCTCCAAATTTAACGGTTTTAAAAACATTTGTGACCGTTCGGTGTTTAAAAAAAGAACTGCTTCCGGTCTCGTGCGCAGAACGGGACGCGCCGGCCGTTGCGCAATGCGCCTGCGCTTGTTCGGAAATGCGGCGTAAGACGGGAACTATCATATTATTAGCTCTAAATTGGATACTGCCACTGTTTACCCCTTTTGGGCATTTTCAGTCGACAGTTGCAGTTGCTTCGCTTGCGTCTGTGATATTTTTGGTCGTAATGAATTTAAAATTTACATTAATTTAGGTGGTAGCCTAGTGGGTAGTGGGTAGAACATTGGACTCGGAAGCGAGAGACCCAGGTTCGATTTTCAGTGCGGGCATGTACCTATGACTTTGTTTTCTAAGTTAGGTACATTTGTGAAGTTATCGTAGCAATACCACTAGCTAAACATAAAGGTTCCGGGTGGCGCCGGATTAATAATGGCGTCACTCCATTTCCTTCCATGGATGTCGTAGAAGGTGACTAAGGAAATCAATTAACAGAAGACGGACAGTAGCGTCTTACTGAGATTCCAACCGCATACTGCGATCGCCAACCCGCCTGCCAAGCGTGGCGATTATGGCAAAACCCCTCATGGTTATGAAAACCACGAAGGAGGCCTATGTCCTGCAGTGGGCATCAAATGGCTGATGATGATGATGAAACATGAAGGAAAACATCGTGAGGAAACCTGAGTGTCTGAGCTATTCACGTACCTCGCGTGGTGATTAAATCCTTACTCTCTCTCCCAGAGAAGGCCTGTGCCCTACAGTGAGACGTATGCTATAATTTTGGGTGGTTTGAAAGACGTACCTAGAGCAAAATGTACGTGTCTGACAATAGGTACATATTTTAAGACATTTTTTTTAATAAACGCACTATTCAAAAATATCTCGACACAAACTCGAATCTATTAGAACCATTAGTAGCCATCCAGAGCGGTGCGTGCGTGCCGCGGGTCCGCGGGTCATTGTTCTGTTAGACGGAGAGGCGGTACTAATTGTTTTCTCAACATTTCTTTATTTTATTGACGTGTAGATGCCATTTTTTATTACTAATTACATAAACGCGGCTTTCAAGCCACCCAGAAACGAGCGTATATAGGCTGCATTATTATTTATTTTTTATTATGATATTTTTAATCATAAACTTATGTTAGATACTTAAGATCTATAAACAAATAATAAAAAAACTATTATAATATAACAACCGCAAAATAGGTGGATGAACTCGTGAAAAATATATAATGAATGAATAGTGGTGACAACTCCACAGCCGAATACAGACAGAAAGTTGAAAGATATGATATAAATAAAAACTGACCAAGTGCGAGTCGGACTCGCGCACGAAGGGTTCCGTACTATCTATACAATATTAGACACAAAGATCGGGAAAAAACGCAAAAAATCACGTTTGTTGTATGCGAGCCCCCATTAAATATTTATTTTATTTTAATTTATTTGTTTATTTTGGAAGCGAATATAGAACTAAATATTCTCTGTGTTAATGTTCTACCTGTTGCCGTTATTTATATCGAGAAAAAAATGGCAAAAAAATTACGTTTTTTGTATGGGAGCCTCCCTTAAATATATATTTTATTCTGTTTTTAGTATTTGTTGTTATAGCGGCAAGAGAAATACATCATCTGTGAAATTTTCAACTGCTTAGCTATCAAGGTTCATGAGATACAGTCTGGTGACAGACAGACGGACAGTGAAGTCTTAGTAATAGGGTCTCGTTTGGCACCCTTCGGGTACGGAACCCTAAAAGTGGTAGGAAGACGGTCCAGATGATAGAAACTAATAAGAAGGCGGATAGCCTCATCTAACATTTTAAAATTTCCTAACTTCTCACCAAAAAGTATTCGGTAGCAAGTTAGGTAAAAGTTGGTGGACATGATTTCGGTTGAGTCCAATTATGTATTGTACATGTTATCTATGAAGACAACTCTATTCTAAATACGCTCATTGAAATCGGGTTAAAGTACCCATATTTACGCTGTTAATTACTCGAAAATACTCGCTTACACTAGCTGTCTTATTTATAAAAACTCGATTCCTAAAAACACTTCCAAAAAGGCCGATTAGAATAGTCATTGGTGGAGATTTTACAATGAAAATATGCAGCCACAGATTAAGTAAACAGAGTTTTAGATTGGTTTTAAGGGAATCGTGTTTTTATAAAGAAGGCCGCAGGACTGTACTGCTGGCAAGATGCCGATTGCAGTGTGCAACATGACTTTAAATTGAAGTTTTGACCACTTTCATAGACTTTATAAAACCTGCTCTATAAGCTTGCACATATAGTATGTAAATTACACCAAGAGCACAATGATCTATATACTGATAATTTTTATGCAGATTCGTGAGTTAACGATAAGGCAGCCCAAATTTGCTTGGTTTTTAAAAAACTTTGGAAAGTATTAAGGGGTTAACTTTTATTATCAGGCAATCCCTTAGGTTATGGGTTAGCTGGAAGAAAATACTATCTAGCTCGCCTTTGTACAATTTTTTTTTTCTAGTGCTATAAAGAATTTTTCAATTCCATTTAATCCCTGAAGTTCAGCTAACTGGCGTTCATACTACTATTAGGTAGGTTACCAATCATATAGAAAGTATTAGCCAATCAGCGTCAGGGGCGCGCGGTTGTTGCCCAGAGCCAAACGTACAGGGCTCCGTAGATACGTCGTTTAGTGAAGCCCCTATCATGCGACCATATAAGTTTATTTTGCACATTTGTAGAGTTAAAGTTGTATACATTCGTTAACAAGGTACGTATGTACATACTTACAAGGGGTTGCATGTTACAAAAATATGCACACTATTAGGAGATAGGGACACTCTTAGGCCGGCTTATGACAGAACTATCTATCTGTTTATCCAGGGGTAAACTTTCTTCAGTGAATAAGTCCAAAAATATCTTACACCTAGGTAGTTACCGAAGAATGGATAAGGTTAGAAGCTACCTTTGTAACATTGTAGAGTACAAGCAATCAAACTCAGTCGGTCCAGTACTCCCTTAGACCTATCCAGCTGAATCACCGCCCCGCATTCCCGGCCGCTTTAAGCGTCAGTTAGAATTAAACTTAGCTAATTTGTAGCCCAGTGCCTAGAGTGAATATGGGTTAACATCCGCCCGAAATAGAACGTCGCCCGTCGTCCGGTGTTGACGGGTAGGCCGGTGTGGATGCGGCGTTTTGGAGAAATACAACATCGATATTTTGGGAACTCATTAGTTGACTTTCAATTAGAGATGTCAAGGGCTGCGTTGGAAGATGGATGACAATTGAAGACAAGGATCCGAGTCGAACACATGATGATGACTCGCGCAATGAATGCGGTTTATTGTGTAACCCGTAGGTAACTTATTGATGACGAGGACAAGGGAACCGATGCTATTACAAATACAATACGGCTACGTCGTAGGTCAAGGGTTTTGACACGGAATATTCTCTTGATCGAGTCCATTCCTTTTCAAAACATCTTTAAATTTTCTTCTTCCTTTCGTGTAATCCTTTTCTTTTCCTGATTATCGTAGCTTCTTACTGACGTAAACTTCTGAAAGTCTCGACGTAAAGACTTGTTTTCACGATCTAAACGCAACTCTTTCGCTTCATCCACATTACGTCGTCGGATATAGTTCCAATGATATTAGTTCTTGCAACAACTTGCAATTGCAGGTACTGATTATAGCAATTGCAATGAAAAAAAAAATGTTTATGGAGCTGAACAAAACTTAACAATGTAAGGGCTACAAGTCACTCTTAATACCACATTGTTGTCACTCATGCTAATGAAACATGTGGTGATGTTAATTTTCAGTCCGTAGTATAACCTACTGGCAAAATGAGGTCCTCAACATCAATAACCAATCAGCCTGTACTCGCCTTCTGCGGGGCATTGGTGACTTCATGTTCCAACTGCGTTCATTGTTGGATAATACCTCTAATTACTCACTGCTATATCAGCTTTCTAGAAATATATGACATACACCTTTGTTCTATTGACCAGGACTATTGGTCTTTCCAGTTGGAATTAGTTCTAGTCTCATTTTCATCACATTAGTATTATCATCATCAGTGATTTAACCGAATTTAAGCACTGGGCATACGAACTCTCCTCTTACACTAATAGAAAATACAGGATACTGCCAGCATTAATCAATCCAAAATTTCATTACGTTCTGAGGATTATGCGTTGCTTACGTAAAAATTAATATCTTTCTGCACTGTAATTGGCCTCGGTTACAGTTATGTTCGCTCTCGAATCATAAGCGAAAATATATTGCAAGTAATGCATGTTTTTCGTTTAATGGCTTCATGTCCGATAGTCGTCGGCAGTTTGATGAACTCGCTTCCGCTGACGGATGCAAATACATTAGGTATAATATATACGTACAGGGTGTCGAGTTCTAAATTGACGGAGTGAAGCTTTGAGGAACGGAACTGAACGTATGTGAAATGGTTATATACCAATTAATCTAAACGAATTTTAGATAGCTCTCAGCTAATTTTAAATAAGTAATCAGTACACCTATCTAGTTTAGGTGAAATGGCCACTCTACGCTTTATAAACGATCTAGCATGATGCAGAGGGCTACGTTATAAGGACAAATACGTGTATTGAGCAGACACGACCACATATTTCACTTCAATTGATTTGAAGTTTTTCGCAAATAAATTTTAAGTAATTTTAAGCACATGTTATTATATCTTTTGCACTGCACCCCATATAGTCTGATAGCAGAGTGTGTTATGTCACCCGATCTACAGTTGGCAGTAATCAGCTAAACTATGCATACAGTGGCCCACTCCCCTACTTCGTCCATTTATGCAACAGTGCCTGTGAATACTTTTAATTATTAATTTAATTTTCGTGTTAGTTGATACTTGTTTGGCTAATTTCTGTTTTGTTCTACTTTGTCTTTAATTGCTTTTGAAAATTTTAATCCCTATTCTCGCTGAAGTTTTCATTAATATATGGATCCGTATTCCAGAAGCAGTAATTATTTATGACGTTTTGACTAACTGTAAGTCTGACATCTACGATTTGTTCCTAATATTTGCGCACCGTTGGCACAAGTTTAGTATTTTGAACCTTCCATTCCCTTAGATGTTTTTTTACAGAACCCGTGTAAGCAAGCACTAGTAAAGACCCAAAAAAGCAACAACACACGACCCGGTTTCCTCTCGCAAAAGCACTAAAACGTATATGGCTCCATTCATAGCGTTGCGCAACCGCGCTGTAAAATGATCTAATATTGCACAATCCGACCAAGAAAGCAGTTCGCTTATTCAAATGTCCGAAAGTGAAACTGGCATTTCACCGATGACGACGATCGCCAAAGTCTTAATGAATGTAAACATCACATTAATATCGCGGCTAAATTCTCCATGTCATGATGTTTGCTTAGAAATCTAGAGAGTGCAATACAAACATTTCATGCCGAGCTCTCATTAAAACCGCCGATTTGGCTTGGCACATTGTTAAACTGTCATTTTGGACTTACGAACACTAGTCTGCTTTATCTTTTCGAGCAGCCATCTTATCACAGATATATAATCTAAAACCCATCTAATGAGCGCTCCAGCTGTTTATTTTAATATTAATGTATTCTAATCAATTCCGATGATATTGTTAATATCGCCTACACATTACATTATTACTCTAACCCGCACATTTCTGGCATTTCATCCGTGGTTTTTTGGACCTCCCTCACGGAAAACATTATTATTATTTTGTAACGTTGCAGTTCATTTCCTGTAATATATCAGGTCTCCGACTTGGTGAAAATAAATTATCTCCAAAGACTTCTCTATTCTAAGCACACCTTATCCATACATTTTTAAACAAGATTAAATATGGTGTGATTTATCCAAGACCTATTATACTCGAAGGTTTTACTATGTTCTGTAGTGTTTCGTTTTATTACCCGTATCCTGCAGCATCCCGAAACTATGCGAGCGCATTATAAGTTTTGCCTTGAAATGTCAGCTACGCGAAGTGCGACCGAAAACAATTCATTAGTGTAATTTACACTAACTCCTAGCACGTGGGTGGCAGGCAGTGTTTTTGTGAACTGTTGGTAGTGACGCGTGACGTTCGTAAAAACTGAATTCCTCGGGAGTTTCTGGGTCACCCCTCGCGGATTAGTCGGCAAAGCGTGTCGTTTGCCTATCACATGCCACATGCGACGGGCATATGCTCCTAGGGGCATATGTGGGACCGCCAACGAGGGATGATCTTGTCTACAAAATTAATGGGGTACATACGAAATTAGCTTGCGTTGAGTTTCCCACTCTCGGTGAGATTATTTACAAAATACAAACATAAAAAACTTTATTGTCATAAAAGTGTACATAGATAATGCCTGTGGTCCCCAAACTGAAATACTCTTGTATTATGGGTAACCAGACCTCCGCTCAAAAGTGACAGTGTTTTTTTATTTTAATATTCTTATATTGTACTCTGACATATAACTTGATTTATATTATTCAAAATGTTTATGATTTTAGTTATGTACGGATCTTTGAGACTTCTTCTATAAAGTAAATTCCAAACTTACCATTGGAGAAGAAGTTTTTTCAGTTTCACAGGAGTCCGTATAAATGTGCCATTTTTTGGTAAAGTGCCATCAGTCGTCGACCATATACGTATGTATTTGTATGATCGTCGCGTGGCCGTAGATCATAATAATATGTCAGAACATCTAATGGCCTTGGTCGGAAGTGCTCAGAAGCCTTTAACGGCCAAACTAATTTGTGCTGTCACGATAACTTAGTTACATCCGAATGCTCTGCTACTGTAATTTTTATTTGGCTTCTCTTTATAATCATGGCAGTAATTATAGTTCGTGATTCGAAAATATTAAGGCTGAATTTTGCGTTGAGATATCTCTAATTTTGTAATCATATTATAGCTCTTGTTGATTAAGCTGTTTACGCACAACGCACATAATAAATAGATTTAGGTCCAGTTACAATCCTGAGTCATCTAGCTCTGTGACTCACGCAATATCTTAGCCTTCTGATGTTATTTTGAATATTCAGGTCCCAACAAGATTTTATCACATTTTAATTGACGCAGTGAAATTGGCGCGCGACCAATGCACAATCTGCAAACCAAAATTATTGATTTTATTGCGTCTTTTAGATAGATAACTCTATCTCACTGTACTCTTCTCTTTTAGGCTTTATTATCATCATTACAGGACATCTTTATAACAGTGTCCTCCGATGCCAATATATTTCTACTAAGAAATGGTAGTCATCATTGTTAATGCCGTCTAAACGCATCTACATTAGAGAAAATTACATGGTAGAGTTTAAAGACATACCTTTAAATTGTATGAACGTTAAACCCTCTCACCTTTATGCCATCAACAGGTAGGGTCGGTCAAGTAAGACAAGGTGTTTCCCAACTGTGTCATGACATGACAACAGATGGTATGTTTCGCCCACATGGCGCCGACAATACTTTCAATGTTACTCGCGTGACTTTAACGTGCTTAGAGTAAGGAGCGTTTTCGCTCGTTTTGTCTATAGTTGTATGTTGGTCAGATCGTGTGTGGAACTTATGCCGCTAGTACGATCGAGGACGTTAGTTTTACAACCGGTGTCAATTTCACAGAGTGTGGGCCGGTTCGCGCGCATTCCTGTTCGATTAAATGTTGGATCAAATGTGTGGGCTCGGTCTATAGGCGACGGAAGTCTCAGTAGCTGGGTCAATTTATTCGGTCAACGTTCGATGATTTTCTTACCATACTTTTTTTTATTTTATTAATTGTGACCAGATAATTTATGCCAACACACGTTTCAAGGTTTCTGCATACGATCAACAAGCTTTTTTTCTTCCTCCTATCATTTTTCCCATCGGACTTTTTCTATCTGATAACCACAACAGTCGTGTCGATGCCAGATCTTGGTTATGGGCTTCCTTATTAGTCATACCTATGCTGTGACATCGTTGGTCGTTCACGTTTCATCACTAAAAGCTGTGGGAACGTTTGAGTTAGCATCAAGGCCAATATTTGACTCGTCGTTGTGTTTCCTAGCTGATGTTATATCGAAAAGCGCAAACCTGATATGTAGCTAACCCATCGACCCTAATAGAATACTCATCGTCCAATATTTATTTTGTTAATTATAAAGAATTTGGATCTCATTTTCTGAAACGTGCTATTGAAACGTTACCGGCACTGGTATTCGCGCTACCGTTAGGAACATTAACGAAAGCATAACATTCTCAAATTGGTGCTGTTCTCTCTGTACCATCTTCGGTTGCTAGGTCATTAATCTTTTACAGACGCGCTCTGTTGGCTTTATGGCCTGAAATTATAGTATTGTGTTGTTACGTTGCGTCCTTGTAGACACTGGAATGGTTGGGAATCGGCCGTTGAATGACTGTAATGTAACCACACCTATTTCCCCTGCAATCTCGGGATTAATTCTACGGTTTCTTTGTCGTTAAGGTGACTTGTTTTATGTTGCTTTATTCTTCGTGAAATGTTATTGGTCTTTCAGCTGGAAGTGTTCTGTTGATGACTGTATACGATAATATACCTACGTACCTTCATCATTAGGTCTGAAATTGTCAAGATTCTAAGATGTGACGTTTTGACTTGATATTTTCAAGTTGATCCTTTACATAGTTCGGCTCGGTCTTTTGACAGGTTTGACTTAAGTATGTAACATCATCCAACTGAAAACAAGCGTCATCAAAATGGCGCTTGTTTTCACTTAAATCTTTTTATAGAAATAATTACTAGAACGTGACATCAGGTGAGCCATTTTTGATCTCGGAGTCTTTACGTGTTAATGTTTCTAGAAACTCATTTAATTTCATGCTTGCGTTAAGTATCGATTACAGCAGTGACTTGAACTCTTCAGCATTCCAATTCGATCACAATTTAAACCGTATAACAGCGACAATGGACTGTAGTCATGGTTGGTTGGGGGCCTTCTATCGTACAATCAGTGACGCCCGAAATAAGTACCTCCGTTCTAATCGATAATCGCACTTATACATTTCTCCTTAAGGATTACGTCGGGTAGCCGTGTCTATCGGGTTGTATGTATCTTGTTAGTCACTCTTCAGGTATTTCATCCGCTCCCCTTTTGATAGCCGGTGACAGAAATTGAACAGATTTATTGTTCAATATTAGGGATAAGTTTCAGGACTGTGCTCACGACCCAAGCTAGGTGAATTTGTTCATTTATTGAAGCCATAACACTCCGTAACGGTATTAGAAATTATTATCAGGACACCTAAGTGTCAGAGGTGCTTCCACCTGCTCAGCGCTTCGTCCTTCCGGAGTGACAGCGCCTAATGATTAAGCCCGCACAGAGAGGTCAGTTCAACGTGTGTAGGCTGCTTATATACAGGATTTTTTCTAAAATGCGCAATTTCTGAGACACCTCAATTAGTGTTTGTGTTCGGCAACAATTCTATGGGTTTTTTTATCCGACTGCGGCGGAGCCCAAAAGGAGGGTAATGTGTTTGGCTCGTATGTATGTATGTAAGTATTAGAGGTTAAAGTATGAAATTGCCGTTTTATTGCAATAGGTTCTTTGAATTGACATAGAATCTTCATGGTTTGAGGTTTTCGAATGAAACTTTTTTCAAATGGTTTCTATGATGTTCTTTTTTTAAAAATGTGAAACATTTGAATATCGACTTTCAATTGTTTTTGTTATTCAATTTAGACAAGAAAGATGGATACTGCGAAAATTCGAGTGATTTTTGAATACGAGTTCCGACGCGGAACTAACGCGGCAGAAACAGCCCGCAATATCAATGCTGCGTTTGGAGAGGGGTCTACTAATGAACGCACCGTGCGATTTTGGTTTAAACGCTTTCGTGATGAAAATTTCGACTTAAAGAACGAGGCTATTAACAATAAAAGAATAATCTTATCTAAAAACTATTCTGCTATCGTTCGGAAACTCTTAACAAATAAATACCTCAGTGTTTCCTCCAACCAGCCTTTGCCTAGCGCAAATGTTGCTTGCACTCTCCTCGTTTCCGTCACGGGCGACTACAATAAAAATCTAATGGTTGGCCAGCTCTTGACTGTACATCGGGCACTGAGAGTAGGCACAAGTGCAGCCAAGCCTAGCATCTTCAATGACGAGACTGACACATCTGTCGTCGCTCGCCTAAACCAGTCATTAGCATTGGCTGTTGTGGGAAGTTGAACAAAGACAAAGGCCTACTAACGGATTGATGACCGGACTGACCTTTCGAGCGCTCTGAATAGCATTTCATTAGCTGATATGTTTTTTTTTTTACTTGGAATTAATTATTAGTGACAACTACAGGGCTCTTTGGGCTGGTGGATGCTTCGAGCCCTCAAACCAAAACCTTGCCCAAGCTTGGGCATACAAATTGTGTCATAGAAGGAGAGGAAGATTAGGTCTATAATAACATTCACAAAACACAATCACTTTTTTCTGGTTTGTATCCTAGTTTGGGACTACTGGTCCCAAACTAGGATACTCTGTGGTATGATGGAAACATGGAAGAACATCCAGACATTTGGAAAAACAAAGTATGGAGGCAGCCAGGGGAATCGAACTAACGACACCTGTCTCGATCGTGTTACCGCCAGACCTGCCAGACTGTCCACATTTCATAAAAAATAACAATAACTTGCACACAACACAATCCCCACAACACGGTCCCCAACTAGGATACCCAGTGCTATGGTAACCAGGCAAGGACATCACAAACATGGAAATACACCCAGACTGAGGCCAGTACAAATCAAACGGCGGCGTCCAGTGGGAATCGAACCTCTGACCTCTGTTTTGCCTAGTGCCTTCGATTTTTTTTATAATTAAGTGACCTACTCGCGGTAAGTGGATACATAAGGTTTCATTGTATTGACTCCTGAACTGTACGTAATCCGATTGGTAAAGATTTACTGTGGCCTTTATTGTTACGTTTATTTATCTTTATTTATTCTCGATAAAACATGAAAAACCACAGTTTCATTAGTTTGCCAAACTGCTAGTGCAGTTGGAAATACGATATACGACGATACTCATTTGATTTCTACCCAAGCCTAAACCGTTTACGTACCTAGATGGTTTGGTAAAATCCGTGAAGTGAACACTCAGATGCCGTGGTGCTTGGGACAAAATTTTATGATTTCATTCATTCAGCATACGGATTGAAATATTATGATGGAAAATAACATGAGAAGCATATTTTTATCACTGACTACAAAAATATTGCTAGTTTTTGGTCGCCACGATCCAAAGTAAAGAAGTTTCTAAGTCAAAAATATTTTATTAAAAATTAAAACCTGCACAGAAACTAAAGAAACGTAAGCATAGGTGAAATTAAATGAAAATTTGTTTCCACAAAAAATGTTTACGTGAATAGTGTTACAACTTAAGGAACTTGAGATAGTGTGTCTGCGCATTGACTTTAACCACACCTTCCGAAAGAATATTTAAAAATGCAACTTTCATGGTTGTACCACACCGCGGTCTGTGACGCTCGCGGGTATCTCCTGCCACTGACTGAAAATCAGCGCTGAAGGCTTGCCCATCAGCAGACTGCTGAGTCAGCTGCCAGCTGCAGTGACACGCCGCGGCCTTTGTTTCCTTCTTCGTGTTTGGTATGATGTATATGTAAGTAGTATTGAAAAACCTATTTAGAGGCTAAAAAATCCACACATGCCGGGACTTGAATCTGTGACCTCTGGCTTACCGTGCCAGCGTTCTTCCAACTGAGCATCGGCGAAACTTCGAACCTCTTTACAAACTTCTCTGTATTACGTACACGCAGCGACGTCTGGTTGAAGTAATTTACACCACTTGGTTAGCCAGAGGTTGCGGGTTCAAGTCCCGGCATGGGTGGAATTTTTAGCCTCTAAATAGGTTTTTACAATTGTCCTCGGGACGGATTAGTGCAACAAAGAATATATATTTATGTATTTATGTTTTTTTTTTTGTTATTGTGGCGTGTGTACTGATTTTATAATAAATGTATTTTCTTCTTCTTTGAATGAAGAAAGAAAGAAAGATATTTATTATACCAACGAGACACATCACAGAAACAAAATAAACAGGTAAGTAACATAATATGCACAACAGAAAGAAAACTAATACACAACAGACAAATGAAATAAATAAATCGGGACCGTAGATGTAGCCCGTAGGTGTGTCTAAGTGATATATAACGCCTAGAAAAATGTTGGATATTGCAAAGTCAAGAAGTAAGTATCCTCTCAAACCAGTGGGTCTAAACACTAAGTTAATAAATTTACAATGAAGTGAGCCGCGGGTTTTCTCTTCTACTTATGCACTGAATTTGCAGTGAAATACTTTTTGTTTACTGGTGATTCTAGCCCTGTTTGCCACCAACTGTTTCGGTATATCATTTTAAAACCAACCGTAAATAGGTATTGTGTTTTCAAGTGTTCTATATCGAACTATACAATAAAAACATTGATTGTTTACTTTCTTGTAAAGTTTAAGGAAGGAAATCCTTTGCGGAATTTAAAACTATATTGTTTATTATTAAACGACCTTAACGTTCCTTGTGTGCTGAATTTTATAGAGCCTACTCTACGAGGATTTCCTTGTAATATTTGGCACTATCAAGGTTCTGATGGTAGAGCAATTGTTTGTTTGAATTTATTCAGTCATGTGTCAAAACCACAACTCCATAACTTTTAGCAAGCTGAGGGAGGCACTTTGAAGAGATTTTCTGTTCTCCTCGAAGAAAATCTTTCACGTAAATAAAAGTGGATATTTCGTGATTACTACATAGTCGTAGTTAACATTTAGTCGACAGAGCTTTGTCAGGATCGTGGCAACTGGCAAACCCTGGTCTCTGCCCACCTCTCCGGGATACAGGCGTAAGTTTATGTCATGTATTTTTTTCGCATTGACGAGTAGAGCCCTTCTTCGGGCAGATACGGAAATTTTCGGAAGATTTCGGTGGGCTGACCACCACCCCGGAGGGCCGACGACATTGTGAAAGCGGCTGGGAAACATTAGGCAAGACTTCACAGGACCGGATGGAAGAGGCCTATGCCCAACAGAGGGCTCTGTTTACGGGCTGATTAGGTAGATACGGAAATTTCGATACTCCCAGCAGATACGCCTGCAATAATATTGTGAATGATTCACGATCCTCCTACATATTTATACATTTAACTGGTCTTATGTCGAAATCGAACGTCGGGAATTAAGGTAATTAAGTTTACCTAATAAACCATCGCTATTAAACCCGTACTCATTGGTCCATTCCATGACGTGCCTTGATCGTCTAATCAAACCAAGGTCAATGATGATTAACTTGATAGTTATAAAATATCCCATCTAATAAAACTCACCTAAACTTATTGGCTACCGAATAAATGCAGATTATATCTGCACCCACAATCCACAAGCTCACAAGCTAAGCGAGTTAGTTCGACTAAAATAATAAATCTGCGACTAAAAAATTTTAATAGTTTGATGTAACTTTGAAGATGTCGTTGCTAGTTTTTTTTTTTTATATTATCTTAAACAATTACAAAAGAATTGTTTTCTGACGAATATTTATTATCCTGAATCTAACCCAACTAAACCAATCCCAAAGTGAAATTAAACCGCCTCTTATTGAGAACCACATCTTATCTCTTCCCCCTTTCTCTATACAAAGAGTAGCGAAGATAAAGCGTACACTTTCATATAACATCGCGATAACATCGGAACTCTATGACGGATGGGCGGGATTACGTAAAACGTGAAAGTACCACAAACTAAGAACTCGACACTGAGCATATTTAAAAAAATTAAATATTATTTGGGTATGCGTTTCCGTTATCTGTTCTTCATCATCAACATGATCTTCCTTAGCCCTTTAGAATCCACTGCTGGACATGGGCCCCTTCACGCATGGGCCAGTCGCTTCTGCTCTGCGCTGTTCTCCTCCAGTTCTTTCCTGGTGCCTTTGCCACTATCTGTTTTTCAGGCACAACAAAGCCCGAGAATCCAAGTAAAAATAAGTTCAATGTAACCACAGTTACGTTGTAAGACTTGTAGTTCAAGGAATGCTGATATCTGACGTTCACACTTTCTTTGTGACTTGGTGTCCATTTCATAAACTTGATTGTTGAGGAGAAAAGAAAACTTGAGAAACTCTACTCCAGTCTTTTCGAATTTGGCCCTTAATTAACAGCGTTTAAGTTCTTATATAAAAAATATCTGTGTAATTTCCATTTTTCAAAGTGTTCTCTATCTATCTTATTCTTTAACCTAGAGTTTATGCGTTCAACTCATTTTAATGCCAAACATCTTTGTTATCTGAATAAAATTTATGCCCTGTTTGTTGAAAGTGTGGTTTAGACATTTTTCGAACCGCGTCTCTGTTAAGCTTAATACGTCTTCAGGGACCGTATTCTAGAACGTAAGAATGTCATACAAAGAGCGTATTAACCGTTGCCTACCTAAATCTTGGGAATGAAACTGAGAATTATCTTTCAGAGAAGATGAACCGGGTAAGCACATGACAACTTAGGCCTAGTATTTAATTACCGTTGGTTGCGAGTTTAAAGAAAGAGGTCAACTGCAAATCTGTCACACATTTCTGGACACTAATACGTGCTCTCTTTTCATCGATGTCACGTCTCTGAGCGGAGATTATCCACAGAGTCGTAACAAAAGCTTACGACATTATATATTATTCGTTCCCTGATTGTTCGAATTATATTCGCAGTGAGTCCGAATGGCCTACCTTTTGTGGCTTCACTCATCGAAATTCCGTTCTGTTTGTTGCAATTCTATCGAAATAATAATGTGGCTGATTTGAGACGAGCGTCCTGTCTGTAATGGAAGTAATTGCTCAGCGCCGCATGCGATCTGGTCGGTTATTAACGTCACGAGAAGATGTAACAGCTTACTGTGATGTCTCAAAAGCAGGTGGTAGAGGTCGGGTATGGGGTGGACGTTATTTGGCTTGCTTGATAGACGGTTCATGAGAATGCTATTGAATTTGATTCAAATTATGAATCTATTATGATACGAGCATTTCTAACAAAACTTTAGCACTGAAGTTTGCTAAATTCGTAAAAAAAAAAATTTATATATATATATATATAACGAATCGTATAGAACCGTTTCCAAATCGTTTCGTTTACAAAGAACGTAGATCCCGTTGTCTGACCATCAATTGAAAACACTTTTTTCGGTGAAGAAACTTATTTTACCCCTTTTTTACCCGACAGTATCTTTTTATAAGTCATGTAAGACAAATTTAACAAGAAAGAAAGTCTCAAATTGGAACAAGCAAAAAGAAAATTCTAGATATCTGCATTCCTTATCTCACGACGTATTGTTGTTTGCAAATACTTTCATGTCCCACGATAGTGATAAGTTACAATATTATCTTTATTGCGATAAGTAATACCTCGTTGTCGCAATGTATGCAAATGTGACAGTCGCTAACATTTTGCACAGAAAGTTCATCAAGATATTTAAATCGCGATCTAATTTCGTCAACAAATTTGAGCGCTAATGTATTTGCTCATTTGGCATTACCCATACTTCTACTTCTTGTAATCTGATGGTGACATTTTGAGCACAGTTAATTATATCATTAAATTTCAGCAGCGTTATTTATGTTGAGTTATCTATGAGAAGTAGTTGCAACAGATGCTGGGGCCATTGTATTAGTTTGTTTTACGAATGAATTAAGCGCAGTTTGGGCGTTCTCAATGTTATGCGTTAATGTTCTTGTGTTATTTTTAATTTCAAAGTTGTTACTGAGTATAGTATAAATAGCCAATATATGTCCCACTGCAGGGCACAGATCTTCTCTCAGAGAGCGGGGATTGTAAATTTAAGGCGCTGTTATTTGGACACTCAGGTTACCTCACAATATTTTCCTTCTCTTGACAGAAAACTAGTGGTATTGATCCAACAAATTCACAAATGCACTTAACTTAGGAAACAAAGTAATTATTATCTACTTGCTAGTAAATGTTCGAAATCGGTTGATGTGTAAAACGTAAATTTCTTGACGACCTCGCCAAACTCCCATATGACTAATCGAGGGTCGAATGTAATGTGTAGCGAATACATACAACCTTGTTGATTTGTGACGATGCTCAGTATATGCGCAGCGGTCATGTAAACAGCTGGATTAACTGGCAACTGCCAATTCGTCCGATGATTACTTCAATGGTTTAAAAGGGAAACTCGGTGAAAATCAATTAATGAAAGTAAAAGCGGATTCACTGTGTTCTCTATAATTTACTCACTCGATAAAACGTACCTTTAATTATAGACAGCCCCAGTACTGGCTTAATAATGTTATTAATTAACAAGGCATGTGCAGAATGTCGGTAGCTATTACGGAGGAATAATTTTAGTTTACCTTTGGGCGCTTTGTTTTTCGATAACATAAATGTTTCTTGTCTTGTATCCAATTTATTTCTAATTTCTGTTCTCTTTCTGTTTCAGGTAACGAATCTACAGTACATGTCGAAGAAAGGTGTCTGACCCACCTACGTTGAAGTCGTCAAATTACCCATGCATGCAATCATTGCGTGTTTGTCTAGGTATATTTCACACCTTGCCCGCAATATTTACATACATTCCACGCGTATAACACGCCTAGGGTCGCTGAACTCGACTGAAGGCAAAAAATACATAAACAAATCATCAATAATGACCGATTTATTGCTAGAGCCGGCCGCATTATCAAATGGTAGCGTTGGGAACTTGGTGACCTCGGCGTTTATGGATCTAGCGACACCAGCCAACTGACCAGGAGTATTATCGGTGCCCGTACACAAGAGGTAAACCGAACGACCTTGTCACAGTTTGGCCGCAGACCAAATGCCGATGACTCCAACACTTTCTACTGAGTTTTTGTGACGGCCCCGGCCCGTCTGAATAATTACAACGATGCCATCAGATGAGCGTCTTACAATGACGTTTTTGCGCCCCACGTCGAGGGGAAAACTCGGAGACAATGCGCGATGGAAATTGCGCTAAAAAATGTATCGCCAGCACAATGGAGACGCGAACGAAATTAATTGTCGGGTCGTTAGTTGTTTTATGTCATCGTCTGTTTCAATTTGTTTTTTTTTCCTATTACGTGACCTTATTCTTTGCCTTTTCCCAGGGAGTCGTGCATTTGTTATTTTCTCTTTTACAAAATGCAAATATATCAATTTATCTTCTTTCATCTTTCTCAGGTCGAGTGTGTCGTTTTAATTATTTGAAATGCCTCCTATGGTCTGCATTCCTAATCAATTTTCCGCTTGCAAAGTCGCAGGTGTAATTATTTTTCATTTCACTTCTGTTGTGTGTGTCTACTAGACATAGGGCGGGCAGGTGGTCGAAATATGACTGATCATTTGGCGCATGTCTCCGTAGTATATTTTCGGTATGTGTTTGGTGAAATGTTAATTTCGCCCACGTATGCTTTATAGGTGATACTTCTTTACCCGACTGCGGCGAATCCAAAAGGAGGTAATGTGTTTGGCTCGTATGTATGAATGTAGTATGTCCGATTCTATGTTCCCTCATAACTCCTTAACCAATCGAGATATTTTGACAAATAATATCTCAATCGATTCGTCGTGTTTGCGCGAGTGGCTATGGCTAAGCATAAGCCAACAAAAACAAATAATCACTAAAAAGACAAAAATAAAAAACTGAAATAAAAATAAACAACAACCCGACTGCTGAGCATTAACTACTAAGCACGCGGGACCCTGGGTGTCTGAGCTATTCACATACCTCAGCGCTTGAAATCGCCAATCCGCGGTGGGCACGCGTGGTGATTAAGCCCATACTCTCTCTCTGAGAGAAGGCCTGTGCCCTACAGTGGGACGTATATAGGCTGCTTATGAGGCGGAACCCAAATTCAACTCTATCTAGGTTGGTCCCGGCTACTTTGTAGTTAATACTCAGCAGTTGGGTTGTGGGTTATTTTCATTTCATTAAAACTTAACTTATTAAAACTTAAGTTGATTGTTTTTGTTGATTATTTTTAGATCCTAAAATATGTCATTTCGCTTTGATTTGGCATGTGCGAAGTCGGTTTCGTGTTAAACGCTTTTACGCAAACTCTAAAGCGTCTTACGTCTTCTATTTGCGTTTTGTTTGACGTAATAGCGTATAATGTTATATTTCAGACTTATGCGTTTCGTATCTTGCGAGCAGTTCGCTGTGCCTCGCTGAACACCGGCTATGCCAGTTGAGATTCCTCGATACATGAACGCGTATGAGCTCTTCTTGTCTATCAGCAATATTAGCTGATGAATATTTACACTGATGTGATTTATTTGCTCATCTTCACTTCTGGCTTCATTAGAGCTTAATTGTGTAGCGTGTCTCGTTGAGAATAACATAATGTCTATGATTATGAGTAAAGTTCTAAAATGTCACATCGTATATAATTTATTTCATGTTAACCTTCTCCATCTTCATATTTGCTATTTACGTTATCAAATATATTCATCGTGTGCTCATCAATTTTGCCTCATTGAGGATCTATAACATCTGCCAAACTATTAAAAACCTAATTAATGTTCCGTGCAACAATTCTTTTACGCAGATATATGTTAATATATTTTGGCAATGCGCAGTTTAGTAATGTATTAACGCATACAACGTAACGTTGTATAACACGATGTTTTGCTGCTAATTGCCAAAATTTCTCGTCTTGTCTCCTTGAACTCCTGTAGAATGTCGGTGGGCTACAGAGAGGTTGCATCAACGGATTTTGTGACAGCATCTCTTGCCTACGCGCCTCCCACTCTCGAAGCCTTTGATTGGCCCTTTGTTATCTTCCTTACGAGATACTTTATGAGATTGTCAGCTCCTTTACGAAACAGCCACACGGCCTCCCATATGTTCGGATTAACTGCGCTCGCAACGTTGGCTTGCTCTTTTGTCATCTCGAAACGGTGTTAAGCGCCTTTTCAATTTAGCTTTGTAATCCGGTCATTGACTATCAGATAGCCGTTCGGATAAGGCGTTTTCGTAACGTCTTGCCTGTTGTTGTTTGTGAAATAGAGCTAGAAGACGCTGCTGTTTCTTCACGGTGCAATGCATTGTTAGGTTCGAGATGCCAATCTCAGTCAGTAAGGCGTCTCTTAGCCTAAAACCTACGTTAAGAGGTCTGTTTACATTGCCTACTTCACTCGCGTTATTTGTTGCGACAAAGTCACATTCGCTTCAATAGCTATTGTCTCAGATAAATTCGAAGCATAACATAACATCCACACATCACCGTAATTTCTCTTGGGCTCAATTTCTCATTTGCATTTTTGCATACAAACTTATTTTCATTACGAACTCCACTAGTCTTAAGTTACGCTAACTTGAGTACTTAATATTGTCTTTTACGGTGAAATGTTTTAATATTCGAACGTCGTCCTTAAAAAGAACCGGCCAAGTGCGAGTCGCATTCGCGCACGAAGGGTTCCGTATCATTGTCTATGCAACATTAGACACAAAGATCGAGAAAAAACGGCGAAAAAATTACGTTTGTTGTATGGGAGTGCCCCTTAAATATTTATTTTATTCTGTTTTTAGTATTAGTTGTTATAGCGGAAAAAGAAATACATCATGTGTGAAAATTTCAACTGCATAGCTATCACGATTCATGAGATACAGCCTGGTGGCAGACAGACGGACAGACAGACAGTGAAGTCTCGGTAATAGGGTTCCATTTGGCACCCTTCGGGTACGGAACCGTAAAAATGTCAACTTAGCGAGTGCCAGCTAATGGTTCGCCTAGCCTGGTCTTATCGTGCGTAGAACTCAGTTTCCTCAGCAAATAGGGCCCCTGTAGGGGATCTATCTGATGCGGGTTGCAGACCAACCGAACGGACGAAGCTAAATGAACCAATGAAGAGGAATTCTAAAAACTGAAAACCAGCGCTGCCCGGGACTGATCTGGGTCAGCACCAGCTGAGCCACTACCTTTTGCCTTATTTTATGTCATCACTAGTTAAGCCTTACATTGTTTTAAGTTTTTTTTTCTGATGAGGTTATCTTATCTTATCTTATCTAAATTGGATGGCACTGATATATTTCACGATTTATTTTCCAAATGTAAAAGTATTTTTTTCCAAAGGCTCCTGATATTGCCAGATTCATTAAAAGTGGTTTATACCTAGTTATAGTTTTAACGTTGTTTCTACCCGCATTCTATGTTCATCGAATGACAATAATATACCCAATATCGTCTCATGCTTTAGCATAGTGTCAAGACCTGCCAATGTATTTTCAACGGGTTAAAAAAATCTTAGATGATTTTGTGCTCGCCTGTAATCGGCTAACATACTACATAGACACTACTAAAACTAAGCTATTGTGTAATACCTCTATGTCATCTGTCGGCTTGCCTTAAATCAATTTAAACAAACTTCATTGATCTCCTTAAAAGAAGAAGTGGAAAGAAGAAGAGGCGTGCCTTGGAGAACGCCTACGTCCAGCAGTGGATGAACTGAACACGGCTGATTGATAAGGACGGTGTTATTACTGTGGAGGTCAGTGAAGTGAACGTAAACGGAACATTCGGTCGTCTTCGCCTATTTAAGGTGCTGATCGGCGACTGCCTTCGTTCGCGTTCGTTCGTTTGGTAGGTACGGACGCAGCGTGAGGTGCAGAGGGCAACTGGTGCATAAAATAGTAATCTTCAAAGGCCGCGGTTAAAGCAATAAGAGCAATGCTGATCTAATTATAAACAGTCGTTACGATGCAAGGAGCGCGGGGCCTACGCGAGATCGCCGGTTTGTCTGTTAGATGGAATTTCAGATACAGTTTAATTCAATTCAATATTTTTATTTCGGAACGAAATGCTCATTGTAATATTTTTTTTTTTTTTTTGGTGGACTGAGATCCAGTTCCTCAGCATAGAGCTGCCAGTCCTTTTATAATTTACAACCTTCCTTTTTTTGTTGCCTGTTAACTTATAATATAAAACAATTCAATTCTGTATTATGGACCTACTGTGATGATCAAAGTCGCTCTCAATGAATCTCTGAATTCCCCTGCAGCACGACGCCGCGACAAACGCTTTTATCGTCCTATCGACTAGTGCCATCTTGCTTTATTTCACTACATAAAGCGTGATGACGGTATGTTATCGCGCGATAAAACTTCTCGAATCATGCCCCGATGGCTAAAGGCCTTTTCGAGTAGAGGCCTGAAGATGCCGCAAGGAGTGACGTCCATCCCACTCCGACCCTCGCTCCACTTCACACGCTCTCTTGGTTCCACGGCGCCCTAGAACTGGCATCTTCACGCTCTCGTCTTCCCGGGGTTGCATGGTTGAACAATAGGGTGATGGCTCTAGCCCCATCTCGCGCTCCGATCTATATAGGAGCGATAATTGGTTGAACTGCACCTACATTCGGAACGAAAGTCGTGTAAATTGAATGCGGTTGTGGCGCTTAGCATCAAAAGAATCGTTAGCAGTAGTCATTTGGGTGGTCGCTTCATGCATGTAGTTTTGGTGAAAGTATATCAATTTTCATATCGTATCTCTTATATGATAAAACTAGTTGACTAGTTCACTAAACTAAAGACTGATGGATTTTTCCCCCGCTCTTATTTTGATTAAATTATGAAACTATTGATCTTCTTCAGGAAAACCTATAGCAATTTAGTTTATCATTGATTTTCAACAGAAAAAGACGCTGAAAGTTCCAAAAATGTAACAAAAATTTTAGCTTCAAGTAAAATCTGCAGCTTCATCTTTCACAATATCCTCTGAAACAGACGTTAGCTCAATCAGTAAATTGCACCAATTCACTAACTGGGTTAAATCAGAACGTAAGTTTACATAACAAACGAGCTCTGAAAGAATTCACATTCATTTGACTCCGACAGAAGGTAAAGTTGCGAGTGTTACCGAAGCAAACATGCCACTGACATTGGATGTGGACGTAAGCTGTTTATGATAGTCTTAATTCAATAATAAACTGATGTTGATGGATTGTTTACTAATAGGCATTTGCTAGACTAAGGACCGGTTTCTGAAATGAGAATTTCACTAAGTAAATACTTAGGTAACGTTCTGTCACGGTCTTTTCTGAAAAATTCGAAGAGAGCACTACAGTTAGCCATTTACTTCGCGAAATTCTCAATTCAGGAACTAGCCATAAGATCACTGATGTGTAAGATATGACTAGATTGCATTCAGGCAGCAGTTTTAACATAACTGCCCGCGACTTCGTATATCGCAATACCGTAATCGGACGTAGGTACACATAGACGAGCAACTGCAAGTCATATGTCTTCTCTCATCAGAGAGAGAGAGAGAGCAGGCTTAGTCACCACGGTTTGCTGATTTCGATACTTTGTCGTAAAGATTGGCAACAACTCATTGTGTTTTCACCTTTTCACCACAATTCAGAAAGTTTAACTTAGCTGCCTTGGTATTCGGCGAATCAATTTTGTCTTAATATGTTTCAAGTACCGAAGCGCTTATTGAGAAGTCTCTTAACACATCGTCGTTTGCTTTTATTAACGGTCATCTACAAATTGGTAGATATACAATGCCATTATGCGGAAAGTTACTTCAAAATATGGAAATGACTCTCAGTTTTTCTGTTCGGTCGGGCTGACAATAATGAATGGGATTTTGGCAATCTGTGTGATTCTATTGTCTTGGCTGTTTTATTGGCCCGCATAACCTTTTGCGGTGAAAGTATTTTTTAATAACAATAACATCGGAATCTGAAAGTTTTGTTATTTCATAATCGCGCTTTCGTTGTAGCGCCTCTTCTGCTTAACCACCAAGTACTTAAAGATGCATTTATTATTCCGTCAAGTAATTTGACAGTTCACAAAAAATACTAGTGCGTAGTGCGCGATCGGAGATTCTGCAATTTTAGTTTAGCACATTTTACACTTCAACAATTCTTGAAAAATGTGAAATGGCCCTACCACCTATGTAATAATAACAGCCGAAGAGCTTCGCAATGGCAATTTGAAACAATTATTTACATATACTTTTTATAATACATATTTTTTGTGCATTTTACTTATTAGCAAAAGCCTTTGCTGAAGGCCATTATGATTTCCACTGGAGGCCTCCTTACTTTGACTTGTCCAAATGGCCTCAGACTAGATGCTTTTCGATGTTTTTAGCGTCCTTGTCTAGTTACTATAGCACAGGGTATACTACCAAGACAAGTGGTTGTGTATGTAGATATTATTATTTCAACAAAGTGTAGTGGTTGGTTGTCCAAGAGCCATGAAAAATCCCTACTCACTAACAAGCGCCGGTTTAAATATAATAACCGCTGACCTACTTCTTCAACGTTTCTCCCACGCAAGATTGATATGTTTGACCAGAACATGTTATAATTTTAAACGTCAGTTTTTAGGGACGCCGTTTATTTTGTTTCAAGTCCACTGTCACCTTCGAATAAATCGCCGTGCCACTGGACGTGGGCGAATAAAGGTCTATCGTGTTACAACGGGCCGGCAACGCCCCCAACATGTGCGGGAGGCACGCCATCATCATCATCAACCCATTATGTCCCCACCGAGGGGCACGGGTCTCTTCCCTGAGGAAGGTATAGGCCATACTCCACCACGGGGGCCAAGTCCGGATTGGTGGAGGCTTGTAGACTAGTGGCTCGTCTACTGTCAGAAGTTGTCAAGCCGCCCTAAGGCCTCTGACTTGGCTTAACGACTGCCATCTATCGACGGCAGCCGGCACCAACAGCTTAACGTGCCTTGCGAAGCACGGAACCGCTCGGAAAAATGCCACTAGCGTTAGGCATAGACGGCGACCCATCCATGCACTGAACGCGCCCAGTGTTGCTTAACCCTCGTGATCGTTTAAGATCACTCAGGCAGCCGGGGCTACGAGCGATTCGCCATCAATCTAAAATAATCCTTAAATTCTTACGAAGTTAGAGTGTACAATGTAGGTGCGAATAAGCCCGTTCCGTGACCTGCCCGTCGGCCGCCCGTGGCCAGCCTATTTTTTGCGGTGTTACTGTTTCTTCTTTTTAGTCGTAGCCTCATCAGTATGAGGCAGCTATGGCCCCGAACGCTCTCCATTCAGTCCGATTATGCGCCAGATCTATGGCCGCTTGCAAGGTCCCTCCCGTAGCTTCGCTTATGGTGTCCGTCCATTGCATTGGTGCTCGTCGTGTGCTTCTTTTCCCGTCTGCGCGAGCGGTGATAATGAGATATTCCAGGCTACCTGGCTCACAGCGGACAGTATTGTAATCTCTTAGGTTTTTTTTAGTTTGTGTCGCTGCGTCGCCGGCCCTTTGTATTCTATATAGTTCCTAAAGTTATAGAACTCTATAGGTACGGCATGCGTCGGCAGCAGTGCTGATTAGTTGTGTCCAAATTGTATCTTTGAGTGTGGACCGAACACACCTGTAATTTCGTTTTCCGATATGAATCCAATCTTTGCATCTTTAAATCACTTAGATCAACTGGATCAAGGTTCTTTCTAGTGACTCTACCACAGTGCCTCTACTCTTAACTCCTGTTTATTTAAGCGCAAAATTTTGTATTTTATACAATAAAGTGTAACAATCTCCTCTTCTACCAAGTTCGCACCGTTTAAAAACTCAGGGACTAACTCTGGCATTCTTCGAGAGTACATTGAACATCAAGGGTTGGCTGGAAGAGATTTCTACTGAAATAAGCTTTTGCGTTTTGTAAATTTTGTGTTTTGTGTAGGTATGTCTTTTATGTGTGCAATGAAGTGTGCTATGTGTAGTAAGTAGTTGTTGTTATGGTCGAGTAATTTTGTATCCCATACTAGAGTAAACTCGTATCATGGGATACATGTGATTTATGATTTACCGGGTGACACAATATAAAAAAAATATCTAGGAAACGAAAAACCCGACTGTAAAAACTCCTAAACAAGGCCTAGAAATCAGAAGTCAATAATTTATTGTAACGTAAAGAATTTACATTCTGTTTGTTGAATGTCAGTGTACTATTTTACTGTGTTAACCGCCGCCTTCGGGTCGTATTTGTAGTGGAGAAAAAGGCAGCGGGTTAGTCTGTTACATTTTCAAGCTCAGAAGGCAGGACCACAGAAACGCCTGATGTGATTCAAATCTCAAGAGACTCACCTAGAACCTAGTTTCTGTAACAAGAATTATTTAGCCATTCTCACAAAGCACGTACGTACATACACTTGACACGGTTAAGTCGGTCAGGCAAGGTGGCGGTACTTAGTCGCGTCTAATTTCAGACGATGCGCGCGCGCCGGCGCCCCGCCGACGGAGAATTCGTGCTGTATCCGCTGCATTTGCGTGGAATCTACAATTCATGCAATGCGGCATGTGGATATTTGATTCAGCACGGAGTCCTACATTGTAAATACGCGTATTTTGCTGGTTTACCGGTTTGAAGTAGTTTGTATTGGCAATGAATGAACTAAAGGTGTTTCCTAAATTATCTATCTATACAGCCCATGAAAGATACCTGATGTGGGCCATATGCCTCTTCACCGTCACGTCAACCTCGTCAGTCGTCAGTCCTCTGCTAACCTCGCCCATTGTCCTCCTCCATCTTCTTAATGTCATCGACCCATCGAGCCAGGTGGTCCTAAATTATACTAAATAAGTAATAACGTAATAATAAAATATATGGAGCAAATGTGGATGAAAGGGCCGGTAAGGGACATCCCAGGACGATATACTTCGGCTAGAAGTACCCGAAGTAACCGGCGTGCGTACGTGCAGCGGCTAATGTTGTGGAATGTTGATGAAACCCTGGACTCTGCCTACGCCTCCGGTGTACAGGCGTGAGTTTATGTTGTAACCTAATAAGAGTAATAACGTCCACACGACGCAATTACTTATCCCTGATCCCAAATTAGGATACGATGGTGACCAGACAAACATATCACACACATGGCATAATGTCCTGTCTGATCGTATCAAAGTCCGGCGGGAATCAAACCCACGATCTCTGTGTTTGAAATCAGGCATGAACGTGTTCCCGCTACACCGACGAGTCAGCCAAAGTTTAAAGGATATCGTCAGATGAAAACTCATTATAAAACAAAAAGCCGGCTGCTAAAAGTCAAGGCCTAGATAAGTCCATTAAATTCTAAAACTCAGCAGGCTCATTGGGTCCCGCCTGTTGAGATGAACTTTTAAATTGAATGGATTAATTTAAGCTTTGTTTAAAACTAGATAAGTCCACTGAATCTGGGCAATGTTAGAAAATAAATAATTGTGGTAATGATTTTTCTCTACAACTGGGTAAAATTTTTCTTCATAAAACCTGTCGAAATGTACAGAATTCTAGTCACGTAAAAACACTCACGTAACCTCAAGTTCGAAACGGAAAAAAAAGTTCTTATTGTTAGAGTAACTTGATTTAACCCGAAAAAGTTATTTTGTTAGGATTTTGTTATTTGAAATAGTGGTCGATTTTGGTCGTCTTCATGATAGGTACATCTACAATTTCACTCAAATTTCATTCTGAATCTACTAACGTATTGTGTTGTCTTTTTATACACATCTAGGGTCACCAAACGCAAAAATAATAATAATTTATCCATGTCAAACAACTGTTCCTGTGAAACACTGTTCAAATGCAGTTTAAATAGTATTTCCACAGAACTATGATTTGTGAGTATTTCGTAAAGGGAAAGACCGGTTTAAACTGCATTTGGGGAGTGTTTTGATGAAGATAAGATAAGATAAAAAAGTATTTTTTACCTCATCAGAAAAAAAGCTTAAAACAAAGTAATGCTTGACTAGGCATTTTTTGGGCATTCGCGTGTTTTTATAAATAACACTAAGATAATAGGTATTTTAATGTTCTGTGTTTAATATTCATAAATTCGTATCAGCCCACCTCTGCCCACTGTCCGGACCATCCGTTACGTTTGAGATTTTCATATTTAGTGTTAGTATTAACAAAATATTGATCTACAACCTTACATAACCATGCTTGGCCAATGGGCATAATAATAACGCGTAGTAGTTTCCGTCCGATCTGAAACTAATTTCAATTCTGATGTCAATCGATATTTTAGGTACTTACATTGTTTCTGTACTTATCTAAAAAGTGCCGAAATATCGGAAATTTAGCAACTCCGGTTTATTGTGCCAAAACTACTTAGTATAATATCATTGGTGTGCAATAAAGACTTACCTGTCTACAACATGAATTTTGGGTGTTTTGAAAGCCATAGCAAAATGAACGTGCCTCAAGGGGCTCCATAGAGTAACTCTAGCGCCACCGAGGTTAAAAATATTTTTTTTTTATAGATCGTATTTTTGAAAAGTGTCTGTACTGTCTCTCTATCAAGTTAATAGTGATTTTTAGGACCCACGACCGAGAACCTAGGAACACGGACCCGGTACTTGATTGAGATATGGTACTGACAATTTTTGCAGATTTTATACGATTTGTAAAAAAGGTATGATTTTATTTCCTTGATGCGCTAGTGTTACTCTATGGAGCCTCTTAACAATAGCGATCAAGTACGCTAGTTTTTATATTTTTTTAAACATCACTTTTTTTTAAACTATTTTGGCACAAACTCGAATCTATTAGAACCATAAGTAGCCAGTCATAGCGGTGCGTGCGACGGAGGGGCGGTACTTTTGAGACAAGATTTCTCAACAATTTTTTTTTTTTCTTTTAAATCAGTAGTCTAAATAGATGCCATTTTTAATTACTAATGACATAATCGCGGCTTTCAAACAACCCAGACACCATTTCAGCGTGTATAAAGAGTTAGGTATAATCGGGGTGAGGATTTCCCTCGCTGTGCAGCGCGGAGTGTTACGGGGACTTTTGGGTCAGATGTGGCTCGGAGCCATTTGTTTAGTTAGGTTTTTATTTATTAATCTTGCTTTGATTCTTATATTCTTCTATAATTTGATATCGACGGAACCTAAGGGTTTATTTTGCTCTAATCTATTCATCTACAACGTGTTATTGAAATAACGTAAAAAATGTCTTCCTTTCTTTCTTTAAAACGTGAAAACCGTTTGTTTCGGTATCGATAAAATCAATTTAAATAAGTAAAAGTTTATAGAAACTCTACTAATGAACGTTCAGGAAGCCAAAGTGATCTGTCAGGATCGTGGCAAGTGGCAGTCCCTGGTCTCTGCCTACCCCTCTGGGATACGTGAGTTTATGTATGTATGTACATATTTTTTATTTTTCAATTTACCGAGTCAAGTTTCAATAATGGTTAAAAAAATAAACCGGCAAATTACGAGTCGAACTCGCCCATCGAGGGTTTCGTTCAAACTTAGTATGTAATTCCATCACGGGAATCGAGTCACGTCGATTTTTTTTATGTCTGTCAAATGATGTACAATTCAACGGTTCCCGTTGTTTGGTACGGAGCCTTAGATACAAAGTTATTTTAACACTAAAACCACTAAACCGTGTAAAATAATTACGACCTGTCAGTGCTTATTGAACACAAGAATCGCTCGAGTGCTCTAAAGTCTAAACTGAGCATGTTGTCGGCGCATGCGAATATATCGGCGGCGGCGCGCGGCGATTCGTCAAGGCAAATGCTTGCGCGGGCGCCGCATTCCCGACGTACGCGGAATGCGTACACACCTTTACATTTTTATTGTAAACTCACCCGTGACCTAAGCGAATAGAGTGCACGAGTGTAAAGCTTTATGAGCTGTTGACTGTCTGTACAGCTGTTCGACAGCTTTTCTTAACTTAGTACAGGGTTATGTGTAAAATGCGCAATTCCTGAAATACCCCAATTAGAGATTTACCAGAGTGGTGGTGGTGGTCTCTGCCTACCTTTCCGGATACAGGCGTGAGTTTAATGTATGTATCAAATCCTGGTATTTAAGACGGTATTTACTCTGAGCTTTACTCGTTTGAAGTTACTTTCGCGTCCATTCCAACGACTGTACAGATAACGGGAGATAGATTTACTTCGATTACAACTCCTTTATTGGTTCGAGATCGAGCCGTTCCTCAAATTACGGCCCGTTATTAACATACAGTTCGATAGCACTTATTTCTATGACGTCTTTATTCTCATCAGTGTAATTTTCAACTCAAGTGTCTTTTGCTCATTAATCTCTCTTAGTGTTACCAGGTTCACGGTAATTACCTAATACACGGCTAACGCTAATTGTCCTCTACCGTGAACCGCATGAAATTGTAAAAATGACTGATTTGAAGAGTCAAATTAGAATTTTATCGTTTTGTTGCTTTTTACTCGAGTGTTTTTTTCCCACAAAAAATTGGCAATAACAGTGATAGTTATGAGGCAGAGAAGAACAACATTACCTTCTTAAGATTGTCAAAGCTATGCTATATACATTGGTATTTTCTTGTGTGTATAAATGGCAAATCGGACCCGAACCCGGTATTTTTTAACTTTTCAACACGGCAGTCTAAATGGAGAGAGAGCTATGCCCGGTAAGTCCATCGATATCAAGATCGCGTGCGGAACACCCAGATCAGGAGGCGAACCAAAGTAACTGACGTCACAAGCAGGGTCGCTACTCTGAAATGTAGTCATGTATGTTGCAGAGAGGACGAAAGATGGACTCGCAAGCTACTACAGTCACCCAAGTCGGCAGTTTGTAACTTTCTTCTGGTCACACTTATCGGGTCTATCTACCGTCTTCATCAGTATTTCCCGAAATTTTTAAATAGAAGTTGGAAATTTCTTATTAAGCCGCGGCATGTTTAATTACGGAATTGATGGCTGAAGCTAATGACAGTAATATCGTTGATGTATCAATCTTGGCCAGAAGTTCCGCGGACCGTTTGTAGGTCGTCGACGGCGCGGCAAATTATATGCGATCTTCGGGTGCGGCTTATAAGGCGCAACGAATGTGCAGCCTTCTAGCAGCATGTCGGGTATTTTTCCGAACCAAAAAAGAGTACGCTACACGCCCATAAAAGCCGTAAATATTTATCGTACGCTGCATAAAAACTGCATCGTGCATTCACTCGGTTCGTAGGCCATATTTTTAGCTGGACGCAAATAGAAGACGGTCAAACTCCGTTCGGTTTATTTATACGAACCACCTTTGGCGCTCTATGAAAGGGTTTCTTTGGCCAGTTTTATTCATGTTTCGTGTCTGTGTCTGGCGCGGCGGGCTTACGTTCCCGAGGGCTTAGATTAGTATGGTCCTAATGGTACGTCTTGTTTGCATTCTTGCTTAGCTCTTCGCGCCTCAGCTATCCATTACCATAACATTATCCATCATCTATAACGTTACATACTTAGATTTGAGAAATCATAATAGACCGAAGCTATGAGCTAAAAGTGCTAGAAAAGAGCTCCTGCTCGTCTTGGGGGGATATTATAATATTAAGTTATTATAACAGGATACATTTTAATGTTTCATTGGTTTACAATAAGGAATATTCTACTCTATTATAAATGTTTCTCCAAGATTATATGAGTATATAAATTGAATCGCTACAAATGAAAAGGCCCGATTGTCCGATCAACTGATCAACTTTCATTAATCAAGTCCCGAAGAAGAATTCAGCTATTTCTATAAATGCCTCGGACGCAACCCGATCCCGGACAATAGTCCTCCCAGGACTCCCACCAATCTCAGCGCTTCCAGGTGGAATCTCCACGTGATTTATGCTCCCCGACGCCCAAGCACTTATTCTGTTAAGACAAAAGTTAACAAAACCAGTGAAAAATTTCGGGTTTTGTTTGTAAATGTTTTTGGATTTCAGTTTTTGTGTACAATAAAGTGTTCTCTACTCTACATTTTTTGAAATAGTAAAACGTTTATTTTGTACCAGCGACGTCGAAGAATCGATATGAAATATGAGCTACCCAGAGTAGCTATTGTTTTGCCGAACAAAATAATCCTGTTGGCACTGTCAAATATCGCCCACTCACAGTGTGTTAGTCCTAACAACGGACAACTCTGTCGCCGATTCTGAAAACCGAGCTATCTTTAGCGCGGGATATTGTGTTGTCAAACCGCAGGCTTGCTTTGTCCAAATCTATTACAGAGGAAGGGATGAATATGACTTACCTGATTTACTTACTCTTACAGAGATGGGCCTGGGAAGTGTTCTCGAACGACGAGTACTTAAAGTAAAAAAGTGATATTTTTTGTCTTTATTGAAATAATTTATATTCAGTATTGTTAATTTATATTCAGTGACGACCTCGTGGCGCAGCGGTAGTGCATCTGCATACCGTGCGGGAGGTCCCGGGTTCGAATCCCGGCTGGGGACACAAAAAAAAAACCCCAGGTCTTGGACGTTTACATGTTTGTGATGTCGTTGTTTCTGGTTCCCACGACACAGGGTATCCTAGTGTGGGGCCGGAAGCAATGTATGTGCCTGTATGTAAATGTTTATGTTATGTTTATGTTTATGTTTAAGTATTTGTATTATGTGGGCTGCAGTGAATAACTGGGTGGAATTAATTGAACGAATAAGACAGATAAAAAGCTAAATTGGTGAACCCTTGGTTAATATCATTGAAATATCTCTAGTTTAGGACCAGGATAAGTAATTGTGTTGTGTGGAAGTTATTTATTTATATAATTTCAACTTACATTTAACTTTTTTTTAAATTTATTTATGACATAACATAATACAGGTGATACAGTACATTAAACTCGCCAAACTGATGTCGCTGTCGTATCGATTGTGCAAGTGTATGTAATTCTGACAATACAGTAGTTTGGCATCATCGTGTTGATCTGATGAGAAAGCCAGGAGAAAAAAAAGTAATAATATAGTCAAAGTAAAAAAATATGTTATTCACTATAAGAACAAAATGTTTAGTACTTAATGAACGTCAGCGCTGTTACTTTCACAATTAATCGATTGTGCGTAGAAGAAGAAAACAAAGAAACACCACATTTATTCTTTTCAAACCATGCTTGCTTAATTAACAGAGTTTTCAACTTAAAGTTACACTACACTGGATAAAATTGTCCCGTTAACATTATTTAAATACCAGACATCTTTGTCTTCCAAATAATCCTTAATGTTATAATAGGCTTTTTTGCACAGAGTATGCTTAACACATTTTTGAAAACGCGTCGGTCGTAATTCATGAGGAATCTTATTGTAGAACCGTATTCAGTGCCCCATCAAGGATTTATTAGCTTTTGCAAGTCCAAAACGTGGAAATGACAATTTATGTTTGTTACTAGTATCAATATTATGATGGCTACCAATATTTTCGAATTTACTGATATTTTTTCTAACATAGGTACATAATATTTTCTTAGAATGTATTGACCTCCAACTGTTAAGATGTTAGTTTCTTTTAAGAAATCCCTTAACGAGTCCCTACTGCCTAGCTTAAAAATAAATCGGATCGCTCTCTTCTGTAAGATGAAGATCGTTTCAATGTCTGCTGCCCGACCCCATAGTAATATACTGTAAGATATACCTAATACTATGGAAGTAACTAAAATAAACAAGCCTAGCTGTTGCAACGTCAGTGAGTTATTTTCTTGTCTCTTAATAAGTGACGTGTCATCTGCAAATAATACTATCTCGGACGTGTTTTGAACCATAAATGGCAAATGATGTGCATAAACAAGGAAAAGGAACGGGCCCAAAATCGATTGTGGTACTCCCAGTTTTATTTGTGAACCTTCGGCTTTTATGCGATTAATGTGAACTCTTCCTTTTAAATATGATCTCATTAGTTCTAATCCTTACCCCTTCACTCCATAATGTTCTAGTTTTAATAAAAGTGTCTCATAATAGTTACAATCGGAAATACTGGTTAATGCGGATAAAAACGGAAATGCGGAAATAATGGCTGCAATCGGAAATACTTTACTGCAGTCACTACGCTAAATCAAGCCTGTGCTGTGGTGGCCTTCTTTATGTTTACTTTACCTTTTTTACCTTTAGGTAATTTCTAAAAAGCTAGTAGTTCGTGGAGTTCTCTCAAAAAGTCCACGCAAAGTTGCGAACCCGTAGTAGGGCAGTAGAGCTAGACAAAACAAAAATGCGATACTAACCTCGCCAGACAATACTCGCGGGAAGCAAAGAGAGTAAAAGGAAGGCTTAGCCTTTGCGACTTGGCTTGGCAAAGGCTTGATTTTATTACACCTCTGCGAAAGCAAGTGTATATACGTAACTATTTATGTATATTATGTGTGTATATATTTCTGTATGTCCACCCATACCTTCCCAAAAATTGTAACGAACTTGTTTTTTTATGCCGGTAACTTTAGAACTGTCACCCTAGCTCCTTTGTTTGTTTGTTACGCTTTATTGCACAAAAATAAAAACATAAATAACTGGTGAGTGTAGATGTGCAAAGGCGGATTTATTTTAAAAGAAATTTCGTCCAGCCAGCCTAAGATAGATTCTAACAGTAGAGCGGAGGAGATGGCAAATAATAATCCTAATAATAATAATAACTGCCACACAACACAATCATTTCAAAGCTGATCAAGAAAAAAAGTCTAAAATTACCTACGCATTTTATTCCTTTCAAGTCTATCAGTAAATATCATATAAGATATTGATTTCCACGGCAGAATTGGTAGTATTTAGAAATGAGACAGTTAAAAATGCCTTTGCATTCTTGTTCCTTTTGCCAGTGACTTTACCGTACATACCTACTCACTCACAAAATCCAGGCCCGCATCTCGACAAGATATCGATCTATCTTCGCCGCGATTCTTCAAACAACCCAAATAGGTCTCGAACCCGCTACTCGACCGTGCGAAAGCCCTAGATAGGGCATCTCTATTGTCTGTATTCGGACGCTACATTACACTTAGAGTGCCCCGGCGCTGGGGTCGCGAACGCCTCGATTATTGCAGTTTATGGTAACTCAAAGGCAAATTGTATAAGCCACTGGGGTCTGTTCTTTGAAGTTCATAACTCTTTATTGTATACCAAAAATCTGGGTTCGAAATTGTCAAGATAATTATTTCCTCTGATAATCGCCAGGTTCAAGTGGAACTGGGCTGGCCATGTCTGCCGCATGAGCTCAGGGCCTACAATTGGTATTACAATGGCAACTGCTTGAACGTGTCGATTTCTTTTCATTGCCGCTTCAAATCTTCCTTCGGTTTCACCTTCTAGGTATGAAAAAATCGTTATTGGTATGAAAAAATACGTCGCATGACTCGACCGTGTATCACATTTCATAAACCGCGTCATTGGTAACTCTTGAGGAATCTTTTTGTAGAAAACCGTATACGGTGCCCCATAAACGTGTTTGATTTTTGCAAGTCTAACCCCCCCCCCCCCCCACCTTGTCGTACACTAACACTCTGTTAATCTACTGTTAACAGCTGTCAATTGACCAAAGTGCATACAAAAAAAAACCCACTGACAGCTGTTAACAGTAGATTAACAGCCTGTCATTGTACGAGAAACCGGGGGTAAATAGTGGAAATGACCATTTATTTATTCCTAGTATCAACTTTATGAATGGAAGCCCGGCATGTACCAAAGACTGTTTTCTAAGTTACGTACATTTGTGAAGTTGTAGTAGCAATACCACTCGCTAACGTGAAGGAGAACGTTGTGAGGAAACCTGAGTGTCCGAGGTTTTCTCATAGCTCAGCACTTGAGTCTGCATTAGATTTGTAAAATCGTTGATGTTTTCTTACCGCTAACAGTAGTTTGTCGGCCCACTGTTAAGCAATCGCGAAGTTTGCGAGCTACTTTAGTTGAGGGCATGACCCGTGCAGCTTAACGTTAGACCGGACCTTTTGAAGTTTGCTTTACGAGTTCAGATTAGCACTTTTGGTTAGGTGCTGCCCGCCATAATTCGCTTTGAAATATATTTTATCGGGTCGTTTGCGGTGGCGACTATTGGGCCCGTTAGGTGTGTTAGGTCTTTGGATTTGAGTAGGTTTTCCGCGAAGAATTATGTCGTTGGCAGAAATATGACCAGTACCCTCGACATAACTACTTTTGACTAACAAAAAAACTCCTGCGAGAAATTTTCGCACTGAAAAGAAGAGTTCGACGACTTTCTCGGGGATACCATCAACAGAGGAGTGAGTCTCTTAATGCATAGTTGTTCAATAGTCATATTAGTACGGTAATTGTTGTTGCATTGAGACTATCGGTAGTCTACTAACCGATCGCATTCCAAAGTTATAGCCCGTACAACCTAAGTCGGTGCCTCGCACGATTCGATCTTCTTCGTGTGAGATGCCTATTCAACTTACGCGGGTTTATACCATTGGAATGGCATTGTACTGCTTACGCTTAGCAGACTACCAGATAGAGGCAAATAACATTCAAATATATCTCATTCTATTGAAAAGCTGTGTGTATTTGTATGCGTGTATGACTCTAGGGCCAGATCTTAAATTTTACTACTCTAGAGGTTCCGCATCCTATCCTGCTTAATAATATTATAAATGTGAAAGTTTCTGAAGATGTTTGGATGTTTAATGTTTATTACTCAATCCCACAAAAACGGCTGAACGGATTTAGATGAAATTTGGTATGGAGATAGTTTGAGACCCAGGGAAGGACATAGGACACTTCATCCCGGAAATTACTCATTACATGCGGACGAAGTCGCGGGCAAAAGCTAGTTTCTAAAAAAAAACGTATGGGTAGGTATATTTCGACACTAAATGGAAGCAAAATTTATGGGGTACATTCCTTTGAAGGAAATCAATTACCAGGAGATGGGCAGCAGCGTCTTCCTGAGATTCCAACCGCATACTGCGATCGCCAACCCGGTCTGCCAAGCGTGGCGATTACGGCAAAACCCCTCATGGTTATGAAAACTACGAAGGAGGCCTGTGTCTTGCAGTGGGCGTCGAGTGGCTGATGATGATTCCTTTGAAGTATGAAATTTGGCAAGTAATAATAATCGTCTTATACTACAAGTTCAGGGAAAAATCTGAAAAGTATACACTTACAATTTAATCGTAAAAAAATTGTCTGAAGTTCGGGAAAAGCTGTGATAAAACTGCGAGACTCGATTCCTGGACTATTTATAATACCTAAGTACCTACAGATTGGTTCAGAACACTAGGTAGGTGAGTCCAACTTGCACTCGTCCGGTTTTTTCTGCTTTGCAGTGGCGCTGTCTTATAAATAATGCTCAAAACCATAAGCTTACTTATGGGTAATCGTGTTAGAATGGATATCCTTCTATGCGGGACAATCATTTACTGAAGGCTGCTTCATTGGTTGAGTGCGTGAAGCGCGAATTGAAAAAAGTTCCAAGAACCTGAGATTTCCAAAGATTCAAGTCAGAATAGACTCACAGAACAAAACATGGCGTCGAAAACGAACTCTAATTAGGGTTCCTCAGGAGTTGCGCATTTTAGAAATAAATAACCCTGTATAAACGCGTCTACTGTTATCAAATGGGCTCCGATTCCTAACGGGACGCACCGATGCGCTCTCTATGCGAATGGATGCCCTCTTGGACGGCATCCAAAAGAAATGTCTCCTTTATTCGTCGCTCTATTGCCATCAAAAGTCTAAAAAATGGCAAGGCACCTGGTAATGACGGCATCCCAGTTGACGCACTTAAAGCCAACGCGGAAGTAGCGGCGGATGTATTGTTGCCCCTGATGACAGTTGTATGGGAGTCGGGACAGATACCACAAAGCTGGAAGGAGGGTATCATCATCAAGCTGCCAAAGAAAGGAAACCTGTCTAATTGTGGTAACTGGAGGGGAATAAATTTACTGCCTGTTTGCTCTAAAGTTCTTTGCAGGGTCCTATTAGACAGAATGAAGAGCGCTGTCGACGGAAAGCTGAGAGACGAACAGAGTGGATTCAGGGAGGGGCGATCTTGCACTGACCAAATTAACGTTCTGCGAATGATCCTGGAGCAGTGCAATGAAATGCAGAATGAACTTTATACTCTGTTCGTAGACTTTGAAAAAGCTTTTGACAGGGTTACATGGAAAAGTATTTGGCGGATCTTGAAGCGACGGGGTATACCAGGCAAGATCATCGATATAATTAAATCTCTTTACTATGGTTCCTCGTGCCGCGTATTACATGGAGGCCAGCTTACAGAACCGATCCCAGTCACTGCCGGCGTGAAACAGGGCTGTCTACTATCTCCGCTACTATTCTTAATAGTCTTGGACGACGTGATGCGCAGGGTAACAAGTGCAGGAGAAAGAGGACTCCCGTGGATGAATGATAAAACTCTGGAGGACATCGACTTCGCGGATGACCGCTGCTTGCTTGCGGTATCACGTGACCAACTGCAGTCTAAGACGAATGACCTCGCCGATGTCGCTGCGAAAGAAGGACTACGCATTAACTGCGCTAAGACGAAAGACATGCGACTAAACACTCACGACGTCACGCCCATTGTCGTAAACGGCGAGAATGTCGAACAAGTCGAGAAGTTCACCTACCTCGGAAGTGTTGTGGACCGTCTAGGAGGTGCAGAAGCTGACGTGGAGGCGCGCATCAACAAAGCGCGTGCAGCATATGCGCAGCTGAAGCCCGTGTGGACTTCCTCAGTCATTACTCGGCGGACCAAAATCAGCATGTTCAACTCCAATGTCAAGTCAGTTCTTCTGTACGGATGTGAAACGTGGCTGGTCAAAAACGACGTAACTAATAGACTGCAAGTGTTTTTAAACAAATGTCTACGGCGCATACTCGGTATACATTGGCCACGAACCATATCTAATGCAAGATTATGGGAACTGACAGACCAAAAGCCCATCAATAAGGAAATCCTGCAAAGAAAATGGCGATGGATTGGACATACCTTGAGAAGACCCCACAACCAGCTGGCCAAACAGAGTCTAACGTGGCAAACTTCTGGCAAGAGACGGCCGGGCCGCCCTCGTACTACCTGGAGGCGTTCCGTTGATAAAGAGGCTGCTTCAACGGGACTCAATTGGAACGAGTTAGAAGTTGCCGCACAAGACCGCGAGAAATGGAGATCCCTTCTACGAGCCCTATGTCCCTGATAAGGGATAAGAGGAAATCATCATCATCATCTATTGTTTTTATCCACGGCAGGAGACCGGTGGTTTTATTTTGGCCGCCATTGTCCTGAAAGAAGTTGCTTTTTCGGTTATAGCGCGGTTATAGTGGATACGCTTGCCTCACATTGCAAAGGTCGTGCGGGTTCGTGCCCGGCTGATAACATGAAAACATAATCCGCGCCGGGATGAGATTGTGATGCTCTCGTAGGAGCATTTTTTTTCGTTATTTTATAATAATCAGACTATAGTATAGCCCGAAAAATTCCAAGTCACAGTCCGCCACTAACAAAAGACAAAGTGTTTTGGTTAAGTTATTTGTCGGGGATTGTACCAAGAACTTTGTTTTCTAAGTTACGTGTTCACATACCTGAGCACTTGAATTTGCGAATCCGCGGTGGCCACGCGTGGTAATTAAGCCCATACATACTCTCCAAGAGAAGGCCCTTGCCGTGCCTAGGGACGTATGCAGGCCATATTATTGAAGACTTCTGAAAATCATATTTTATGATGATATTTTTGTATTTTTCCTTTATTGACTTTTCTCTCCCATGTCACTCATCTTTGTAATATTCTGTCACCTCATTACCCACATCATCTCATTACCCATTTATTCTGCTATTATTTTATTATACTTCGTTTTACCCGTTTTCATCAGTTTTCTTTCATTATACAGTCCATTCCTCAACATTTATTATAAGTACCTAGTACCGAAACGGGCGTGCGACAACGACTAATGAATGTTGATGAAAGGAAGGTGATCCGTCAGGATTGTGGCAAGTGGCAGGCCCTGGTCTCTGCCCACCCCTCCGGAATACAGGCGTGAGTTTATGTTATGTGGTAGACTAACTGATGTAGCTAAACAAGTTAGTCAGCGTCGTGGCAAGTGATAAACCCTGGTCTGTTATTTGTTTTATTTTTCTTTATTGGTGTGTGATGTCATACCTCGGGATATAAACATTAAGCTAGTTTTAGTTAGAACCGTTTGGGTTAAGCAATGGAGTGTCTTTTTATTAGAGTGTGTTAGCTGAAGTCCTCCATAACGTTTTACGTGATTAACGGAAATGTCTTGAGTATCTTTGATGATGATATAATAGATTTTTAAAGATATAATTATCATCACCTATTATAATCGTGGCCACTAAACTAAACCCCTATAGACCTACTTAATGTAGAGTAATCACTGCGTATTTGTAAACAGACTACTTCCTAAACATCTAGTGCGTGGATGTCTGGATGTTTTCTTTTATTTCTTAGGTGAATGTAACTGATGACAAAATTTACGGTTCCAGAAATAATAAAAAATAACATAAGATAAGATAAAGTTTATTCGTCCAAAGTGCAAGTACAAGTCACTTTTATGATATTTTACATTGGTTTATTGGTATGCGTAGTAATAGTTGCTTGGTATTCATAGCCAGCACCTTCTTTTAAAAGGTACATAATTTCAAAGTTAATGTGGGTAGGTCGCAACTTACGGACGATAAACTTGAGGCATAAACCAAAGCAATCTTGACTTGAGGATAATACTAAAAAAATTAACCCTTCTAGAGCAGTCGGGTGAAAACAAACTTTAACAACAACATACTTAACTAATTCTACATAGTTTCTTTTTTATTTTCATTTGTCGATTTCCTTTCGTCCAACAGATGTAATCCAACATGACATTTTTTTTTCAAGTGACCATAGCACAGGTTCATCTTAGTTTGGTTACTTCTGTGATCCATGTTGTGTAAATTCATATTAATAAAGGTTTTTCTAGGTTCTGGCACGGTTAGCCAGAGGTCGCGGGTTCAAGTCAAGTGGGTGGAATTTTTAGCCTGAATAGGTTTTTTAAAAATTGTCCTCAGCACGGGTTAGTGCAACAAAAAAAAATATAATTAATGAAGGTATTTGTATTTGTATTTAGTCCGCTGCTGGGCAAAGGCCCAGCATTTAGATCTCCACTGCTCCCTGTTACCGGCCATTCCGGGCCACCGCGGCAGAATGTTCGTGAGGTCGTCCCGCCATCTCCGCCTTCTACATAATTAAACTGTAAAATTAATTAATAGCTTACATAATAAACAACAAAAGCTTACATAATATTAGAACTTCTAGTGATTTGCGATACCTCGCACACAATTCTTGATTTAGCTCCGGTTTCTGAATTTAGAATTACACTTAAGTACATATTTAGTGAATTTCTTATTCAGTATTTATCCATCTATTTTTTAAATTCATACTTCTTCTCTCTCGTTCTTTTCTGATATATCTGAAGAGGCAGTCTGGTACTTAAGTGAATATTGTGAAATTTGTTAATTCTCCTGGTCGTGACTGCCGAGCGATACGACACACGCTTTTTAAAGCATGCATTGGTGTCGATCGCATGCAAATAAAATAAATAATAGTAAGTAAGTACTAAAAATAGATATAAGTTGTGTACGGCAAAACCCTTCATGGTTAAAAACCATAAGGGAGGCCTATGTCCTGCAGTGGGCGTCAATTGGCTGATGATGATGATGATGATATAGGAATCGGCGGTTAACAGGTCATTTGAATGATCAGCCACTTAACTGCACGTCAAGTTGTACAAACTGTGCTTCTACAGAGCAAAGCCTATTCAACCTCACTATCGTATTAGCGGTAGTCCTGACTCCTCATAATTGGAGGGAGTCCAATTAGCGAGTCCCTTGTGAAAAAGCCAACAACGTGATAACTTTGTGCTAACGCGAAGCTGGCAACATTTCTGCTGCTGGAGCGTTTTGCTATTGTATTGACAGACTTTTAAAAAATAGGATTGTTCTCAATCTGTTCATATATTTGTTTTAATGCATTTTCAGAGATAATTCGTTACCAGGTTGTCCGATTTTATTACTCCATTTTTAGGGTTCCGTAACTCAAAATGAAAAACGGAACCCTTATAGGATCACTTTGCTGTCCGTCCGACCGTCCGTTTTTCTGTCAAAATAGTACAAATCCAGGGAAAAATCTGAAAACTATACATTTGTCATTAAATCCTAAAAAAATTGTCTTTGAAGTTCGGGAAATACTCGGAAAAAAACTGCGAGACTCGATTCCTCAACTATTTATAATATGTAAGTACTGTGTATTTTAATAAAAGGAAGAAATTTGTAAATATTTATTCATTTTTATTTGTAACCTTTCGTCGTGCATCGCCTGGCCTAGCTAGGGAACGACTGACATCCTAAACAAAACGTAACGAGTCCCTTTAAAATATTCAAAATTTGACTAGACGGTCAGCTGCTATGAAGAGGAATCGTTACAGTACCTACAAATTTGGGCTTAACCCTCGGTGGGTGACTCCGACTCGCATTTGTCCGGTTTTTTTTAGAAAAGGGTTACCTGATTCGTGTTTCCGTACAAATAGACAAGATCTGTTGTTGATCCATGATAAAATCATCGAACTTGAATTTGCACGACGTATGGGCGAATGATTCTTTACCACGTCAACCAATTTCGATGACTTTGTCTTGAAATTAGATAGAAAGGTGGTGTCATAATAAAATATGACGAATATACTCCAAACCTTATGAGCACATAAATGTTACTCATACGGCATTTTTTGTGCGTGTTTTTGTTGAAGTCTGTTTTTTATCAAATATGTTATTATTAATTAATTATTATAAATTATGTAACGACTATTGAATCTTGACGAAGCGAAAGAGGTCTGGCAGGAGAGCGTGGCAAGTGGCAAATCCTGGTATCCGCCTACCCTTCTGGGATACAGACCTGAGTTTATGTTATATTAATAATGTTACTTCCATAACATTACGTCCATACTACTGTAGGTCTGGCCGTGTGGCGCCGGATTAAGAATAGCGTCACTGCATTTCCTCCCTTGGATGTCGTAGAAGGCGACTAAGGAAATACATTGCCAGGAGACGGGCAGCAGCGTCTTCCTGAGATCCTAACCGCATACTGCGATCGCCAACCCGCCTGCCAAGCGTGGCGATTATGGCAAAACCCCTCATGGTTATGAAAACCACGAGGGAGGCCTATGCCCTGCAGTGGGCGTCAAATGGCTCATGATGACTGTGGGGTCTGGCAACAAACATGGAGACCATCTTCGTCGACAACGACGTAGTTGGTAGGCAAGCTAAATACCGCTAAACCAACTAGGTTGGCGAGACTTTGTGTCGCCTACCTATGGCAAACACACATTGTCCCAGTAGTGTTATCAATGCGGACGAATGTTGGCATACCTGCATAGTTGGTCAGTGACTCACTGTTTAGGTTATACTTATACCTAACCATTTTCTAGGCCAAGGGCGGTATATCAGTATAGAGCGCTTGATTGTCACCATTTACCGAATAGCACCGAAACGTGCTGCGATAATGGGTTCGTTTGTGTGTAGCTTTAACGCGCTAGATACTGTATTTGTGTGCGGTAAGAGGCAAGGTTATTCTTAACTTAATTTCGGAATCACTTACTTAAATGTTTGTCGGAAGAGTCCGATCAGGTTTCGCTCATATTCGAAGAGCTTAACCTCCTCAGTGCCGACCTTGAAAATAACAATGGAACACCATGAAGGTCAGGACTGAGGGCAATCAAGGTGAGTAGAGCTGAAGTTACGGTCGGGTCAGAGGCAGACTAGCAGTATTGGCTAGACTAGCGTTTCTTATTTACTGAGCTACATACGATATACTATGAATTTTCTGTATGTTGTTCCGTTATCCGGATCGTGTTATTGTTTTTCGTTCGTATATGATTTGAATCATCCCTTGCGAGTTAAGTGTTTTTTCCACGATTGACCGCCCGTAGTTAGTTAGTTAGACCTGAGGTTTCCGCACTTAGCCTCATGGTTGGGCCATTGTACGTATGGCCGCCCCTAATATCGGGCTGCCATAGGTTTGGGCCTAGTTGGCCTTAAGAATAGTCCGCCCCTGTATTTGCCACAATATTCTGGCTAAAAGAAGCTTTTAAACTTTTCTATCTTTAAGCCGCGAGGCACACAGATTGGACGGAAGGCGAGCGTACGGTAAGATATACTGAGTCACAGACCACAGTCCTTGCTCTGCGGTCGCTCTTGGTCTATGACTTTACACATCTTACCGCGCCCTCGCCCCACGTCCCATCGGTGTATGTCGCGCCTTAAAGTATTCCTAGGAGAAGGCCTGTGCCCTGCAGTAGGCTACATAAATAGTTTTCTATCTTTGAGATTCCTCCCCACCTACGAACTCGTACAGCGAAAATGTGCCTACATATCACTATTTCCTTTTCCCGGACACATCTAGCGCATGTCCATTCGAGTAGCCGTGCTCACAACTCAAGTGCGATATCCAAAGCGTTAGCCTATCGCCAGACAGTTACGTTGGGGCGGTCTAGAAATCTACAAAGCCGATCTGGCCTGGATCTGTGACTAGATCACAAGGATAGGCGCAGAGGGTCTGCGGTACAAAAAAGGAATTTGAGTTAAGGAATGCTAACTAGCGTCGCCAATGGAATAAAATTGTATCTTCTTTTTTAAAATACGTTTTTGCAAAAAAAAAACTAGGTCCAAGAACCCAGGACTTTAAAGCATGTTTGTCGATTAAAGTCCTAGGCTATTGACCGTAGGCATTAGGCGTTAAAACTTTTTGCTAAATATTATATTTCGAATCACGGTATGTACCAATCAATGACTTTGTTTTCTAAGTTACGTACGTACATTTGTAAAGTTGTATTAGCAATACAACTCGTTAATCGTGAAGGAAAACGTCGTGAGGAAACCTGAGTGTCTGAGGTGTTCACGTACCTCAGTGCTTAAAATTCGGTGGGCAAGCGTGGTAATTAAGCTCTCTGAGAGAAGGTCTGTGCACTGCAGTGGGAAATATATAACTTTTGCTTACGAAAGAAAGGAACCATTTATTCACATTGACACAAAAGCACACACATAAAAAATAACAGAAGTAGTAGTTTATCGATGCTGAAGAGCCTGTGTTCAGATTTTCCGTTAATTGAATAACACGTTATATATTTCGGGATAGGTATAAGCCACCCGTCTACCGTAGCATCCCAACTAAGGGCCGATTTCTGAATTGAGAATTTCACTGAGTAAATACTTAAGTAACGTTCTGTCACGCTCTTTTCTGAGAAATTCGAAGAGACGGCACTACAGTTAACTATTTACTTAGCGAAATTCTCAATTCAGAAACTGGCCCTAAGTTTCACTCGGTCTCTACTCCGCCTACGCTATGTTAGTTCGCACGAAACTCGCAAACGGATATCGCGTCGGCTGGAGTGTTTACGGCAACATCAGACACTATCTAGGCCCAGCGGAGAATTTATTTATTTTTTATTTATTTATTTACAAAGTTCTTGTAACTCTACAGTAGACACCAAATCGTTACAAAACTAGAGACGGCCTCGCACAACGATCTCTCTAACATTACCTTACATTCATACATCAAATCTTTTATCCCATCCACAAACAAGTCGCAGTGTGGGGCTGCCGCGAGCAGGGAGCCGAGCAGCTGCAGAGCACGCGCGACGGCCGAGAATCGAAGTAGGTTGGTGCGCGCGCGCGGCACACATAGTAGCCGGTGCTGCCGTGCCCTGAGGTACCTGTCAGGCACATGGTGTTTGACCATCCTTTCTACAAGATCGGAATAGCAGAGAACGCCCGTTTCTGCTCCCAAATACTTGTGTTGCGTTTTATAGTACTACAATCCTCACCCCCGGTTACAATCAGTTAATCTATTTCAGTCAGTTTTTTCTTTTGTATCCACTTATCAATGTTTAATGGTTGCGAGAATATGAAGACGCATTTTGCATAAACGATCTGTAAAATAACATATGACTTTTTTCATTTTTAGGGTTCCGTACCTCAAAAGGAAAAAACGGAACCCTTATAGGATCACTTTGTTGTCCGTCTGTCCGTCCGTCCGTCTGTCAAGACCCTTTTTCTCAGGAACGCGTGGAGGTATGAAGCTGAAATTTATATCAATTACTCAGGTCTACTGTCCCTTGAAGCTGTGAAAAAATCAAACTTCTAAGCCAACGCAATCAAAAGATACAGCCGTTTATGCCGCAAATTTTCGACACTTGCAAGGGAATCAAAACCTACAGGGTGCTTCCCGTGAACTCAGAATCTTGAAATTTGGTACGAAGCAACGTCTTGTAGCATAGATAAAGGAAAAATTACGAAAACCATAAATTTTTAGTTACATCACATAATATATTTTTTTTTAATAATTTTAAACTTACTACCCATTTCCTCATAAACGCGTAGAGCTATTAAATTGAAATTCATACCAAATACTCAGGTCTATAATACCTTTAAGCTGTAACAAAATCTAACTTCTATGTCAACGCAATCAAAAGAAACAGCAATTTAAGCTGCATATTTTGAAACTCGCAAGTACTCGCAAGGGAATCAAAACCTAAAGGGTACTTCCAGTCGACCTAGAATCTTGAAATTTGGCATGAAGCAACGTTTTATAGCACACATAAAGGAAAAATTCCGAAAACCTTAAATTTTTAGTTACATTACAAAATATATATTTTTTAATAAATTTAACTTATTACTTTTTTCCTCATGTTTTGCAATAAAAATACCATAGTTATGACTCGATTGTCGTAATGAACGAACTTTGTAAACCTTGCAGGTTTGTACGGAACCCTCGGTGCGCGAGTCCGACTCGCACTTGGCCGGTTTTTTATTTAAATATTTTATTAAAAAAAAAACAAATGGTTGACAAAAGTTGCCAAGCTATACAGCAATTTATCGGCAGTTATTTACGTAAGTATTTGATATTGCAATCAATAGTTTCTTAAAAAGAAACATGTTGATGGCAAATTAAATCCTTACTAATATTATAAACGCGAAAGTTTGTATGTATGGATGGATGTTTGTTACTCTTTCACTCAAACACGGCTGAACGGATCCGGATGAAATTTCGCACAGAGATAGATTATAGTCCGGATTAGCACATAGGCTATTTTTTATCCCGGAAAAATACACATCAAAATTACCACGCGAACGAGGTCGCGGGCAACAGCTAGTAAGTTATATTACAAAATCTATTCTGTATGTGACGTCTCCTATCGGAGGTATAGCCTACCTACTCTCTTCATCTTTCAGTTCTATCCATCCTAAGGTTGTCTGGAAGAGATCGCTTTTAGCGATAAGACCGCCAATTGTATACGGCAAAACTTGACATGTAAGCCTTTTAATGTATTTTGTTTTCTGGTGTGTACAATAAAGTGTTCTAATCTAATCTAATCTATGGCTAGTTAACCTCATGTAGCCTCCTAGCGTGTGACTGTACTCGACGTGGGGTAATGTCGCAGGTGTCACGACCGCTTATGCCACAGATATATCTCAAATCCGCGGCTATTTTCGTCCCCTATCATCGATCTTCCTTATCACGCCCCGATCCATCTCCGGTGAGACAGAACGTCCTCTGCCGAGTTGGGTCACAGAACTGGGGGGCTTATTCTGTTGAGACAAAAGTTTATAAATCCAATGGAAAGGCACAGGCTTTGAGAGAAGTTTTAATACATCGACGCCGCCAAGGCTTGACGCGTTTGTATGAGTGCAGATGAAGCGGCTGCGGACATAAAACATCTGTTGGTTTCTTACACTTGCATTTACGGGCTTTATAAAGATTACTAGCACCACTTATGAAAAAAAAAACATCTTTTGCAGGTTGTTTTTTACAAAAAGTTGCTTATAAATCTCTGAATCATGTAAATTGTGGCTTTTACGACGCACGACCGGGAACGCAACTAAGAAAACCAAAAAAGTGACTTCAAATGTATTTTTTCATTCAGTACATAAACTCACGCCTGCATCCCAGAGGGGTAGGCAGAGACCACGTGCCACGATCACGACAGATCACTTTTGTTTCCTCAACATTCATTAGTCGTTGCCTGCACGCACGCTGGTTTCGGGCACTTTTTTATACATTTCTCAATCATGTAAATTTTGAGATTTGGGGACCCACGACCGAGGACCTGGGACTCCATATTTATGCCGAAAACTGCCCTTTCTAGTAAAAATGCTAGGCCTAGGTTTCCTTAGTTGTATTCTCAATCGTGGGTCGTAAAGTCACAATTTACACGATTAAGAGATTCGCATCGTAAAGTTACAAACAAACAAGATCCGTAAAAGTAGACACGACCTCATCCTCTTAACAGAATCTTGGGCCAGAGCCGCGTTATTATTCAGGCCCCATTTACAACAATCCTGGTTGTCTGGAAGAGATCACTTTTAGTGATTAGGCCGCCGTGTGTACTTTTAAGTTAAGAAATATCTGTGTAATTACCGTTTTTGTGTGCAATAAAGTGATCTGAACATCTGAAGTGCAATGAAAATCACGAGGGAGGCCTACGTCCTGCAGTGGGCGTCAAATGGCTGGTGATGATGATGATGAAAGTGATCTCTAGTGTTCCACTTGTCTCGAATATCCCCTGAATCCATTGCACAGTTCTTAGATACCTCTGTGCCACCGTCGACTGACAACTGTCAGTTGTCATTTGAAGTGACACTTAACACTTGCACCGGTGGCAAATGTATTGCCATGGGTAGCTATTGTCCGCATAAGTATTTAACCGTTCATGTATACATAAGCAGCTTATATACGTCCCACTGTAGGGCACAGGGCGAGAGGGAGAGAGTATGGGCTTAATCACCACGCGTGCCCACCGCGGATTAGCGATTTCAAGCGCTGAGGTATGTAAATAGCTCAGACACTCAGGTTTCCTCACGATCATAGACATCACGTCATAGGTGTCACATACATGCCCGCACTGGGCATCGAACCTGGGTTTCTCGCTTCCGAGTCCAGTGTTCTACCCACTAGGCTACCACCGCTCGTACCTGTATCATCATCAGCCATTTGACGCCCACTGCAGGACGTAGGCCTCCCTCATGGTTTTTGAAGCTTCCCGGTCTTGTGCCGCACGCATTCAACGACTCCCCGCCACCGTACCTGTATAATGCCCCACAAATAACTTGAACAAATTACTTTGATTTCGCTTGGCCGGACTTTAGTCAAATTAAGAAATAATTCAAAACATTTTTGCTTTTACGTGTCGTAGTACGACGTAATATGGAATAGAATAGGTTCAACATGGTTTTAAATCCGTAGACTGAGTAACGAGATAAAAGATTACTCAAATCGTTGTGTCACCTTCACCACTGATGGCAATGGCAATGACCCTTGCAAGACACAGGTTATTCCAATTAGGCTATTAAACGAAGTCCGCAGTAATTAAAACGTTAAGGTCACAATTGTCACCTAAGCACGGTCTTCAGCGATGGCAGCACACACTCAGTCGAACCGAACCGGTAAGCGGCTCAATTTCAGCACATTAGGCTATTAATGAGATATAAAGTGTAAGCTGACGAGTGCGTGCCAACGTGACCGTGTTGAAAAGTTGAGCCAATCATAGAGATTATTTATTTTGCGGCGCTGGTAAAGATGGTAAAGAACCTAACAATTAATAAACCTATTAAGGCTCTCGTCCACTAGGCTCGCCGAGCCGAGCCGAGTCGAATCGAATCGCAGAGAGTCACCTTCTATATATATATATATATATATATATTGCGTCCATTAGCGAAGACCCGCGCCGCGCCGAATTTCTTCGTCGTGTTTTTGTATCGTTTTAAAAATCTTAGTTTGAATAAGAAGAAAATATTAATGTGTACCCAGTATTTTGGAACACGCCGTTTCTTTTTTCTTATATTCTCCCATTCTTCATCGAAAAGTATTTGAATTAAAAAAATCTCTTCATCCGAGCGGTCCATGACGCAAAAACGACCTAATTTGATGAAGAGTTGCGATGAATGAATAATTCGATTTGATTCTTCAGAGATACGCACTAGGAATAAATGCGACTCGCTTCGATTCGACGCGTTTGTGCTGTAGTGGACGCCAGCTTTAGACATAAATTTGTACTCAATGCTCAGGGTTGTGGCCGCTACGACAGGGATGGATGTAGAGTGCTCTCCATCTGATCCAGTCGTTCGTTGTGTGGACCGCCTGATGGAATTTAGGTGTTGTTCCGTTGATGAACTGGTCAGGCCGCAATTACATGAGTATTTATAATTTTTCTGTGCCTAAGCTGAAGTATTTTTTTTATCTCTTCAGAGGAATTTGAAGAATTGTGACTGAAATAAATGTTCTTTATTCTGTAATTGCCATTTTCATTGCAGTTGGGTAAAGTGTAAAATGTAAAGATCCATTCAGGGAATTGTTTATAGCAAGGGACTCCAGCTCTTTCCAGAAAGCCAGCAGCGCTCTGATGCCACGCTGGCATAGTTTTCCCAACGGCTGACGAATCCCCCGTTCTGTTCCAGGTGACGCATAAGACGACCGGACAAGTGATGGTGCTGAAGATGAACCAGCAGCGGGCCAACCGCCCCAACATGCTGCGTGAGGTCCAGCTGATGAACAAGCTGAAACATCCCAATATACTCGGGTGAGTTGCTTACTATACTGTGCAAGTGTTGGTGCTGAAAATGTACCAGCATCGCGCCAACACGCTGCGTGAGGTCCAGATGTACAAGCCGGAGTGACTTGTTTTCTTGTGTAGGTTATGGTGCTAAAAATATAATAAATAAATAATCTTTATTGACACAAAACACATAAAAATCCGGACTGGACGACGCAGCGTAGGCAGGCCCCCCACCAGATGGTCGACTACCTGGTTACGGTGGCAGGGAGTCGCTGGATACGGGCGGCACAAGACCAGAAAGCTTGGAAAACCATGAGGGAGGCCTATGTCCAGCAGTGGGCGTGAAATGGCTGATGATGATGATGACGACGTACAAATCTAACTTTTCATCTTGTTACATGTTAGGACGTTAAATTAGTGTTACAGATATTTTCTTTGATAGATACATAGATAGGTAAATGATTTATTTCCATAAGACACACACACTTATACAAAATATCACGCATATTAATTTACAAAATAACAGCATAGATATGTTTACATTGACAAAAACAGAAGCATAATGAATAACGATTACAAACATAGCTAGACATTTTATGCGATACGGTAAGCACCTATTTATATAGAATGAATAAAACGTGACAAACGTGGGTGTGGCAAATGCAAATGCGTTTCGACTCAGCATGTGCTGATGGATCCGTGGATGACCTCATCCAAGTGGCAGGAAGACGCTGGATGCAAGCCGCTTCCATCCGGTCTTTTTGGAAATCCATGGAGGAGGTCTATGTCCAGCAGTGGACTTCTTGTGGCTGAATGATGGTGATGATATGCTGAGAGTTTAAAAAGAAAACTCCAGAGCTGGTATGCTGCCGATACCCAGTGTGAACGGCGTGCAGAGCCCAAAGAAGTGAGGCGTACTTCTGATACCTGTACTAGGAAAAATCCTGTATTGCATGTATCAGTGCCCTCCAATTAATGTGTGAGCACCTGAATAAAAAGTGGTAAACAAAATTTGAGCATAACTAAAAACAATCTTATGGAACAGTGGAACTTCATAATGTTAAGGGGTTCATAGTGATTTTTTGGACCCATGGCCGTGAACCTATGGCCATTTATTTAAGCCAAAAACGGCCGTTTGACGCATTTTTGGGATCTCGAAAAGCACAAAAAACATTTTAATCGTTTTATGTTTTTTTAATTTTGCTATTTTCTATGTCTTCTGTGGTATAGAAGCTTCAATCTAAGTTTGACGCAAGTTCCCCTTTATCTATTGGAAACTTTAAATACTCGATCTTAAATCTATTATTAACGACGATTTTACTAAAACGTAGATTATTTCTAATCATCATAACCAAACCACCGCTGCCCACTGCTGGATATAGGCCTTTTCTCTAAATGTTATCTCTCATGGTCCGTTGCTATCCGCATCCACGATTTCACGTTCCATGATTTCTGATTATAGGCTGTATACTTGATCCATATTTTTGCATGACCATTCATTCAGATTTACAACAAACAAAAATGAGTACCTTTCTCGGCAACTCCAAAATAACAAGAATTTATCACCAAAAGAAGTTAAAATATTTGCCGACAAAACTGATACAAACCCTCGTAAAATGTTGACTTACTGTAGGAGGTGGGATACACAGAAGCTCCACCGCTATTCGAGCCAAGTGTGTGTTTTACTAGTTATAGCGAAAATAACCTTACGAATAACCTTGTGTGCGTGCGTGCGTGCGTGCGTGGGTGTGTATGTGAGTGGGTGTACGTGTGTATATGTACATTTGGTATTGATAGGCGTAAGCTAAATTAGGCTTAAGTTATCGATGAAGTCTAGTTTATTGTGTACGTACTTGTCAAATTGTTAGAGTACGGAAGGTCGATGGTTAGTCATAAGCAGCCAATATACGTCCCACTGTAGGGCACAGGCCTTCTCTCAGGGAGAGAGTGTGGGCTTAATCACCACGCGTGCCCACCGCGGATTGGCGATTTCAAGCGCTGAGGTATGTGAATAGCTCAGACACTCAGGTTTCCTCACGATGTTTTCCTTCACAGTTAGCGAGTGGTATTGCTACTATAACTTCACAAATGTACATAAGTTAGAAAACCAAGTCATAGGTATATGCCCGCACTGGGGATCGAACCTGGGTCTCTCGCTTCCGAGTCCGATGTTCTACCCACTAGGCTACCACCGCTTTCGGAAAGTGGATGGTTAGTCAACTAAAATTCATGCTACGCGAACTGAAGTGACTTTGTGTGTCTTCTAAAACGATATAGCGGGTCGGGTTCAAGCAAACAAGGTTTTATTGCACACGCAAAGTTTCAGAAGCCGGTCAGCGGTCGGCACGTTTGCCGGGCGCATGCCCACAGTCACGCTCCTTAGAGTTTCCCAAAAATTAAAACAAATTACTTACAGGCAACACAGTCCCAAACTAGAAGTCATTATTTCTTGACTTCGATTGTATCTTAAAGAGTAGTTTGTTTACACATCGTGAGGAAACCCGCGGGTTGGTCGGCTCCGCACGTACTGACTTGCCCTTCTGCGGGCTAGGCCGACTAAGCTGTCCGGATGGTAAAGTTGCTGGGCAAGCCTCCTCCGTCTAAAAAACAATGTGCCAGGATCATTACGTAGATGCAAAGGCCAAAGTTTTTTTTTTTGTTTAAACACAGGAAAAGTGTACTTGGATACATCATAGAGTACCCTTCGTACACTTTGTTTTGTGCAATCATCATCAGGCAATTGACGCCCACTGCAGGACATAAGCCGGCCTCATGGTTTTCATAACCATGAGGGGTTTTGCCATAATCGCCATGCTTGGCAGGCGGGTTGGCGATCGCAGAAATCTCAGGAAGACGCTGCTGCCCGTCTCCTGGTAATGTATTTCCTTAGTCGCGTTCTACGACATCCACGGGAGGAAATGGAGTGACGCTATTCTTAATCCGGCGCCACACGGTTTTGTGCAATAAAGAATTAATATAATAATACAGGTAAGTTTACATACGATTGACCCACGTCCGACGGCTTAGTTTCTTTATGTTTTCATTTTGCGAAAGAACATTGTTGTTTCGCAGTACATAATAAAGTAAAAACAGTTTCTATGTAAATGAAGATTGGTTATTAGCGTAAACACGTTTTACTTGGCATATCCGCCTGCGAACAATGTACAGTGCAGTTAATTAGAAATGTTCGGAAGTTGCTTCGTAAACACAAATACCGAGTGTTGCCAGGTACATCGTGATTCCGCTTTTTACACGAGTCCCCAAAAATAAATAGTGTTACATTCCATCTTACACGTTGTGTACGTTTTCTAAATCCGCTATAACTTTTAGATAAATAACTAAGTAAATTTAATAAAAAATTATCTATAGATAGATAAAATAATTTAATAATAATTTACCTACTTTGTTTCACTACTTTGTCAGTTTCTTAATTCCTATACAGCTACTGAATTTTAAAAAAAATCACAGATTTCGTGCCTCACACGACTATCGAGCACATTGGAAATTAATCGAGTCATTGAAAGTCATGTGAAAAATGTCTTTTTCACTTTTTGCTACAGGGCAAACCCCTAACCCGATCGTCTTTGTTTTAGGCTCAAATTGTAGCTGACTAAATTGTCCAGCGGAATTTTTCCTCAAATTGATATCATTCTTCGTTTCCAAAATATCGAGCGACAAAATAAAAAATTCGGAAAAAAATTAATTTTTTGCAATATTTCCGCCATTACTTTTTTCGTTTTGTACTTTTTTGAATAATTCTTTTTGCACCTTACAGCTCTCGTGAAAACACGTCTTTTGAGTTTTTTTTTAAATATCATATCTTCACAACTCTCCGAGATATAATAGGATCGCACTTTTTCGTGCAATCGGAGCCTACACTGGAGCGAATGAAAACACATTTCCAATGTCAAAAATGAAATAAAAAGTTAATTAGTGATTTAATTTTGTTAAATGATTGAATTGACCGGTTTAGAAGTGGTGTGGGGTAAATAGAATCCTTATGTCATCACGGACAACATAGGATGCCTAAACTGGCACATAATATGCATTTTCGAATAATTTCGAATTCTTCGTTCTAGTATCTATGTTATTGAAAAAACTATTAATAACGTTAAATAGGGAAAGCAAAATCCACGTTTCTATAGCGCTGCTTTCGCATTTTCGACTTCACCATCTGGCAACCCTGGTACAAAGTAAAATTTTGCGAAGAGAAACGAGATTATGAGCTCATTTCCTTCAAAATGTTAGCAACTCCGTTTCAATTGACGTTATGTATTAAAAGGGATCAAATAACTAAGAGGTAGAAAATTTACGCTCTAAAAGTGTTTAGCTAGAGGAGAGGACTTGAACTTCCTTTGTATTTTGGGCCACATTGTATTATTGAATACATTCTGTATTCAATAATCACCCGCCAGACAAAGTTTCGGTACGTTATTACTATCAAGCAGTTAAGACATTAGCCAAGTGCTAGCCTGGGCGACGTAAAAACTTAATATAAAACGCAACTGCTAAAAAGTCTTAAACAGGGCCTGAACTCATTGAGGCCTCATTGCTCTCTACCATTGATGTTCATACCTCAGCAGGTGGTGGGACCACTCGTTGAATTTCTTGTAAGCAACTTTGCTGAGATTTTAATTCAATTCACTTAACGTTCCTTTGCCTTCGTATTCGGGTGAGAAAGAGGAACCGGGTAAGGACTATCCACATTAAAACGGGCCGGTGACGTACGGGCGCAAGCATACAAACTAAAATAAACCTTAAATACGATGGTAGGGCAACAAAAGCCCGTGCGGCCAAAGGGCACATCACGGACTTATCACGGGAACGGGCGTTTTTTGCAGTAGTATTGTAGTCTCTAACTCCGTTAGTATTTAATGTTTATTTTGTATTGAAATCGTGTCGCCGGCCCGTTGTTCGTGGTACACCTTTACCACCTTCACGCCCGTGGTGAACGAATCCCCCAGTCGCAATGCGCTCACCTGACCCGTTAGCTAAATAAAGGCTTTATGTTTGTTTGGTCAACAACAACATGAGAACAATGGCAGTGGGCTGCTTTGCAAGGTCGTTACTCTTCCTCTTTACTTTATGTCAAGACCCTTTCGAGGTAGCTATAAGTTCAATTGAAAATCACTCAATCGTGACCTGAAAGAAGCAGGCAAATCCAATGCTTACGACAGAATAATAATGTTTTAAAAACTACTCAACAAAGAAATATCATGTGGTGTTTACAACCAAGTTAAAACCAACCAACTTGGTTCATGTCAGCGAGATAGATTTATTATTAATGTACAGTAATAAAATAATCATCTCTTCATTATTAAACAGTACAATAATGTTACAATTTACAGGGCAATTCATTAGTAATTAAATTTAAGTTGATAACTCTGTTGATTAAGTTAAAACGTTTTTGACACGAATAAATGTGGAGTTTCTTTTTTTAATTCTGAAACTAACAACTTTGACCTTTGTTAAGTAATAGATAAAAACTTTGATTTACAAACGAAATATATTGCATGACAATTTTCTTTGTCAGTCTTTACGGTTATGCCTAGCGTTGTATCCAGCGTGGCCACCATGTAGGTACCTACGCCTTTGTTCGCGTTCAATAGTGAATTTTCTAAAAAGTGACAGCACACCTAACCGCGATGGAGCATCGCGAACATCGGCTGCTGCTAGATTTATTTTATTTGATTTATTTATTTATTTATTTACAGATCATGACTATCCAATATATTTTTTTTGTAGCAATAAATAGAGAACTTAGCCTTAGAATAGAAGAGGATTCCGTACGTTCAAATGAGACTATTTGTCTTGTTTGTCAAAATAGTACATTGTACACCGAGGGGAGAAAAGGATCTACTTCCAAACAATGAACAGAAATAGAACTTTCTCCCGAGTGATACATCGTGCTTTATACTACACCTACGAGGAAAATAAAATTAAAAGAATAATTAAAATCCTACTGTTAAATTATCATTTTAGTAAAAAACAAAATTTAACAAAACAAAACAAATTGCCGCGTTGTTTTTTTTTTCGTAGTGCAAAAAAACTTTCCAGCCTCCTACCATTGAAAATAGATTATAAAAAAAAATCCCACCTCTTTTTCTAATTATTTGATGTAAAACCTTTTTGAGATTCGACTTTAGTATTTTTTTTATGTTCGCTGCTAAAAAACAAAAGAACGCTAGCAGGGCAGGAATGGATTTTCATACAACATTCCAAAGCAACATTCCTGCCGAACATTTATAAGGGAGAAATTACGAACTTTGTTATCCGTTTATAAACGAGCAATAAGACAGTTTCTGCGTGGGTGTGGTATAAATGTGTTTTCTTTCATGCAGTTCTGAGCCCTTCGCAATTTTTATTATTTGTTATTGTAATATGATATTATACATTATACTATACTATGATATTATACAAGAATGCACTATACACCAAGTTTGACTATTGTATGTATTATCGTTCTTACCTAAAAAAAACTTGTAAGGCTCCTTTAATTTTTTACTGTAGGTATTTGTTGGGCATCTGGCCAAATTTCAACTACCCACCTATTACGGTTTAAGAGATATCCCTTCATTGGACAAACGGACGGACATACAGACAGACCAAGTAGGCATAATAATAGGATCCCATTTGTAACCCATCGGGTACAGAACCCTAAAACTACTTTTATCTGAGTTTCAACTTTGAGATTCCTCATTTAATCACATGACCACTGAAGTTGCATCAGGAAGGTCAACATCAGGAAGCCTAGCCTAATTATAATTCTGACATTTAACTAAATGTCAGAATTATAATTAGGCTAGGCTAGTTATTTGTAATACAATAATATATTGGTTATTTTGCAACCAACAAGTACATTAAAAAATGACATCAATTAATTATTAATCATCATGCACTCCTTGAAAACATTGAACGTTGTTGATATTAGACAGACATAAAGTACTAAGCAGCCCTTTAAGTGTTATTACAAGAATGCACGTGAAATGGAAACTCAATGTGGCGATGGCGTTAGAATGATTTGAATGCCTTGTGAGTTAAGAATAAGGGAGCCTTTTCAAATCACCATCGCCGCATGCCGACTGGTTGCCGGGCCCCGTGCTGTAACGATTACGAAATTCATCAAACAATAACCCCGCAGAGAAAGAGCCACCATCACAATCGAACTCATTCAATATACCCTCCCACGACTTTCACTCATGATCTTTAGATTCGTACACGTTCTCTAATGATGAGCTGCAAAGTAAACAGAACAGAAGGCTTTGATTTCATTAGTACTCGTAGTAGCTACTTAAAACTTCAAGTTTTGAAGACCTCAGAGCGCTCGCCCGGAGCGTCTGTTTCTTATACAAATAAAACTGTACTCTTCGTCCGTTGTACAATATAAAATTTTACTTCAATTTTACACAAAATACACATCCATGTATGAGAATTAGAGACTTCCTAATACCGCTAGTATTTTTTACATTTTTTATTATATTTTTAGAAAGTAGCCTAGAGAGTAAATACTAATGTGTTTCAATAGTAAAAACACATGCCGCGCGAACTCCAAGTAGACGATTGTAGGGAAAAATGGGGCCTTTTGGTTGCAGTGACCAATTTCCCTTGAAATAATTTTCCTCACAAGGACAAGCCTGACCTAGTGTGAGGGTCACATATAATCTGTTATTGTCCATACTATCTTTAGATAATAAGGATGAAATTTCTTTTTATCAGGTAATAGTAAATCTACTTGTATTTGTAATTCTCTGAACAGACTTACGATCTTCTGTGCCATTGCATTCTACAACGCCACTCGGTTTTCTTTTAATTGGCTCGTATAATTTGCATTGACGGCGCTACCATTGTCTGTCGGGGCCTTGACACTTCGCGTGATTTCGTCATTGCATATTATCATCAGAGGCTAGGCTAATTGACTGCAGGAAGATTCGAATCGTACGTGTTTTTCTTGCCTCTGCCTGTTTTCTGCGATGGATGTGAGAAGACACTGCCACGCGATGTGTAATTGTCAACGGGATGGCTGAATGAAATTACTTTTTATCCGGTTGCGACGGCGACCAAAAGGAGTGTAATGTGTCTAGCTCGTATGTGTGTATATCCGATTCTATGTTCACTCGTACCTTCTTAACGAATCGCCAGAGTTTGACAAATAAGATCTCAATCGATTCGTCATAATTGTTTGGGTGACATAAGCTATATTGTATCACTTTAAATCCGACAAAAAAAGGAAAACCTTTTGCTATCCGGCTTTTCTCGGAGAGAGTCGATTTTAAATTTTTATTTCGCGATGTTTTTTTTTCACACTTTTCCAGTGGTATTATTAGGCATACTACAAATTCACAAATGTGTGTAAATTAGAAAACAAAGTCATTGTTACATACATAAGCAGCTTATATACGAAAGTGGATGGTTAGTCCAACTAAAATTCATGCTACGCGAACTGAAGTGACTTTGTGTGTCTTCTAAAACTAGTCCACTAGGCTACCACCGCATTGTTACATACCAGAATCGAATCCAAGACCTCTAGAGACGTGAAGCAAGCGTTCTATCGATTCGCTGCCATACCGTCGCTTCTTCTTGCAAAATTGTATTCGCAAGTAATTTAATATTTCTCGTATAACTTTTTTAGTACTTTGCTCGTTATCTCTACGATGATAAAACGTCACAGGTAATTTTCACAAATAGCTTCGAAGGTTTCTAGGGTTCCTTACATACGATAAAAACGGAATCCTTAAAGCGCTACTCGCGTGTCTGTTTTTCCGGCATCACCCGCTCGCCTGGTCTCCCTCAAACCAAGGTCTCTGTATAACCCTCCGGGATAGAGGCGTATGGCCATAGTTCTCACCATAGAAAACCTAAGAGAGAATCCTGAGGCCGTTTGTCGACGTCAACGAGAAAGGAGATTTATTCTAATTCGTCACCGAAAATTCTTGTATTTACGGGCGCATGCATAAAAAGCCCACAAGAAACGGGAATACGTTGTATGGGTTCTGATACGAAGGTTCCGAGTTCGCATACAAGATTGTATACTTTTTACATCTAGTTACTCTAGATTAATGCGTTTTTTCTAACATAGGTTTTTGTCAATGTGATCTGGTATCTATATTAATTTTATTAACATTGTTGGTCAAGGAAATCAATTTGAATTAGTTGTTTGACGTTGCGCGCAGTTAGGTTTTTACGGGGCCGTAAATGATAACCATTTCAACGTAGGTAACTTAAATGTATCGTGTGGTGCTACGGAACTCTCTATTCGCAAGTCCCTCTCGCACTTGCCCGTTATTTTTTCTTTTGTAATAGGTAGGTGTTCGTTAGCGTTGCTATCCGTAGAAATCTGCATATCATTATTCGGTTATTGAACACTTGTAAAAGCCGACCGATGAAATCATGAATTTCATTAATCGTCATTTGCAATACCTTGTTAGGAGAAATCTAGATATTATTTGAGGTCTTTGTTTTGTTAGAAAACGAAATTTAAAAAAGTGATGCGGGGCCCTATACACGAAGCATATTCTGTCAAGACTTTTTCGTTTTTCGTAATACCAGTAATTCATACAAACGTCAGACTTGGTGTCAACTCTATACTTAAACAGCAAATAAATACACCGGCCACGTGTGATTCGGACCCTCGCTAAGGATTTTATAGTAAATTCTTTTTTTCATATACGAAAAAAAATTTTTTTTTTTTTGTTAAATCACAACACAAATATATGGATGGCGCGGTGTCCAATTCCTCTTACCTACTGTTAGTTTCGGCATAGTGGAACTAAAACTGTACCATAGAAATTCAGGAATGTATTTCAGCGTAAAGAATTAACATTGTGTTTGCTGAATGTCAGGGTAGAACGTATGCTTTCGGATTGATTCATATTTCTTTAATGTTAGGAAGACAAATGAAGGTAACAAAACCTTAAGAAAAAAGCCGGCCAAGTGCGAGTCGGATTCGCGCACGAAGGGTTCCGTAGCTATACATCATTTGAATATTTCAAGCTGCACCTATTGCCGTTATTAATATCCAGCAAAAAAAGCCAAACAAACAACGTTTGTTATATGGGAGCCCCCCTTATATATTTATTTTATTCAGTTTTTAGTCTTTGTTGTTATAGCGGCAACAGAAATACATCATCTGTGAAAGTTTCTACAGTGTTTCGAAAGTGTCTAGCTATCACTTTTCATGAGATACAGCCTGGTGATAGACAGACAGACAGTGCCCTTGCCCTTTGGGTACGAAACCCTAAAAAAACAGAAGGTCAATTATAAGTCACCGCTTATAGAAACATTTTACGTACTACTTTAACTGAGCACGCAACAACACAAGTGACAGCTCAAAAATTACCTTAATACAAAATTCTTTAAAACATTGAAATAACCCTGATTTGAAGTGGCAGATGGCTGGTCACATCTGCCGAAGAACAAAGGTTCTCGAGTGGAGACCTCAAACTGAACAATGCAATATAGGATGCCCTCCAGCTCGCCAGACCGACGATCGGAGGCAGATTGCTGGCAGCGGCCGCATGAGGACAGCCCAGGACACGAAAAAGTGGCGTGCTTTAGGTCCAGCAGTAGACGAGTACGTGCTTCTCTTTATTGATTGAAGAGTGATTTACTTCGTATCTCTTCGCAGATTCATGGGCGTCTGCGTCCACGAGGGCCAACTGCACGCGCTCACCGAGTACATGGCGGGCGGTTCGCTCGAGCAGCTCATACTGGGCCGGCCGCCGCCGCCGCTGCCGCAGCGGGCGCGGCTCTCGCTCGCCGCGGACGTCGCAGCTGGGATGGAGTACCTTCATTCCTTAGGGGTCTTCCATCGAGATCTCACTGCTAAGGTGCGTGGAGCTCGGCTTTGACCTTAGCGCTCGGTCTTCGGCTATCTTTCACAGAACTCGGCCGTCAGCTGTTTCGTTTAAAACTCAATCTTTCTTATACGAGTCTCGCCTCGCCTATTTATTATTAAACGTAGCTCGGCCTTCAGAGAGAGCTCAAATTTGTGCTCGCCCCTTCTTATTCTAAGGGCTGAAAAACCCGTGCCGCTACACAGTGATAATGAACGACTTCAATGCTAAAATCGGGCCCCAGTTAGGGGTCTGTAGGGCATTTTGGGTTAGGTAGTCGAAATCCTCGCGGGCGAGCCTTAGTCAACTTTCTTGAAAAACAAAAAGTATACCTATGCTGTGAATACATTTTTCAGAAAGCGAACGCAAGAAAAATTAAATCTACTACATTCTGAGCTCCGACAAATGCGGCATAACCTACGTGACTGTCCTTAGCCATTTCAAGACCTGCAGCGATCACCGCTTAGTGAGAGCCACATTCAGGTGAAACCCTCGCAAAGAGAGATTGAAGTTGATGCAAATAAGAGGGAATTCGAATGGAACGACTACATGTTCCTAGAGAAAGACTTTCAACTGGAGCTGAAAAACCAATTCGATGGGCTTAAGGAACAACACCTGGATGTGAACCCACTGAACGATGCTCTTTGTAAGATCTTGCTTGACACGACCAAAAAATACATAGGTGGAAAGAGTCCTCAAGAGCATAAGTTAACTCCGAACACGCTCTCTCTATTAGAACAAAGAAGAGCCATGAGACATTTTACATAAGCAGATCAGAGGCAGATACAAAAAATTAGCAAAAAGATACAAAGGGCCGTAACAAAAGACCAAAGAGCTCATAACACAAAAATCATTAAAGAGACCATTTCGGAAAATAGAGGACCCAAGGTATTTCACAGAAAGTTACAAAACAGTAAATCTGAGATCAATAAACTTGCGACCAAGTTAAATCCCGCAATACCCGAAGGCTGAGGCATTTCACCAATGCATACTGCCCATCCTCACATATGGTGCCGAAACGTGGACACTCACAAAGGCACATATGGAGAAATCCAAGTTGCACAAAGGGCCATGGAGCGAGCCATGCTAGGTATCTCTCTTGTCGATCGTGTGCGTAACGTCATAATTCGACATAAGACCAAAGTGGAAGACGTGTGCACACGAATCACGAAGGTTAAGTGAAGATGGGCGGGACATAAAGCTAGACGAGAAGACGGACGGTGTACTAAGCCAGTCACAGAGTGGTGGCCGAGAACTGGCCGTCGTTTGGTAGGCCCCCTACCTTGATGACATCAAAAAGGCGGCAGGAGGGCAATGGATAAGATTAGCAGGGGACCGGCGAGATTGGCGTGACGGTGAAGAGGCCTATGCCCAACAGTGGGCTTCTCTCATGGGCTGTATAGATGGATAGATAGATTGGAACCGGCATGCTTAATAAATATCTTGCCTGACTAACCACATATATTTGAGAGTAGAGTAAGAGTAACGAAAGGGCGTAGACCTGTGTTTTGGGTCGCCGAGGTTCGAGTTAAGTCACCAGAGTTCATTGCCCCAGCCCTAACGCATCTTCAAGATTTGTTTATTTAAATTATTGTTGTGTACATTTTTCAGAATGTATTAATACGGATCGACGGGGAGAACGAGTACACTGCAATCGTCGCCGACTTTGGACTGGCAGCGAAAATACCTCACCCTGTGTAAGTCCTTCACACTTTGACTCAAGGTATATCTTAGCTTGTAAATGTTACATCAAGTCTCCATCTTATCCCATACCTGCTTGTTTTTCGGAGCAATTTTCCCATCGTTGGATAAGCACTATCAAACAGTTACATGACGACCTCGTGGCGCAGCGGTAGTGCATCTGCATACCATGCGAGAGGTCCCGGGTTCGAATCCCGGCGGGGGACAAAAAAAAACCCCCAGGTCTTGGATGTTTACATGTTTGTGATGTCGCTGTTTCTGGTTCCCACGACACAGGCTATCCTAGTGTGGGGCCAGAAGCAATGTATGTGCCTGTATGTAAATGTTTATGTTTATGTTTACATTTGATTTTATTTTGAACCTCGTGTGCGATTCATTACATTAAGAAGACGGTAATTTCGAAATCGTTCATTTTCTATTGTTACCAGCCGAATGAACTACGTGAACGCTAGGTATCTATATATTGCAAAAAAGTATTTACGAACTCAAGTCCAAAGTATTTTCTATTTTGCAAATAAAATTGACTGTCATTGGTTAAATCTTAAACTATTATTCACTGTAACAAAACGTAACAAAAGAAAATGTTGTGAATAGAAAATTATTCTAATGATGATTAAATCTGCCTATTTGCTGTACATTACTCCGGCACAACAGCAAATCAGGAGAAATTCTTGTTCAATCGTTTAAAATGCCTAAATCCAGCAGTGACCAGCTGTGGGATGATGATGATGATGAATTTTTTAATATGACGCTACAAGATTGATAATATGGGTCTAGCTAAAAAATTTAATACCAGGTCGCACTGCTGGCGTGACATAAAACAAGGTGTAATGCACTCTCCAAAATGTTTTAACATATTTCCACCTTATACCTACCCGCCTAGATTATTATGATTTGCGCGCCAAATTGGACTTGTTTTTACAAAGACCTCTGCAAACGGCTTGCTAACACTAGTATTAAGTTACACTTGCAAAGCAAAGCATGAAGTCCTATCGATATCACAAAGAGCAGAGCGAAGTTCTCAGAAATCACTCGATCCGATTCCGTGTGGCGCCGGATTAAGAATAGCGTCACTCCATTTGCTTCCGTGGATGTCGTAGAAGGCGACTAAGGAAATCAATTACCAGGAGACGGGCAGCAGCGTCTTTCTGAGATTCCAAAGGCATACTACGATCGCCAATCCGCCTGCCAAACGTGGCGATTATGGCAAACCCCCTCATAGTTATGAAAACCACGAAGGAGGCCTTTGTCCTGCAGTGGGCATCAAATGGCTGATTATGACTCGATCCGGAGCAAAACATTGTAATGAAACATTCTCTGGGACATTTCTAAGGCTTCTTATATACGCTCCGGCAGGTAAGGGTAATGACAAACAGTGTATTGTCTTGGGGGTGAGACTTGAAAAAGATTTAATCTTACTTGATCAATAAAGAGGGTGTTTCTTTTGCTTTGTCGCGTATTTGACAGATCGGTCCTCATGAAGGTCAATGTTTATAAGAATGAAATCATGAACTTACAATCAATGTTGTTTAAAAAGCTAATCTACATCTTTGGTAAGATTTTTAAGATGTGTATACTTAACGACCACAAATTAATTTTCTAACACTCTTAATTTTGTTCAAACATTTTTTTTTTCTAGTACTAAGTACTTGTGGCGAGCACATGTCAACTCTGCGTGCGCACTATAAACTCCAACATTCCTACATCGCGCAAGCATAATGTTTCACATGACATACCATAAATATAACGTCCCACGAACATTAGTCGGACCGGCCGTCCCCAGGCATACGATCTGCCTGACGGGAAATTTTCCTTTATAGTGGAAGAGCACGATCACCCGCTCTTCCCTATATATGTGGGAGACAAAGAAAACCGCGTGGGCACCGTTAATTAATTTATTTTAAAACTCTCTTCCAAATTACACCGCTCTTTTTCTACAGGCGTCCGCCATCATTCTCTCCGTCCCTCTCGCACCTTCCCTCTCTTTCCTTTTCCTTGCGTTCCATTCCCACATTCGGCCGTCCTGATACCATGTCTGTCCTCAGACATTCTTCCACACTCATTATGTTTCTTATCTTTCAGTATAACTCGTCACTCTTTCATAAACCTTGTTTCCAATCCTGACAATACTTAAAGTCTTAATCTAGCACAGTTTTACACCGTTTACAAGATAAAATCAGCTTATAATGTAACATAAGTGAACAAAGAAACTTATTATCTCTTCTCATAACAAACAACATAACATTTTCCAAAATAACATAAATATCAGTATTAGTTTGTTCAATAACAAGTACCTATTTAACAAATAGTAACAAGTATTATTAAAACAAGTTTGGTATCCTAAGTTTTTTTTTTATTTTTAATTTTTATCTTTTTTTTTCAGTCTTTTTATTAAGTAAAGTAAAGTAAAGTATCGTTTACTCAAATATCCCATGATAATGAATAAAACACAGTGTGCTAAATAAATCAACTAAATAATCATCCATCTTCATTCAGAAACACTCGGGTTACTTACTCATATGGGCTTTCTCCATCCTCTTCAGGCCACCGCTTCATTTGATCAGCTGAGCTAGAAGTTCTAACAGGTCCCTCAGTAGAACTACAAATTTTCTCTAAATCATAGCGGTCATTCCTTTTCACCTTCACTACCCTATAGGGGCCTAGATATTTGGGTTTCAGTTTCAGGCCGGAACCAAATTGAGTCCGCTTTATGGCCACTGTGTCTCCAACTTCATACTTCTCGCTTGCTTTTCTCTTCCTATTATAAACTTTTATGTTTTCTTCTTGTATTTTAAGTATTTGTTCCTTAGCTTGCTTTCTAAGTAGCTCTCTTTCTTCATTGTAATGCTGTAGGTATTCTTCCTGTAATAATTCTTTTATTTTTATATCTTCTTTTGTTCGCATTTTTGTTCCCATTAGTAGTTCAAATGGAGTCGTGTTTATACTTCTCTGAAATGTACTGTTAATTGCTCTTTGTACTTTGTTTATGTGTTTGTACCAGATGCTTGAATCTTCCAAACACATCTTTGTTAGTAATGGGATTACAATTCTGTGTATCCTCTCCACCTGACCATTGCCTCTCGGTACGCCCGTGGTTATGGTTAGGTGTTGTATTTCCTCTTCTTGACAGTATTCTGCGAACTCGTGACTAGTAAATGCAGCTCCTTTGTCAGTAATGATCCGTCGTGGGTTCCCAAAAGTCTGCTGGTGGATTTTCAGTTTACTCAGCGTCTCTTTGCTTGATGTAGTCTTAGTTGGGAATAGCCACACAAATTTCGTAAATGCATCTACCACTGTCAGAATGTGATTATACTGCTTACTGGTCTGAGTTAAAGGTCCAACATGATCCAGATGGATTGTATCCAATGGAATGCTACCTTTCTCAATGGGACTAAGGAATCCTTCCAGCTTGCCTTCTTTCTTCGTAGCTAATAAGCATGGAATGCATGTTACAATGAAATCTTCTATCTTCTTATCCAGCCTGCTTATGTAGTACTCTTTGTCAATCAGTTCTCTCATTTTCTTCTTAGAGAAATGTCCGTTGTTATGGACTTTCTTCAAAACTTCTTTCTCCATCGTCTTAGGTATTACTAGCAACTTTGTCTCACCTTTGTATAACAAACCATTCTCTGTCCAGTAATCTTGGTATGGCTTTTCTTTCAGTATTTCTTTTATAGCTCTGAGCCCTTCATCTTGTTCTTGTGCCTGCTTCACCTTATCTTGTAATGTTGTTACTGCCACATAAGGGTGTCGGCTTAGTGCATCTACATGCCTCATCTTCGTTCCAGTTCGGTGTTCAATGTCAAAGTCGTATTCATTCAGAAACATCACCCATCGTGCCACTTTTGCAGTGAGATCCTTCTTCTTCAACGTCATTTCGAAGGCTTTACAGTCAGTCACAATCTTAAAATGTATTCCATATAGGTAATGGCGAAACTTCTTCACGCCTTCTATAACGGCCATTGCTTCCAACTCATAGCTCGAGTACTTGCTCTGCGCGTAGTTTGTTTTGCGACTCATGTAGTGTACTGGATGGAGGTCATCGTCTGGGTGACTTTGCATAAGGATAGCTGAATATGCCACACTGGATGCGTCTGTGTGCAACTCTGTCTTTAACTTTGGATCAAAAATCTTCAATACTGGGCTAGTAGCCAGTTTTTTTTTCAAAATCTGAAATGCTTGTCTTTGCTCTTCTTGGAAAATAAACTCTTTTTCTTTCTTTAACAGATCTGTAAGTGGCTTGGCAATCTGAGCATAATTTTCTATATACTTCCTGAAGTATGAAGTTAACCCAATGAAGCTGTGAAGCTGCTTGGCATCCCGTGGTTCTGGGTATCTAAGAACAGCATCCGTTTTTCCTGTGCTTGGTTTTACTTCTCCATCTTTAATAATGTGACCCAAGTACTCAATTTCTCTCTTGATTAGATCAGCTTTCTTCCAGTTTATTTGTAGTCCATACTCCGAAGCCACTTTCAGTACCATTGCGAGTCTTTCAACCGCTTGCTCATCGTCTTCAGCTGTAATTAAAATGTCATCGATAAATATCATCATAACTCCTTGAGAAATTAACTCTCTGAATATAACACTGACAAATCTCATGAAATACTTCGGGCAGATGGACAATCCGAAGGGAGCTCTGAGAAACTCGAATTGTCCGTTGTGCGTTACAAACGATGTGTAGGGAACTGATTCTTCAGACACTCTTAAGTGAAAGAAACCATTTTTCAAGTCTAGTACACTAAACACCTTCACATTGCACAGCTTGTCGATCATATCATCAATCACAGGCAGGGGAAATTCGTCTTTAACAATCTTTTTATTTAATAATCTGTAATCTACACAAACCCTCACTGCACCATCTTTCTTTCTAACTAAAACCAAAGGGCTTGAGTATTCGGAGAAACTTACCTGTATTATGTTGTTGTCCAGCCACTCCTTTACCTGATCTTCAACCAACTTCTGCTCAACTAAGGACAAACGTCGAGGCCTCTGTGAGACAGGAGCATCGTCTTTAAGAACTATCTTCAACCGCATGGGTGCTTCCTTCGTCTGCACCGGTTTATAATCTTCAATGCATCTTAACACCTTTTCTCGAACCACTGGATTGAGAATGTGGTCGAGCTCCACCACATTTTCTGTAAAACAAGTCAACTTACTCATCCAATCATCCCCTTCAGACAATAGCTTCACTGTACTACCATTCATTATCATGGTTATTTTTCGTAACAATTCCTGACCCAAAATCATATGAAATGGCATTACATCTTCGCTAACAACATGAAATAACACTTTTTCGTAGCATTTGTTATCAATGGTTATGTTTACAAACACTTTCCCTAAGGATTTCACCTTTGCATGTCCGAGTCCGGTTAACAACAAGTTATCCTCACATTTCTCTATTCCCATCTCGAGAAAACACTCGTAAGACATAAGATTCACATCGCTGCCAGAGTCAATTAACGCGTCCACTGATAATTTTCCGATCTTGACACTCTTTACTGGCTTTGTCGTCGTATTTCCCTTGTTTATCTGCATTACCTCTCCGCGACTCTCTGAACTGTCAATAGTGTTGTCACTATGTTCCGCCATATTGAAGTTAGAAGATCGGTGTTTTACCGACCGACCGCCGATAGCGCCACTGGTGCTCGTGGATGGAACTATCGAACTGCCCTGCTTCACCGATGCGATCGCGCTCGAATTTTCAGTACAATTGCTGCCAATATGCCCGAACTTGTTACAGCGGAAACATTTCAGCCCGTTAGGACAGTTACTGGCCACATGTTTCACGTCCCCACAATTGTAACACCTCTGAAACTTTCTTTCCTTCTTAATGGTCGCCGTATTAGTACTTCTTCCATCTGTTGTCTTCGTATGCGATTTGCTCTTAATTTTCTCATACAACATCAACTTTTCTTTCAACACTGGGTAGGTAGTAGCTCCGTATAGTATCGCCTTGTTTTGTTCGTAGTCTGGTATTCCGTCTATGATGTATTGCACTGCGACGTAATCCGGAAACTTCGCTCTGCGACCTAGCTCTCTCATCACAAGCATATACTGGTAGTAGGTTTCGTCCTTTTGTTTACGTCGCGCAGCCATCATTTCGTGCATTTCCTTCACGTTGACGGTATCCGGAAACTCCTTTAGTACAGCCGTCTTCAATTCTTCGTAGGATCTGAATGCTTTTTCACTTTTTAACCACAGCGCCGCCGTGCCCACCAAGGATCGTCGTGCGAAGATGAGCTTTTGTTGCGCCGTCCAATTGAAGATGTCCGCGTTGTCCTCTAGATCTTGAGCCCATTTTGCAGATGACAAAGTTTTATCGTCACCGCTGAACTTAGGTACGCCGTCCATGAAAAATGCCGCCATTGTTGGTTCGCCGGCGCCCACGCCGGTTGAAGTTCTGCTCCCATCTGCTGCTTCTGCCATCGTCTTTCGTCGTAGAGTGAACCCCGTCGTAAATTCACCGCGTGGCGTGGCGTCGTATAGGTTAGTCGCCGTGTTTTTCTTATCGTCGTAACTTTTCGTCGTAAATCCTTTTTTTGCTTGATCCCGGACGAGCCCCCAATTGTGGGAGACAAAGAAAACCGCGTGGGCACCGTTAATTAATTTATTTTAAAACTCTCTTCCAAATTACACCGCTCTTTTTCTACAGGCGTCCGCCATCATTCTCTCCGTCCCTCTCGCACCTTCCCTCTCTTTCCTTTTCCTTGCGTTCCATTCCCACATATACTCATACATAATATCTTTGTAACTAAGAATATTTCATACTCCGGAGTTCTCTCTACCATTTGAAATAATAAAGTCCTTCGATTTATGCGATAAAAAGGGCACATCAGAAAACTGGGTGTCGGAACACAATGTGCAACGTGAACATTTTTCATTCGAGAGAACCCTGTTTCCCACTACCTGGGTCACGCAAAATCGCATGATATTCCAAGAAAACTTATTATTAAACAAAAAAAAAACCCGACTGCTAAAAAATGTAACAAAGCCTAAATACGCCCATTGAATTTTAAACCTCGGGAGTCGAGACCTTGAATTTCGTGTAGGTAAGGTTCGCCCCTACGGAGGTTTTAATTTCGACTGTTTCCTCTAAGCCATCCTTTTTTGTTTTAAAACAGGTGTGATCATAAAGAAACGTACATAAACACGCGCGTACAACATAACCCAAATTAACTTCACAGTCGGGTAAAGCGAGGCATAAATAATATAATATATGATCGCAGCAGGTCATTTGTCAGTTTTCGTGTGCAATTAATTACCATCTCGACACAGTTGGCAGTTGCATAATCGATTTACATTTCGCTTTGCATAATAGTAGCCTAAAGGGCTCCAGGGAGTAACACTAGCGTCACCTAAGAAAAAATCATACCTTTTTTACAGATCGAATTTGCAAAAAGTGACAGTGCAATCTCTCAATCATGTTAATAGTGATTTTTAGGGCCCATGGCCGTGAACCTACGGCAAAAACCTAGGACGGTCTATTCCCATGTTCGTGATCCTAGGTTCTTTGTTATGGGACCTAACAAACACTGTTGACATGATTGAGAGATTGTACAGAAACTTTTGGCAAATACGATCTGTAAAAGATAAGAGTCTGAATCTCCTTAACTAGCCCACTAGTCTGAAGCCAATAAGAAAGAAGAAGAAGAAAGAAAGACATTTATTGGGACAAATTAACACATCACAAGAAAGAAAAGGCGTGACGCGTAACATTAAATTCACATAAATACAAGATAGGACAAGGCAAAGTCAAAGCGTCATTGTGCATCCTGTGGTCATTGTGCATCCTGTGGTGTGTCAAAGTTGCCACAAAGGGCATCTGACTCAGCATTGTACTGAGGGTGTGAGCACTCACCCTCAGCGCTGGTTTTCAGTCAGTGCCCGCGGTATTTGACGTGTAAATAAGACAATGTGTACATATATGTAAAAGTATATATTATAAGAAAGTGGTTAAAGAGAGATAAGTAGATAATACTCCAAAATAAGTATATTAAAATAAAATATGATGATGGCAGGTACCGTAATCATGTCTAGTTAGAGGCAAAAAAGAGCTGGCACTTCACGGATAACCACCCAAACAGGATACCTATATTTGATACGATTAACTAGTCTGTAAGTCAGAAGCGGCGAAAGATAGGACGAGACAGTCTGCTGTTCGAGCAAATCTTGCTTGAGCTTACGCCCAAAAGTGTGTCTACTAGAAACGTCACGGACTGGGGGAGGAATATCATTCATGCACTTGGGCGCCCGCAAACCTGAAACTTCCACTAAATGCCATTGTTCGGTGAACGGCTGAAACTTCCACGAAATGCCATTGTTCCGTGCACAGGGGTGATGATCCTATCCTTATGTACACGGCGCTGCCTTGATGACCACTCAAGTTTCCGATATAGATAAGAGGGACTTTGTGTGCGTACTACACCGAACAGAAGGTTAGCAAGATGTCATTGTCGTCGAGCATCCATTTTCAGAGTTTTGCGTCGTTCAAGTATGGAGTGACGTGGGGTCTGGGTGGACTTTGAAACAAAACAACAAAACAACGCTGTATTAACTTTCTTGTTCTGCCAAAAATACAGCCACCATAAACAACACCACAGTAGTTTAATCTAGATAATATCAGCGATTCACATAGACTAACACGCAAATCAGTTCTAAGGTAATCGCGTATATTATAAAGAATTCTAAGACGATAGAAACAGTTGCTGACAACGTTACAGATATGTTTCGCATGAGGTTATTAATGGCTTTTTGTTGGTAATCGATATTTCACACTAACTGCGAAAGCATGGTTGGAGGGTTGTTTTTCGCGCGTTTATTCCTTTATGACCACGAAGATGCTAAACGACTCGACCCATTTTAACAACTGAGCAAATAAGCAAACTGGCCCCCGGTTTCTAGTATACTGTCAATTTATTAATCTACTGTTAACAGCTGTCTGTTGGTAAACGCATACACAAAAACAACTGTTAACAGTAGATTTGTTAATGTACGAGGAACCGGCGGGTTAGATACCGCATGTTGAAGTTGCAAATTCAACGGACTCCTCTAGGCCTCGTCTAAAACTTTTAAGCGGTCGGGTTTTTTGATCCTTTATTAAGTTTTTTTAATTTTATATAGATGTCATGAATTTTTGCATTGCGTATACGCATAGAACAGGCATATGTACGACCTATACTTGCAGTATTTGCACCCTCATACGGTAACCTTCAGAAAAGTCACGTGAAACTTAAGGGGCTACAGTGTGCTGGAACTGGCTAGCAGACGTTTTTGAATCGCTTGTGACATCCTCTAGGAACATGGCAGACCGTTGAAATTAATATATGATATAATTTAACTCCTTGATTCCCTATTGGATGTTTGACAACTGTCATAACTTTACGCCTTCTATGAGTAAATATATTCCGTAAGAATGCTTAAAAAAAAGCTAAGAATTTATATACAATTTTAAATGCGCAGTGGATTACGTTTAAGCTTATACAGTCTTACGGGCAATATCAAAATCTTGTATGTTAATGTTTAAAACTAACAGGAACAATAGTTACTCATTCAGAAAAAACGTTTTTATCAATTTATCACATTACGCCTTACGAGGTAAGCCCAGTCTACTCGTTGCCTGTTGTCTGTGACCAGGCGCTCTTCGCATCACCATTGATTTCATTGTAACTTTTCATAAGCGATTTATCAATCATAAATCAACCTTCCAAAGTTCACCTCGAGCGCCATATAGTGAAATTAATTCAAAGTAGCAATTCTCATACAAAATTACCGATTGTAGGCCAAGGACGTGGGGCAAGGGACCGAAAAAGACGCCGCATCTTTCCAATTCACTTTCGTACAAAATGTACTGGGTCAAGTTTCATAAAACTATAATTCGTAGTTTATTATGACAATTCGAAGTACACTGCGCAGCAGAGTCTATTTGTTAATCTGTGGGTTAATCGGCTTTGCAATGTACATCGAATTGTCATAGTCACAATGAATTGTAGTTCTATGAAACAGGCTCCTGAAGGGATGGGTCTTTTCCGCGCCCTCGCCCCACGTCCCATGTCCGAACAAAACAAAAAAATATTATATAGGTATTAGTCCAATCGGTGGAGACATTTTCGAGTGTTTGCAAGACCAACGCACGGCAACTGATTTTTGTAGTAGTGATCGAGCTTCAATCGTTAGAAAAACATACAATATAAAATCCCAATTCTTGTATTTTTTTATTTAAGTAAATAACTAAAAAAGAAAAGTAAAAAGGAAACCGATCATTTTAGTATTCGAACCAAGAGCTCTCTGCCGTTCAAGGGACGCCTCTTACCATCCGAGCTATTGTAACATTACCAACCTAAGCGAAACATCGTTTTACTATTTGTGCCTCAATCACGGTAAAAGTGAGGTTCATTAAAAATTAAACCTAACTACCTATGTATTATAATCCATTTATTGTCGCGATTAGGTCGGCCGCACGCGGCCAGACTTGTTGCTCGAGCCTTGTAGTCTCTAATTACTAGCATTTAAGGTTCATTTTAGTTTGATTGAGTTTTGTTTCACTCCTTGCGCTCGCACTTCGCCTCCTCGTTAGATTGTAGGGTACATAGGCGGTAAATAATGTGTTGGTAAATAATAATTTCGATTGGGGCGTTACGAATAATACTTGATTCATAACCTTTGAGTGAACCAAGCCGAATTACAGTACTTAGTATTTCCGCACCGCTCACTTCCGTAGCGACAGAAGAAGATAGCGCTATCGAACTCGGCTCGGTCGTTCCCATCCGGATATATAGAAAAATATTTTACATATGTAGTTATATGAATTGTGTCAATAATGTTATGTTTAGAACCTTTTCTAAACATACAAAACGAATCTGTGTAGATTTCGTCTCTGAATTTTTTTTCTATCTGCCTGACATGTTTTTCTGTTTTAAATAAAATAAAACGCTGTATATTTTTATCACGCATTTTATTGTACATGCGGAACTATTGCTAGAAGAATCAATGGCGTAATGCTAAAAATTTTGTAGGAATTATAATTTATATACGTGTGTAGGTACTTGTTTTTAGTTTTTTTATTTTCTCGAAATTCCGCTGTATTGGGATAAGTTATCTACACTGCAATAATTATGCTCTTTACCTTCCCTACATGTAATATAAATCACACTTCCATGACATGTATAAGTTGATCCTATTCAATTGTTTTTGCTAGGGTTGGCACAAAATCCGGGTTTTTTTTATTCAAGATTTATTCGGTGCTCATTTTTAGGTACAACGTAATTTAAATATATAATTTAACGCGCATAATATTTTTTGGGTTCCGTAATTATAATGACAACAAAAGAAAGTAGGTAAATTTTTTGTACACGTAACAAAAAAAAAACAACTGAAACCTTAACAAAAAGGAAAAGTGTAACAAAAAGTAACCAAATAGAAATAGAAGTACTGTATCACACAGTAGATTAAACAAAAATCTGCGTTCCTGGTTTACCGATATTACATATTTTTATTTAAGTGTCACAATGAATAGTTTAATGTATCTTGAAAATATTCGTCGGTGGGGAGTTCCAAAATTATAATAATAATAACGTCCACACAACGCAATCAAACTAGAATTCCCTGCACTATAGTACAGATAGTTTTTAACTATCAGCTTTAACGCCAAAAATCACTTAAATGCTGTATGTTTCCTGTGCTATTGGAATGAAATAATAGAAATGGTATGAATTACACTATTAATACGATTATCAACAGATTAATCTGTTATAATATACCAATATAAGTTAAGACGAGGAGGCACTGTTGATTAATAATTATATTTATCAGTCTTTGTGCTGAAACAAGGATGCAGGCCAAATAAGCACTCAAATCCATTTGTAGCTCTTTTGCCAACATCCTTAGCAACGAAGTCTTTTTCCATTTTCATAATTTTTGTTTTATTTCTTTGGTCAATATCCATTTTGAAATGTTTTTTTTTTCTTCTGTAAAAAATTAATTATTTTGCTTTTGTTCTTAAATTTTTTATAATTTTGTTTGTGTTATACCATAGAAAAAAAATTATCCAGTCAGATTTGCTCAATGGACTATTGGCCACACAGGCACGATAGCGATGACACATATTCACCCTTTTGAAACCGCTTTAGTGAATGCGCATAGTGTAAAATAAAATAAAAAAATGCGTAAAGTCGATGATTTAAATTCAAAGATTTTGAGCCAAAATCTTAATCCAAGCTTCAAATTTATCAAAATTTCCACTTTTTTAAAATGTTTATAAAAGCCTCTGTATTTTTACACTATATTTTAAGTTTTCAGCAGCTTTTGTAAAGAAACCTCTCGAGTCATGGAAACACAAGAAGTCCACTGCTGGATATAGGCCTCCTCCATGCATTTCCAAAAAGACCAGTTGGAAGCGGATTTCATCCAGCGTCTTCCTGGCACTTGGATGAGGTCATCTGTCGGCTGGTCGTCCTACGCAGCGCTTGCCGATATGTGGTCTCCATTCGAGAACTTTTCGGCCCCATCGGCCATTAGTTCTGCTTGCTATGTGCCCCGCCCACTGTCACTTCAACTTAGTAATCCGCTGGGCTAAGGTGACTTTTGTTCCTCTACGAATCTCATCATTTCTGATTCGATATAGTAGAGAAAGCATAGGCCTTTCCATAGCTATTTGAGTGACCTTGAGCTTTCTTAGGAGGCCCATAGTGAGACGCCACGTTTCAGTGCCTTAAGTCATCACTGGTTGTATAATTTTGTCTTGAGCGATTGAGGTATATTAGACGAAAGGACTTTTCTAAGTTTCCCGAATGCTGCCCAGCCAAGTTGGATTCGACCTCTTTCACAAAGTTGGACCGGCCTAGTTGGACTGTTTGTCCTGAGTAGACGTATTCGTCTACAACTTCAGGAGTCGAGTTCCCCAATGTTATTGGGGTGGGCACAAAACGAGCATTCGATATGACCTTCGTTTTGTCCATGTTCATTTCAAGGCCCACCCGTTGGGAAACTCGACTGAGGTCTTCGAGCATTATACCGAGATCTTCCATCGTTTCTGCCATGACTACTATATCGTCGGCAAATCGAAGGTGAGTGATGTACTCGCCATTGATATTGATGCCGCGTCCCTGACATTCCAGAAGCTTGAAGGTATCTTCCAGTCAGTTTGTGAACATTTTTGGAGAGATAACGTCTCCCTGTCTTACGCCCTTTTTCAATGGAATTGCCTCCGAATTCTGTTCCTGTACTCGGACCGACATAGTGGTTCTGTGGTCATAGTGGACTGTTGTACAAGCATTTCAGCACCTCGATATACCGATAGTCAATACGGCAACGCTGGAGAGACTCGAGCACTGTCCATAACTCGATCGAATCGAAGGCTTTCTCAAAGTCCACAAACGCAAAGCATAATGGCAAATTATACTCCTCAGTGTTCTGTATAATTTGCCGCAACGTGTGGATGTGGTCTAATGGTACTAAAGCCCTTTCGGAAACTGGCTTGTTCGGGAGGCTGGAAGTCATCAAACCTGCGTTCAATACATGGCGCAGAGTAGTCATCAGCGACCACAAAAACCTCCAATACTAATTTTCATAGAAAAACGGAGCCAGAGATAAAAATCAGAATATTTAAATTTTTAGGAGCCAGCTTGAAATTTGACTTACGCCATTTTGTAAAAAGTAAGTTAACGTTGTCATCTAACCCAAGGTCTTATTCAACATTTGTTCGACAAGACTACCCCGTAATGTTACCGTTTTCTCAGGCTTTGACAAAAAAGCTGTAGAGACCGGATTTTCCAAGTCAGATTTTTCTTATCGGTTTGAGGGATCACCCTGTAAGGATGGAAAATTCCAAGTTTACACCATATGTGGAACTTGGAAATCTTTTAGCACCTGATAAGACCGAAATTAGAACAACCAAAAATTCAAGAATTTTCACACGTCTAGTTATTTTAGCATTCAAACGCTGTGTGACTATAAAGTTGATATCATATTAGTCCAGCCGCTAGACCAGCGGGGCCCGGTGGCAAAACCTGCATTAGGTGTTGGTTGAAAATTTAAGCAATTTTACTTTTCAATCGGCACTATTAAATTTGCCATAAAAATTAATTTACGTCACCGTCCTATCTAGGGTTTATGCAACGAGTTTATGTTGTTTTAAAAGACCACCCCTAAGTGTTACCATTATCCCAAGCCGTTGAAAAAAAGAAACTCCAAGTTTTCGATTTTCTCCGTCGGTTTTAGCAAAAAAACTAATCGTATAGAAAATTTCAAGTTAGTAACATCAAAATGGGACAACAATTTTATCTAGGTGTTTTTCGCTGATCAACTTTATGTATCTATATACATTCTTCACGTCACACCGTGTACATAAAGTTGTTATATGCGATGTATATCATGTTACTATTTTAATTAATATCAATAATAACGGCACCAGGTATTTACATATTTTTTTCAAAATCAAATCAGATCCGGATTATAAATTACTATCTGAGAGCGTGACAACCCTAACGACGTAAAATCCGGATAACAATTAAAATGGTCGTAATTTCTACTTTCCATGGAATTGGCATTAGAAATATATTTTTTATTTCATATGGGGAAGTCGCTTCATACGTTCCAATTCTGCCACTGAGTCCCGAAATACATCCATGTGAAATCAAAGTCAAATTCACTTTATTGAAAAAAGATAAGATGTTTTTTTTCACTTTTTGACATAAAAACCTGTTGTTGTGCAAAAACATGTACTATTTCATAAGTAGGTAGGTAAATAAATACGTACTTACTAAACATGTGATTTTTGTTCTTAATCTACAAAGCATAGATAAGTTTTGAAGAGATGTACCTACCTTTATCTTTTTTGTTTGTAATGAATGACGCATGCTATACAAGAAGGCATTAGATTGAAGTCTATTCAATCTACGCGTACGCGGGCGGGCTGGCGAGCCGGCTAGAAAAGTAGAAACCGCTCGGCTCGCTCGACGCGTTCGAAATTCGGCTATATATGTGTGCGTTTGGCGGCGTGTGCTTACGCGAAGGGAATGAGACTGTGTGTGTGCGGCAGCGCGAGCGTCTTTCTATGGAGATTACTACTAGGAATTAATTCAGTCGTGTCATCTAGCGGCGAAATGTTGAAGTGCTGCACACCTGTGTCAAACGCTCAAGGTCATCGGCACAGGGAAAAATCTTAAGGAGAAGAGTCGAATCAATCTCGTTTAGATAATCGTCAATGCGAATCCGCGGTTGGCACGCGCAGTGATTAAGTCCATACTCTCTCTAAGAGAAGGCCTGTGCTCTGCAGTGGGTCGTTTATAGACTGCTTATGCAATGCGAACAAAATATAATCAGCTGTGAAATAGCTTGATGCAACTTCTTTGGAATCACGGAAACATGTCAGCATTTGTTTTATTTTGTTGTTTGTTTTATTTATTTTGTACCTTTTATTGTCGCGATTTTTATACAGAGGTTGTGGGTTCGCTGGAGTCGCTGGAGGCCGCCCGATTGGATTTGTACAGATGGCCTTAGTCTGGGTGTATTTCCGTGTTTGTGATATACAATATCACAGGGAATCCTAGTTTGAGACCAGGACAAGTGAATTATATTGTGCGGATGTTATTATTTGTTAAAACTAAGTTTGGAGCTTTTTTGACAATTTTTTCTCCATAATGATCTAGATTTTGCAATCGTCATGTAGTTTTACTTGTAACGTTCATTAAGTCAGAGTTTCTCTGTTATTTTGAATAAAAACACTGATTCGTTTTTATTTTTATATGAATGATCTTTGCTTTCAGCAACGGATACCGACTCCCGAGCGTGGGCTCCCCCTGGTGGATGTCGCCCGAATGCCTGCGCGGGCGCTGGTATGACCACCGCTCCGATATCTTCTCCTACGGCATTGTACTCTGTCAGCTGATTGCGCGGGTAAGTGGCATCTCTATTGTGTAGAACATAGTGATCAAAATGCAAGCGTATCTTAAACAGAATGCCTGCGCGGGCGCGGGTCGCTCCGATATCTTCTGGCAGTTGACTGTGCGGGTGAGTGTCGACTCACGGAGAAAGAAAACATGTGTGATATTAATATACTATATCTACTTACATTTCTAGTGTTTACATGCATCCGATTTCAGCAAATATCGATAGCTTAAAATAAGACATCTTGATTTTTAAATGAAGGTAATAAGGTAACTGAATCTATTTTTCTAGCTACAGTGGGAAGTATACACGCTGAAATCTGGGTGGTTTAATAGCCGCGGTTTTGTAATTAGTAATTGAAAATACCATCTATTTATCTAAATATGACTTGTAAGTATAGACGTAAAATAAAAATAAAATTGAGTTGAGAAATCTTGCTTCAAACAATTCGCGAACTATTTGCACCGCCCCTCCGTCTATTAGATCAATGACCCGCGGATCCGCGGCACGCTCTGGCTGGCTACTAATGGTTCTCATAGATTCGAGTTTTTGTCGAGATATTTTTGGAAAATGGCAGGGAAGGAAGGTTTTTTTCCACATTTAGCTTACTAAATGCTCTCTTACGGCTTGCTTTTGATTTTCAGTTTTGTTTTATATTTTACAAATGACAACGAAAAGTTCTACAGCTCTTATAATGAAGGAGTTTGTATCCGTTGAGAATAGAATCTTTGTAATAAACAAAACACTTCAAGAAGCAATGCGATGATACCAATTTCCTGAATTAGTTTTATCAGTACAGATAAGTGGAAAAGTATTCCCGCCGAGTAGCTAAATGTGGAAAAAAATTCCTTTCTTCCCTATCAGTAGGGACAAACCAGTAAGGATATGTGGAAAGGGGGTGTTAAGGCACGTTCATTCTGCTATGGCTTTCAAACCAACCAAAACGTATGGAGGGTGCATTTTAAACAGAATGTATAAATTTACGTTTTGTCATCAGGTGGACGCGGACCCCGACGTGTTACCGCGCACCGACAACTTCGGCCTGGACTACATGTCGCTGGTGGAGCTCTGCGACGAGGACACGCCGCCGGAGTTCCTGCGGCTCGCGTTCAACTGCTGCATCGTAAGTCTACGGCTCACTGTACAGTGTACATCGTGTACAGTGTTGCCACCTTTAAAAAAAGTCTTATGATTCGTATTTGTATTAACAGCTTACCGCACATTTATACGGAAAATAAATTAACTTTAAAAAAAAATTAGCTTAAATCTTGTGTTATTTAGTAAAATGAATAAAAAAATTTAATACTACCCGCCATTTTTGGTATATTATGGGATTTCGTTACACCCTGTAGATCCTTGTTTCCTAACCTGAGGTAATTATCCTTTCTCAGTAAAATGCATGTAAGACATGATCTATTGGTGGTAAAGCACGGATTGAAGTGTCACTTTGACACTTTGAAATGTCACTAAAGATTAAATGAAATGTTCGTACTATGTCTGAATTGCTATCGTTGGTTTTAAAGGCGTTGTAATAATGGGCATTGTCCTAAATATTGACAATAATTACAAAGGATACGGCAGTTTAAGGTATAAGCTTTGTAAATATAATGCTACAGTCACAAATTCACTGATTTATGGTATTTTCGTGAGTAAGTGTATGACTTTCTTTCGACCTTCTTAGTTATGCGAATAAGTGTCTGAAAGAAGTTTTAGTATTTTTGTATGAAAAGCATGTGTTGACATCTCGGTACTCTGTAAAAAAAAAACATAACTTCTACGTTTGCACAGATTAGGCTTTTTAGTTGTGTTTGTTTTGATGACGTACTCCCGTGCATGACGTACTTCCGGTTTCATACACTTAGTTCTTGAGAAAAAATCGTTCCACAAAACGTAAAAATGTTATTTCTCTCCCAATTCCAGTACGAGCCGTCAGCGCGCCCGCTATTCCCCGAGATAGTGCGTAAGCTCGCCGAGATCCAGGATAGCCTCCACGACGGCTCCTGGAACTGTCACACGCCCAATAACTCTGTAGAAAGGTACGCCGTTGTAGGCCCTAACAAACCTACTGCGCATCGCAGTTTCGTGTTCGGGCCCTTAGTGGTATGGGTACTTCGTAACTTCGCGTTTCTAATCCGCCACTTGCTTCCCCCGACAGCGAGGAGATGGACGCGTCAGGGCCTCGCTCGTGCCCCGGCCAGTACGCGTGGCCGCGCCGCCCGCAGCGGTACCGCTCCGAGGGAAGCCCGCGGCCCCGGCCGCAGTGTGAGTGTCGGCTTGTGGCCGAACTACAGTCACCTTGCAGACTACATGCACCTCACAAATACATTCCCCTTACAGCCCTATCAGACTAGCGATTTGAAAGCGATGCGAATGCGCGGCGACCTCGCAACGTGCTCGCCGCGTTCAGGACACTCAGTAGCAAAGGGGATTGATACCACGAGGAAACACTACTGCTTTGTTAACACAACAAAGCTTTGTTACTTCGAAGAAGCAGAAAATTAAAGCAGATACAAGTCAACGACGGATCTGGGAGGACTAATTAGCAAATAATCGACTGGGACAGAGCGACTTCTATAAATATCCCATGTAACGGGACAATTTTGAATTTTAGTTGTAAATAACTTTGTATCCATTGTATCAACGACGATTGTATCTCTAAGCGATGCTACGTCCACTTACACACGTATCTTTGATGTGACTCAAGCAGGGCGGGTCGGACTGGCAAACGCGACTGTACATAGTGGCGTCGACGGTGATAATCACGCCGCAATTGCGTTGCGTCGTCGCGGCGAGCTCGCTGCGAAATCGCAACGCTTTGAAATTGCTCGCAAATCGCTAGTGTGATAGGGCTCTTACATACTACAGGCCCCTCGTAGGCTTCTTAACTTCAGATCCCTTACAGACTACAGGCCCCCACAGACTAGAGGCACCTCACAGACTAGAGGCATCTTACAGACTACAGGCCTTTCACAGATTTTATCGGCCGCTTACAGAATACAGGCCCTTCGTAGGCTTTTTAAACTCCAGATCACTTAGAGACTACAGGCCCCTCACAGATAGGGTTGCCAACTTTTTTTCTAACAAATATAGTATTTTCGAAGCTATTACCTCTAAAAATATAGTAGATGGCGAAATAATGGAAAAAAAATAGCGGCAATCGTGCCGCGCGATTCACGGACTTAGACATGAAAAGTGAGCTTTAGAAAAAGATTAACCTCCGGCTTCTCGTACACTAACATGCTGTTAATCTACTGTTAACAGCTGTCAGTGTTTTTTTTTTTTTGTATGCACTTTGGTCAATTGACAGCTGTTAACAGTAGATTAACAGCGTGTTAGTGTATGAGAAACTGGGGGTAAGGCTGGGTTCCGCTATACGCAAAATATAGTAGTTACGCCTACTATATTTTTTTCGAAATATAGTGTTGAAGCCCCTAATATAGTAGGATACCATATCATATAGTAGGATTGGCAACCCTACTCACAGACTACATTCGTGAGACTAACCGACCGAATGCGAACGAAGGCCTTCGGTGGCGTTTGCTTCACTGACCTCCGTATTACTAATCAGAAATTAATTTTAAACGTATAGAGTTTACATTCTGTTTGTTGATATCAATGTGCAATACATTTCACCATACAAGCTGCCTTCGGGACGATAATACACTACGGAGTTCAATGAAGTTCGTTGGCTTTCGCAATAACGTCTGCGCCGATTCGTTCACATTCGTTCGGTCAGTCTAGCATCAGACACTCCACCGGAGAAGTCTTCACCAAAACTAAACCTAACCCCGCTAATTGCCCCCAGTAGCCCACCGGCGGTCGCTCTCGGAGCTGGAGTGGTGGATGGAGGCGTCCACACACCTCGCGCCGTCAGAGAAGGCCCGCGTGCACCCCGGGCCCAGACCGCGCGCCCCGCACCGCTCGGCCAGCGCCCTCCCCCCTCCCGGCGCCCCGCCCCCGCCCACCCGCCTCGCCCGCCTCGTGAGACAGGCCCACATCATGCTACTCAGAGACTCCCACGCCACCGCACGCACCGACCCCACCAGACCTCTGGACCGCTTCCGCGGCGTCAAAAAGATCCTAGAACCACCGCACTCCAGAGGGGGCGGTTTCTCCTCCTGCGTGGAACTGCCTTCGCCGCTGGTCAGGCTGGCGGCCGAAGCCGAGACCGGACTGTCCGACACGGAGGAGCATCCGAGGTGCGCCTCGCTGCCGTCCTCGCCCGGCTTAAGCAGACGCGGCAGCTTGGACAGGGTCGAGCCCCCACCGCCCGAGCCCAGCCAAGCGAAACAACAAATAACCGACTTTCAGATACCGATACAGAAGAGCAATTCCAGTATAGAGTTGTCGGCCGAGGGATCGCTTCTAAGGGCGGCGGCGAGGCGAAGGGGGTCGTGTGAGAGTGGCATCTTCTCCGTGGCGAACGAGGACTTCTGCCCCCAGCACCTTGGCGCGGAGTGCTACTACGGTGCCATGTGTCCTTGCTCCCTGATGGGCTGTCACCGCTGCTGGTGGTGGCAACGCAACGACGCCGCCTCCGACCGTTCCGCCGACGACGAGTTCGACCAAGACGAACCGAAGGAACACATCGACGACAAGGGTAAGTCCGTGCGGATGTGTTCCAGTTGTCTCGTGATCTACGACCGGCTGTTCAACTCGAGAGCGTGCCGGAGAGACTTGATCCCGCGCTTCGATAGCAAACCGCCCGGGTCCGCTAACTCCAGCCTTTTCATGCTCGACGACTCGGCGTTGTCGACTACTACGGTCAGTTCGCTGAGAAGCCTCGACGATTTGGAGGAAGTGCAGCCGCCTCGGCAAGACACCAACTTAGACCCGCCGAAGAAAATGTTCGAGAACGAAGCCTTCGCTTCGCCCTTCCTATGCGGAAAGTTGGACAGCGCGAGGGCAGACTCTGACGCGTCGTCGGAGACTGAGACCGAGAATAAAGTTAAAGACTACCACATCCTGAACCGGTGTTGCTGCGTCAGCCGCGCCAAGTGTTTCAGCGGCTACATCTCGCACAAACCTCTAGACGACGACGAGTTAAACTACATGCTCCACAGAGGGCCGCTCATCAACCATCTGTTAAACTCCTCGTGCAAAAGGACTTCAAGTGTGTACACGGACAGTTCGGAAGACGTCGCGTCGCTGGCGGGCTCCGATAGCCTCTACTGTGACGACAGGATACCGCGGCACGTGCGCTCCGCCCAGATATCCAAAATAGTCGAGTACTTCGAGAGGAAAGGCGCGGACTTTAAGTGCGATAGGACGTTCAAGGGACACTCCAGGTTTAAAATGGCCGGGAACTTTGGCAAGTTTGAAATGCTGCAGTTCGGTAAGGCCGGTCTCAGGGACGGGGATAAGAGTGAATATTTCGTTGACGTGAAGCACAGGGGGGGCGCGGGTGCGAGCAGGCTCTCGGAGCTTGTGGGGGAGGACGGGTGCGGACGGAAGTGTCTCGCGCAACAAAGGCTGATGATATGCGAGGGCGCGGTCAAGTCCAAACTCCCTCTCTTCGACAAAAAGTCATAACGATAAACCGTTCTCGTTTCAACAGTGTCAAACGTCGACTTCCATTTAATAGTGAAATATATTTAAAGTATTTTTATCTCCCAGAATTATACATTACTACGTGCATACAGGTTCATGAAAATAGGCTATGGCTTAGAGGTAATTAGCTGCGTAAACATGTAATGGGGAAGGAAGATATTAACATGCTACTTTTGTAGCCAGCCAATCAGCGAGCATTTAAAAAATAATGGCAGCTCAGTTAGCCAATCACAGCTGTCCTTTTTGTACAGTCCACAATGGCGTTCTAACTTCCCGTTGCCAGCCCCATTGCAGAGTTAACAGCTAAATATATGTCCGTTTTGAAACATAAATATTTGCAAGGCTCGTGCCAATGATATTTCTTGTCAAATTAACTAATTTAGTGGTCGGCTTCACATGCCGTTTTGTAATTAGCAAATAATTTTAAATTGTTCGGTCGCTTTTATTGTTCAAATGACTGTTTAATTGGAGACTAGGGTCAAACTGAGGATATGTTCCATGCAAATACCGTTAATATGCCCCAATTTAAAATAACATAGTGACGTAACCATACTGTTGAGTTGTATTGTGAACGAACCAGAATAAATCCGAATCACAATTTCTTTTTAGTTTCTAGAAACTACGTGTTTTTAAAATATAAGTAAATTGTGATAATTTTCGTGGTTCCTCTGGCGGAGAGTTTTTTCCACTGGTGAGACTAGTTCTACTGGACCGTAACTGCTCGAAACAGTTAGAGGAATAAGATTTCAAAGCGGAGTAAAACTTTTTTCTTAGGTTTTTAATTATAACTGGCCACTAAATTTTAAAGTGGCATCCTTGATGAAAATTAAAAAAAGAACATCATCGTTTTTGTTAGCAGTTCTGCAAGTATATGTACACATATAAACAAAGTGAAGTGACGCTATTGTATTTTCTTAACTTTTTAATTACATAAAACTCATTTTAGGCGGCCTTTCAAGTCATCTGAGTGTTGTTATTGATTGAGTATTTACCCTCCGGCGGATAAGTACTGAATAGAAATCCCATCGCTAGTTCCTACATAAGCCATTCTTCTTCATTCTTGAAGCAAAGTGAGAGTTTGGAATGCTTGTATTTCAGTCAGATCAGGCATAGTGACCTTCTAAACCAAATTAACACTCACTTCTATCAATAACAACACTCAGAAGACTTGACAGACCACATAAAGTGAGAGATTTTTCTGTACCGAATAAAAATTTAAAAAAGTCAATGATGTCACTTTGTTTTTAAGTATACATACACTCTTGGCCACCATAATATTCTAGTTCTAGAGACCTGAGATTTCCGCACTTAGCCTCATAGTTGGGCCTAGCAAGCTCTAAGGTATGTAAATGCCTCAGACACTAGGGTTTCCTCGCGATGTTTTCCTTCACAGTTAGCGAGTGGTATTACTACTACAACGTCACAAAATACTGTACATAACTTAGAAAACAAGGTCATTTATTGGTACATGACAGGATTCGAACCCACGACCTCTTGAATGAGAAGCCGGAGTTGGTAAGACCTGATACCAAAAACGCTGAATTTCTTTTGTTTTTTTTTCTAATTTCTTGAACAATGTCACTTTAATATTTGGTGGGCATTTATAATTAAAAAACAAATAACTTGTTTTTTTTCTACTTAAAAAATGTATTCCCCAAATTGTTTTGAGCAGTATATTAGCCACCTATACAGACCTACAAATAACTTTACATATAACGGAAACGCATTAATCGCTCTTTCCTTTCTATGCAGATAGAAAGGACATGACACGGATTTGTACGTAGTGCTCTCCTTTTTCGAATAATGTTTATCACTTTAAAGCTCACCAGAAGAAAAGCTCGTCGATTTTAGAGCCACTGAAATTTCACCGTGCATAGAAGACAATACACCTGCATTCGAGTAATGACGTACCTAGACGAAGATATACAGGGGTGTCATAAATACAACTGAATTCGACTGAATATGAATAGGCATTTTTTTCGATTGTGCGTATCGTTGTGTATATTACGTGGATATTACAGAATCGGGATAGCGTGAAATATGAATAGTCAAGTGTGGTGTAGTCTTGGCCTATATTTTTGCATAATATGGCCTTAGTGAATTAAAAAATATCGTAACGTGAAAAATTAGATTTAAAATATATGTTTCATGTTAAAATACGGGGTTTTCTATTGAATAATTATTTGACATAAAGGTAGCATAAAGAAACGATGGAGCTTTAGAAAAATCACAAGTTTATACAGAAAATATACAACGTCTTATTGAAATAAGGCAAAACCTGAACCCGTTTATTCAGTAACGGTAATTAAACCACGTCCAATTAGCAAAACTTAATTTTAGCGTTCCGTACCTCAAAAAGTAAAAAACGGAACCCTTATAGGATCACTTGGTTGTCCGTCTGCCTGTCCAGACCTTTTATCTCGGGAACGCATGGAGGTATCGAGCTGGTCGACAGTCCCTCGAAACTGTGGAAAAATCAAACTTCTAAGTTAACGTGAAAAAAAGATACGGCCGTTTATGCTGGAAAAACCTATATTTCGACACTCAAGAGAATCAAAATTTATGGGATACTTTCCGTTGACCTAGAAGTATGAAATTTGGCCATTAATATCATCTTAAACTACAAGTATAGGAAAAATCTGAAAACTATACATTTCTCATTAAATCCCAAATTGTCTGAAGTTGGGGAAAAGCTCGAAAAAAACTGCGAGACTCGATTCCTGAACTATTTATGATATGTAAGTACCTACAAATTTGCACGAAACCCTCGGTGGGCGAATCCGACTCGCACTTGTCCGGTTTTTTTTATACAACCTTCAATAGCAGTCGATTTGCTTGACAAATCAATTGGGAATTTTATAACTTTTCTTATTGGGAATGACTTGATTAAAGATACAGAAGAAACAATTTTCAGGTTTTACGTTAATTGAATAACACTTTGTATATACAGGGTGTCCCAGAAAGTATGTATCAAATATGATACAGAAGCAACATACTCTGTTCTCGAAACGGCCAGGAATAGGAGACGCATATAGTACAAGTTATCCAGCTCTCTGGGACACCTTGCAATTGACGAATAGACCACCCAAAAGTAACATTTTCGTACAGATTAAATAATGTGAATATGAACATACGCAACAGTACTGAGTATGCTTTCTGGGATTAGTTTTAATTACAGTATACCTAAAATCATAATTTCGTTTATATAACATGTTATATTTTAAAATAGCAAATAAAAGTCTTGTAAATATAAAATTTCTTAGTTTGACGTTTTATATACTAAAGTTATTTATATACAGTATTATTGTAGTACTTGCCAGTCGATACATAGGAGTTGTAAATAAAAACATAAATATTTAAGTTTCTATTTCTATCGTAATAGTGTACTACATAAAATAAAAGCGGCAGCAATTTTAATACTACTGATCTTGTGTACATTTTCTATTGATAGTTTCTTTAATAGAGGTTTTATTTTAATATTCAACTTTCTGGTGAATCTAAAGTATTTTAGGTGATATCGACATCAGTCTATTGAAATTTTCCAAATCGTGTCATTAATTTAGTTTTTTATTTTTCCTTATTTGTTAAGTATACAGGGTTACCTCTAAAATGTGCAATTTCTGAAGTACTCATAGAACAACAACTTTTGTTTTATGGGTTATTTCTCACATGAATATTTTTCGAAATATCCGAATTTACATAATCCAGCAATGCCGCGGCCTTTTTGAATTATTGTTATTATCATAGATTATCATCAAACAGCGATACAGCGAAGCAGAAAAACCTTAAAAAGTTATAAAAACTTGTTAAATGGCTAATTTAACAAACAATATTAGATTTTTAAAAATCACAAAACAAAAGTTTGTGTAATGACAAACTCGAATTGATGTATTTCACGAATTACGCATTATGCGGCAAGCCTGTATATTTATGTCTTTCAATATTTAATATGTCACTAGTGTTATTGGTGTCGCTGTCCTCCTAAATCACTTTACGTTCATTGAATTATTTATTTGACCCAGTCGCAGATTTATTTGTAATTATTAAGTTATATTTTACTATACAAATTAACAATAAAAATAAACCATGCCAACGTGTAATAATGAGCTAGTAAATTTTCGTCCTAAAAAATAATACAAAAAATAACATATTTTATCGAGAATATTGAAAAATATATAAAGTGACGCTGAGTCTAGTCTTTTCAAGCAAGTCACTTATTTACTGTAAACGCTATGTATTCAATTTCGTTTTCGTTTATATTTCTTTGACTAAAGTAATGTTATTTAAAGGTCAGTAGCATCGTGCCCATGCTGAAGCAAAGATAATAATTTTGTTCCTAAATTGTACATTTATAATATTGAAACTTCCCCCCAAACAAGTCGTACAAAATATTGTGTCAAAAGCACCAATCAATCAAAGATGTATTTAACCCAAAACTACTTATAATATTCACGGTCAAAATAAAATTATTCGATTTCTCCAATTGAAATATTAACTTACCCATATTTTTTTTTAGAAAATATGCCAATTTAATTGTAACACATAAAAGATCTTTAACATTATCGACAATCCAATCACGTTGACCAAAATTATCGTAAAAATATATAAAAATCGTAGTGCCAAATCTTTTGTTTAATTTTCTTTTCAAATCGCCTAATTTACAAATAAACGTTCTTACGTATTAGTCTACTTACGAGTGGGACATCGTTAACTAACAATCGACTAACCGCCTGTCTTAAAATTACTACGAAAACAGTTGAATGTTGATGGCAAATATTTAGCGTCTGTTCGAAATCTGCCCTCGCACAGGTCAGCACATCAACCTCTTACATCCATGCACTCTACTCAGATACGTTACGGGCGATATTGCAATTAAAACGTAAAGGTGGATGTGATGCTCAAGAATAAAACTCGTAATCATCTCGAGCTGTGTCAAGCGTATCGAGGGATTGATTGCTGAGGCGTCCCAACCGAATTTCTCATGTTTTGTCTTCGACGAGGCAACTACTATAAGGCAAATACTGCGATCGCCAACCCGCCTGCCTAGCGTGGTGATTATGGCAAAACCCCTCGTAGTTATGAAAACCACGGCGGAGGCCTATGTCCTGCAGTGGGCGTCAAATGGTTGACGATGATGATGATGATACAATAATTATAGTAATAAACATCCTTAAACAATGAATAAATATAATTTTACATTCTTATGTGGTTGAAAACACGCCTTAATTTCTACAAGACAATAGAGCAATTACCTATTTATTGTCCGTCCAAAGTTAACTGAAAGAAATCCGAGTGTCGCCGTAGTTTAATAGATACTTGTTCGAGGAACTCTAGATTTGAACTCCGTAATCAGTTTAAAAAAACTGTTTTCGCTGAAGGTTATCGATGATAGTGTAGATTACGTGTTTTAGTTAATCGAAGTAAGTCAGGGTGGACTGAAGTAGTGCGTAAATGGTTAATATACTACTTATATAGAAATGTCGAAATGTACCTGGGAAGCATCATGCATAACGTGAAATAATGTTTAGACAAGTTTTTCATTGAACCATACGAGTCGATGTAAACGGTCGCACCTTATTTCTACCTAAAAGTAGGTAGAGCATGAAAGCATATCATTTTATTTTTAGGGGATCGTTATTTATAATTTTAAAAAACACCCACAGATTATGTGTCCATGTCGGTAGGATGTCTATTCTTTGGGCACAAATAATTGAACTATTGTTATTGTCAAAGACCAAACTCCAGCAAAATAAAGAATGATATTCGTATGACTGAGCAATGGCGTGTATTTCACAATGACAAAACAATTGTTTGTACAAAAAAGAATAGACGTTAGAATAATAATTTACTGATAACAAAAAATAGAGAGTTATTGTAACAAAATAACAGTTAAATAACTTTTAGAATAATGTAAATAGCTCAGTAACGTTCCTTGTTTGTAAGGCACTAACTATTAGAGCGTTTTGTTATAAAGCCAGTAACATTATATGGGTCGTAACCGATGGTTAGGGGGGCATGGGTTGTCCCGACCGTTGGTCACGACCATAAGCTGTTACAGGCATAACGGTTGTGTTTTACAATACCTTTAATTGTATTGAAAAGTGAAGGTAAATCGGCCAACTGTGGCTACACTAATTAATGGATAATTTGTAAAGCGAACGGCGGTATTAAATATATTTTGTTTCAAAATGTCAATTTTTTTTTTTGTTAGAAACCTTAAACACCTTTTAGGCCTAGGTCACCCAGGAAGGACTTGGGACGCGGGTGCGGAGAAAAGGCGACGCGTTGTGTAGAGTTCGTGTCCTCGACCCGTCTTATCTGTGTCCCGTCGATTCAGTACATTTTTCGCGCCCTCGCCCCACGTCTTTCCTATGTGCCCCACGTCCTATACCACCTGTTTTCTATATTTATCTCCTAGACATTTGTGCTTTTGGACAGGCCGGCATGAAATCGAAATGACCAAAACCGGCAGAGTTGTTGTAAATGACAATCTCTATCCGACCACAGAGGTAAATAACCGACATGTTACAGGAAAGGCCATTGTCCTAAATATTTACAGCAGTTACAATACTTCATTTTAAAGGTATTTGGTCAGTAAAAATAATGCCATAATTGTAAATTAATAATATTCACTGATTTCTTGTATTTTTGTGAATAAGTGTGTGACTAATTCGACCTTCTAACGTTCGTTTCACACGTGAATGAAAGTTGGTTTAATGTTTTAATAAAAAAAACCGGCCAAGTGCGAGTCGGACTCACGCACAACGGGTTCCGTACTATTATCTATTGGACACAAAGATCGAGAAAAAACCGCAAAAAATCACGTTTGTTGTATGGGACCCCGTTAAATACTTATTTTAATTATTTATTTTTGAAGCGAATATGGAACTAAATATTCTTTGAATATTTCAAGCGTCTACCTGTTGCCGTTATTAATATCGAGCAAAAAAACAGCATAAAAATTACGTTTGTTTTATGGGAGCCCCCCTTAAACATTTATTTTATTCTGTTTTTAGTGTTTGTTATATTCTTTTTTATGCACTAACCCGTGCTGAGCACAATTTTAAAAACCTATTTAGAGGCTAAAAATTCCACCCATGCCGTGACTTGAACCCGCGACCTCTGGCTCACCGTGCCAGCGCTCTCCCAACTGAGCTAATGGGCAAGTGCAAGCATGGATGAAATTTCGAGCCTCTTTACAAACTTTACCCACGGGTACAGTCAACACCAGCGACAGTTGCCCAACATTTACATTTCAGTTGCAAAGTCGTCCTTAACGAAACTGATTCGAGTGCACGTATCTAAAGGTTGATGTCGCCTGTACCTACGTGATTTTTTTATATTTTTTACCAATTAATTTTTTTTTATTGCCAATATTCATATTCATATTCATTTATTCAGTTTAGGTAACAACATCGTCAAAAATAGTAATACAAGATCTAAGCAGATGCTTAATAATAAAATTAGTCTCATAACAAATAAATTTAAATAAATCAATCAATCAAATAAATCAAAAATTAAAATATTAATAATCATAGATAATAAATAAATGTCAATTCGGTTGTTCGTCCAGATATTCCTCAACAGAATAGTAAGCCTTTACACATAGATATTTTTTTAGTTTATTTGAGAATATGTGATTGCTCGGCGAATCCCTTATGTCCACGGGAATTTTGTTATAAATACGCGGACCCATGGCCTCTATTGATTTGCCAGATAAGACAGACAGACTAATTAAAAACTAAATTGCTTATATTTTATAATCGGACAGCCGCTCAGCCTGTGCTGCGGGATGCAGGGCATCCTACAGCGCTGATTTTCAGCGAAGCCCGAAACTTACGAGTAATTAAGTTATTTTTATTAAGGTGAAAGAAAGGTAGAACAGCCGGCCAAAAAAAAATAGTACAACTAAATAGCTTCATTATTACCTAGAGTTCCGTGGTCATCGGTTGTCGCGGGTTTTTTTTTTTTCTTCCCGCCAAGCGTCTCTCGTGGCGACCGATATAGCGGGTGCTGTAGGCCTCTGTCACAAATGAACTTCTGATGCTTGCAATTTCTCTTTATCACTGTTTTAAAATGGTGATAATTCGTTTTGGCTGAGTTACTAAATGAATGCACTCCATTGTGATCGTATTGGGACCTGTCCGACATAAGAAATATGACATACTTCAATATCATATATCGACCATATCATATCATGTCATGTCGGACAGGTCCACAAATTTTCCAATTTGTATGTGTGTTTATAAGATTTTCGTTTCCATATGGATAAGCTATAAAATGATGGATTCAGTTCGGTAAACCAATTATTTATTCACATTTTTACAAGAATTTCACGAATTCCAAAATATTCGGCATGTTTATCTCAAGTATCTGCTGAATGTTGACAACTTCGCTTTTCACTTCCAACGACAAAGGGTTCGGTCGAAAACTTCTTTAACTCCAACTCGAAAACTCACTTCGAATCTCTGTTCAAACACGCGTGTATGTATTTTTCCACTCTGTTGCACTGAAAAATAGAAAACAATTTCGTGCAAAATACTGTAATGACACCAAAGACAACATGGCCGCGTTTCGTAACACTACAATGTAGTTTATTATAACAATCCGATGTACATTGCGTAGCAATCTTCCTATACTTGTTAATACATACATACATAAACTCACGCCTCTATCCCAGAGGGGTCGACAACGACCAGGGACTGCCACTTGCCACGATCCTGACCACAGAACATTCTCTGTTCTGTGATCCTGACAGATCAATTTCGCTTCCTCAACTTACAACGTACTTAAATACTGGTAATCTGTGGGTTAATCGACTTTGCAATGTACATTAAATTGTCAGTAACACATGAATTGTATATAGTTATATGAAACAGGCTCGGATTAATTAACTCATTGATTTGTTATTAATAATGATCAATCAATCAATCATATATTTATTGTCATAAATTACATGTGCAGGGTTGTTCATATATACATGTCAGTTTCAATGTAATTTTACCAATATGGTGTGACAATATCGAAACATAAATTATAAACTACTTAAATCATGCATTTTATAAATGTGACTAAAAGCGTATCGGGATTATAATTCAACATAAGTTAATTCTATCGGACCTAGAATGCACGCTCATTCAGAAATTCTGATATGAAATTCTGAATGATAATAAAACATTTATTTCGAGCATCTGTGACCCATGTTAGTGACAAAGGTTCTTATAACTATGTTAGTAAATGTATGTAGCCTACAAAACAATCCCATGCATAACGAGGATATACCGTTAGGGCGAGGCATACCTTAGTGCCGCTCGTACACTTGCAGGCGGAAGCCGTCTTCTGTTTCTCTTCCGCGGCCCCCCCTCCGAAGACCGTGTAGCCCACCACCAGCAGACCCAAGAAGGCTAGGCCTACCATCCACAGCTTCTTGTTCTCCTCATCGTTAGGCATGGCGGCGAAACCAGCAACTGAAATGGTTGAACTAAATAGTTGACCGTGTATGCCTATCTCATCTGGGCTTAATTACGACGCGTGCCCACCGCGGATTGGCAATTTCAAGTGCTTGGGTATGTGAACACCTCAGACACTCAGATTTTCTCACGATGTTTTCCTTCACAGTTAGCGAGCTATTAAAACTTCCCAAGCATGTCTGTTCCCTACAGTGGGACGTATTGTACTAAATATTATTAATATCGGTCTTTCTGTCTAATGTTGTATGGATAATGGTACGGAACCCTTTGTACGCTAGCCCGACTCGCACTTGGCCGGTTTTTAATACCTATGTTATATGTTAATATTAGGTATACAATACATGAATGGTATTATAAATATCAAACGTGCGCAATGTTTAGCCCATGAGCCGTACAAATTTTTTAAAGAAATTCAGTAATAGGTGACATTATCAAAGCATAGAACATAGAACATGGGATCATAATAGAATCGGAATACGAGCAAACAAGCACAGCCTTCCTTTTGGTCTCCGCCGAAGTCGGGTAAATCAAAACCTCAGCACCGTTTCTTTAGTATCGATAAAATTAAACCACTTTCAATAAATAGTTTTCACACGATCTCGAAACTCGACGCGGTCAATTTGGAGGAAAAGTAAGAAAATGAAACCGTTCGCTTATTGCAAGTGGTTTAATTTATCGATGCTGAAGAAAAGTTTTTCAGGTTTTGCTTAGTGACGAAAGGACAAATTGGCAACAACTACCTTACTGGGAATTTCAAAGGTCTTTTCTTCTTCAAAGGTTAAAAAATATCAGTGTAATTTCCTTGTTTGTGTTCTCCGTCTGCATTTCCCTCTTCGTGTCCTGTTTATATTAAAATTGGTAACTTCTTTCTTACCAATTATGTTGCCTTTTGTACAAAGTTAAATTTTCCTTAACTCTTCATATTTGTCGTGTGTTATTGGCTAATTTATATACGCTCGCTACATATCCATAAACAGGAAATTTTCGCCCAGTTCTGCCTTTGAGTTCTGCTACAAGTTTCTGACAGTTATTAACTTAATTCCGGATTCACTTACCTACTTGCTATTTTGTCATGATTACGCTCTGTGAATCAGACCGAAACCTGGTCGGACTCTTCAGACACAAAGCAAGTAAGTGAATCCGGAATTATAATTTAATAATGTGTAGTGCTTACGGATTTTTTTTATTTTTGACAGTTTTCCGTAATTTTTCTGTCACTGTCACTTACGCTGATGTCAAGTTTTTTTTTTGCTGTAACTCAACACACTCAATTCTTACTATTCTGTCACAAGCCGTATTTAATACTTTCCAACTCGCTTCTAACCCATAGTCAGTGGTTCCTATACTTTTATTGTCCAAGGACCACTTAGATAGTTTTGTTATTACTGTTATTAGCAGGACAAAAAGTGAGTTTTTGCACAGATAACTTATAAACAAAACTTGTAAAAATTTATTCCAGTTCAATAGACGATAGTCGTCGTACACCTCAAAATCTCGATTTATTGAAATTGACATTTCTTCTATAGCGCTACAGGGCCTTCCCGCGGCACATTACCAAGGTTCTCGTGGGCCACCGGGTGCGACCACTTACCTAAGACCTTCACTGTATGGAGTTGTTTGATTTAACCTACTCCGAACTGTGAAGTACATACCTACCTACATATTTTGACACTTTGGAGTCGTCTTGCTTAACACGATAGAGTGGGAAGTTACGTGATACAAGGGCTGGGCCGAGTTTCGTAAAACAATTCGGTATTTGACACGATCAACAATAAATTATTTTATATGCTCGATTAAAACAAAAATTACAAAATATCTCGGAAAATGTATCTCTTTTAGTCAATTACTAGTTATTACAATATTTAAATAGATTAAACATAAAAAGAGTGCTCTGAAATGTGACGTCATAAGCCAGTATTTTCATACAAAATTCCGTTTTAAAAGTAACTCATTTGATATTTTGTCAAATACCCAATTGAAGGTACATTGCGTAGCAGAGTCTACGTGTTAACCCGTGGGTTAATCTACTTTGTAATGTACACCGAATTGTCCTAGTAAACCATGAATTGTAGTTCTATGATACAGGCCCCGGTTGTGATCCGCGGAATAAGGTTGTGAACCACTCATAGAGATAAAAAGTAATGTTTTATCGCAGATAGCCTGTTTATCGCACATTATTGATCGGGTCTGTGGCTTATCGTTTCTTGACCCGCGTAGCACAGCACAAATCGCAATTGAGCTCGATACAGCCGACACAGCAGGAACACAATTCTTATTGCGGTAAAGTGCAGCGGCGCATCCACAGGGCGACTTTGAATACGGTCAACGTATTTTAAGGGGGCATTCTAAGAAGAAAAAAATTACGTGACATATTTTTTTTTTTGTTAGGTACCCATAATTACTTCACTTAAGCGTAAACGAACAATATCAGGTCAGAAAGTACTAAAAATAAAAAATTAACTGTGTTTTGAGCGTCTTATGGTCGGCGCCGGTCAACACAATTGTTTTATTTATTGGTTACACGCAGGGAAAGCAATCCCGGGATACCGGGATCCTGAAATACCGGGATCCCGCATACATTTTGCGGGACTAATAACAGTCGAAAATTTTGCGGGATCCCGCTGGACTGGCGGGATTATGAAGTGTAGATCATGTGTTACCTACTCTGCGCGCGACGGCGTGTAGGTTGTCAATTTGATAATTGAATCGTGTGATTTTAAAACAACACAAGTCACATCTGTTTTTAAAATAACACTGGTCCATTTTTTTTTTTTATTAAATTATTTACACCTACCTATTGATTTACATTAGAAAAAAAATTGTAGTTTATTCATACAGAAATCAATATAAAATGCTAAAATATTGCTGTTGTAGATATTAGTATTTGAATAAAACAGTTTTTTCTATTTCCTGCAAAGTTGTAATGAAAGGACATTGTGTCGTTTTAAAATCACACGATTCAATTGTGAATTTATGTTTCTGATGTTTTTATTATTATGTCAAATTGTCTTAATCCTTAAGTCTCAAAGTATTAATAAACCATTTCTAATGTACCAAAAAGATTATTCAATGTTGGTTAAATTTAAAACCATGAAAACGAGGTATATTGGACCCCGCAAATACTGGGATCCAGCGGTACTAAGACGGTTCAGTCCCGCAAATACCTGAATTGAAATTAGCTTGCTGGATGGCATTCCCTATTTACGCGTCTCGGACGTCAGACTCGTAAGCATTTAACATACTTATTAGAAAACATTTTTCAACTTTACGGTACTTCCTACCACATCGAATTTGTATTTACAATTTGGAGACAAAGGTCGGAAATCACGAATATTTACAAATATGTTGTACCATTACCTACTGATAAATCATTAATTTTTCGCAATGAAAAGAGAATTAAACGTCGACCTGTATATCACAAAAAAGAATATTCTCAAAGCGGGCTCTGGACGAAATGAGATGAGTTTAAGGACATTTATAATTATGTAATTTACCACTTGTGTGTTTTGGCAACAAATAAAAACAACGTAAGTAATAGGGGTTAAAGTCACGGGCTGAAATATAATGCAACTAAGAGTCAATTTATGGTTTTTGCGGCAGGTACAAGGCGCCCCGAAAAAGTACCGCCTATTGTCCTGAAGGGCGTGCCTTTGGAACAGGTGCATATGTTTAAATATCTCGGTCACCTGATCACTGACGATCTCAAAGATAATACCGATATTGAACGGGAGCGGAGGGCACTATCGGTGAGAGCAAATATGATAGCTCGCAGGTTTGCACGCTGTTCGACAGAAGTAAAATTGACGCTTTTTAAAGCCTATTGCACATCATTTTACACGTGCAGCCTGTGGGCTGACTATAATAAGAGGACCTACGGTGCCCTACGCGTCCAATTCAATAACGCGCTCAGGGCGGTGTTGAGGCTGCCTCGCTACTGCAGCGCCTCGGGCATGTTCGCGTGGGCGCGCATGGACTGTTTTCACGCGAGCATGCGTCGGCGCGCAGCGTCCCTGGTGCGCAGGGTGCGGGGCAGCACCAACACCGCCCTGGCAATGATTGCGGATAGGATAGATTGCCCGTACATCCGGCACTGCTGCGACAGGCATATACATACATAGAAGTGTGAATTTGAATGTGTTTTGTATGTACTGTAAGTGTTGTCTCTCTTTGTTGTTTTTATTTTTATTTTGTCAATATGGGTCTTGCAACCTGAAATAAATGAATTTTGAATTTTGAAAAGTATGAAATTGCCGTTTTATTGCAATAGGTTCTTTGAATTGACATAGAATCTTCATGGTTTGAGGTTTTCGAATGAAACTTTTTTCAAATGGTTTCTATGATGTTATTTTTTTTAAAAATGTGAAACATTTGAATATCGACTTTCCATTGTTTTTGTTATTCAATTTAGACAAGAAAGATGGATACTGCGAAAATTCGAGTAATTTTTGAATACGAGTTCCGACGCGGAACTAACGCGGCAGAAACAGCCCGCAATATCAATGCTGCGTTTGGAGAGGGGTCTACTAATGAACGCACCGTGCGATTTTGGTTTAAACGCTTTCATGATGGAAATTTCGACTTAAAGAACGAGCCACGAGGAAGACCGCCCACACAGGTGAATAACAATGAATTAAGAGAGATAGTGGAAGCCGACCCTAGTCAAACTACCCAGGAATTAGCGGCATGGTTTAACGTTACCTTACCCACAATATTGACTCACTTGCGTCAAATCAATAAAATAAAAAAATACGAAAAAAGGGTGCCTCATAATCATTCGAATTTTCGCAGTATCCATCTTTCTTGTCTAAATTGAATAACAAAAACAATTGAAAGTCGATATTCAAATGTTTCACATTTTTTAAAAAAAGAACATAATAGAAACCATTTGAAAAAAGTTTCATTCGAAAACCTCAAACCGTGAAGATTCTATGTCAATTCAAAGAACCTATTGCAATAAAACGGCAATTTCATACTTTAACCCCTAATACTTAGTAAAAGCATAGCATGTATAATAAATGTACGTGTGTAAATACATTGCGGGATCTTTTAATACAATGAAAACAAAGTATTAGGCCCTATTTGATAAAACTACAATAAAGTCATGGTTTACTATGAAAATTCTATGTTAGGTACATTATAACCGATTAACAAGTACTTAGTAACCCTAATTGTACTAATCGGTTACACAATGTACATCGAATTGATATAATAAAACTATAAATTGTTTATTATGCCATTAATTATAGGCTCCGAGTTACCTAAGATGCACGGGTTATATTACCATTGGAATGCGTTTGGTTAGTAGACTACCATTAGCTTCAATGAAATAAGGTCTCGTCATGCGAGCATAGTCTCGGGGAACTTTATCGCCAGCCCAACTGTACGCTGCGTTTCATAAAAGTACCTATTCATATTTACATTCTTTTTGTTGCACTTATCCGTGCTGATGACAATTTTTAAAAACCTATTTAGAGGCTAAAAATTCCACCCATGCCGATGCCGGGACTTGAACCCGCGACCTCTGGCTAACCGTGCCAGCGCTCGCCCAACTGAACTAATGGGCAAGTGCAGGCATCAGCGAAATTTCGAACCCTTTTACAAACTTCTCTGTATTACGTACATACTTACATGCAACGACATCTGGCTGAAGCAATTTACATTACTTGCAGCCCCGAGTACCCACTATTACGCAGTTAGGTCTTACATCGGAATGATATCGCTGTGTCTACATGATTATATCCTTTTTGTTGCATGCACAAGATGCACTAGTCCGTGCTGGGGACAATTTTCAAAAACCTATTTAGGGGCTAAAAATTCCACCCATGCTGGGACTTGAACCCGCGAACTCTGGCTAACCGTGCCAGCGCTCACCCAACTGAGCTAATGGGCAAGTGTAGGCATCGTTCATCGTTGGTACAATTCATAGTTTATTATGACAATTCGACGTACATTAGGACGTGCTGAGGACAATTTTAAAAACCTATTTAGCGGCTAAAAATAAGAGAGAAAGAGAAAAGAGGTAAAGAGGTTTGAAATTTCGCCGATGCCTGCACTTGTCCATTAGCTCAGTTGGGAGAGCGCTGGCACGGTTAGCCGGACGATGCGGGTTCAAGTCCCGGCATGGGTGGACTTTTTAGGCTCTAAATAGGTTTTTAAAAATAAATTACATTGTGTGACCGAAACTTCCTTTAATCTGTAGGTAAACCATAAATTGTACTTCCATGAAATAGGCCGTTTAAACTGAGCTGCACATAATTCGATTGTATACAATAGTATATGTTATCTTCAAGCTCCTTTGGTGTTGTCATCTTTGTTCTTTGCACTATCGCAAGGCCGCGAGGTTACTTTGTAGGCGCACTGAAAATACAAAACACATGCATGACATACCCTCAACCATCCCACCGTCTTAGTGGCACAGAACATTATTTTCTCTGTTCTGTGGTCAGTGGCATAGCTTGGCTACCACAGACCCTGGGGCAAAAACCCCTCCTAACTAAATTATTACAAACATTATCTATCTTCTTATATGTAAAAAAATGCTGTTCGTTAGTCTCGCCATTGAATTTTAAGCGCTAAAACTCGTGAACTGCTGAACCGATTTTGCAAATTTTTGTCTGTTTATATTTCTAGAAGTCCAGGGAAAATTTAAATGGTGAGAACAAAAACAAGATAGATAGATGGTGGCGCGAAGTTCTCGTTATTTGCAGACATAATTGGAGGTATGCTGGCCAACGGTCAAAGCGGCCCCCTAAGCTTGGGACCCTCGGGCTTAGCCACTTGGTAACCATCCCGGAGGTATAACATGTTCATTAATGACATAGATAAATTTAATATAATATAATAGATAAATTAAGTTCTCGTCATTCGAGCACATTCTCGCTAGCCCATCTCCGACTGGCGTATAATCTACAAATTCCAATACACGTACCCATATCATGAACGAAGTATAGGTACGCTCGTGGTCACCACCGCGGCACGGACAAATCTCCCTAACAGTGCAGGGCATCAGGCAGAAGGTAAGAGAATAAACCTACTAAAGCTCTTCTTTTTTGCCTTCGCCCCCATCGTAGCCAACCGCTATCAGGCTCGACAGCGCTATGCCAGCCGCTTCTACTATTAACTCCGGTTCTCATGCCTTCCGTTCGTTGTTCAAGAGCTGGCGTATCTATAGACATTAGGTACTTGATACACGTATAAGGAACCACAAGATACCTTGTGGCCTCCACCGCGGATCGGCCAGAACTTCCTAACAGTGCAGGGCATCAGGCAAAAAGGAAAAGGAGAAACCTACTGAGCTCTTCCTTTTAGCCTTCGGTCACATCGTAGCCAATTGAAATCAGACTATGTCCGCCACTTCTAATAGAAGCGGCGGGCATAGCGCGTATCTATAAGACATTACTCGATACATGTATCAGGAACGGAGTATACCTTGTGGTCACCACCGCGACACGGGCAGAACTTCCTAGCAGCGCAGGGCATCTTAGCAGGTTTCTCCTCTTCCTTTTTGCCTCCGCTCATAGCGTAACCAACCGCTAAAAGGCCCAGCAGCGCTATGCCCGCCGCTGTTATGATTATGTTCCGGTTCTCATCGCTTCCGTCCATTGCACAAGAGCTAAATTACATTAGGGGGTTAATCGTAGCCATCCATCGGCGTGTAGTTCGCGAATAGGCGGGTCCATACAGAGCGAGAAGCCTCGCGAGGCATTTGCCGCGCGAAGCAGTTCGGCCTGTGTGGACGTACCTCGGGTTTGTTTTTAGGCACCCAAATAGGACCCTATTACTAAGACTTCACTGTCAGTTTGTCTGTCACCATAATACATCATCTGTGAAACTTTCGGCTGCCTAGCTATCACGGTTCATGAGATACAGATCTCATGAACTGTGATAGCTAGGCAGCCGAAAGTTTCACAGATGATGTATTTCTGTTGCCCATAAATATTTATTTTATTCTCTTTTTAGTATTTGTTGTTATAGCGGCAACGGAAATACATCATCTGTGAAAATTTCAAGTGCTATCATAGCTATCAGTTCATGAGATACAGCCTGGTCACAGACAGACAGACGGACGGACAGACCGACCGACACGGAACCCTAATTAACATTTAAACTCTTTATTTAAAAGAGGAAGAAATACACATTATTAATCTAGCTCTGGAAGCTGAATTTTAAATATGAGGTTATAGTGCTTCCAGGGGTTGCTCAATTTAAAGACTAATTATATAAATGAACTACACTACTACCTACTTGCACGTCAGTTTCGCGAATATTCGTAGGCATACTTACTTTATGATGTTTTGAAGAACCCAGTTCTTTTCTTTTTCTGATTCTTTGCTAGCATGGAGACACTTTTAATTTCGAAGGTTTTCTGTACATTTTGCCGTGTTTTCGGTTTTTCGTGCTTTTTTCACACAGATTTTTGACGTGCTCTGTCAGTAGTCACGTAGCCGCGTTTTCTCTGAATCTATTCTGCAAGTAGGCCGGAGACGTTTTGCAGGGATGGAAAAGTAAGGTTCTCCGGCAGAGGGTGCAGTATCTACTCACCTACATGGTGTTTCAGAAAGGTCCGGTGAAACTTAGGTTATCAATACACACCGTTAACTCGTATCATGAGATGAACTCCGAAATATCGAAAAACGTTTTGATACGGGGTCGCCGTACATTTGTACAAATGGCCTCAGTCTGGGTGTACTTTCATGTTTGTAACCTCTTTGCCTGGTTACCATAGCACAGGGTATCCTAGTTTGGGACCAGGTCAAGTGATTGTATTGTGTGTAAGCTATTATTATTATATTGGCTCTAGCGAATGTAGCTCTTAGCTCAGCGCTTGAAATCGCCAATCCACGGTGGGCATGCGTGGTGATTGAGCCCATACTCTCTCCCTGAGAGAAGGCCTGTGCCCTACAGTGGGACGTATATAGGTTGCTTACGTAGCGAATGTAAGGATTGACTGAAACAAGAATGAAACTGAAACTCTTACGTTAAAATCTTTGTTATTTATTTAAGAATTAGCTACGTAAGTAACTAAATATTTTAAAACAGGTAACTGAACTAGCAGGGGCCCGTTTCATAGAACTATAATTCATGGTTCACTACGACAGTTCAATGCAAAGTTGATTAACCCACAGATTAACAAGCAAATTCTGCTACTAATAAACTACGAATTGTTGTTTTATGAAACTAGACCCAGGTGGACATGGACATGTTAGTAACTTATTATATACAAAAAGTTCTGATTGTACTCGGAAAACTCTGAGGCACTCAACAAGAACTCTGCCACCGTCTTGTATTTACTTGGATCCTCTAACACATCCAAAAGTCGGCGCAGGATTGCTGCATAGCCCGCCAAGACCTGTTGGGGTACCAAACCGATCAAATTGTTCTCCGTATTCCAGAAATAGGGTAACTTCCCCTCAACCGTGGCTGCGTGGAGCCGAGTGACCATAATCTTGAACAGATGTCCGGGATTGTTCAGCCAGAAAATCGGGTCCGCGCGTTCGGTTATCTCCCAGAGAAATAAGGTTTTTATGTTGTAGTTGGAGATGGCTCGCATGCCCTGAGAGTCCCGTAGTTTCTTCATCTATAATAATAAAAAAAACTTAATTGAATATATCCGTTCTGTCAGTAAACAGCGCTGTAAACGGCGTTGCACCAGTAAGGCCGGCAAAGGTAAACGTTAGAAAACCTTTCTGCAACTATAAAGTTGCGTCTTCCTGAGATTCCAACCGTATACTGCGATCGCCAACCCGCCTGCCTGGTTATGAAAACCACGAAGGAGGCCTATGTCCTGCAGTGGGCGTCAAATGGCTGATGATGATGATGAACTATAAAGTTGTCACAAGCCACTAGCAGACAATTTGTATTAAGGCTGTTACGTCTGGCATTCCGTCTTGCAATTACATTCTAACATTTTTAGTGATTTCACAAATAATGTTACACTTATGATGATAATTTTAATGTAGTCCGAGGCTTAGCTAGATAAAAAAACATATTAATGATTAATGTATTTTTTTAAATCAGTTACAAACAGAACATGGACTATACAATAAAGCCGCCAATTGTACTGTATATTTGTAAATATTTTATGTTTATGTTTTTCCTGGGGTACAATAAAGAATATTCTTATCATATCTTATCCACATAACAACGGCTACATGCAGGCGCAACGTCACAAACTAAAATAAACCTTAGTGCAACAAAAATAATATAATCATGCAGGTACAGCAATATCATTCCGATGTAACACCTAACTGTTCTGCATAAAAGTGGCTACTCGAGGCTGCAAGTTATGTAAATTAAGTCAGCCAGATGTCGCTGCCTGTAGTACGTAATACAGAGAAGTTTGTAAAGAGGTTCGAAATTTCGCCGATGCTTACACTTGCCCACTAGCTCAGTTGGGAGAGTGCTGGCACCGATAGCCACAGGTCGCGGGTTCAAATCCCGGCATGGGTGGAATTTTTAGCCTCTAAATAGGGTTTTAAAATTATCCTCAGCACGGATTAGTGCAAGAAAAGGAATATAATCATGTAGGTATAGCGATATTATTCCGATATAAAACCTGACTGCATAAAAGTGGGTACTCGTGGCTGCAAGTGATGTAAATTACTTCAGCTAGATGTCGCTGGCTGTACGTAATACAGAGAAGTTTGTAAAGAGGTTCCAAATTTTGCCGATGCCTGCACTTGCCCGTTAACTCAGTTGGAAGAGCGCTGGCACGGTTAGCCAGAGCTCGCGGGTTCAAGTCCCGGCATGGGTGGAATTTTTAGCCTCTAAATAGGTTTTTAAAATAAACCTTTAATTCTTTCCAAGTGCGTGTCAGGCCACGCGCAGTGTAGGGTTCCGTAGAAAGAGAGCTTTTTTATCTGCTTTACAGAACTAACGACTCCATCAAAATATTTTTCAATGGATTTTGTACGAAGTTTCCCTTTTATAAGTTGGTTGCCTATTACTCGTTAACTAGTAAATCCTACTTAGGATAGTTTTTCAAGTTCAATCCACCGTCTAGCCGGGAGAGGGGGGGGGACGCCTTACTCTGACAAAAAATACTCTTTAAAGCTTAATATTTCGCAAACGGAAGCCTAAATATCGATCTTTCTAGACCCACAATATTTTTAAACCACCGATCCAACGACACCCCACACTATGGCGTAGGCCATTAAAAAAATCTGAGATTATATTCTACCCATTTGTCGGCGTAATAAATATGTATGCCATTAAAAACATAACGTAAAAAAACCCAAGTCTCGCAACTCCGTTCTTCTACTGTAAAAAGTTGTGAGATCCGTGTAATACCAAGTCGGTTAATTTATTCAGTCCCTAATTAAGGGTCCTTCTCTCTAAAGTTATTACGTAATTAGCTAACCTCATAGTGACCCTCACAGACAACAACATCTCATAGTGACCCTATCAATATTAAAAATATTTTATGTTTTAAATAAAAAGATTGACTTGGCCTTGCCCCCAGATATCTATACCAAATTTCAGCTCTGATACTTATAGCCTCTGTGCTAAGCCGCGAACAGACAGACTGACGGACATAGCGAAAATATAAGGTTTCCTTTTTGACTACGGAACCCTAAAATCGAGCACGACATGGGAACGGGCTTTTTTGCACTTTTATTGTAGTCTCTAACTTCGTAAGTATTTAGCTTGAAATCGTGTCGCCCACACGGTGCTGGCCCGCTGAAACGTGGATAGACCCTTACCAGCCGTACGGTCTTCTTCAAGTTGTACAATTTGTAGATTAGTTTCTTCTCCTGATCGTGGAGGGCGAGCCGCCAGCACCGCAGCCGCTCGTGCTCACAAGCAGCCGTCTTGTTCACCTTGGTGTAGGGATAATGGACAACATTAAGAATCGGGTACTTTTTATCTTGCCCTTTGCGCCCCTATTTGGTCGAAGTAAGTCCGCCTGGGGCGTCTCTTACCGGCACATCTACCCACATTCGCTCGAAAGTATCCGAAACTACTAATGAATGTTGATGAAGCGAAAGAGATCTGTCAGGATGGTCGCAAGTGGCAGACCCTAGTCTCTGCCTGCCCCTCCGGGTAGGCACCCTTTTCTCTACAACTAATACTTTTTATAACACAACCTATCAAAATCTAATTCCAGTCACGTGGTACAGTCGAGAGCTGGTCAACCTTTACATTTTTGTTGCAAATTCGTCCTTAACGTAACTGATTAGTTTAGAGTGCACGTATGTAAAGTGCTGTCGACTGTACAACTGTACGAAAACGCTCCATATAAATCGGGCGCAAGCTGTGACGTCACAAAGTATACCTGTAAAGCATTCATCAATATTTGAGTTATCTAACTAATTTTTTGTGTGTCTACACCCTTACAAGAAATTCTATAACAAGAAAGAAATTCTTACTTATAAAAAGTCGATTCCACAAAAAACTGTGAGGGTGGTCCTTACGTGGAACATGCTGTCTCGGTGGCACAATTTAATAATTTTAGCGACAGTACATAATAAAATTACTTTCATCATCATCAACCCATTATGTCCCCACCGAGGGGCACGGGTCTCTTCCCTGAGGAAGGTATAGGCCATACTCCACCACGGGGGCCAAGTCCGGATTGGTGGAGGCTTGTAGACTAGTGGCTTGTCTACTGTCAGAAGTTGTCAAGCCGCCCTAAGGCCTCTGACTTGGCTTAACGACTGCCATCTATCGACGGCAGCCGGCACCAACAGCTTAACATTACTTTACTTTTTATAAATGTGGTCTGAGGGTTTGATAGATGTAAAATTACGAACATTCAATATGCATGTTTCTTATCCTGTCCTAAGGTTTGATTGAGAAACTTTGATTCCAAAATGAATTATTTCGGAAACAACTTTTCTTTGTTAAAAACTAGGTAGGTACTTACAGGAAAACAAAAAATGTCCGTAATTTTATTATGCATCAAACCCTCTCAGACCACATGCATCAAAAGTTTACTCATATTATTATAATATTAGAAAATGTTAAATTGTGCGAGCAGGACGGCATTCTCCACGTAAGTACAGCCTTAAGACGGAGTTCCTGACTTTTACAAATAAGAATGTTGGATATCCATCCGGTTTACCCAAACTAAAGTCATTGGTACATGGGGGAATTGGAACCCATGACCTCCCGAATGAGAAGCCGGCGTTCTACCGCTCCGCCACCACCGCTCTACCGCAGGTAAAGAATAACAACCGCCAATATCAAAACTTTTCACTAGCATTTAGGCGCGAGACACACAGACGGGACGTGGGGCGGAGGCGCGGAAAAGACGCGCCATTAATCACATTCACTTTCATACACAATGTACTGAAGGGACGGGACGAAGCCCACACAGAGGACGACGGGGCGCGGGGCGACGCGCTGCGATGTCTCCGCCTTTTGGTCAAAGCACACAGAAAGAACGCGGCGCGGAAAAGACGTCCCCCAGTCTTAATATTGAAAATTTACGGACATAAAATATCTAACTTTTCTAGTATGCTTTCTAACCTCAAATGCATAAAAGCTTCTGATGCCAATCAACAACCGTAGGTATCATTAAATAAGTAATAAGTAGATAGTTATAAGTAAATAGGATCTAAATCAAAGACTTGAAAATATTTTTTTTTGTATATCTTGAATCTATAAGATGAAATAGCGATCTAAGACCGACATACAACTTTATTTTTAAACAAAAATGTAAATAACAATTAAAAATTATATAAAGTGAAAAAACAAGATAGCGATGTCGCTGAGTAGGTATAATTTGGAATCGGTGCCAAGTTATAAGATCAGCAAACATTTTGGGCATCGACTCCAAAATATATTTCTTTAGTACCTACATCGAATTTAAAGGACATATTCGTTTAAATTATTTCTCTGTTTTTATGTTTGAAGTTTGTTTTTATTTTTAAAAACATCATGTTTTTTTGTGAATATCACCACGACTCCACACATCTATCTTTTCCGAAAGCAAATTCACGAGTAACCTACTATATAAAACCGTTTTTAGTGCTGTAGTGTTTTGAAGTGTGTTTTTATTTTTAAAGACATTTTTTTTTTTGTGAATATCCCAACGAATCTACAGAACTAAAGTTACTCGTGAATTTGCTTTTTCCGGAAGCAACTTCACGAGTTACTATAAAAAACACCCAAATCGCTTGAAGCATGCCTTTAAAATTTGATGATGAAATATGCCTTTAAAAATAATGTTTTTTTTTTGTAAGGTTCATATTTTTGGGACGCACGCTTACAGTTAACGAAAAGATGGGTGTAAATAACTTTGTTTACGACAAATTTTCATGTAAAATTGAAAATAAACGAGTTTTTAATCAAATCCAAATTCACCCCCTCTTTTGGGGTATATAAATCGGAAAATATCGATCCTAAGAAAATAAATAATGAGTAACAAAATTGTAGAAAGTTTAATTTTAAACTACTTTTGTAATTACCATTTTTCGAGTGTTAATTTTTGTTTATTGAATAAACGAGCTATTCAATAAACAAAAATTAACCCTTAAAATCGAGATGGCGGATGACACAACGGATCGAGTACCATGCAAAACAAAATTTACACTGCCAGTGATCCCCCCCAATTCGTTGGGGGGGCCCAACGAATTCTGAACGAAAATTGCTATATATATTGCATAGTATAATTTTTCCGTGTCACATCCTAATTTGACTGGGCTAACTAGATTCTTGATATAGCTCCTATATTTTTTTTTTGAGCGCACAAGCGTTATCCGAAAAAAAAAAGTTTTAATACCTATGCATATACATACATTTCTAAACAAAGAAAAAACCCGCCCTTTGGAGCCAATATAAGAAGAAGAAGAAAGACATTTATTATACCAACAAGATACATCACAGAAACAAAATAAGCACATAAGTACAAAATGCACAACAACAGAAAGAAAACTAAATACACAACAGACAAAACGAATAAATAAAACAGGACCATAGATGTAGCCTGTGGTGTATCTACGGACTACGTTGCCAGAAAAGGCAGCTGACTCAACGTTGTGCTGAGTGATAAGTGATATAATAAAGAAGGAATATTCTTGCCCTACCTTGGGGACGATCATCCATTCGCCGGTGGAGGAGCCCGCGGGAATGGGTCGGTAACCGCGGCAGATCGGCCAGCGGGACTCGGGGAACTGGAGCGTCGGGACGAAGTTCACGTCCAGCTTGAAACCGCTAGCCGCGTCCTCTATCAGACACGTCACGGCTGGACTGGTCTGGTTCGAACTGGAAATTGCGACCATCAATCCCATTGACTATTAAGTCATTAGATCTGGAGAAAAATAGCGTTGCGTAAGTTACAAACCAGGACAACGCATACCTGACACAATCCCTCACGTACACTCCCATGGTCAACTAAAAGACGGCCAACGATCACTTGGAGAAGACTCAAGACTAAGTCGATCGGCTGGCCTGAACTAGAAGCGGTTGCATAGTATTTTCAGGAGTCACGCAAGGAAATGATTGGTTGAGGCCATGCTGCTTTAGGTACCTAACGATGAAGATTTAAGGTTGTTTTAAGTTACTTGCACCGATTCACATACCAGAGTACCCAAGCTAGGTGTAGATATATAGATATAAGTGTAGTTATACCCATCACAGGATATTGGATTACTGCATACATAGGTCATCGCTTTTCAGAACAATCGTCCAGCGGCTTCAGCGTTGTTATCGACTCGGGACTCTGGTCTGCCACCAATCCTACTACTTTGTAGAAAGGAGTCTCCCCGAATGACGTATCTACTTAGCTCGGTACATCTGGCAGACCATGCGCAACAATCACCGAATCACTCTTCAATCCTTTTACTTAAATAGCGAACCTCGTTTGCTATCAATACGCTAAGAAAACTATTATTGGCAATATTTTTGCTGGAACCAGTAGAGACCATAATGACGTTGTAACTTTCAAGGACCCCATAACCTCACAAAAATGGTAAAATAAAAGTGTCTTACACTTCGTAGATGGTATAACGCTTCTGGCTCACTTGAATGCATCGGCGACCGTTGCTGGCCAACGGAAACTCGTTCAAGGCTCTCGCCACGACGCTCTTGAACCACTGAATGAACTTGGAGCGCAGCAGATAGTTCCTTTCGTCCATCCATTCGTAGGCAGCCTTGTTGGTCAGCCACTCCTCTCTATCGCGGTAGGGCAGTTTAACGAACTGCGAGCCCATCTTGAGCTGGACGTAACCTGGAGATTGGTTCTCGAAGGTTATATCGCTGGATTCCGGGCTATTGGGATCCTCGCTGAATGAGACCGGGAGGCCTATGACAATGTCCATGTCGTATACATCGGGCTTCTTAATGCGAAGCCCGTCGAACTGGCTCCCGGCGATTTGTTTCTGGTAAAATAACGCAATCGCATAAGGATGCAAAGAATGACGATAATGTAATCTTGTTGATTATATGTTTTCCCTGTTCAACTTACACGGCAGGAGTATTTCATGTAGTAAGGGTCCACCTCTTCCATTTTTGTATTAATCTGCTTAAATATGTCGCAGAAGACCCCATAGTAAAGCTGACAGTCCTCTTCCTTCAAAGCTACGTAGCGAACGTAGACATCTTCTAGTAGAGCATTAAGATTGTTTAGAATTGGGTGCTTTGGTACACTGCTCCACGAAATGCCCGGGCTGAAAATATGTAGATATTATGACCATAAAAAATTACTTATCGCCGCTATCATTACGTAAAAAATTTAAATACACTAGGTAAGGTACATAAAATATATTTTTTATAAAAAACACGATTCCTTAAAACACTCCATAAATGCCGTATAAATAGCCTGTGGTAGAGATGACATGGGAAATACTTAACCACAGACTATCAACGTACAACGTTTATGAAGTGTTTTAAGTGAATGTACAGTCTTAAAACACTTCATTTGGGGTATAGGGAAAAGAGAGTGATCGTGCTCTTCCACTAGAAATTTCCCGGCAGGCTGATCGTATGCCTGGGGACGGCCGCGGCCGGTCCTTCTGATGTTCATCCGACATATTTATGGTACCTATGTCATGTGAAACATTTTGCTTGCGCGATGCAGGAATGTCGGAGTTTATAGTGCGCGCGCAGAGTTGACATGTGCTCGCCACATTAGTCCCCTACGCATAGCTAGGTCTGATAGGAATCGAAGTGCCTGCAAGTGCCAGGGGACGCTGAGTTAGTGAGTCAACTAGCGTTTGAGGATGTCCGAAGGCTAACAGTCACTTCACCGGCGACAGTACCAGGGGGACAGCACATGTGGTAGGAACCGGTGAAGGCTGCTGTACCACTGGCTACGTGCGCTGTTGCTGTGTGGCTGCCGTGCCGGAGGGTTAGGGAGGATCACCATCAGGACCAGTAGTCAGTCAGTCAGTCTAATTGTGTATTGTGCATCTTAGTACCTGATGTTAATAAATAACTTCTTTCTGCCGATCATGACTTGTCGCTAGCTGTGCGAGGCTTTTGTAATGCGCTCGCCATTGCTTATTGCATCGTGTCAAAATGGCGTTACTCTAATTACGCATACGCACCATAATATAATCATGCATATTTTCAGTGTCACCAAATTAGTATCACTACATTAATTATTGCAATAGTCCTGTGTGCGCTAACCTGCTTTTACGTTGTATTAATTAAAAGTAACCTTTCTTCCAACCTAAATTATGTTGCAGCTAGCTTGTAACTTTGGTGCTTTTCTAATATTTCTACCTTCTTTCTTGTAATTGTAGTAGTTCTACGTTTCTGGTTTCAGCTGCCACCACAATCATACTAGATTAGGTTCTTCTTAATGACAGTCTGTGACGGTACGAAGACCATAATGATAGCTGCATACTCATGTGGTTGGATTTCCTTCCAGGACCCAGGCACCGGGCGCTAACTACCCGGCCTAACCTATTTCTAGAGCTGCAGCCCTCTACTTACCTGCAGTTTCCCCTTTTAACTGCGTAATTCCGCACGGGAGACTTCCAGGCCTGCGAGTCGCACTATCGAGGGTCACGTTACGTGCCTGCCGACTTCAGGGGCGTGAGTGCCTATCTGTGCCAACTAAAAAGTGACTGACCGTGTGTACGGCTTTTTATGAACCCACGTAAAATTAATTAAATTAGGTGTTCGTTTTAACCGTTACCGCCTCTAATTATTTTATCTACCCCGTCGTCCCCGTCTCTTGCCAAGCGTGACACCAGCAATCCGCAGAGAGACTGACGCTGCTACTGAACGGTGGAGACAAGCAAACTATGGCCTCCTTCGGATGCATTACCATATTCCAACGAAGCAACTGCTAAAGTCCCGGAAAAGTTTCACTACTTTTAAACCACTCGAAGGAGATGCACCGGCGGAACTTTGACGACGTAAGTAGAGGGAGCAGATGAAACCCTATCTGACTTTGTTGAGTCGGTAGAGTCACTACCACCTGTGCCTTGCTCGCACAACTCGGGTTCTATAGTCTTGGATTGGTTTTTCTTCGAGGATGTTAAATCAATAACACTATAACAGCATCCTGAGCACGATAGCAGGCCGCCTAGATCCGCCCTACGCGCTCGTATTCGCCCTCGTGTCCCTGTGCCAGCCTGCGTGTACCCTCTAATGTGTAGGGGGAGGCGAGGCACAATGATACAAGAGGCACATTGATGGACCAAGCGTATTTCGTAATCGGCTAAATGTATCCGAGTGGCCCCATCACTAAAAATTGTCTATACATGTGTGAATGCAACAGCCGAGACCGCACGCGCCACCAATTAGCCGTTTACGATTGACATGAAAGGGCGTGTTTCTAGTGCGGTTAAAAAAATAAAACTAAAAAAGTACTTTCAATTTAAAAGTGTTTTGGCATTATCTGTGTTATCTATCACGTAAATGTCTATACAAACTTAAGGTAAGTTAAGACATCAAGTATTACAAGTTATTAGCTTTTTTTGTAATAGTTAAAGCGATTTAATTTGCAGTCTTCAATTTTTTTTAAAAGTCTGTTGGGGCACATTGATACAATAAAGCTTGGGGCAGATTGATACGTATCAATCTGCCCCAAGCTTTACTGTATTAATGTATCAATCTTCCCCAATACTACATGAACCTGCCCCAATAGTGTATTAAAGTGCCCCCAAAGACTTTCATCTCATATATGGTTTTATGTTTTCTTCAGAAAATGGTGCGTTCTTACAAACCAGACTCATAGAAGCAATATAGATGAAGAGAAGATTAATACTGCGATGTCCGAACTAATCTCAACTCGAAGTAATCTCTCAGTCGAAGTAACGTGAAGAATATTATCTATCCTTCTACTTCATATGGATCTAAGTACACCGTGGCTCAAATTTTCACAACAGAACAAGATAAGGTATTTACAGATTTATGAACCCGTAATGAACCAAAAGACATCTTAGAATGAGGAAAATCCAGGGCTTATACTGACACCCCAGAAAGAGATAGATTACAAATGTTACACGAAGAAAAGGAAAAAAAAACGGCAAATCCAATTAATAAAGCAGAAAACGAAAGAACCAAAAACGGCAAAGAATTTATTGGGTCCTACAGAAACTGAACAACCTAAAAAGAAAAGAGTTCGGCCGTGTTTAATATCAAGGTCACATTCCGATTTGAGTCAAAAACAAGTCGTTGAAATTAAATGATAATGAAGATTTTATAGTGCCATCCGACGCAATTAATGCTCCTAATCTTGAACAAATAAATGTTGGTGATTTCTTGGTAATGAAATTTGCAAAAAGAAATCAGTCGTTTATTACGTGGCTAACGCAATTACCAAATACAATTTGACTGATTATCAGGTCTCATATCTGAGAAGAAAATCAGCGTCGTGTTTTAAATTTTTCAAATGTGAAAGACAAGGCAAGTGTTTATTTTAGCGACGTAGTTTTACAGTTGCCTGAGCCAAACATGTCAAAGAGCACGTGTCGACCGTCACCTCCTTATACTTTTTCGTTTAACTTAAATGCATAAAACATGCAATAAAATCATGCGCGTTGCAATAAGAGCATTGTTATATTTTACATACATTTTATCTGCGATTTTGTTGCCTTGCTAATTAGAATATGGAATGATTGTTTCTTAGTTTTCTCTAGCTTAAAGTACCTATAGCCAACCTTTATTTTGTTAAAAAATAACGAGAAAGATCTTAAAAATTGTTAATAACGAAAACAAATTTTGATCTCTAATATAATAAAAGAAATAAAAATAAGAAAAAATATATGTAAGTCTTCTAAAATTATTTATTTCCCCGTGTACCAAAGTGCCCCAAGCTATGCATCTACGTGCTACATGAATGGGGCAGAATGATGAAAAACCGATTTTTCATTTAAGATGTTAAATGAGAAATCTGGTGACTTATACAGGTTTTAATACTTCTATTATAATATTGATAAATTAAGTTCTAAACTAAGCTTAAAAAAAGAGTAATATAGTGGGTTTTATCATTTGAATTTTAACTTTGAATTTTGTTGCATCACTCTGCCCCACCTCCCCTGATAAATGTAATTTATAATATATTGTGTCTTTGGCTATAAGTAGTAACATATATGGTTTTAAGCCTACTAACTAAAATTAGAGTTACTTACTTGAAATAAAATAAATATTATTATTACTAAGTGATCTGTCAGGATCGTGGCAAGTGGCAGTCCCTGGTCTCTGCCTACCGTCTGGGATACAGGCGTGATTTTATGTTTGTATGTATGTATAATTATTATAACAAATTTATTAAACTACATTTAACTTAAATATAGATAGATAGATAGAATATTCTTTATTGTACACAGAGATTACATTAACAGAAATTCAATAAATCGCAGTAAAATTGGCGGGCTTATTACTAAATATAGTTTAATTTGTTATTGAATAATACTAGGGACGGGCTTATTTGGTTAGTTTGGAGGAGTGGCGTTTTTAGTGTTCCGTAGTCAATAAGAAACCCTTCGGTATGTCCGTCCGTCTGTCTGTCTGTCTGCATGTCCACGGCTACGTACAGAGACGACAAGTACTAGAAAGCTAAAATTTTATGTTTGGCAGAAAGAAACCTTCTAAGGCGTGTCTCCTGCTAAAAAACATTACACAAAACATTTTCGTTGCAAAATAAAAAGTTGATTTGGAGCATTCAAACCCGATTGTTTTATGTACCTAATCTTTCATGATAAACACGAGCAGGGAGACCCGGCTTTACAGTGTTTCTTAAATTTAGAGTACCTACATAAGTATAATAATGTAGTTTAAGTTTTAGAATTAAAGTTACAGGTTGGTATCTAAGCTAGACTTGGTCTGTAAGTAATATAGATATCAGCTTCCAACATTGAGTTAAAGTACCTAACTCAATGGCTTCCAACAATATTATGGTTCGAGGCTGCAATACAGTAGAATTAAAGACAACCTGAGGGGCACATTAGTTGGTGGTTAGTTTGAAAAGTTTTCTTACCTTTCCATTATTATCAGAATAACACGGTAATTTTACAACAAAACGAGACAATCGGACGGCACTAATGTAAACAAAGCAACCGACGAGTAATCTTGAATGAGTGAATGTGAATGATGAAGGAAAATTTGCGTCGTAGAAATACTTTATACTCAAGGCAGCAGAGTTTTTTTATCCAGGGTTGGCACTAGCTTAATCTATTCTGGGAAATTCCCTACAGTGCTATAGCCACATTATCAGCGTTCGGCCGGACGCGTCGTAATGTTGCATCCACAAGATGGCATTCGGGCTGTGACTCGCGGTAAAATAGTAAGATTATAGAGCTATTTCTTTGAAGGGGCAAAAAACATGTAACTCGTAGATATTGCTCTGATAACACGCTTTTTTAGTGATTTAGCAGTTAAAATGTCATGACATGCCAATTCCCTAGTACGGCTGTCAATTTCATGGAATCAAACTAGACAAAAAAGCCATATTTTGTGGTAGAAAAGGGAAAATATTAGGTAGTGTGACAAATTTATTTTTTTAACTTTGAGTATAAATAAATCTAATTTATATTAATGTAAACACAAGAGGCATACATTAAAGAGCTTACTGCGAGGCTTACTTTCAACACAATATTTATTCATCATAACAATTTTGGATGTAACTTGGTACGCGATAAAAAAATCTGTTCATCATATAACAAATAATTGTGATGAACGGAACGCATTCTATGCACGAAACGAAATACTCTGTGGTTCGGATAACTGCCATGCCATACGTCCAGTAAGTGCCGCGTGCGTTTTAGGTTCCGGGAGTCAGACACAATCTCCAGGAAAGGTAACAAATCTGTCATTACCGCAGCTAGCTACTATAACTTGCTATTACTCAGTAGCTAACGTTTGTTTGACATCACTTATAACACACAAATATTACTTTTTTGTCCCTAACTGCGGATTAGAAGCTCTTTGAAAGTTTCAAGCCGAGAATCGCAAAATATTTAAGAAAATGTTCCTAAAGTCACTACCGCCACAGTCACTACCATACCACTTCATGATTTAACATTTTAGGTAGCAGATTTCCTTCGGAATTCTTTGTGGGGGCGAATAGTTTTGCGAGTTATTCGAACCGTTGCGTCATCCGCAATCTTGATTTTAATGGTTATTTTTTTTTTTGTTGAATAACTCGCTTATTTTCAATTTCACACGAAAAATCATAATTACAAAAGTACTTAGGAATTAAATTTCCTACAATTTTGGTTTTCATAATTTTTTCCTAGGATCAATATTTTCCGATTTATACCACACAGAAGGGGGTGAAGTTTTGTTTGATTAACAACTCGTTTATTCTCAATTTTACATGAAAAATTGTTCTAAGCAAAGTTCGTTAAAATTCATCATAATCATTAGCTATTTGGCGCCCACTGCAGGACATAGGCCTCCCTCATGGCTTTCCAAGCTTCCCGGTCTTGTGCCGCCTGCATCTAGCGACTCCCCGCCACCGTAACCAGGTCATCAGACCATCTGGTGGGGGGTCTTCCCACACTGCGTCGTCCGGTCCGCGGTCGCCAAGTCAGAACTTTTTCACCCCAGCGGCCATCAGTTCTTCGAGCTATGTACCCCGCTCACTGCCATTTCAACTGAGCAATTCTTCGAGCTATATCAGTAACTCGGGTTCTTCTGCGGATCTCCTCATTCCTGATTCGATGATGCAGTGAAACTCCTAACATAGCATAACATTGCTCATTGGCCGACCTTGAGTTTAAAATACGATTTTCTACAATTTTGGTTCTTACACAATTTTTCGTCACATCGATATTTTTGGATTTAAACCCGAAAAGAGGTGGGGGTAAAATTTTATCATTGCATTATCACGTTTTATTGTAAACTTTACGCGCAGCATGGTTATGAGCAAAGTTGTTTAAAATAAATTTTCTTATAATTTTGGTGCTTAGATTTTTTGGTAGGATCGGTATTTTTCGCGCGACTAAATACTTTCAACTACGAGACATGTCCTGGGAGGACTTTGGTCTTGGCGATAAGCTACGTATGTACCGGTTTTCTCTTTGAGTTTGAATTCTCCGAAACTCTCCTTTCGGAATGGCAGAAAAGAAGGGATACTATAGTCCCAAAGGCAGGCATCTATTTTAGTTCTTTCCATCAATTTTAGATAGACTGAAAGCATGCTGGATGGAAATTGACCACCAGGTACCGCAGTTCCTCACCAGCCACGGCAACTTTAAGGGCAAATTGCACAGCATGCATTGGTAGAGAATCCGTACTGCGTTGTCACCCCCCCGGTGACAACTGAGGAACCAGACTTCCCAGTTGTCCCCTCTAGTCGGCCTCCAAAGGGAACAGACGGCACGAATTGTCACCCGGGTGACAACCGGGAAGACAATTCCCAGCTGTCATCCCGGGGGACAGGAGGCCTAGAGGGGACTAATGGGAACAATCGGGCGCGAAAAACACGCTACGCGTTGCGTGGAGTCACAGACAACGCCTTAGTTATTGAGCCCCGGCCACGTAACTGGAACTGTTGTTGTCGTCTATGGGTAACTAATGGATATGGATTGCGCCAGTGGTAGTTAAAAACATAGATGTTTAACTAGCACTAAAAATGACCCCACGTTTAATTGTGGGAAGGCGGGGTTCAGTATTGCCCGGCAAAATATCTATGCACCTGCCACCGTCAGACCGCCATCTTGCAAGGTACCTAGATATTTCGACGGGGTATACCTACTTAATGAAGTCAGTGGTTTTAAGTTTTTGTATAAAACCAATCATAGGTTACGTTGTCATTTACTATCGCCCAATCAACGTTTACGTCGTCACGCATGGCGCACGGAACGCACCAATCGAATTTTTTGTACTCCACAGCACATCTTGCGCTCATTTCATAGATAGGCACAGACTAATCGAGAGGACAGGGGCCGTTTTTGAGAAATAATTTTGAAGGAAGAAATACTCCTGTAACACTGCGTTTTTTTATTCCAAGGATTACGGAGAATAAAACTGAACTTCTTGCTTAAACGTAAATGTTTTTTATTTATTTAGGTATTTAATATAATATAAGAACATGCTTTATTGTACACAAGGAAAAACACAAACATAAAAGATACTTATTGACCACATTAACAAAAAAAAACATTTATCGGACAAGAAATCCGCCATGGCCAATGGCCAACCTCCTTGTCCAACCAACGTATTCTTTTTGTTAAGTAACAACCGTCACGCCAACCTCCTTGGTCCTCTGAACTTTCGTCCATTGCCCTCTTTCCCACTCATTAAATACATACTCTTGTTCAATTACTTATTAAATTCATTATTTACTTAATGATAACATTATTTTCGTGTTAGTGTAGTTTTTTTTTTCTTTTCTTACTTAAGTACTAATTTAAAATGCACTAACTAAACTTGTAGGTTAAGACGTAACTAAATATGCAAAAAGTTCCGATTGTACTCGGAAAACTCGGAGGCACTCAACAAATACTTTGCCACCGTCTTGTATTTACTTGGATCCTCTAACACATCCAAAAGTCGGCGCAGGATTGCTGCATAGCCAGCCAAGACCGGTTTTGGTACCAAACCGATCAAATTGTTCTCCTTATTCCAGAAATAGAGTATCTTCCCTTCAACCATGGCTGCGTGGAGCCGGGTGACCATAATCTTGAACAGATATCCGGGATTATTCCGCCAAAACTGCGGATCCGCGCGTTCGGTTATCTCCCAGAGAAACAATGTTTTTATGTAGTAGCTGGAGATGGCTTTCATGCCTTGAGAGTCCCGTAGTTTCTTCATCTGTAATAAAAAATCTTAATTCAATATATCTGTTCTGAGTACCTAAATACAAATGCACCGAAAAAGATCCTAAGGAAACCGCGGTCGCGTCTTCACGGTCTTAGTGGGCTCGGACCGAGTGAGCAATTTTTGGTACTCGAAAGCCACTCGTATCGTGTACACCGGACACCGGCCATCTCAGTGAAGAAAGATGCCGCTCTGATGAAAACTGACATTTTTTTTCACTCGGACTGCGCTCTACTCATCTTAGCTACTAAGATGAAATCGCAAAAATATAATGGCGCCAATAGTAGGAACTCCTGCGTTTCGTAAAGAAAAAGTGAAGTGGCGGTGAAATGTTGATGTTTGTGGAGTCTTATACCTAAAGCTGTGTTGTGAAGCGTATGGTTTTTATTACCGTGACCAAACTATTCATTGTCTTTTCTTTTTATACTTTTATTATTCAAGTTCTACGATAAACATATTTGATTCCGTTCAATCTAAACTAATCCTTAAAAACTTACGAACTTAAAAACTACTACGCGAGTAGGCGGGCTTTTTTGCGTTAGTTTGTAGTCTGTAATCATAAAAGTATTTGAAGTTTATTTTAATTTTTATCGTTGCGCCCGCACGACGCGTCGCTGGCCCATTGTAATGTGGATAGTCCTTTATGTCGCTTGCATTGCAGACGATACGATAAGCGATAACTTGGGCAAATGTTGCTAGCAACGAAAATGGTTCGTGCATGGAAAACTGATTGTTCTTTGTATTGTTTTAGAAATAAGAAATCAATATTGTTAGCCGCTATATTACTATGTTAGCGCCTATATAACTTTACTTTTGCGGTACAAAACAGAACACTTACAAGTCGAACGGTCTGCTTCATGTTGTACAGGTTGTGCATGGTTTTCTTCTCCTGGTCGTGAAAGGCAAGACGCCAGCACCGCAGCTGGTCATGCTCGCTCTCCGTACTCTTGTTCACCTTAGGGCAGGGATGAGAAAATATTATCAATGAATATACATTATTGTGTAGCGTCCATAAATAGTGTCCCACTGCAGGGCAAAGCCGCCCCCCCCCCCCCCCCCCCCAATTCAGACCAAGGTTTTCAGTCATTCCGGTCTGACCATTTTGGCAATAACTTGTCGAGATTATCTCGCTAACTTGGCGGGCGGGATCCGGCAATCAAATGCTCTTAATATGCTTTAATTATACAGGTTTTCGGCGACAAATTGTCCAACGAGACTAACGCACGAAATCTGAACATGCTTGGACTTTATCCTGTCATCTTTCATCTTTACTCATAGTATTCTGTACACTCGCATGTATTCATAGTATACTTTAGTATTCTGTTTTGTTTGATATACAGTTAAGAATATTCTTCTCCTACCTTGGGGACAGTCATCCAATCGCCGGAGGAGGAGCCCGCGGGAATGCGCCGGTAGCCGCGGCAAATCGGCCAGCGGGACTCTGGGAACTTGAGCGTCGGGACGAAGTCCACGTCCAGCTTGAAACCGCTGGCCGCGTCCTCTATCAGACACGTCACGGCTGGACTAGTCTGATTCGACCTGTGACCATTATTTCCATTGATTATTATTATTATTAATTCTGATATGCAATTAAAGACTATTTTATATATCTATTAGATCATTAGATACGGACAGAAAATGGGGTAGGATAGGCCACACTACACAGGGGTAAAGCATGCCTGACACACAATTCATCGTGCATCGTTCAGACGGTTCAGTTTCGTTCACCGTTCAGAAAAATTGCGCCGTGGAAAAAGGTGGAAAATAAGTTTTCACTTCAATAGAAGAGTGTCTTACACTTCGTGGATTGTATATAGTTTCCCGTCCGCTTGAATGCATCGGCGCCCGTTGCTGGCCAACGGGAACTCGTTCAAGGCCCTCGCCACGACGCTCTTGAACCACTGAATGAACTTGGAGCGCAGCAAATAGTTCCTTTGGTCCATCCACTCGTAGGCAGCCTTGTTGGTCAGCCACTCCTCTCCATCGCGGTAGGGCAGATTGACAAACTGCCCACCCATCTTTATCTGGATGTAACCCGGAGATTTGTTCTCGAATGTTATGTCGCTGTTCTCTGGATCGAAGGCATTCTCCTTGAAGGAAACCGGAAGGCCTATGACAATGTCCATGTCGTATTCATCGGGCTTCTTGATGCGGAGGCCATCGAAGTGGCTCCCGGCGATTTGTTTCTGAGGCAGAAAATTATGTTTTAGTAGACTTCCTCTTTGAAACTTCGTTGACAATGACTTGAGGGGAAACGTCTTAAGAAACCAGCGGCGTGATTGGCTCTGCTCATATTGACGGTCTTTCAATAGAACCCTTGGTCAACATTTTAGATTATTAGGCTTGATACTATTTTTGACGTTGTTTGGTTGATAAGGGAATTAGGGGAACGCGTGAAATGTGGCCAGTTATAGATCTTACATGTTTATTTGTAGGGCGAGGTGTGTGAGGTGTTTTTGAAAGAAAGAAGAACGGGACTTCCGCCTCCGCCTTGATTAGATTTCCCTTGAAATTTCTCCTATATTTTTTCGGTCTGTAAAAGTTTAATGAAATGTTGGCGGATCTCTCCTCCCATTTTATTAGAGAATGACTTACGCGGCTGGAATATTTTCTGTAGTAAGGCTCCACCTCCTCCATTTTTTGAGTTATCTGCCTGAATATGTTGCAGAAGACCCCGTAGTAAAGCTGGCAGTCCTCTTTCTTCAGAGCTATGTAGCGGACATAGATATCTTCCAGAAGGGCGTTAAGATTGTTTAGAATTGGATTGTCGGGTACACAGCTCTGCGAGATACCGGGGCTGAAAAGAGTGTGGCGATCATCAATAAAATATATATATAGATAAAGGGATAGTGCCCCTCGTAGCCCCGGCTGCCTGAGTGATCTTAAACGATCACGAAGGTTAAGCAACACAGGGCGCGTTCAGTGCATGGATGGGTCGCCGTCTATGCCTAACGCTAGTGGCATTTTTCCGAGCGGTTCCGTGCTTCGCAAGGCACGTTAAGCTGTTGGTGCCGGCTGCCGTCGATAGATGGCAGTCGTTAAGCCAAGTCAGAGGCCTTAGGGCGGCTTGACAACTTCTGACAGTAGACGAGCCACTAGTCTACAAGCCTCCACCAATCCGGACTTGGCCCCCGTGGTGGAGTATGGCCTATACCTTCCTCAGGGAAGAGACCCGTGCCCCTCGGTGGGGACATAATGGGTTGATGATGATGATGATGATAGATAAAATATCAGGACGCCTAATAACCTGCCGCTATGTCCCTTCCAACCTCAATGGACCGAGATTACGACATCGGGCGGGCGTTTCACGGTAGAAGAACTAAGTTGCGCGACTTGGTTTTTTTACAAGTTATGTAATTTCGGGCAACTTAGTCTGCTTAATACTTTGCGGGATTTTGGTACAACTTCATACGACAGGTCCCATTCTTGTTTTTTCATTCCGTTGACCATTTTACAAAGTTGCCTTTGAACATAACTATATCTAGTACCTGTCTACATATATTATTCCATTATATTAGGGGTTAAAGTATGAAATTGCCGTTTTATTGCAATAGGTTCTTTGAATTGACATAGAATCTTCATGGTTTGAGGTTTTCGAATGAAACTTTTTTTCAAATGGTTTCTATGATGTTCTTTTTTTAAAAAATGTGAAACATTTGAATATCGACTTTCAATTGTTTTTGTTATTCAATTTAGACAAGAAAGATGGATACTGCGAAAATTCGAGTGATTATGAGGCACCCATTTTTTGTATTTTTTTATTTTATTGATTTGACGCAAGTGAGTCAATATTGTGGGTAAGGTAACGTTAAACCATGCCGCTAATTCCTGGGTAGTTTGACTAGGGTCGGCTTCCACTATCTCTCTTAATTCATCGTTATTCACCTGTGTGGGCGATCTTCCTCGTGGCTCGTTCTTTAAGTCGAAATTTCCATCACGAAAGCGTTTAAACCAAAATCGCACGGTGCGTTCATTAGTAGACCCCTCTCCAAACGCAGCATTAATATTGCGGGCTGTTTCTGCCGCGTTAGTTCCGCGTCGGAACGCGTATTCAAAAATCACTCGAATTTTCGCAGTATCCATCTTTCTTGTCTAAATTGAATAACAAAAACAATTGAAAGTCGATATTCAAATGTTTCACATTTTTTAAAAAAAGAACATCATAGAAACCATTTGAAAAAAGTTTCATTCGAAAACCTCAAATCATGAAGATTCTATGTCCATTCAAAGAACCTATTGCAATAAAACGGCAATTTCATACTTTAACCCCTATTATTATTCATAATATACAGGTCCACTGATTCATTCACTGCAAATGTGTCTTTGAAATCCTATATATTTATATGGGGTTACAACGTTATTTATACTGCATAAATAAGTGTATCTCGAAAAATGGACCGAAATTGCAAAATATTTTAGTTTTTTCTTCATTTATACACTCAACACTAATTGTATTTTAAATTTGAAGCTTCAACGTCTGCTAGAAGTGCCTTAGAGTTTTTATGATCGGTCAGTCGGTGAATGAAAAAATTAAACAAATTAAGAGCTGACTAGTTATAATTCTTAAACTACTAGTTCAAATTGAATGCAATTTGAAATATACCGTGTTTATACAATGCCTGCTTGGTTACTGAAAATTCGGGCTTCTAGTTTTATCCACAACGAAGTTATAGGAGGGCGAAAATGGCCTGAACTGCTTCGAGAAAAGGATGGGTACGGTCGTGCCGGTTTTTTGCTCGACTTCGCGGGGGCACTGCGCCGTGCCCCCAGGTAATACAAAATTTTATCTTTCTAACATACTAACAATACATTAAAACACTTATCATTGCAATTAAAATGCTCGTCCTCTTTTCCCAATCTTATTAAAACTTCGTTTTGAGACGTGTTTTAAAGACATCCTGGTTTTATAAATAACTTTACTTTAGGAACTCCTTTCCTGTTGTACTGTCCTAGGTACATACCTAGCTAACTTAACTATTAAAATATATAAAATTACTCTTTAGTTAGATTTTAGTATTTACTTAACTGAGATTTTGATGAATTTGAAAACAAAGAGGAAACTGAACTTAACTGACTTTAATTTGGACAAGACTAATTTATAATTTTGAAAAAACACAAAAATAACGAAAAATGTGAGAGTTGGACCGCGAGTTATACAAGGCAAGTACGTGCTGTACGCGCTAGTAAGTAGACTAAATTGCCGAAAATTGCCATGAACGAACACTAACAAAAATAAATGAGATGCCATTAAAAACATAACTTGTAAAAAACCAAGTCTCGCAAACTCAGTTCTTCTACCGTAACAAGTTGTGAGATCCACATAATACCAAGTCGGTTAATTTCGTCAATAAATGGATTGAATTGGTCATCGCATGAAAACACAAAGTATCTCACAAGTAATACATATTATATTTCATCTATTTATTGAATAAATAAACCGACTTGGTATTACGTGGATCTCACAACTTTTTACGCTAGAAGAACTCAATTGCGAGACTTGGTTTTTTTACAAGTTATGTTTTTAATGGCATTTATTTACACTTATCATTAACGGCCAAAATACAAAATACGTTTGGCAATTAAATAAGATTAATACTCTTTATTGCACACCATACTTACCACCACAATATTAGGTAGATGAATTGACAATTGTACCAAATTGTAAAGCCCTCAAGGCTTGTACCTAATACGCGGTCTGTTTCTTGCTTTTTTATGGTGAGGAATAAACTTGACTTTACTGATAATATATTCATAGCTGCCACTTTAACTCGTTAATCCTCTAATCGTTAGTTAACGACACGTGTGAAATGAAAGTAGGTAGACATGTATATCTTGCCGGCTCTTGTAAGTGAGAAAGCTGCGAAGAAAGATTCATATGATTCGTTGATTACTTAACGCCCCGGCGCTTAGGGCCGGTTTCTGAATTGAGAAGGTAACTAAGTAAATACTTAAGTAACGTTCTGTCACGCTCTTTTCTGAGAAATTCGAAGAGACAGCACTACAGTAACTATTTACTTAGCGAAATTCTCAATTCAAAAAGTAGCTCCTTAGAGTGACGAGAGTTTTGTTTGTTAAATATATATTGGCTAAAAGGTACGAAACGAGCCTCGCTTTCAGACGAAAACTTCTACAAATTAACTCATATTAATTTTCATGAAGGGGAATTTCCACATTATGCCAGATGACTAAATTAAGCAGTGCAATTATACGCGTCATTTTTTTGTTCCTAACCTGTTAACTTCCAGAACCCAACCCAACAGTTTTTATAAGTAGATCACTAACGCAACGATATAGAAAACGCAATTTTTATCAAGTGTAAACGGATTAACGTGAAATTGTCTTAAATTTTTCGAAATGATATGTTTTAACGTTTAACGAAGTTAACTTTTTGGTAACGGATTAGCGATTAACGAAGTTAACTATTTGATTAGCGGTGCCCAGTTGTAACTATTTCGTATGTTAATTCATTTATAAATCATTAATAATTAAATTAATAATGGCATGGGTGGAATTTTCAGCCTCTAAATAGGTTTTTAAAATCATTAATAATGTTAAATGTAGGTAATGTATGAGGAAGCAGTAAAGCCATCGCTATAAATGCTCTTCAGCCAAGAAAAATATCCAGCCCTGTTATTAATTTTGACTTTGACAGTATTCCAAAAATTATTTTTCAACTATTTTTAAAATAGTTTAAATATAGGTACAGTCGACTTCTAAACAGGTAAATGTTAACATTTTTGTAGCAAAGTCGTATCTGGAGCACACAGAAGGGACGTGAAAAGACGAGACCCGTTGTATAGAGTTCGCGTCCTCGCCCCGTCTTATCTGTGTGGGCTATGGATGTCCCATCGCTTCAGTACATTTTGTATGCGCCATGCCAAGATAAATAAACCGAAAACATAGTAAAAGTGTTGGCTTAGTTAATAAAAGGAGTAATTAGATAGGTATTTACATTTTATGGACGAATAATAATGGAGGCTTTCCGTTTGTCTTGGTGATCCCACAATTTTTTTATAAAAAAGCATTTGTTTGTTACACAGAAACAAAACTCAAGCTAATGAATGCAGAATCATTTATTCTAGGTAGAATAAACTTAGCTGGGGTGGCCAGATGAATAAAATAATCCGTATATTTTAATGAATCGCGATTCTCATACATTTATACATTGAACGGGTCTAATCGCGATTATTTATTAGGTAAAATAAGTAAGGTAATTAAATTTTACCTAATAAATAATCGCGATTAAATCCGTTTAAAGTACGAGATTAAAGAAATAGGTATATTAATTGACAGACCCCAAGGAGGAGTTTGAGGGGTAGGTAATTATTCCGGATTTTCCCGTGATCCCCACCGTCGTTTCCATCCCGACATCGCGGACATCGCGGTGCGGTAAATCGTAATTGGCCTTTATTTTATTTGCCAATCGCAACACTTAAGACCCAGAGGCTATTTATTTTTTACCTTAGACCTTTCACAGGTCACTGATAACACAAATCATTTTAACGTCTTTCGGACCTCAACCCAGTGATGCCAACTAAGCTACTTTATAGCTAGATCTAGCTATTTTTTGGTGTCAGATAGCTACAATTTAATAAAACTTGTAGCTAAATTTTTTAGCTACTTTTTCTAGCAACATTTCATTTCATTATGAGACGTGCGAACTCCATCCTCTACATTAGAGACTACCTTAGAAAAAGTGGCAAATGCTGCTATGACAGTGTTTTGCCCGAAGATACTTATACTTCATAAAATGGGTACAGCCAAAAAATATCATCTTCTTTATAATAATTTTTAATTATTTAAAAAAAAAAAATTAAACGCTCTTGTTAAATTTAATGATAATAAACGTTAAATATTATCAGAATTTGTAATTTTATTTTGGTCTACCAACCTACTGTAACATTTAGCTACTTCTAGCAACTTTTTGGGGTAAACAAAACTGGCAATCTAGCAACATTTTGTAAGATGTCTAGCTACTAGGTAAAGCAAGGAGTTGGCAACACTGCCTCAACCTTCGTAAGACAAAATAAATCTATAAAGGACCGTTAAGACCATTAACAGTCCTCTTGAAAAAGCTTCTGTGTTCCAACACAGAATATTAGTATATCCAAATCGCAACAAAATAAAAATATTTCAAATTAACAGGCCTCTTCTTACCGCTACCTTCATTTAAACACGTTATTGTGACTGGAAGAGATCTCTCTTACAGATAAGTTCGCCTTTGGAACAAATTTCATGCCATTACTTTTTGAAATGGGTGGTAGCCTAGTGGGTAGGACATTGGACTCGGAAGCGAGAGACCCAGGTTCGATTCGCAGTGCGGGCATGTACCTATGACTTTGCTTTCTAAGTTATGTACATTTGTGAAGTGAGGAAACCTGAGTGAGCTATTCACATACCTCAGCGCTTGAACTCGCCAATCCGCGGTGGGCACACGTGGTGATTAAGCCCATACTCCCTCCCTGAGAGAAGGCCTATGCCCTACAGTGGGACGTATATAGGCTGCTTAATACTTTTCGAATTTATTGTTTGCAATAAAAAAAGACTCACCACTGCTCATTTCCGCTTAGATGGCTGACACCGTCAACCAAGTTTGAAAGAAAAGACGTCCATGAATCGCCCTCCGGCCTTCTCGGTTCTTCGCTGCTGGGCAGAGATCTACGGGGGGCCTCTTTGCTTTCAATCCTTCTTTGCAGGACCCTTTCACGACTCTGGGGGCTCTCAACCTGTGGTTCCTTACTGCCCGAGGCCAGGTAGATACCCCCCGCGACTACTGCCGTGGCGGCGGCCGCCGCTGCCCCCCACCACCACGAGGACCCCTGGTCACGTTCCTCCCCTTCGCGATCGCGCCGTTCACGTTGCATGTTGTATTAGATTTTCTGCAAGGATGATATAATAGATAGATAGAATAATAAAATTATTCTTTATTGTATGTACTCGTATGTACACCTGAACAATAATACAATACAGTACAATTGGCGGCCTTATTATTATTAAAAGTAATTCCTTCCAGACCACCACTGGTTAATCATTAGTCCTTTCAAATAGCTGTGGCCGCAATAGTCCTGGCTGCATCGTGATTATTCAACGAATAAATAGATAGTTCATCCAGAACACTTTATAGTACATAGACCAGATAAAAGAAAATTAAAATTATAACTTGTATAAAATCCAAGTCAGTTCTTCTACCGTAAAAGTTGTGAGATCCATGTAATACGAAGTCGTATTACAGTTTATTCGGGTCCTTCTGTCTTAAATTATTACGTAATTGGCTAACCTAACATCTTATAGTGACCATATCAATATTAAAAATTCTTTATGTTTACAGAAATATAATTATACCAATAACTATTTACATTTACATTTACAAACATATCATTAAAAATAACTAAATATAGAAAACTGCGCCCAGATTGCCGCCTCTGGGAAGGGTACCCAGTATGCTGGCTACGTTTTACCTCGTTGGATAGCGAGACTTATCCTCTGCCCGAGGTAATAGCCAGCCCTGGGGTCCCTGGTCGTGTCGATGAGGCGCGACGATAGTTCTTTGAAGAGCAGTCGCGCCTCGGGCCCCCATGGTCCTAGTGTCTCGACACCAAACGGCACAAATACGTGACTCTGTGCTAGTGTCCTGTACTTGCGCCGCTTGATGCCTTCTGCACTTGATGCCGCAGCGCCGGTTTTGTTTTATATAAATATGTTTTAAATAAATATATTGACTTTGCTATCGCATGAAAACACAATGTATCTCACATATTATGTATATTAATATTATTAAATTAGACTGTTTGGTGCGATTGCCAACCTACCGACTTTGTGTTATAAGGATCTCACAACTTTTTACGGTAGAAGAACTGATGTATGGGACGATTGACCGAGCAGGCACGAATCATCAAATGAGTTTTCAAGGATTTTAGTCAATTCTTAATAATAAAGGTGAAACGAATACTTCAATTTGTCACATAATGTAAGAAAAAAATACAGCCCTTGTTATTTGGTCCCTCAGTCCTCACAGCTCACTCGTCAGACCTCAGAAAAATACAAAATTATGAATGAAATAAGGCTGCATGCATTTAGTAAACAAAATGCCAAGTTTAAATGAACAGCGACACCTTTAAAGTGTTAAAAGATTTTAATAGCTGAACGACTGCACTGTGCTCCCTCAGTCCACACAAATAATATCACCGTACAAAATTGCGATTTATTTTATTGTAAAATGATAAAATTCATTCTTTTTAATGCGAATGTTTAGGAAAAGACTAGATATATTTTGTCAAAAAAACTTACTGCAATATAGGAAAGCAACATTTTTTGTGTGGTCCCTCATTCTACACAAACATGTGTAATTTAATGTATGTGATTTTTGTGTGGTCCCTCATTCTACACAAACATGTGTAATTTAATGTATGTGAAGTAACCGATTCAGTTAAAGAATATTGTAAATGTAAATATATTTACCATTTAGTAAAAAACTTCCTCTAAATGCCCTGAAACTCGAAAATTCGATAACAAGCGCGTAAGTTGAAAATTCGTTTTTCTTATCATTCTGTCAAAAGATAGTGTAGGGTGACCACTGACCATAAAATAAAACAAAATGTGCATTAAATAAATTTTGGACATAAATATTTTGGTGTAATAATTGTAATAATAATGTAATAATTTTTGGATATACTTTGAAATCGTAGAATTGGACATAGGTAGGCAATTTAAACAATTATTATGTTCGATTTATTATTATGAACATTTAAATCGCAATAAGCCCGTAGGTTAATTTTTTTACTCTGATCATCGTAGAAAAACCATTTGTCGTTCATAAAAAAATTACATTTATAATGACCAAGACCACCGATACATGATGCAAAAATAAATCAGAACTCCCTATGATTTTGAACGTTTTGTTTTTTACGTTAATAGTATGCGGGACATTCAATAAATATATTGGGTCAGTGCCATTTAAATCAAATGAAATTATATTTGTTCGATCATAATTGTTAGTTATTCGATCACTACAAGAAAGGCAAGTACAGTTCTTTTCATTCACGCAAACTGCTTCTTCTAAAACATTAATACCAATTATTTTAATAACATCTGTACACAAAAGTAAAACACCAACATTTCTTCTAATTTGGATAAATAGTTCTAAGTAAAATAAAATTAAAACTTGTTTATTACCCGACTGCGAAAGAAGGAGGGTTATGTTTTTGGGGTGTATGTATGTATCTATGTATAATTGTTTGGCGGAGCGTGTAGCCTGAACTGATAGACGGATTTTGATAAATCAGGTATCACGCGACTGCAAAAAGAGGGTTGTTTTTCATGTATGTATGTATATATGTATAATTGTTTGGCGGAGCCGCGGCGTGTAGCCTGAACGTATAGACGGATTTTGATAAATGAAATATCGTCTTGTATGAATGGTTAAACGCGAGTTTAACTTAAAAAAATTAAGTAATTTAAAAAAAAAACATAGAAACCAACTGTGATAAAAGTTAGAAAAAAGTTCTATGATCAAAAATTTTGTGGCAGGAAGGACCTATTTCTACCGCAGTCGGGTTTCGTGGTTTTTTAATAATTAATTTTTTTATGGTCACCCTACACCGTTTATTGACTAAGACCGGATTTTTCAATAGTAAGATAAAACTTAACTGGAGAATAAAACTGATGTTGTCACTGTCTTGTCGTACGATTTAGACAGTGATAGCATGCAATTTATTGTCCAGTTAAGTTTTATCTGCCTATTGAAAAATTGGCCCTAAGAATGTTAAGGAGAACTAATTTGCAACTTACGCGCTTGTTATCGAATTTTTTAATTTCAGGGCATTTAGAGAAAGTTTTTCCCTCCGGGGTATATTGGACAACCTGTCAAAATTACCCAGCGTCAAAACGTCAAGGAAATTATATCAAAGTGGCAACACGTCTAGTGGTCAAATTGTCCAATTGCCATAACATCTACTCTACAAACTCTACAAACGCCCAAATCCCAAAACGTCTAGTAGTTTAAATGTTATGTTGTAAAACATCCAATTACCAAAACGTCTAGTAATTAAAACGTCCAGTTGCTGAAGTTAAAGTTTGCAGAGCCGAAGAGAATAAAATATAGTGAGTCAAACCTGGAACGTGATTTTACAAATTATTTCAAAATCACTACCTTACGGCCTCCAGAGCGCGACATTGAGTGGGGCCCCACTACACTGAAAGGAGTGTACGGATCAGTGGTTTTTAGGGTTCCGTACCCGAAGGGTGCCGAACGGGACCGCATTACTAAGCCTGCGCCGTCTGTCTGTCTGCCTGTCCGTCCGCCTTATATAAAGCACTGTATCTATTGAACCATAATGGGTATTTCTAGCATCTAGCCATTGTGGACCCTCGGACATTTTGACACCAGCCTTAACTGACTAGTGGTCTTTTTAGCATCTGGACATTATGTCCCTTTGGCCATTTTGACACTTGGTCCATTGTACCCCGGAGGCAAGTTTTTTTACTAAATGGTAAATATATTTTCATTCACAATATTCTTTTCGTCAATCGGTTACTTCACTTTTTTTGACAAAATATATCTAAACATTTACATTTAAAAAAAATATTTTATTATTTTACAATAACATAAATCGCAATTTTGTATGTTAATATTTATGTAGACTGAGAAATCTTTTAACAATTTAAAGGTGTTTTTGTTTACTTAATCGCGAAGTATCAATATTCAACTCACAGCCATATATCGATATGACGATATCGTGATTATTATCTGATAATGTTATATGCCCCAATTTGGACTACGGTGCTCAGAGGTTGCAAATGACGGAAAATCTTAGTTTAAAAGGGGGGAGGAGGCCTTTGCCCTGCAGTGGGACACCCATATTATGCAGGCTACATAAAAATAAATGTGATAATTCAAATCCCCTTTGAGAAAATTTTTGGTCCAAACCTCGAGAGAAGATGTAGCATTAGTTACTTCATAAATTCTCTTACCTTTGAAATATTTTCACGTTAATTTTAAAACAAAGCAAACTTGCCGTGCGGCACGAATCTACTATCACACAAAACAGACTCTTGGTGAATGCTAAGGAGTTGCGTTTGCAAGTGGCTTTTATCATACCTATTTATAATCGTACGTGACTGACAGTACTTACGGTAAACTCCCCCCGGTGCTACTTCTACAATATCGGCATCCGACCATAGACATACGACCACAGAATATACTACTATTACTAGTTACTACTAGGTACTACATAGGACGTGCGGGTTTAATTCTACTTGTTAATCTGTGGGTTAATCGGCTATGGGAAATGATGCGCCGGGCCGGAGTCGAGGGCCACGTGAGAGAACCCGCTCGGTCGACGCAAGGCATTTCCATAGATATGTTTTCGAACTTAAACTTTTGTAAGCACTACCTATACATTATTAATTCCGGATTCACTTACTTGTCTTTTGTCGGAAGATTCCAACCTGTCCGTCGCTAACTTCATTCCAAGACGGGATCGAGCCTGGGCCGAGCGCAGGTTTGCCGCAATCAAGTATTCGCCGGCAACCTCGCGAGGAGCACGGCCTGACTCATTATAATGTGGATAGACACTTCGGCATAAAAAAAAAAGTTTTGTGAGGAGTGTACAGGTTGCACTGCATCAGCGAAAGGGTCGACACCACGGAACAGAAAAAAACAGTGGAAGTGGCATACGCCTGAATTACAATCGGAACCGCTGTCGCCAGTACTCACACTATCACATGGTTAACTACAAAGAAATCTTGAACATTATTGGCCGTGTCGTTTTACTTAAGATGAAATTATAAACCCTAGCATGTTGACATATTTTAAACCTTATGACAGGGCCACGCTGTCGAAATTACGTTGTATTTGTCTGTTACTTACGATGTCTGAAAACAAAATCCAAAAATTGCATAGAAAGTGCTGTCATCTAGTGACAAGTAGCCGAACTACGACGCATCAACAAAACATGTAGTTCGGCCGCCCGGCAACAGATGTCCATCGATTGCACTAGTGATGTGCGTAGTGCGTAGCTTATGATATCGATAATAACTTTTACTATCATAATATCTGTAATTATGAATTTAAGCGAAAGTAAGACATTAATAGTATAGGATTTTCATTGTTTTTATCCTTATCTAAGATTTTAGTATTATTTACACAAAGGAGATTATTGTACTAGCTTGTACAGTAATCTCCTTTGTTCATATATCCATACTAATCCACATACATACTGTAAATGCAAGTGTGTCTGTGTTTCTGTACCGATCTGAACCGATTTAGATGGGGGATAGGATGGTTTCTGGGATAAAAACTATCCTATGTCCTTCCCGGGACCACTCAAACTATCTCCATACCAAATTTCATCGCAATCAATTCAGCGGTTTAAGCTTGAAGAGGTAACAGACATACAGACACATTATCACATTTTTAATATTAGTATGGATATATATATATAAATCGGCCCCGGGAAGCACATAGGATAGTTTTAACCCGGATATCATTCCCTAAGGAAGTGAAATGGGGGGGGGGTGAATCGCGGGCAAAAGCTAGTATATATCTATCCATACTAATATTACAAATGCAATAGTTAAAGGATCAACTTTACTAAGAAAAAAAGGAACCAACCAACCAGTTTTTTATATAATCAATTAGTAACAAACAACGAAAAATATACAAAGCTTAAAATATATCTTTACTGTCCTTTACTGTACTTGTCTTTGCTGGCATCCAATTTTGGTCTCCCTGTCGCATCGATCCATTTTTCCTTCTGAAAAGGATCTTTAGGAAATCTGAAAAGCAGTGGGAATATATTTCAGTCTTTTATTCGAAGATTCGGAAATGATCACTTTTTACAAGAAGTTACGCGTACTATAACATGTAGGTACGTGGAAATAATATCATAAGTCAGCCTAGAATTAATTTAAAATTATTATTACATTCATTTTAATTTTTAACTCGATAACTAGGAAACGGTAGTAAAACCACTCAAACTCTACACCAAACGAATATCGATAACTTTATCGACAACACCATCTCACTATTTTCGAGAGTTCAATGTACGATCGAGTAGCGAACATTCTAGAATCGCTCCATTTAATGACAAAGACAGAAATAGACCTTATTGCATTCACACAGAGTTCATTTTTGTATTTTGCACTGCTGTAAAATGCCTAATGGAATTGAAAATTGAGAAACTTATCAAAATTAAATGAAATGCTACTTACCGATGATACGAAATGCCACCATGGGTGATGTTTTTGGTGCGGCTATCGTTTTTGCACTCCAAAATGGAGCAATAAGGCATATTTACAGCGCAATCCTTTTTTTTCCGTTATGGTTGACACAACCAGCTTAAACAACACTCTGCGGCGAACTGGGCTAGGTTGCGCGGAACTCCGCATAATAGTGGCACACGCGACACGCCTACTTTACACTTCTACTGTTTTTATAGTTCTGTGGTCGACACCCTCACCCGGTGTTTTCGCAGTAAATTCCCTGACAAAGTTGCCAGTAACAAAAAATCGAAAGGTGTGGTTTTTTTTTTTCGAACATCATTCATCTAAAGGTTTTTTCTGTATAATTAAATAAGTTATTGAGATTTCGTGATATATTTTCATTCAATTTGTATCATCATTATCTCCATCAATGTTTCTCCGATTTATAAGTTGCTGTCTTACGGTGACATTATTATTTTATTTTGATGTTGCAACATTTTCGTCTGATAGCGGTGTTGTCAAATTAGACGATTTATCGTCATTTGGGCTATCTCGGGGGGTGAAGTGGCGGTCAAAAAATAATACTAATTTAAACAGTAATAATTTTATTATTTTGCTTTTCATTTGCAATTTTCAGTTTTTTTCTTTATCTCAAATAATATCCTATTTCCTATTGCCAAACGTTATTTAGTTTCTTAAAGAATTTCTGTCTCATTCAAAAGAGAAAAATACAAAAATAAAATTTTTAATATTTATGACCGATTCTATTTTTTCTGTAACTGACCTTAAGGTCAGTACATACGGTCGTAATTTCGATTCGAAATATTGATTCGGGATTCTGAACGGAGTAAAATCATACAAACCTATGGACCTACCACATACATGCAGTAGTACTCCGTTCGAAATTTTCCCCTATTCGGAAGGATGCGTGTGAGTGATTTTAGAGCCCTTAAAACTATATAATAGGCATTTTCCTAAATATTGACAATAGTAACAAATGACACTTGATTTTAAAGTAATAAGGTCTGTTAATATAATGCTACAATTATAAATTACACCGATTTCTTGTATTTTGGTGAATAAATGTGCGACTAACGTTCAATTCACACGTGAAGGAAAGTAGGTTCAATATTTTGGATAAAGCCAAGTTATTTAAATCTAAATATTAAACAATGATATCTTTGGGGCCGTTCAAGTACTACTTAAGCAGATTTATTACAATTATTCACCCATTCTAAGTTACGTACATTTGTGAAGTTATAGTACATAAAAAAAGCGTTTTTGTATCTAGTCAAGCGTTTTTATATCAGTATCACTAGAAACTGACAATGACAGCTCGTAGGATCTCTGTTGATGACGTACTTCCGTGCATGACGTACTTCTGGTTTCGTAGAATCTGGTTCTTATTTTTCGCCTTAAAAATTAATTAAAACAAGTCGAAATAGCCCAGGCTATAAAAATTACCTATTTTCTCGAAAAAAGTTTATGAAAAAATGTTTATGTTTATGTTTAGAACTAAATTTTTTTAGTACCGCCTATTTAAAGAAAAATAAGACATTTAAAATTTTGGCGAATTATGCCGGCCAGGATCTGGCAGCATTACAGCAAGCAATCATCACATCAAAGCAAAAGCAAAAACTTCGTAGTGGTGGGGGGGTACAACAATGTTTTTAGTTTTGTTTTGTTGCAAGTTATTTATAGTTTAAGTCTGCGTTGTACTACAGTGGTCTGCAAATTGTGGCCAGCGGTTTTCTTGCGTCAATTACATTGTTAATCACTTAAGAAGCTACTTCACATTTCGTAAAAAAATTCCCGTCCGGCATTTTCAAAGAATCTTCGGTGAACACAAATTGGAGGTTGGAGGTACAAAACAGAAAAGCTAGTTGCAGCTATAGTGTTGATTGGTGTTTACCTATTCGTTATGAATAGAACCGCAGTGAGCTATTCAATTGTTTTGTAGGTGTTTGTAGAAGGTACCTACGTTACGGGTAAAGTTTAGAAGAACGGGTTTATGAATAGAACGACCCACCAACCTAGCATGTAAACCTAACTTGCTTATCACCCAAACCACGGGTTTCCGGGGAATACCTAGGTTCTCAGTACTTAGGTAAAGTTGATGTTAGTAGTTGTTTGGGTAGACCTATGTGTATCGTATAAAAACGGTGAATTCATATGTATCTAACACGGTCACAATATCTGTGCACCTGGTTCGATGTAGATACATTGGCGCTCTAGTAGAGTGCGCAAAATAAACTAAATCACCAAGACATGTATTGGCTACAAAAGTGCTAATAATACTGATTTTAGAAAGGGTTTTCACAATTTGTGTTACACTTTTGTTATCTGTTTTAGAAAAAACCGGATATGTGCTAGTCGGACTCGCCCACCGAGGGTTCCGTACAAATTCGTAGGTACCGACAAATAGTTCAGGAATCAAGCCTCATAGTTTTTCCGAGCTTTCCCCGAACTTCAGACATTTTTTTATGATTTAATTACAAAAGTATAGTTTCAGGTTTTCCCCGTACTTATAGTAAAACACGATATTATTTGCCAAATTTCATAGTTCTAGGCCAACAGAAAGTACCCTATAAATTTTGATTCCCATGTGTGTCGAAATATATGTTTTTCTGTATCTTTTTTTACGTTAACTCAGAAGTTTGATTTTTCCACAGCTCCAAGGGACTGTAGACCTGAGTATATGATTTTAAATTTCACTCAATACATCCACACATTCCTGAGTTAAAGGGTCTTGACGGACAAGCTGTCTGATAACAAAGTGATCCTATAAGGATCGCATTTTTTCTTTTGAGGCACGGAACCCTAAAAATATCAGTAATTTCGAAAATATTGGTGGCCATCATAATGTTGATAGGTACTAGGAATGAACATAATTTGTCATTTCCACGATTTAGACTAGCAAAACTTAATGCTAGTCAATAAAAAATGTGTTAAGCATACTTTTTCCAAAAAAGCCTATTATAAAATTAAGGATTATTATTTGGAAGACAACAATGTCTGATATTTAAATAATAATTGTGTCTGGTGTAGTGTAACTTTAAGTTGAAAACTGTTAAATAATTTCAAACCTGCTTTGAAAAAAATGAATGTGGAGCTTATTTGTTAGGTTCTTCTCTACATAATCTCCACATTGACGTTCATAAAGTAAACATATTGTTTTTATAGTGAATACAATTTTTGACTTTGACTGTCATTGAAACAAATCTGTTACGTTTTATTCTTACCTGCGCCGCCCATGACACAGGCCCAGCATAGTGTGGGAATGACGGAAAATCTGTAAACCTCTTAATAATTATATTCTTTTTGTTGCACTAACCCGTGCTGAGGACAATTTTAAAAACCTATTTAATAAGCCAAAATGCATCTTTATTACATTGTAAAGTTAACATTGTCTACCTCATACCAATGCCTCCTCATATGCACAGTACAAAAAAATTAATGTCTTACCTGTAACACCTGTTTGTTTACTAAATAATTTTTAATTTTGTTCAAGGTAAATCAAAATGGCTGCTACGGGAAAGAAGAAATCCATGGATGTGTTCCTAATCGAGGTCTTCAAACAGTACATCCAGATTAAAGACTCTGACTACAAAATGGCACAGAATGTCTTCAACAGTGTTTTCGAGCAAGTGAAACAGAAGATGAGTGAAAAAGACAATTTCTTTAAACGGTACAGTAGTCAGGTATGTCTTTTTGCAAATAGTAAATCTATATAAATAAAAATCGAATGCTGTACATTGTTAAGCCCATCACATGAAAATGGCCAGACCAGTGACATCATTATCATCATCATCAGCCATTTGACACCCACTGCAGAACATAGGCCTCCTCCGTGGTTTTCATAACCATGAGGGGAGTGACAATTTTTTTTAATTTTAATCCACTCAAAATATGTAATTTCTTTCTTTTGCTATATTAAAAAACAAACCCTCCTAGTAAGTATAGTACTAGACACATTAAACAAGAGAAACTTAATTGAATTTGTGTCAATATTAATGGGCGTCACACACGGCGAAGTTATATCGCTCGCGATACAATTCAATGGACCATCCATCACACACGACGAAGATAATATGTATTTTCGTATTTGTACCGTCCATTGAATTGTGCGAGCGAGACAGCATGCTCCACGTAAGAACAACTTAAGATAAAATATTATCGTAGGTATCTTCGCTGTTTGTGACGCCTTTAAAGATACAAAAATTCATTTAATAAGTATTTTCGTACGTATAAAAAAAGTTATTGTAACCTTTTTGATCAAAACTGAGTCTTCTTACAAAAGGCAAATCACTTCAGCCCGCATACGTCCCACTGAAGGCACAGGCCAACTCTCAGAGAGAGAGAGAGTATCGGTTTTATCACCACATGCCCACCGCGCGCTGGTTGGAATCTCAAGCGCTGAGGTATGTGATGTGAAAGCCTCAGGCAATCCTAATTCTCTTGATGTTTTTCTTCACACTTAGCGAGCTGGTACGTAGGTAGTATTGCTATACAAATTTTATAGCAAGTGGTATTGCTACTACAAATAAATGTACTTAATGTAGAAACCAAAATCATAAGATTCGAATCCACGACCCCCTGAATGTCAGACCGAATGAGCGATAGTCAAGCAAATATTGGAAAATTGCCTGATTTCGTTGAAATTTTGTTTGTAGGGGCCTTCGGGGACGTTAAATGGATCTAGCTTGGTTCATTTTTAGTGAACCTCGTTTTCTTCGTGATGTTTTAGGCGTATAAAATTACTGCGCAATATCATTATTTACCTTAGTTGGGAGGTAATACGAAACAAGGAGTCTGGTTCGAATCCCGGCCAGTGATTTTATTTTTGTTCCTCTTTTCGTTTTATTATTATTTAGTTATTTATTCTGTCATTTAGTTATTTAAATAAAAATAAATGAAACCGGCCAAGTGCGAGTTGTACTCGCGTGGAAAGGGTTCAGTATAATGCCAAAGTCTAATGTTTTTATTCAAGACGCGAGTTAACTACTACTAGTGCTATCTAGGGGTGTTTTAGTGAATTATTTTCCGTAAGTTAACGTATTATATTGCGTTTACCACTTTATTTTCAATTGATAGATTTTTATAGGTTTTCCTGTAATCTACGAGCAATGAACTATATTTAGTTTTTTTAGGGTTCCGTACCTCAAAAGGAAAAAACGGAACCCTTATAGGATCACTTTGTTGTCCGTCTGTCCGTCCGTCCGTCCGTCTGTCAAGACCCTTTTTCTCAGGAACGCGTGGAGGTATGAAGCTGAAATTTATATCAATTACTCAGGTCTACTGTCCCTTGAAGCTGTGAAAAAATCAAACTTCTAAGCCAACGCAATCAAAAGATACAGCCGTTTATGCCGCAAATTTTCGACACTTGCAAGGGAATCAAAACCTACAGGGTGCTTCCCGTGAACTCAGAATCTTGAAATTTGGTACGAAGCAACGTCTTATAGCATAGATAAAGGAAAAATTACGAAAACCATAAATTTTTAGTTACATCACATAATATATTTTTTTTTTATAATTTTAAACTTACTACCCATTTCCTCATAAACGCGTAGAGGTATTAAATTGAAATTCATACCAAATACTCAGGTCTATAATACCTTTAAGCTGTAACAAAATCTAACTTCTATGTCAACGCAATCAAAAGAAACAGCAATTTAAGCTGCATATTTTGAAACTCGCAAGTACTCGCAAGGGAATCAAAACCTAAAGGGTACTTCCAGTCGACCTAGAATCTTGAAATTTGGCATGAAGCAACGTTTTATAGCACACATAAAGGAAAAATTCCGAAAACCTTAAATTTTTAGTTACATTACAAAATATATATTTTTTAATAAATATAAACTTATTACTTTTTTCCTCATGAACGCGTAGAGCTATCAAGTTGAAATTCATATCAAATACTTAGATCTAATTGCCTTTAACCCGTGAAAAAATGTTGTTGACATTGCAGGTTTGTACGGAACCCTCGGTGCGCGAGTCCGACTCGCACTTGGCCGGTTTTTTTTTTTCAAAATGTTAGGCTCAGTAGTTTCGGAGATCAGGGGGGGAATGGTCATCTTTCGTCTTCTTTCATGAATAAAATCAAAACTATTTATTTTACAATGTCAGAAATTGACAATTAGTTACTGAAAAGTTGCGGCTTTTGACGTCAAAATGCGCGACTCGCGTCGTCGTACTGACCAGGCTGACGTTTTAGCTCCACAAAACGCGTGACTCACGTTTATGGTGATAATAATGAAGACCCAAAAGTTATAATCAGTTACATTTATTCACGTAGGTAATCTAATTATTTTTCAATATTCTTTACAAAGCTAAAACTTCACCATTTTTCTCTCTATCATGAACTGTCAAAAAGAAACGCTGCATCACGGCATGTCCAAGCCGAGTTCAGCAACAATTTTTACGCCGCGTTCAACAATTTATAAAATTACTTATAAATGACAGTCCGTGTGGCGCCGGATTAAGAATAGCGTCACTCCATTTCCTTCCGTGGATGTCGTAGAAGGCGACAAAGGAAATACATTACCAGGAGATGGGCAGCAGCGTTTTCCTGAGATTCCAACCGCATACTGCGATCGCCTACCCGCCTGCCAGGCGTGGCGATACTGGCGATTATGGCAAAACCCTTCATGGTTCGGAAAACCATGAGAGAGGCCTGTGTCCTGCAGTGGGCGTCAAATGGCTGATGATAAATTCTAAATGACAATCGTTATTGAGGCAGGATATCCCTATGATTCACTAATTTTCTTGTTATTGCATAAAATTCTTACATGTAGGTAGCGTGGATATCTATTCTATTAATATAATCTGCCATATTAGATGTGTCATCTGTAGTTTGTTTTGCTGCTGTGGTGCGCTTATTAGTAGGTTATGCCAACGAAAAAAGAAAACAAAACAAAATAAATTAATTACAATGGCTCGCTTAAGATCTTTAAAACTAACCTATTTCATCTTTTCATTTACTTTAGGATCGGTCGAACTAACCTATTTAATCTTATCATTTATGTACTTTATTTAATATATTATATTATATTAAAAAATATCTGCTTATATATTTGAAAATTTACATTTTTATTATTATTATTATATTATTTAATTATTTTATTTTTCCTAATATCTATTGTGTGTGTCTTTTGTTTTTATTTATTTTACTTATTAGGTGCCGACAGAATACCAGCGTTACAGAAGGTAAGTAGGTACCCCTTTTGTGACAAATGCTGAGTCGGGTCCTTTCACAAACGCAGTGCACTGGCTTTCCTTGTATGTTTCTTTTTAATTTATAATTTAAAATTGTACTCTGTCATTGTACTGTGTTTTAAGTGAATAAATTATTTCAATTCAATTCAATAATATTTTAGTAAATAATCTAAATACCTAGGTATTTCTTTTTTACACATGACATTGCAGAGGATATCACTTCAGACTACCTACAGTGTGACCAGTGTAGTCTGATCTGCAATCCACCAATACCACAAACCAACTGCAGGTCATCAATGCTGGCAGCGTCTACGATGGCATCAAAGTGGGCAAACTCGACGAATTTGACCTGGACATTGTCATCCGTCTGCCGATCAACTACGATGAAGGTGACAATGGCATTACAATCGAGAATCACAAGCCTGGATTTGTGAAGTTGAAGATCTTGAAAGCCTTTGATAATTTGGACAAGCAGCAGGATTGGGAGAAGTGCCACAAGGTATCACTCGGTTTACATCTTTTTTCACTTTTTTAGTACGCCTGTACTGTGTTCTAGTGCTGGGAAAAGACCTCACGGTCGCTTTCCACCTCTCTCTATTCTTGTCCATCTTGGCAAGAATGTACCCTGAGCTCAGACAGGTGGACAAAAATTGCGACACCGACAACGTGGCATACCAAGATGGCGGGAATGGGCGACCCGCTTGTCCACCTATCTGGGCAGATCTACCTGGCGTACACCACTTCGGCATCTGCAATTCAAGTTTTGAAGCGCAGCATCGTTTTCGAAAACGATCTGCCCCTATATTGCGCGCACCAAATCCAGAACGATTCCAGTCGTCTGTCAAATTCCATACAAATTGCTCTCGCAAACGTCAGGATTCCGACAGGATTTGGTGCGCAAAATTGGGCCCCTCCCTGCTCCTATATATCGCGGCCCAATTCCTGACCGAAAATTCTTTATTTCGTTATGCACTACATCTTTAAGTACATTGACGGTATCTACTTGTAAATATAAAAATACCTATAGCAGTAGACACCCACCGCTTTTCCATAAGTGTGTGTGTGTGCGTACGTGCGTGCGTGCGTGCGTGTGTGCGTGCGTGCGTGCGTGTGTGCGTGCGTGCGTGCGTGCGTGTGTGCGTGCGTGCGTGCGTGCGTGTGTGTGTGTGTGTGTGTGTGCATGAATGGGTGAAGCTGGTTGAGTGTGCATAATTATTAGGCCATCTATTTGTTCACACATAAAATGCTCCGACATATTGCCCGCTGGCAAACCTTAGGTCAGGCTTCGGTTGATTGATGGCGAACGAGGTTCGTCTTCGTAGTGAAAGGATTCGTCAGACCGTTACCGATAATTTAAACGTCAATTTGTATTACTGTGCATCATGTTTTACATCCTAGAACCATCGAGCAAGGCCGTAGGAAGGCCATCTTGCTCGAAGCCTACAACATATAAGATAATAAATAAGAAGACATAATTCTAGGTGGCTACACACCTGAAAATTATTACTTATAAGTAACGCCACAATAGCCACTTAACTTTTTAAGTTATTATTATATTTGCCGGTGCATTGTGTGGTCTGCTGTCACACCCAGGTATAGTCTGTAAAACAGCAACTTATGCTGAGCCTCTGTCCTTTTCATCACACATTTGTTTTATGTGTACTCATGTACCTACTTATACAACATCATCTGTATTGAATTTATGAATAATGTCCAATTTATTTATTTATTAAGCGTGAGGATTATTAATCTTGTTGATTATTGCCAATGATGGTGACGTAGTTCGGGGAGAGGGGAATTTTTTTTATTCAAAGTAGCGGAAACTAAGACTTATGACTGTTCTTACGTGGAGCAAGCTGTCTCGCTCGCACAATTTAACATTTTTAGTGATTGTAATAAAGTGAGCATACTTTTGTTGAATGTGGTCTGATGGTTTGATCAATAATTTTTATCCCGTACTAAGTTTTTGACTAAGAAAATTTTGTTCCAAAATTAATAATTTTGGGAACAACTTTACTTTATTAAAAACTACGTATATAAGTTTTTTACGTTGTTAAATTACCGTAATTAAATTATACATCGAATCCTCCGACCACATTTAATTTTATCAAAAGTTTACTCACCCTATTACAATATTTAAAAATGTTAAGTTGTACAAGCGAGAAAGCGTGCTGCATGTTGCTCTTACTTGATGATCGTTACAAGTTAAATATTTGTACTTTTACCCCTCTCCTTTTGCACGCCTACCAATCTTTCTTCCACCTCCTGCGGTTGACTGGTAGAAAATGCTTATAGCATAAGGTCTGTCTTATTGTACATTATGTTGAGTGCAATAAAGTTATTAAATAATATCGATATCCATTTCAAGAGTTAAATCGTTGTGGATAAAAAATGGCCAAAAATCTCAGGCTGCCCAATGTTGGCTCTTCATTATTAGTTATTATTGTACTCGTATAACCTAGAACTCATCTGACTTTGATTCCAGACCTCTTTGACATCTAAATAATCTTTAATGTTATACTCGTAGCTAGCGGGCTTTTTTTGCACAGTGTGCTTTACAAAAGCAGCCTATATACGTCCCACTGTATATACGCCTTCTCTCAGGGAGAGAGTATGGGCTTAATCACCACGCGTGCCCACTGCGGATTGGCGATTTCAAGCGCTGAGCTATGTGAATAGCTCACACTCCGGTGTCCTCACGATATTTTCCTTCACCGTTAGCGAGTGGTATTAATACTATAACTTCACAAATGTACATAACTTAGAAAACCAAGTCATAGGTACATGCGCGCACTGGGGACATGCCCCACCTGGGTCTCTCGCTTCCGAGTCCGATGTTCTACCCACTAGGCTACCACCGCTTGTGCTTTACACATCATAAACACAGTGTGCTTTGTGCTTTACACATCATAAACACATGTTTGAAGGTGCAAGCAAAAGAGATGCGAGACTAAAGCACGGCTTTAATCCCCATTTTTCATCCCCTAAAGGTAACGCGCGACTGGCGTGACGACGACAAGTACTTCCTGCAGAATAAGTTCCGCCAATGGATGCACAGCATTGTCCAAAAGGCTGTCAACGACTTGGAGGGACGGGTGGTCGTGGGCGACGTGAGCTATCAGCTTAGCTACAAGGAGTCCGGGCCGGCGTACACGTTGAACATCCGGAACGAGGCCGGACAGGAGCCCTTCGCGTTGGACGTGGATCTGGTGCCCGTTATAAGGCTGCTGACACCGCGATGGCCGCAGGGATACAGGTATAATGCCTTAGAGTTATGTTTCCTTTTGTATTAATTTTCCAATTTTATGTTTGATCAAGTTATTTCTCGGGCATTACAGGTAAAAGCGAAGTCAAATGATATACTGTACATTCACTAGAGTCATCGTTCGTTTTCTCTTTAATTCCTCTATCAAAATGGTCCACCGTGAAAATGGACGTTCGAAAATGGGAAGTTGTGGGTGGTATCGGAATAGGACACCCGTCAGTGGCGTAACTATAGGTTGGCCAGGCTTTTGCCAGCCTGAGGGGGCCCCCGAACTATGAGGCGGCGAGCTCAGAAGTAACTTAACATTTTTAACAAAAATTTGTAACAATTATCATCATCATCATCATCATCATCAGCCTATGCTTGTCCACTGCTGGACATAGGCCTCTCCTATAGCACGCCACTGAGCACGGTCCTCGGCTACTCTCATCCAACTCTTGCCAGCCGCCCTGCGAAGATCATCGCTCCACCGAGTCTGAGGACGTCCCACACTACGTTTACCGATCCGCGGTCTCCACTCGAGAACTCGTCTACCCCATCGGTTATCAGTTCTTCGGATAATATGGCCGGCCCACTGCCACTTCAGCATGCTAATTCGGTGGGCTATGTCGGTGACTTTGGTTCTCTGTCGGATCACCTCGTTTCGAATTCGATCTTTCAGAGAAACCCCGAGCATAGCCCTTTCCATAGCACGCTGAGCGACTTTAAATTTGTGGACCAGCCCCACCGTGAGTGTCCACGTTTCTGCACCATATGTCATGACGTAACAATTATACTTCAAATCAATTAAAGTTGGGCCATATATACTGCAAGTAAAGACCATATATAATATATATATATATATATATTTTTAATTTTTACTGGGAGGGCTCCATGCAATGAATTTGCCACGGGCCTCAGATGGTATAGTTACGCCACTGACACCCGTACTAGAGATTTTTCTGCGTAGAAGTTATTACTATGATTATTCCTCCAGGTCGGTGGAAGGGAGCTCTGTGAAGGAGTGGCTGGTGGTCCCGAAGCCACTCAAGTCGTTGGCAGACCAGAAGCTGAAGAGCCGGTGCTGGCGCCTCGCCTTCCACGACTTCGAGCGCGAGCTCATCAAGGGATGCGAGCTTCTCAAGCTCACCATCCGACTGGTAAATATACCACCCAATATTTTTATTTGCATTTCTGTTGTATTATGTAAAAAATGTTTGTCTTGTTTTGAGTATTGTGTCGTTAAATAAATGTTTTTATCTTTCTTTATCTATCAATATTGACGTCTTCTAAATAATAAAAACCGGCCAAGTGCGAGTCGTACTCGCGCACGAAGGGTTCCGTACCATTATCGGTACAAAATTAGATCTAATTTGAGAACAGCGCCATCTATAGAAACCAACAAGAAGCATTTAACATTGACATTTAACGACATGACATCGGCGCTGTAAAGGTTACATAGATGGCCGCTAGATGGCGAGCGCTGTCTTTAGAGAACGTTTTTTTGTGTGGGAGCCCCCATCAAATATTTATTTTATTCTGTTTTTGGTATTTATTATAGCGGCAACAGAAATAGAAAGAAATAGAATAGAAATCTGTAAAAATTTCAACTGTCTTAACTATCACGGTTCATGAGATACAGCCTAGCGACAGACAGCCAGACAGACGGACGGACAGTGGAGTCTTAGTAATAGGGTCCCTCACCCCTTTAGGTACAGATCCCTAAAAATCATAATCTAATATATAAAAATCTCGTGCCACAGTGTTTGTTATCGAGCACCTCCGAAACGGCTTCACCGATTTTTATGAATTTGTGTATATTTGGTAGATCTGAGAATAGGTCGTAGGCTAATTAATATAATAAAACATCGTTTGCCGAGTCGGCTAGTAAAATAATAATGTTGCAGCCTATACATCCCTTAGGTATATGTCCCACTATAGGGCATAGGCCTACTCTCAGAGAGAGTGTGGGCTTAATCACCTCGCGTGCCCACCGCGGATTGGCGATTTCAAGCGCTGAGGTATGTGAACACCTCAGGCATTCTGGTTTCCTCACGATGTTTTCCTTCACAGCTAGAGCTACTAAAAATTCACAACTGTCCGTACGTAACTTACACGGCATTGGTACATGCGGCACGCCGGGTTCGAACCTACGACCTAAGGAATACATCATTCTTTAGCGAGTATCAAAAAAAATTAAAATATTAGTTACTTATAGCGCACAGGGAAGGGAGAAATACCGTTGTTTTTTTTTTCAAATTTAAGAAATAAAACAAACTCAAGCATCGAAAGGACTAAAGGTAAATCCCGGCGGGGAATCCCTTCAGTTCAAGACTTCCCAATTACAATGTTGCAAGGAAAGTACCAATGATCGGAATAGGTACCTAGTGCAAAATGATAAGATACATTTTTATAATTATATAGATACATCTTTTGCCTGCGACTTTGCCCAATATGTAGAATCAGATCAAAACAAAGTACCTCGAAAGGAAAACAGAACCATTACAGGATCACTCTGTTGTCCGTTCATTCAGATGTTCGGAATAATTTAAGAGCTGAAAAAGTTGCACCAACTCATCGCTGTTTTCGTAGATCTAAACAGAAATATAAACATTGAAAATATGTTGCGCTTAGAACAGTTTCACATCGAGAAAAGGTCGTAGCGTCGTAGGTAATTTATATTAAAAGTAAACCAACTTATAAACATAGTTGATACTAAGACTGAGTTATCTAACTGATAATAACTAGAGGTAATTAGCACGTTCGTTATCGTATGCATGCAGCGACATTGTAAGTTAGGATAACAGTAGGTAATGTGTTTATCAAAGTCCGAACGAAAACAAATCGCTGAAGAAATTGTTATGCAAATCGAAGCTGAAATCCCCTGATCAGAGAAAAATTAATAATATTATGTGGGTCGTGTAAGGTCGTGTGCAAGGATGTTCTTGGTCGTGTAGCGTTTGTAGTAAAAATAGTTTCCCTATTTCCCTAGTCGGCAAATTAGTTTCTCAACTATTTGAGAAACTAATTCGCCGACTTTATTGTGTAACGATTAGTGTTTACTAAATTGCGAACTTTGTGAACGAAGGTTTAATACACCTTTTTGGCAGAGACGAAGGCATACGGACATGTACAGACAATGGTCATTGTCCGTTTCTTTCTAGTGATGTCATAGCTCGATACAAGAACTCTTTAAATAAACAAAAAGACTCCTAATAGGTGCAAACGTAAAATATTATATTTTATTTGTTTTTTTGCGGAATACTGAGATGCCAATCTTGGCGTTTTTCATTAAAAATATTAAAGGTACATACTTTCATTCACGGGTAAAACGAACGTTAGGAGGTCGAATTAGTCACACAAATACTCACAAAAATACAAGGAATCAGTGAATATTATTAATTTATAATTCTGGCATTAAATTCACTGACCTGAAGTATCATTTGTAACTATGGATAATATTTGGGACAATGCCCATTGGGCCTTGAAATTTTATAGAAAATTTGCTGGTAACGTTACTCAGTGGAGTACACGACATCAAGCTTTACCTACTTACTCAGGTAGTATGATTTTGCAAGTAAGATTACATTTAACGTCATTAAACACGCACTTTCAATATACCAATGTTCATTGGAAGTGTGTGTCCGATTCAATTGACATGTTTTCATTTCTAGCCAGGTGAAAAATTTTAATGTCCATTGATAAAGCCATAAAAACTTACCTACTACGAAACCAACTTTTATTATTTCTTTGTTCATTTGTTTTAGAGATTTTTTAAAAATAAATCAAATATTAAGGATTTGGGCTGAAGAGCTGCAATACCTTTGCCTAGAAGTAAAAAAAACTAACTGTCAATGTCATGTTGACATCCGAATATATTCTGTGATCTTTCTGTGAATTTGGCGTTTGTTTGACGCGTTGACATCAGTGTTGCCATGCCACTTTGATGGTTATAGTTTCCCACGTCTCATAGGCTATAGAGTCATGTATGTATTCACTTCTTCTTCAAAATTATTCAGTATGATTTGGGTAGTTCTTTAGGGTTCCCTACAAGAAAAAAAAATCCCATTTGAAATACATACGCCATTTTAGATTATTTCAAGCTGCAATGGCACAACAACTGAAACGTAAATGTATGAATAGATAATTAATAAGTGAATTATTTTTAAAATCAATGGAATAAAAGCCGTACGTCCTAATGGGAGAGGGAAACTTTCCCCTTCTTCGCATCTCAAGCCTAAATTCCTTTCAAAAGGGAAATTTCTCTCGGTACGGCAACACTGCTTGCTTCTTGTCTTTTAAAGTTTTATGGCAATGGCTCTTGAGTTTTTCAGCACACAAGTGGTTTAAAAAAAAAATAGTTTAAAAATTAATATAAAATAAAAAGATCAATATTTTGGAAAAGGGTTGGAAGCAAATCCTTTAGTTTTTTACCTACTTTCGGCTAAGCTATTAAAATATCCGGGTTATACTATTTTGAAATGTTGTCAATTCCGCTCTCCTTGCTGACGTCCGCCATTTTGTTTCCTTCGTGACGTCATATTTACGTTGTGTAGTATATAAGGCCACTGGCGTGGTCAACACCCCTCTTGCGCGCCCTCCTCGGCATCGAGGTGGGTCGCTCATGATGTCGGTTTAGGGGTCCTTAGGACCAAACCAGCCCCCAGGTGGTGTTTAGTGGGTAGGCGCACTTCCTGTGAGTCCCACATTGGCAGCACGGCCGGGCCCGTGCTGTTATGCATGAGCATTCACCACCTCCCTCCGGAGGGTGCCCTTTTTAGGGCTAAAAAAAAAATCAACACCTCTCATTTCATCGATTACTATATTAACCTGAAATAGATGGTTCACTCTTGTTTTTTTTATGAAGCATAGATAGTGCTGCTGTCAGCGGACGGCTAGCGTACTATTTTTAAAATAAATTTATAATACAAAAGACATGTCCTAGTGAGGATTCGAAATTTCGAACCCACGTCACCTCACACCAATCAAACTTCGCAATGAGATGTACACGATAGAGCTACCATGAACTTATTAACAGTATGCAAATTTTGGCTTCCTATGACACCGCTCATTTACCAGTTACCAGGCCGTCCGCTAGATGGACTTTTAAATAAAATCTCGTTTGTTCTAAGTGACCACAGCATGTCTCATTTGACGCCTTGTCATAATCGGTTCGATGTTTGGCCGCGACGCGTTCACAAAGAAAAATCCATACAAAAGCACGAATAACATAAAGCAAGGCAGTCGGGTAAAACGAACTTCATCCTAAGTGCTTCTGTTTCCCGATTTTTATTCGGTACTCATACTATTGAGTATATATACATACTTTAATTTGAACTGCAGGTATCCGACACATATGCGATCCACCTCTATGAAATCTGCTTTTTAGGGTTCCGTACCCAAAGGGTAAGGGGCCCTATTACAAAGACTCCGCTGTCCGTCCGTCCTTCACCAGGCTGTATCTCATGAACCGTGATAGTTGGACAGTTGTAATTTTCACAGATGATGTATTTCTGTTGCCGCTATAACAATAAATAATAAAAACAGAATAAAATAAATATTTAAGGGCAGCTCCAATACAACAAACGTGATATCTGCCGTTTTTGCTCGATAATTAATAACGGCAACAGGTTGATGCATGAAATGTTGTATAGATAATGGAACGGAACCCTTCGTGCGCGAGTCGGACTCGCACTTGGCCGTTTTATTTTTCTACCCACCTCACAACTCTTTTTTTTGCATTGCAGCTGAAGAAACTGCGCGACTCGCTCGGCCTGACCGAGATCGCCAGCTACTACATCAAAACCCTTTTCCTGTGGGAAATAGACGAGAGACAAGACAAGAAGTACTGGCAGAACAAGATCAGCGTACTCTTCTCTGATATGGTGCACAAGTTATACAAGGCCATTGAGTGCAAAAACATCAAATACTACTGGCACGAAGACCACAACCTCATCGAGGGCCTGAGGCCGACCTTGCAAAAGGTTTACGCCGATAAATTGAAAGACTTCATCACAAGACTTAACGCCAATGACGTAGACAGCGTAGTAGCGTACCTACTGACGCCTGAGGAATGCACAAAGTTCAGAAGCTCGGAGTTCTACCGCTCGTTCCCACCTTCCACCGTCGTTGACACCTCGCTCAGTCTGACGGTCTCAAGACAGGAGTCAACCAGATCCGTCTCCTCAGTCGATGGCCCGAAGTCCACCAAGTCGGACTGCGAAAACGATCTGCTGAGAGAAATCCTAGCCGTCAACAAAAGGCTGGAAAGCAAACTCGACTCTTTGACTAAAAGGATAGAGAACAAAGTCGACTTGCTCAGCAAGAACGTCGATAACCTTTACAAAGCAATCGAGGGCATGAAGGGTGATCAGAAAGAACGCGCTTTTAAGAGTGTCAGCGGCCTTTCTAACGATATGAGCGAATTGTCAGAGGATCTGCGAGGACTTGACATGGGATCCAGCAGTTGGGAGCCGCCGCCAGCTTCTGGGGAAATGGTGTGCAACGTCATGAGCAATATCGATTTACTTAGTACCACGGCTGAAGCTTCGGCCACGGCGTCAGATTTACTGCTATTGTAAAAGTAGACGCAAAGCTGGCTGATGGTTAGAAAGTTATTGCGCGCTCTAGACTTCTAGTTCGTACGAATGGCAGCGCACCGGTGCTAGGTTTAATTACCCGGGTCAGGTGTTGATAAACTTACGCCCTTTCAAAAACGTATTGCGTATTCTTTTCTCTGCATATTTTTTTTCCAAAGAAATCATGCGTGGGAAATCAATGGCTTACCAGATATTCAGGTTCAGAGTCGCACTTCTTTATTGCATCCAGTATCTCTAGATGCATTACTAAAAAAAATTTATTTATTTATTTATTTAATGCAACAATATTCGTCGAACATATCTTCCCAAGGAGCCTGAATTTGAATTTTTCGAGTTTTTAAACTTTTAACACATACCTAATGTATTGAAAACATCGACGTATAAACTTAGACACAGTACCATGAGAACGCTAAAAGTTGGGACTAGATAGTATTTATTCCAAAAAACCGCGGTCTTCAGCGTCAATTCTATCTAGTCCTTAGTTTTTAGCCTTAGGTTCTCTGTTGCAGGTCCTAAAAATACTTTTTAGTTAATTGAGAGAATAGAAACACTGCGATCTGTAAAGGCAGACATATTTTTTCCATTGGTGGCCCTAGTGAGCCGTGGTAGCCCATCCAGTCTGCTTAGCTTTCTGGTCGGGCGTGTCTTTTGACACCTTATTTGTTAGCCAACAGGGTACAAAATCCATCAGCAAACGGTGTAACCTTCATAGGAACAGGAGATCAGGGAAATTTGTATCGAGCTGTACAGGGTGTAGGAAAATCTCCATCGACAACGTGTCAATAAAGTAACGCAAAACCTTAACGGTCTTATAGAAACACGATTCTCTAAAACACTCCTCAGAGGCAGTTTTAATAATCTTTGGTTACGTCTTTTCATTTACCACCTTTAACTGACTGAGGACTGTTTTAAGGAGTCGTGTTTCTATAAATATGACGGTTTTCAGGTTTTGTATAATTTCAATTACGTGTTGTACGTCGGGAAATGGGAGTCATACTTGTCAATATGAACAATTTTACAAAAGACTTCGAATAGGTACGCGCGATTCACAACTGCTCTGTACATGCGTTCCACCTCCAGCTTTGTGGAACAGCTGATATTTTTTTCGCGAATCCAAGATTTGCCCCATTGTAAGAGTGGACCGTTGTTAAAACCGCAGATGTGCTGTTCAGAATTGCACTAAACAGAGACCGTTGTAAAAAGCTGACTGCCAACCTCCAGTGTTCGACAGGCACTTTAAGAAGAAAAGTTGTTCGTATTGACAAGTACAGTCGACAGCCGATCAACCTTTTTTTTGTTGCATAATCGTTCGTAACGCAACTGAGTAGAGTTCATGCCTGTAAAGGTTGATTGGCTGTCCAATGCACACCCCCATTCGGAAATATATAAGGATTTTCATACACCCTTCTCTCGTACAAGTCGAAAGTTGGCGCTATTCCTAAAGCTATATTTTTATTTTTGGCTTTGTACGTACAAAAACCATATAGATATTGTATATTTTATTCTCATCACAATTTTATTGAATGCATTTGTATTTATTTATTATAATCATTATGTATGAGACAATCATGCAAGATTTTTTTAGTGGAAAGTGTGTTGTCACAATTGTTTTAAAAAGTTGACTAAGGATTGTTCACTCACGAAAAAAACGCCTTTGAAACAGAATTACAAAAATTGGATCGAAGTAGAATTATTGCCAATCTATTTTACTACCTTAAAAATAAGACTGTTTTATAGTGATATTTGTTTTGGTTCGATACTTTCCCTATAAGTAAGTAATAAGTTTTATTGAGAAATGTGAGAATCGTATTAGTTTCTATTTAAAAAAAAAATTTACTTAATTTTAAATAAAATTTACCCTCAATTCTGTATTTTAGTTGAAACCTACCGATAGGTAAAAATGACGACATACATGACGTACTTTGCAAGAAATAGCAGAAATTAAACAGTACGCTTTCAGACTTTTTCTTTGTTTGCTGATATCTTTACCTACACGAGTTATAAAAGGAAATATGTAAATGATCTGAATTCTCTGTAAAAAAAAATAGTTACGGTTCACCTCCTGATATATTTTTTTCCTAGTTGGTAGGTCACACGTTGGTAACAAATTAAAATATTTTTGTTTCATTGAAGGTTAGGAAAATTATGATCGATGAATAAAAATATGAATTCCAATACAATACAATCTTTAATAATTCTTTCCTAAATATTTACATACGTTTCCAACTATACAATTTCATACAGTATATTTTTGTTCTTATAATTTGACAGCGAATCTGGGGTTCATGTGATGATAAGCTTTAAACTGCCTTGCAAATATGCGAATCAACAAAACGCTTTTCTACATTCGGACATACAAAATATACCTACACTTACTTGAATATTTAGTTACTCAAAAGTTACTCTCAGTCAACGGATTGGTTGATATTTTCTACATGGGTCTTAAGTAGGTTCGCATATTATGAAACTTAGTAACATTCGAGCTAGATACTAATTTTATGCCAAGTACTATCAAATCTCAACAACATTCTAACGGCTAAGTTTAAAAACTAATCGCAGTTTTTTCTCAGATTATGAGCAAATCAGTACATATATTTTAAGACTACGGAAAACCAAGACACTTATCTTATAATTTACGAATTACATTATAATTGTTTCAATTTGTGTCTGATGCAGTAGAAAAAAATATAAACACTATAATACAGCAGTTTAAAAAAAGGCGCACCGTTTATAATATTCACAATATCTATAGAGCAAGTTTTAGGATAACAGTTCTAGTACGAATTATTTACCATAGATGTCGCTGAATGACATAGGTGCATACCATTTCAGCAACCATGTTGGTAAAAAAACAACATTCATAGTATTATTTTGAGTTTTCTTTAAAGCTTTCCCTTTCAAACAAAATTTTGAGATTGTACGCCCCACAGTTCACTTATAAAGGTCGACTCTTCGCAGTCCCGCCATCTAGTTACCATCAAAGAAGCAATTAGAATTGCCATAATGAAACTTCCTGATTGAGCACAAAATGGTCTATTCTACCGCTTCTCATGCGTGACCAGTTATACCTTACCCTACAAAGACTCGACTGACCACGATGTTAAGACTTCTTACGTGAAGATTGCTGTCTCGCTTTTGTTTAAACTTTTGATAAATGTGGTCAGGGTTTGATGCATAATTAAATTAAGAACATTTAAAATTTATTTTTGTTTTCCTATAAGTACGTAGGTTTAAAGAAAAAAAATTCAATGAAAAACTTAGTACAGGATAATAAAAATATGACTTGAATGTCCGCAATTTAATTATCCATCAAACCCTCAGGCCACATTCGTCAAAAGTGTACTCATTTTATTACAATCACAAAAAATCTCAAATTGTGCGAGCGAGACAACATGCTCCACGTAAGCGTTAAGCGTTCAATACACTACTCGCGAAGGCGAGGCGCAGTCTTTGACACAGTGTTCAATTTGCCCTTGAAAACAGTATTTTTTTATATAAGTATCTATCTATCCTCGGAATTAAACACTTTCTTCGATCTCCGATCAACTTCGCGAATGTTGTAGTGGACGCTTAAACGTATGGGAGACGTGGAGTATGAATCGTAACCATAGGTCACAATGGTCATGCATGAGTTCATGAGTCACGCAAGAGTCATGCATGGACCAATGTCTTTCGAATCTCTTCTAACCACACTTCCCCACGCGTTACTGAATTAAAACATTCGTTACCCACATTTTGCAATTATATTATTGTGGTGTTATTTAAAAAAAACCAGGACTCCCTTAACCCCCCCATAAACACAGTATAAATAGTATGTGGTGGAATTTTTCCCTTGTGAAGTCTCACAGACAATTTATACGGCGTTTATGGAGTGTTTTGGAATACTGCGTTTTTATAAATAACACCTTTACATTACATACTCTCTCGCTGAGAGAAGGCCTGTGCCCTACCAGTGGGACGTATATAGGCTGCTTAGATTATTAGAACAAGGCTCATTCTGAGACTTCAAAATGCAGCTTCCGTTTCGTTCATAATGCAAAACTGCAAACTCTATCGGTCTTATTTATAAAGAACACGATTCCTTAAAACGCCAATTAAAGTAGTCTGTGTTGGAGATTTTACAAGGAAAAGTCGTAACCACAGATTAAATAAACTGCCTCTTAGGAGTGCTTTAGAGGAATCGTGCTTTATAAATAAGGCTGTATAAATATAAATAATCCAAGGATTATAAATGTTTTTACATAAATAGTAGCAATTGATTGCCAATTTTATAAAAAGACATGTTTGCCTATGTGACGAATTTAGGTAATCAACGAAACGAAATAATATTTTCAAAGCTCAAGAATGTGTACATGTTTACAGCTTTTTTAAGCGCCAATAATGTAATGTTCACTATGGATAACGTTACCCTACAATTTTACATCATCGTGATGATTCTAAAATATATGTATGTGCAATCAAAGCAGTAAGTATTACGTAATCTTTAATTAAATATATCTAGTGACTATAAACCTACATCAACCCTAAAACCGCCGGAGTGAGCTGGGTTACCTCTAAACATAAAGCAAATATCCATTTACTAAGCATTTTAAAAGTACATACCATTGACATATTTAAAAGAAAACACTTTAATTGGTCTCATAAAGTTCGTAGCAACTTTATATTGTACAAAAAAAAATATTATGAACTTATTTAAAATTTTGGATATTGTGTTTGAAAAGTAGCAAATATAAAATAAGACCCATGCTACTTACTGTCTTATTCATATTAAACTTAACTCATTATACTAGCAATATGAGATATACGTGTTATTTATATATAGTAATGGTTTATTATACTATAGAAAATTACAGTAACTAATGTTTTAGTTTCAAGTCCAAAACATAGTCGTCAATTGCTCTACTAATATTATCGTGAATGACATTTTGAAATAAACATAGTATAATGTATGTGAATACATAGTGATATGTACTTATGTTGTTAACATAAAATGGAAGCTATCAAAGACTATTTTTTGAACTTATCATTGTTTGAGATGTGTAATATAATTTTTTGTTTATAAGAAATTATTTGATTACAGTGAAATGTAAAAAATGAAACAAGCTAGGTAAGGTAAATAAATCAAAATATTAATATCACATCTATTTTTAAGAGAGTGCTCTAATCATAACTATAATTTAGGGAATATATTATTATTCAAACTATACTTACTGAAAAAGAAAACTAAGGTCTATCTATGTAAAAAATATATATTTATAAAATAAGATAGTTTATGTCTTCCCCACCTTATAGGTTTAATAAAAATTAAACAGTATGCATAGTCAAATAACAATGCACTCCAACAACTATTGCAACCTTGTTTCACTTTTATTTATTCCTGTGAACTTTGAACTTTTACCGCGACACGCACCCGTCTAAGGTCATCCCAGTCCAACCCACACAACTTCCAGAAAGATCCAAGAATAGAATCTACAAATAGCTTTTTCCAGAAGTTAGCGAAGGGGAGTTATAACAGGATATCATATAAAATGCAAAACGTAAGTGCGTCACCGGGGCGTTCGCCAGCGTCACAGGAATAATTAAAATTGACGGTAGTTAATCATGGTACGAACCGATTACGATGGAACATGTGTCTGTTAGCGCAGCCATTCATACATAAGCAGACTACATACGTTGCACATATCCCATTGGAGGGTACAGAAGCCTAATTATGCGCACCTAATCCTGTCGGAATTCTGACTTTAGTTAGCAATTAGTTAGAAATTTAGTTAGCAATTAGTGTGGAATTTGACAGTTAGACGATTGGAATCGTGCAGGATTTGCTACGCGTAATATAGGAGCAGCGCTTCTCTCAGATAGAGAGTGTACCTTTGGGTCCTTTCTATCATAGATAGCGAGACGAGATACATTTCCATCGACAAACAATCGGTCGGTGCCCAAAGCAATCAAATCACGTCAATCTCTCATGCGAACATTATCTAGTATAATGTAATTTAGGCCGCTCGCACTAACTCGCCGGACCAGGTATTATTTCGGCGGTCAGTGCATATTTCGCTATTGCCTGACCCCTGATCATAGCGAGTTTCAGCTCAGACATACCTGCCTAGGCCACGGATCAGCGTACTGAGAAGTGGCCTACGATCGTAGCAGTAGGGCTTTGTAATCGATGAAGCATGAAATATTTTCGGCGCCAAACATGTGTACAACCATGTTTGGCGCCGAAAGTCCTGACCTTGAAAATAATATTGGTGTTCGATTGTTATTTTCAAGGTCAGGACTTACGAGGATAATGTGTCTGTTTAACCCCGGATTTCTGGTACGCTAAAAATCTATCCATTTAGAATTTTTTAATGACTCGCGATGCTCACACATAGTTATATATTAAACGGGTCTAATCGCGATTACATTAGTAATAATTGAGTGTACTGGCCACTTCAATCTACCCGTGACCACGGCAGCTGCAACGTCGGGAATTTAAATTTTACCTAATAAATAATCGCTATTAGGACCCGTTTAATATATATATTAAATTATCTATTAATTTGCTGTTAACAGCTGTCCGGTCTTTTTTGTACGCACTTTTGCCAACTGACAGAGCAGCTGTTAACAGTAGATTAACAGATTGTTAATGTACGAGAAACCGGGGGTATGTTTAGTCACTTCACATTCACATTTAAGTACGCCGTAAGAGAAACGCCACGTAATTTTATGCTTATCTATGTGCATATTTGCGTGTTACCACAATTCATTAGCTAAAACCTAGACACCAATCTAGAACCACTAGTGACTTTTGCAAGATAACTCAAAGAACCAAATAGTAATGTCTTGAATTATTCCTCTTTCTACACGCCATTTTAAAATGCCAAATCTAGTCAAGTAAAGGTCTATTCATATTACAAGTGGCCAGGTCCGGGCGAACGCAACGATTTCAATATAAAAAATATATTTTATGCCACACCTGCTCAAAAAGCGGGTTTTCGACATAAAATTGTGTACACAACACGGGCTGTATAATAGAAAGCCCTCTATCGCATATTTATGACTGTAGAGGTGAATCGAGGTCTTAGGAGAACGCCACTGCATTTGAAATTCACAAAAATGACCCATCGAGATTCTATCTTGCAAATGTTGCTAGAATTTCTATTAGCTAACTATATTGCCATTAGTGGTCTACGGCGAAATGGTCGAGTGGCAACTAAATAACAATAACTATAAAAAGCCCGAGCACGGCAGTTTAGCTCCCCCTAAAGGACTATCCACACTACAACGGGGCGGCGAGGTGCGAGCGCAACGTGACAAACTAAAATAAACCTTAAATACTGTAAAGGTCAAACACTACAATACCAGCCCAAAAAATCCCATTCACGTGCCGCCGACGGGCCGTCACGGTGACGACTTTTTTTGCACTTGTATGGTAGTCTTCAACTTCGTGAGTATTTAAGCATTATTTCAGATTAAAATCGTGCCGCCCGCACGTCACCAGCTCGTTGTTACGAGGATAGACCTTAAGTCATGTTCAGACAGAGATAACTACTCGCCACGCGTTCAACAGTGTGCGAAAACGTTTTTGAATTTTGTTTTATTTATATTGTCGGTACGTAATGATTATCTCAATAATGTAACTTTACATAATTATAATTCTTTTTTGTTTTCTGTACCGCTATTACATACATGTGCATGATAGGTTATAAAAAAAATATCCTTAGATGCTATCATTGATAGTAACTAAGGAGAATTTTTGCACACCCACAATGGATATAACATAGAGAAACGTAATAGCTTTCACACCTACACGAATGTCACCTGTGGGCTGTGTTAAACAAAAAAAAATGGATTAATTGATTGAAGAGATAAGTGCTTCTCAGGGGACCAAATGTTGTCCATAAAAAATAAATATTTATTCATTTATTCATCAACAAAAGATTTGCTTCAAAATGGATTTGCGGTGAAGTAGGCGCGCGTTGAGTAACCATTTTGTGTCCGAATGTAGCTACAGACTACTTAGCTATTGACGTGCCGAGCCCGGTAATATTACCTATGTGCCCGGACAATTTAACAACAACATAAGCAGTCAGTATCGACGTTCCGTGCCCGGCATGTTGAGAGTGTTACACACTCAAGTGGCAAACCCTGGTCTCTGCCTACCCCTCCAGGATATAGGCGTGAGTTTATGTAATGCTCACTCACTTGCGGTGAAGCGGAACCGCTTTAATGAACTATCTCTCAGAATTTAGCAATAGACCACTATGGCTAAGGTCCAAATTACACTATGCAAGTTCGTAATAGAACTTTGGCCGCATGTGTTCCGTTTCGTACCTTTAAAATTGGATCCAGACTGGTAATGCAACGCGAATCCTGAGTGTGGACGCACAACCAGCAGCACATGAAACGCTCGTAGTGCCATCCACACACACGATTCGTGTCGCATTAGGGCCAGGCCACAACAGTGCTTTGCGACGTCGCATCGCAAAAATTAGAAGAAGAAGAAGAAGTAGAACACGCGCAGTGCGATCCATGTCTCACTAGAAACTGAAATGTTGGTTAGCGTTTTTACGTACGATGTCGTATCCGATGAAATTTTTGCGTTGCGACATCGCATCGCATAGCTGTGCGATGTTGTTTTTGCGATGCGACGCCGCAACGCACCGTTGTGGCCTGGCCCTTCCTCGTTAGATTACATTACACGATACACGCGTCTGGATCCGGCTTTAGGTTTACGTATATTCTTGTCATCAACTCGTTTCCGCTTTATTTGTATTGCGTGAGAAATTCAGTTAATAATGGCTACACCATGTATTATTTAAATAACGCAAAATCTGTAAATCGTTTCTTCAGTATCGACAATTGAACCACTTCCAACAGGCAAAAGTTTTAAATTCTTAATTTTATTTTTAATACAATATTGATCAGGTCAAGTTTCAAGATTGTATAGAAAATAAAATTAACTTTAAACTTTTGCTACTGACTGATCCAATATGCAGAAGTCATAATTCACAATTAATTGATTAAACCCTAAAATTCTCAATTAGGAGGGTTCAGGGAGTAACACCACCGAGGAAAAATAATCATATAATTTTTACAGATCAAATTTGCAAAAAGTGTCAGTACAATCTCTCAATCACGTTAATAGAAAAATTTTAGGACCCATGGCCCTGAACCTGAGGCAAAAAACCAAGGACTAGATAGCACTAACGCCAGAAACGGCGGTGTTTGGCATAAATGCTATCTAGTCCCAGGTTCGTGATCCTAGGTTCTTTGTCGTGGGCCCTAAAAATCACTGTTAACATGATTGAGAGATTTCACTGACACTTTTAGCAAATTTGCTCTGTAAAAAATATATGATTATTTTTTTCCCAGTGGCGCTAGTGTTACTCCCTGGACCCCCTTAATTGAGGATTTCCTGCCTTTGGAGAGCCTAATATCCAGCAGTGTATTATTTTAGTGAGGAAAAACGTCACGGGTTCTAGTAGAGCTCGCCTTTTATTCTCGTATGTAAACACAATTCGCACATAAACGCAAGCGGAGAAAGAGAAGTGATAAATCAATCATTCATTCACCATTGGTTCACCCTTCATTCAACCATATTCATTCACTCAATGTTGCAGTGACGCTAATACAGCGGACGAACATTAGCCGATGACAGAATGACTCGCAAAGCAAAAAGAAAGCATTGCGAGCGTAAGGGACATATAAATAGACACGATACGAGGTCGCGTGGTGCTCAAATTAAGCTCCTTAGTCCTGACCTTGATAATAACAAGGGTTTCCGATTGCTATTTTCAAGGCCAGGGCTTGAGGTTAAAGCCAAGTTGGATCGCAGAAATATTCCAACCCACCATGCATTGCTTGCAAGGAAACCTCTTTTTTATGTTTTAGGTTGATTTTTTCCATGTTTTTGTTCAGAACGCGACGTCGTATCATGTTCATGTGTAAGAGCCCTAAGGAAACGAAACGGAACTTCGGCCCTGGCAAGACGGAAGGGACGTGGGGCCAGGGCGCGGAAAAGACGCGACGCGTATAGAGTTCGCGTCCTCGCCCCGTCTCTACTGCGTGGGCTTCGTCCCGTCCCTCCAGTACGTTTTATTTGACAGTGAATTGGAAAGACGACGCGTCCTTTCCGCGCTCTCGCCCCGCGTCCTTCCTACCTTGCCAGGGCCTTCGATCGCGTGAGTGTAATAAGTGCCCGTTCCAGGGGGCTGGCATGCCTCGGGCCCGCGGCCCTACGGTATGACGCGCGCGTGCGAGCGGCCCAGAGGCAGGTGGTGGTATTAACGCGCGCTGCCCGACTTACTGTGCGCGATGAGCCACTGCAGCGTGATGTCAATGTTGTCCTTCTCCTTGCACGATATCGAGTAGCAGCAGATCTCGCGGTCCTGGATCGCTGACAGGTTCCTGCGGCGGGGGGAGGGTTTGTATTGTAAAGACGTACATTTATAAAATCAAGATATCTACATTTTAAGTTAGCGGTCGTCCATTAATCACGTGAGGCTCGAAAGGGGGGTGGGGGTTCGGAAAAAAATCACGAAATATCGCTAGGGTTGGGGAGTTGTGATATCACGTAAATTACGCACCTTTTACAGAATAAACAATTATTTATTTTTATTTTTTCTTTGAACGCGCGATTACTAAACCGAAAAGCGGTGCGTCACCTTGGCATGACGATTTCCTGGCGAATTTTTTTTTGAGCTACTTTGTACCAAAACCTTACCACGTATCGCCATGGGGGAGACGGGGTGCTTAAAAAGTTTGCCTAAAAAACATCACCTCATTAATGGACGACCCCTTACCGATGCTGGCTGGAATCGAATGCAGCTAAACACTAACGGTCTAATTTGTGGGGACTCGATTCCGCTGGAGCACTCTTGGGACGGAATTGTGGCCGGTTTGTAGCAGGAATTCCTGTCGTAAACCGGCTCTAGATTCGCTTTGGGAGTGTTTTGGTGGGGTCGACTTGTGTTAAATAAGTCTGTAGAAATGTAAGTTGATATTGTATATTAATATCTCGCAGCTGTAAATTGTTTCTGTGAATAAATAAATTTGAATTTGATCTTTGTACATGTGGAAGCTGGCCGGCATAGCGGTCTGGTTTAATTTTGAATTGAAGAGAAATCGTTACATTTGTTTTAGGTGTTGTTCGGTAACCAGCTGGGAAATCGATAGGATGTTGAAAAGATAAAACGAAATAGTACATTGTTCACCGAGAGGAGAAAGTGACCGATTACCGTCGAGGGTGTCGTTTGAAGCCCGAGCCGTAGGCGAGGGCTTTAAAACACCCGAGATCGGGAATCGCAGTTTCTCTCGAGTGATACATAGTGCTTTATACTACACCTGCTTCATCATCACTATCACTACTTATCATTTTGATAGTTTTATTTTACTTTCTACGAAAACTGAATCCTCAAACAACACACAAATTGGAAATGGCGCCAATGGCGTCTGCAATTTTCACATGTTCTTTTTTCAAATTGTTTATCCTGCCGCCGCAGGGTCGCACTGCCAGCCCGACACCATCCAACACACAGCTAGTGGCCAGTGTCATTTTGCGAACTTGGAGATAAAAACACACTGTAATAGTTATTTGTTATGCAAGGCTGCAAAGTTAATTTTTGGCGCGAGTACCTTCTATTGAAACCTGAGCAAGCGAAGGATTCTAGGATTGAGCCACGAGCGAAGCGAGTGGTTCAAATATAGAATCCTGAGCGTAGCGAGGGATTCAAAGGTACGAGACGCTAAATAACTTTGCTGCCGAGCGCAACACACAACTTTTCACCTCACTAAAGCGAGGAAAATGTTAGGTGCAAGAAAAACAGTTTTAATAAATATAAACTATTACGAAACCAATGAGGTTCTATATATATGTAATTTATTGTACGAAACCTTTATTGAATAAAAATATTCGAATTTTAAAAACACTTTCCACGCTAGCGGATAAAGTGCGATTTTCCACGCAGATTTCGAATGATAAACAGAGCTTTTACGAGCTAGTGAGGTGAAAAAACTTTTTTCACTTCTCATGCTCTAAAAGTTCGTCTTTATGTCGTGCGTAGGCGACATAAAGTCGCTTTTTATGCTCTAGAGCATAAAGTAAAATCTTCGTCGAAGACCAAGGCAATCGCTGCAACAGCCACACGAACATCTTTAACTTCATACAACAACCTCTTTATTTTATTTCGTTTCGTTCGTATTCTAAGACCAAGGCAAAGATACCAACAGCCAAAGTACACAATAAAACTTCATGAAATAAACTTATAATTTGTATTTCGTCTCATTTATTATTTTACTATATTTACATGTTGCTGTTTCATTTCCTCGCAATCGAAGTGAAAAGTAGAGTGTACAACTCGTCCATAAAACCCATTTTACACTCGACTTTATATCTATCCTCGCTCGCAAGCTCGCTCGGATGGATAAACGTCTCGAGTAAAATGGTGCGTTTTATGCACTTGTTGTACAATCTACTATTGGCTTTTGATATTTAGGTTACCGGCGCATAGTCTTACCCAAAATTAAAACAGAAAAACCACTTAAGAAATGGATTTTCATACACTTTTCTCTCCCGCTCAGATGCGTTTTCTCCCCGCATATTTGTTCGATATGCAATGACGTACTTTCTACCGTAAATTTGATAAAGTATCAAGGTACTTTCCAAGCAGGTGTAGTATAAAAGTAATTATTTCATTTCCTAATATTCCGTTTGAATTTGTTAGTTAGGGCATCATAGTATATTGCACAACTGGGCCGCGTTTAAAAGAAAAACAATGCATAGTTCTACTACTTTCTACTTCAATACGTGGGTTAATCGACTTTGCAGTGAAAATCGAATTGTCATAGTAAACGATTACTTGCAGTTCTAGAAAATAGGCCCTACATATACAAAAAAAAATAAATACAGTAAACAAAATTGAAACTACAACAAGACGTTCTAATTTCCTTCAGCAACTTTCCATCGTAAGGTTGTCTGAAGAAATTACTTTTAGCCATAAGGCCGCCAATTGTACTATGTACCTTTGGAAATATTTTTTGTTAGTTGTTTTCTCCGGTGTACAATAAAGAATATTCTTATCCTATCTCATCTTCTGAGCGGTGGTAGCCTAGTGGGTAGAACATTGGGCTCGGAAGCGAGAGACCCGTTCGATTCCCAGTGCGGGCATGTACCTATGACTTTGTCTTCTAAGTTATGTACATCTGTGAAGTTATAGTAGCAATACCACTCGCTAACGGTGAAGGAAAACATCGTGAGGAAACCTGAGTGTCTGAGCTATTCACATACCTTAGCGTTGAAATCGCCAATCCGCGGTGGGCACGCGTGGTCGTTAAGCCCTTACTCTCTCACTGAGAGAAGGCTTGTGCCACAGTACAAATAAAGATAGTAAAATTGCGAGGGTTGTGTGGCTCAGCGACGCCGGGCGAGCGCGCGAATGTGAAGGCACGAGGGGCTCCACAAGGTGCATCATTACTTATGTTAGTACTGTTCTTTTTATTTGTAATTTACCGTTGATAAATAACCTATCCTAAATAATCCTATTGAATCGCTCGTAGCCCCGGCTGCCTGAGTGATCTTAAACGATCACGAAGGTTAAGCAACACTGGGCGCGTTCAGTGCATGGATGGGTCGCCGTCTATGCCTAACACTAGTGGCATTTTTCCGAGCGGTTCCGTGCTTCGCAAGGCACGTTAAGCTATTGGTGCCGGCTGCCGTCGATAGATGGCAGTCGTTAAGCCAAGTCAGAGGCCTTAGGGCGGCTTGACAACTTCTGACAGTAGACGAGCCACTAGTCTACAAGCCTCCACCAATCCGGACTTGGCCCCCGTGGTGGAGTATGGCCTATACCTTCCTCAGGGAAGAGACCCGTGCCCCTCGGTGGGGACATAATGGGTTGATGATGAAATAACTTATTTATTTCTAACTCCATGTAGATTACGGTACACATTGTTACAAACAACTCTCTACGGTACTTACATTTCTTTTTCTCAGGGTACCTTAAATATTGCTTTGTTCTCGCTGTTGTTGATGCAACCATAAACATAACAATATGTTAGTTCCATTTTGCCAATGGTCTTGAGCGAGGTGCGTGCAGGTAATGCGCAAGTCGCAAGTTCAATGAAATCTAACTCGGCGTGCCGGCCGGGCCGGGCGCATTGGACAACCCGTCTGAATACCTCCCGTACCGGTCGATATTTGTCTGTGTGTGTGTGTATGTGTGTGTGTGTGTGTGTGTGTGTGTGTGTGTGTGTGTGTGTGTGTGTTTAGCGGCGTGTACACACGCGGAACGGAATGAGGCTGTGTGTGTGCGGCTGCGCTCGCGCCTTTCTATGGAGATTGCCTAGCGTGCCTGTGCCCTGCAGTAGGACGTATATTATAGTCTACATAAAAAAAGTAAACAAGGGAAGCTCGGTTGCCCAGGTGTTAATTATTAACTGTTTACTCACATCCGCTCGATGAGGCCGTGCTCGTCAAGTGCGTGCGGCAGGTCGCGCTTATTGCCGAGCACGAGCACGGGTATTCCAGTCAACTGCTGCTTCTCCAGCAGGCTGTGGAGCTCGTTGCGCGACGCCTCGATCTTGTCCGGGTCGGCTGCGTCCACCATGTAGCTGGAGGAAAACTTGGGCCGTTACACTTTATTGCACACAAAACATTACATTTGACATTACATACAAAATAACATACACAAAGGCCAGCTTATCTCTGTGAGAGATTTCATCCAGCATCCAGTGTCAGTGACTTTAAAGATGATGGAGTTAGAATAGAACCTACATCCTTCGTTGTAACATCTAACTACATCCTTTTTAAGAAATATCGGGAGTGAAATGAAAAACCGGCCAAGTGCGTGTTGGGTCACGCGCAATGTAGGGTTCGATAGAAAGAGGGTTTTTTTATCTCCTTTACAGAACTAACAACTTCATCGAAGTCATTTTCAATGGATTTTGTACGAAATTTTACTTTTATAAGTTGGTTGCCTATTACTCGTTAACTAGCAAAGCCTACTTAGCCGTGATACTTTTCGTTTTAAGTTCTATGTATGTGCTACTACCCTGAATTTTTTCACGTTTCTATAATCAACCGCTAAGCCAGAAGAGGGGGGGGGGGGAGTGTGGTGTGTATGGTCTGACGGCCAGGATGCTACGCTCCATCGCCCGTTGGCAAACCTTGAGCCCGGTCTTCTGATGTTCGGTCAAAGACCAGGTCTGAGCACCGTAGGTTCGGATGGGCAGAATTATTATTAATTTTTATTTCAGACACATGGCATCCATATTGTGTTAGTATGTACTTACACAGTAAATAGTAAATTCATATTTTAGTGTTAGTAAAGTTAGTACATTGAAAATAGGTACATACTTCATACAATACAACAAATTGATATCACTGTTGCCTAATCCCATGGGAGATAACGCAGCAGAGGGATGTATAGGGACAGTCCAACCTGGTCTGTGGTCCAACCTATCCGTTATCATGCTTAGAGAGCCAGCATCTGGTCTCAAACACCACAAGCAAAAAGTTACATAATAAAGTATTCGTAACATCAATATCAGCTACTTATCAATCAGTTTTGTTAAATAAAATACGTACAAGTCATAAATAAACTAGTGGCCCCTATTTTGTTTTGACTAGTATATAAATAAATACAGGTCAATGTTATGACAGGGATAGATAATCATTCAAACGCTTCTTGAAGGTACCAATAGTGGGACTAGTGCAATTATGTTCTGTGGCAGTGCGTTCCACAGCCTAACCGACTGGACGGTAAAGGAGTCCCTGTAGCTCCAGTGTGGGGTATCAATGCTTAAAAATATTGTGGGTGTAGGAAGATAAATTTTGGTTTAGGGTTCCGTTTGCGAAATATTAAGCTTTAAAGCGCAATTTTTTGTCCGAGTAGGGCGTCCTTCCCCCTTCTCTTGGCTAAAGCCTCAAGAAGATAAAACCCTCTCTTTCTACGGAACCCTACACTGCGCGTGGCTCGACACGCACTTGGCCGGTTATTTTTCGCGATTTCTCCACACTTATCGTAAAACAGTTCTGAAACTGTCGCCCACGACACAGGCTGCGCCTAGTGTGGGGACACTATTACTTATGTAGTTATATTTTTTACCATCCCACCTGTCCTATTTTTAAAAATAACATCGAAAAACATTGTTATTTTCAAGATCAGCACTAAGGAGGTTAAAACAAACTTCTATAAGCCTCGGAAACAATGATGTGTCATAAAGTACCCTTGTAGCAACTTGAGACCTATACCAAAGGCTTTTAAAAATACATATGTATTTTTCTAAACGGGAACTTTGTAGCTTGCTGAAGAGAAAAGTAATTTGACATTAAAATATGCCGATATCCTTTGTTAATTCACCCCTCGCTACATCGACGCGCGCGCTTTGATGCGAAAATGAAGTGATCGCAGCCTGTTTCTCAAATTCATTCATTCGTTCGTACGTTAATTCTTGAGTGTTTTAAATATACCTATTTTAAATGTCACCTGGGCCGAGTTTCAAAAAACTACAATTCGTAGTTCATTATGACAAATCGAGGTACATTGTTGGAAATCGACTTTGGAATGTACATCCAATTGTCATAGTAAACCATAAATTGTACTTCTATGAAACAGGCCCCAGGTGTATAATTCTAATGCTTAAACTCTGTAGAGAGCGTGGTCCTGTCAGCTCCGTCGGCCTGATTCCCAAGAATAAATAAATAAATAATAATTTACAGCAAAACAGCATTACAGCAAAAATACATACTTTGGATATTTTTAACGATACATTACTTAAGTTCAAAAGAAAGCTATTTAAATATCTTTAATTCTTGTTTATTTAAATAGTTTATTTTTATCTTTTAGTCTATAATTTAATTTACGTGTATCACAGTTTTGTTAAGTCTTATATAAACATAAACATAACATAAACATAACATAAACATTTACATACAGGCACATACATTGCTTCTGGCCCCACACTAGGATACCCTGTGTCGTGGGAACCAGAAACAACGACATCACAAACATGTAAACATCCAAGACCTGGGTTTTTTTTTTATCCCCAGCCGGGATTCGAACCCGGGACCTCTCGCATGGCATGCAGATGCACTACCGCTGCGCCACGAGGTCGTCATGTCGGTCATATGCATGCTGAGACACCTGAAGTGGGTGAGCAATTACTATGTTATGTGTGTTTTTTCTTCTGTGAATGTTTTGTTGTATTTCCTGTTGGATGTCCTAAATAAATAAATATACAATAAACAACTTCCACACAGCACAATCACTTGACCAGCCCTTATATCACGTAACTTTCCACTCTATCGGGTCAACCATTTTAACGACTTCAAAGTGTCAAAATGTGTAGGTATGGTATTTGACAGTGCGGAGTGGGTTAAATCAGACAACTCCTGGTCCCAAACTAGGATACCCGGCGCTATGGTAACCAGGCGAGGTCATCACACACATGGAAATAAATAATTGGTCACTATGTGCTGAGCCATCAACCATGCCTGACGGGTTTCCTCATGATGTTTACGTGATTTTGTAATAACAATACCACCCATGTGTACTTCACACAGCACCCCAATCTGCTGTGTAGGAAAATATCTCGAGCGTCTAAGGTGACATACCTTAGCGCTTTAGATCGCCACGGCAGCGATGGGCACTAGAGGTGATAACGCCCGTACTCTCTCTCTGAAAGAAACCTGTACCAGACAATTGGGACATTTAAGGACTGCTTATCTGCTTACCCAAGTATGGCAGTACATCCTCGGAAACAGCCCAATTGGTTAGCACGCTTGAATACTAAAACAGAGGTCGTGGGTTCTATACCTACTGGAGGCCGCCTTACTGGATGTGTACAAATGGCCTCAGTCTGGGTGTATTGCCATGTTTATGAAGTTCTCGCCCGGTTACCACGGCACTGGGTAACAATGGCGAAGGGTCCATATAGGCCGATTCCCACCGGCTTCCCTTTTAGAAATAAGACTCCCACCAAATCCAAATTTGGTACACTCATAATGGTACACCATATTCAAATTTGGTACACGCACTCCATGCGGTGGTAGCCTAGTTGGTAGAACATTGGACTCGGAAGCGGGAGACCCAGGTTCGATTCCCAATGCGGGCATGTACCTATGACTTTGTTTTCTAAGTTATGTACATTTGTGAAGTTATAGTAGCAATACCACTCGCTAACGGTGAAGGAAAACATCGTGAGGAAACCTGAGTGTCTGAGCTATACATATACCTCAGCGCTTGAAATCGCCAATCCGCGGTGGGCACGCGTGGCGATTAAGCCCATACTCTCTCCCTGAGAGAAGGCCTGTGCCCCAGTTCGAGTTCTCCATACATTTTATCAAAACAACCCGGAATTGTAGCGGCTTACCGCGGCCATAGTAGCCGCTTTGCACAATACTATTCTGTACCGTGAGGGCAGTGTTGCCAGATGTATTCTATGGAATTCTGTAGGGCGAGACCAAAAAATCTGTAGAATTCCGTAAATTTGCGCTTACAAAATCCGTAGTTCTACAGACTTTTTCCAAAGCTTTTTTCTACTGTACCTGAAGCTTAAAATGTTATTGAAAGTTAGTAAATAGTGAAAGGAAACATACACTTAACTGAATTCACTCGACCATAGACAAAAATTAGCCAGAAAGTGGATTTTTGTATACTCTGCTGAGTTCTGTCTATGGTCGAATCAATTCACTGATAACTGGGCTAAATTCCGCTAAGAGTGTGTCACCTTAAATAGTTATTATTTAAAGTTCTCACAAGAAGTGTCGAATGTGGAGAAGAAATAAGTCTTATTTGAATACTCCACAACACAGCACGAATTACTGAAAATTATACCCACGGACGAAATTCTCAACGATGACTTATATATTTTAATCCAGAAATATTCGCAATTTTGAACCTGCAAGTAAGTACACACGCGTGCGGTGCGCCCAAGAAAAGAAGGATAGAGATAGAACATACGCAACGCGACCAATCTGAAAATGCGTTTCTATATGGCCGACAGCATACCCGGTCGCAGCTAACATAATTTAGTCGGTTGGTACACAAAACCGCAGTTGACACTTGACACTCTTGACAGTGACACTGATACTTCAGATCAGTTCAGCACTTCGCTCAAAGCGATAACGTTCCGTTTTAGTGTTGCGTGAAGTGGGTGAGCTGAGTCAGCTGCTCAGCTATGTGTGTAACGAAACGCAGGTCGTATGAATAGTCCTCAAGTTATTTCTACGACGATTGCGTTTCGTTACTTACAGAAAAAGTGCATTCTATCCAATTAGTCAGAAATTCCGTAGATTCACTTATGATTTCCGTAGGTCTGTGTCACAAAGCCTAAATCCGTAGATCTCCGGATTTTTCCGTAGATCTGGCAACGCTGCGTGAGGGGATCCTAGTTTAGGACCGGAACAAGTGATTGTGTCGTGTGGAAGGTATTATTTATTTAGTTTTTACTTACACAATAGCATTGACACCTCGGCAGTACCTCTCCCACATGGATCGAAACCGGGGCTGGCCACCGATATCCCATACCTAAAACATAAAATGGGACAAGTTAAAGTGCATTGTCCGAAATCATCATCATCATCATCAGCCATTTGACGCCCACTGCAGGACATAGGCCTCCCTCATGAGTTTCCAAGCTTCCCATTCTTGTGCCGCCCGCATCCACTGACTCCCCGCCACCGTAACCAGGTCGTCAGATCATCTGGTGGGGCGCCTTCCGCCTTCTTTCCGTCGTCCGTTCTGCGGTCGCCAGGTCAGAACTCTTGGTTGGGGTGTAGGAAAGGGTGGCCGTACCTGGGACTTAGAAAAATTTTGACCAAAATTTTTTTTATTTATTTTCCATTGTAATCATATTTTATATGTCGAAAAAACCATAAGATACATTTATTTGTAGCAACCAGTACACATAAGCAAAAATAGGTTCGAAGTTCCAGGATGGAGCGGAGCGCAGCGACGCTCCATCCTGAAACTTCGGGTGTTAGTTCTTTTTTTTTATATAAAAGCGAAAAAAAATATTTCACTAAAAAACTTAGTTTTGAGTCAAACAAAAAAATTTTTTTCTAAGTCCTATATATGGGCCACCCTTTGCTACACTCTGACCGAACTCTTCGCCCCACCGGCCATCAGTTCTCCGAGCTATGTGCCCCGCCCACTGCCACTTCACCCACCTTAGACTGAGCAATTCTTCGAGCTATAGCAGTAGCTCGGGTTCTTCTGCGGATGTCCTCATTCCTGATTCGATCACGAAACGATCACGATCACGACGATGTCCGAAATATTGACACAGTGTTTTTAATAACTCGCGATGCTCATACATAGTAACATATTAAACGGATCTAACCGGAATTATATATTCTCTAATCTAATTACCTTTGATTCCCGACGTTTGGGCAACGTTGCAGCTGGGTAGACCACCTACCCTCACTACAATAATTGACTGTACTCGCCACTTCAGTCTACCCGTGACCACGGCAACTGCAACGTTGCCGAAACGTGGGGAATCTAAGGTAATTAAATTTTACCTAATAAATAATTTTATACTCGTATATAGTATTTTCTCAGGTTAACACGAGCACGTCTAGTGAAACTGAATTTGCACGGATATTTACTCGTTTAGTCTATATGAATTAGTTGTTTTGTAGATTTAGAAAGGGAATTTTAAATTCAATAGGTAACTAATAATTAATATTTTTGAGTTTATATAAAATAATTGTTTTGCCAATTTAAGTTTCTATTCCAAAATTATTTTAAAACGTAACTTAATAATTTTTTTTTTTTTGTAATTTTTGCCGAGGGTAGTAAACTAACAGTTAAATGCTTTCAAAAAGACGCCTGTCACCTCAGTCTACCGAGAACACGGGACTTGCAAAAGTACCGAAACTGTGGAAAATTGTAAAATGAAAAAATAAACGAGTAAATATCTGTGCTAATTCTGTTTTTATTAATTTAATATGACCTGTTAAATATATTACTATATTGACAATAGTTACAAATGATAACTACTTCATTTTAAAAGTATAAGGTCAGTAAATATAATGCTAAAATTGTAAATTTATTATAGTAAATTAATAATACGGCACCTCAAAATTTTGGTTTTGCCAGTGCCAACTGAGTGATTTTACTGCGAAATGTTTTTGTTGAATATTTTATGAATATATTAAATGCGCTTATGTTATTGTGTGCCTTATCTATGTAATACATACTTGTATCATCAAGTAGAGTTCACATAATAAATATTATATGCTTGTGTAGCATTGTGTAAACTACACGATGACTAACAATGTAGTGATACTTTTCTCGTTTAGGGTTTGTATTATAAAAACAAAAAACCCAACTGTCTACAACTAGGCGTACCACGTATGGGAATTTATTGAACTTTAAGTTTCTATGTTGAAAAAAAAAACGGAAGGTCTTAGATCCGCCTATTATAAGTTTTTCTTATCCAAAGAGCAAGCTTTCGTTGCTTTTTACTAAGATATGTGATACCCGCTGTTCGCCATTTCGCTTTTTGTGAGGGCAGCTAGCTAGTGACACTCGCATCGACACTACATTTCTTTGGACACCTCATTTGTCAAAATCGCTCTAGCCCGTTATAAATAAACATAAATACTTTATCCACACAATCGCGCGAAAACATTAACCCCGCTTTGCTTACGCAGTGGGTAGATAAGTCATCACAGTCATATAGGATAATTATGTATGCCAGACATTCAAATGTGTGAAAGTTGAAGGGCAACATGAACATGTTTTTAGGATTCCGTACCCGAAGGATGCCAAACGAGACCCTATTACTAAGACTTGTTGTCCATCTGTCTGTCTGTCTGTCTGTTACCAGGCTGTATCTCATGAACCGTGATAGCTAGGCAGTTGAAATTTTCACAGATGACGTATTTCTGTTGCCGCTATAACAACAAATACTAAAAACGGAATAAAATAAATATTTAAGGGGACTCCCATACAACAAACGTTGTTTAAGGACAGCGCTCGCCATCTAGTGGCCATCTATGTAACCTTCACAGCGCCGATGTCATGTCGTTAAATTTCAATGTTAAACGCTTCTTGTTGGTTTCTATAGATGGCGCTGTTCTCAAATTCGATCTTTGTCTAATGTTGTATAGATAATGGTAGGGAACCCTTCGAGCGCGAGACTGACTCGCACTTGGCCGGTTTTTCGGAGTAGGTTTTGGAAAGAGCGAAGAGTAAGGATATGAGAAGAATGAAGAAACTCGAAGCGCTCTTTTAGATAGAAGGGGTTCCTGGATTAAACAGTACGCAATACAGAAGAGAGAGTATGTGCGAATTCCGGCGGGGACAGATTATTGAATGAATAACATTAACATTTAACATTAAAATTTTCTTACAAATGACGTGAACGTTGGAGCCTGTTTGCCGAGCTGAATAGTTTCAGGAATTTCGTATTATAAAAGTGCCCACAATCCACCGTTGTGGATTAGAGAACAGTAAATAGTGAAATTCTGGTTAACCAGCAAGATCTGACCTGCGGCGCCTTGAACTCGGCGCGTGGATTCGACAAATCATTTTTTTTTTAAATACACTATTTTATATCGAGGTGTTCAATGTTTTCTTGATTTCCATAACATGTACAGTAACACCATAAAGCCTACATCAACAAGGCTTTAAAAAGATGAGGCGCCCAGATATCCCGCCTTTGGCAGGGCCGGGACCGCTCTTGGATTCGGGAGAACTCCGACCGAGCCTTGCCAGCCACTCCTTCACCATGCAGGCAGTCCGATTATGGAAAGATTTACGGGTGGAAGTACGGAAAGCCAAGTCCCTGCCCATTTTAAGGCTACGGTAAAGGAGTACTATCTCGCTAGTTTACTGTAATATTTATGTCCTGTACTCCTGTCAATATGTATATTCTGTTAAGTGGGTTTAACTTATAAATTTATGTTTTTATATATAATATAAATTTTATTTTTATTTGTGTAAATTATTTGTATGTATCTGTCGATAATTTAATATAAGTACTCGGTAATGTACAATTTATAAAGCTCTGAAACTATCATTTTGTATATTTGTACATCTACTTCCTTCTCCAATGTATTAGTCCAGTGCATACAAAGGTTGTCGGGAAGAGATCACTTTTAGTGATAAGGCCGCCATCTGTACTCTTAGGTTAAGAAATATCTGTGTAATTTCCATTTATGTACAATAAAGTGTTCTTTATCTATCTATTTCATTCATTCAAAAATTGAGAAATTTTGCGCGCACCTTTATTTTCTACGTCTTATTTATAAATAGCTTTTGTTGTTCCACGCAATTGAATTAATAAAACTTAAAACATAATTACTTTTTTTTTTATTCTTCTTTTTATAATTTTCAAGAGGCCTTGTTGTTGGTTTTGCACAACAAACGCGATGTTCTCTATATGGTTAAAAATAAACAATAAATGTAAGTATTTATAATCCGACAACTCAGATGACATTATCGTCGTCTTAGAGTGAAAACCTCGGAAATACAATTTTGAAATAAAATACATTTTTACGTTTCTGGAAAGAAAACCTCGTAGCGCATGTTCTGATTTCATTCCTATAATCATCCGATAATCGTAACGCCATCTATGAATTGTCATGAGAACCTCGTAAATACTCGCGAACCTTAGTTCAGTGTGAATACCTTGTAGCGGACGTTTCGTTTTCTGTTTGAAAAAATATTATTCGGAATTTATCAACTAATATTGTATAATTGTGTGTTTTTGTGAAAACGGTAAGTACTGTTCATCTTTTAATTGTATTTTTGTGCAGATGAAACCAAAACTGTAGGATTTGTGACCAGTTTTCTATTTTATTAGACTGACAACCTCGTCAAGTTGCTCGATTTAGTTTTTTAACCTCGGAAAGTCATGTACGAGGTTTTCATTCGATTTGCACTGAGAATGAAAACTACGCATGGATGGTTACGAAGTAATCGTATTACAAGATAATTCTATGAAAACCCCTGACATGAGTAAACAAGATGATGCAGTAAGATTATTAAGATATATCACCTAAATCTAATTTATTGTTTGATAACTCATATTTTTACGTAATATTATGAGTGAAATTAATAAATAAGAGGGTTACATCTTATATTTTGGTTACGATTACCTCGTAAACGCACGTACTGAGTTTGCGAGGTTAAAAGTAATAATACGATTAACTCGAAAATGTACATACGATTATTTCTTTGAAAACTAATAAAACTAAACAAATTCAATTACTAGGTTTTTGTATTTAAATTTATATGAAAAATTAGTAGAAGGTATTTTATTATTTGTTTTAGTTCAACATGCTGGATCCTGGTGATGGTAGATGTTCTCCTGAAATTGTTAAAAGCTATTATTCATTGCGAAGTGGGAAAAAAAAACGAAAATTAAATAAAGATGCGAAGATAGCAACAAAGATAAAGAAAATCGATGCAAATTCAAATCAGGAAGACATGTCTAACGATGTAGAACCGATTATTCAATCTTGTAATCAAACATCAAATGATTCCATACCAGACAGTACATCTGCGTTTATAGTAAATGACACGAGCTCTTGTGCAAAAAAACGAAATCCGATCGCGCTTGCTGAATTATTAAATTGTACTGAAAAAATTGTCCCCAGTAAAGAAGCTCTTTCTAAAATATCAAACGCCTCTGGAACACAAAACACTTCTCCTTCGTCTGTAAATGGTCTGGAAGATGTTAAACCCAACTTACTCGCTAAATTGTGTCTAGACGTGATAAATTCTGCTAAAAAAATTGTCACTCACGCTCAAAAAGCAAGTCTAGAAAATTCAATTTTTTTTAGCACCGACTTACTAGCTAATGATAATGAGCCCTCAACTTCACTAGACAATTTCGATGAAGAGATGGGATGTTATATAGCAGAAGAAGTTACCCTGCTAAAGGATTCAGCGAAACAACCTTCTCTTAACACTTTGATGCACCAGGATTTGCAACAAGGGCCATCAGTGTCACCGAGAAGTACTCCAAATTATGTCGATTTGCTTTGCGCAATTGAGTCACCTCAAAATCTTTACGATGCTCCAGACGTTCCTCCTTTATGTTTTCAAGATCCAATGCTAAGTTGTGCTTCACCTCATTCAAATGACGGTGATTTCTCCCCTGATGATGGAGACCCCGACTATCAACCCAATGAATTAGCGAGACACTCATCGGCTGAATCTGTTGACTTAGAAAGAAACGCAACTGAGACTAATGAAAAACGCCGTCGTGCAAAAAGAGGAAGACCAAAGAAGGAAAGTTGGGTAAGTGAACTGAATAAAAATAAACGCATGAAGGGGGAGACTTATGAAGGTAGAAGAAAAACTGAAGAAGGAAAAGTAGTTTTCGATATTCGCAGAAACGAACGTTCTATGAAATCTAGATGTGACCATACAGAAACAACAAAATATTTTCAATGTTGCAAAGTTACAGAGGAGAACAGGCAGACAAATTTTAATGATTACTGGAAATTGTCCTGGCAAGGAAAGAAAGTTTGGATTCAAAAGACAGTTCATTGTCAAAGTGTGTCGAGACGGAAATGTGATATCGTTAATGCACGAAGAGATCATACTTACAAGTACACAGTAACCACGCCTGAAGGACAGTTCACAGTTTGCAAAAAAATGTATTTGCACACTTTCGACATAGGGGAATGGACTGTACATAACTGGTCACGGAACGAAGCTCATAAGACTCACATTTGTAACAGAAACAGTATAGTAAAAGAACAAGAAGAACAAGGAAGAAAACACTTACGAGATTTTTTGAGTATGTTGCCAAAGTTAGAGTCGCATTACTGCCGAAAATCCACATCTAAACTTTATTTAGAACGTATCTGGAACAGTAAACAAAGCCTCTACCGGGAATACTTAAACTATCTTACAGAAAAAGGGAAAGAGGACTGTAAAGTGTCAAATTTCATATTTTGGGAGGAATTTGACAAGATGGACCTTTCTTTGTTTTCACCCAAGAAAGACGAATGTGATATCTGTTGCGCCCATAGAGTCGGTAACATAAGTAATGAAGATTACAATGCACATATTTTGCGAAAGGATACGGCAAGGCAGGAAAAATCTTCAGATAAAAATATCTCCGATCCATCTGTGAAAGTTTTTACCTTCGATCTGCAGGCAGTTTTACTTTCTCCTGCATTAAACGCTTCAGCTCTCTACTATAAAACTAAACTGAAGGTTCATAATTTCACGATTTTTGACATGAAAACTTCTGAAGGGTATTGCTTCATCTGGCACGAGTGTGAGGGAGGCGTGACTGCTGATGAATTTGCCAGTGTTCTCTTCCATTTTTTGAACACTAAGATTGATGACACTGTTAGCCACGTTATTTTCTGGAGTGACGGTTGCACGAATCAAAACCGAAACGCCATCCTTGCCAATGCCTTGCTTCTTGCTGCGGTACAAAAATCTATAACTATAACCCATAAGTATTTAGAAAAAGGGCATACGCAAATGGAGTGCGATTCGATGCACGCAACAATAGAAAGAAAACTAAAAAACCGAGAGATCTATTCGCCAGCACAGTATGTTGAAATCTGTAAAACAGCCAGATTAACAAAACCCTACAACGTCATATACTTGCAACATACTTTCTTTCAGAAGTTTAGTTCTCTGCCGTATCTTAATTCTATTAGACCTGGAAAGAAAACTGGGGATGCAACAGTCTTTGATTTGCGCTGCATCGAATACCGCAGTAATGGCACAATTTTTTATAAAAAGGGACACATCGAAGATTTCACACAGCTATCTAAAAGAATTAAAATGCCAGGCCAGTCTGATAGTATGCCGTTGTTATATGATTCCAGACTCCCTATTCCAAGATGCAAGTACATTCATTTACAAGAATTAAAGACCGTGTTGCCTATTGATGTACACTCTTTCTACGACCAACTACCGCATCAATGCAGTGAACATAGACGGAATAACACTTGTACATGCAGAAGAGTAGTATTGCCAGAATAATTGTTACTATCACTTTTTAATTACAACAACAATTATAGTAGCTATGTAGTAGCTGTTGAATTTACTACTACTGCTACTACTCAAAAAACAATGTGATATTAACTGAATTTTGATTAGGCATGTACCTATTAGATTAAAGGTGCAAGTTGGTAGCCGACTGCACGCAGCAGCAGCAGACGGTCGTCGCGACACTACCGGTTTGTATGTATTTCTATGAAAACTTTGTGTCGCTTAGTGCGGAACGTATTTCATAGAAATGCATACGAACCGGTAGTGTCGCGAAGACACGTCGTCTGCTGCTGCTGCGTGCAGTCGGCTACCAACTCGCACCTTTAAGTATAAAGCAAGTTAAGGACTCAAATCGTTAAGACTGAAATGCCTTAAGAGTTTACAAATTGTTAGCCGGTGTGCTTTTTATGTTTTGTACTGATTTTACAAACTGTGAGCCAATGTGCAATTTCAGTTTGGTACTGATTTTGTTAACAGAATATTTAGGTTACCTACCTATATGTTTTTCTAAGTAAATGCTATAATTTCCAATGTCACGCATCATTAAAACTCTAAGTTAAGTTATGTCAACCTCATAACGTTAATTTTCCTAATTTTTTTTACGTTAATATTAACTTCACGACAATGTATGAAGAACAATAATTATATTATGTAGTAGCTGTTGAATTTATACTACTGCTACTACCTAAAAACAATGTGATATTGATTAAACTTTGAATACCTATTAGATTTAAATATAAAGCAAGGTAAGGACTCGAATTGTTAAGACTGAAATACCTTAAGAGTTAACAAATTGTTAGCCATTGTGATTTTTAAGTTTTGTACTGATTTTTTAATTTGTTAGCCAGTGTGCTTTTTTATGTTTTGTACTGATTTTACTAACTGTAAGCCAGTGTGCAATTTCATTTTGGTACTGATTATGTTAACAAAAAAGTTAGGTACCTATATGTTTTTCTAAGTAATAAAGTTTTTCTAATGATCCTATTCTATAACAAACTGTAGAGACTGACTTTACGCCAATTACTTTGATATTATTATCTATGGAAAAAAGATATTCGTTCTATAAACCGAATTAAGTGGTTTTTTTTTAAGTTTTTACTATTCCGTAAGTTCATTTGGAAGAAATATAGGTATTACCAGTTGAATGTTATGGTTAAATACATCTTTTAAATTAAATAACACATCTAAATAAAGATAATTATATGAAAACAAACGAATTTTCACTTCTTCGTATCAGTGAAAACCTAGTACATGCATGTGTTATGCGGAGTTTTTTATAAGAAAACCTCTGAAGTAGCATTATATGCATTTTGGGCAATATATTAAACTTATCATTGAATAATATGAAAAGTCATTAAATTTGTAAGTAAAATAGCAAAGAAATAGACAATGTGTGGTACAAAAAAGTTTCAGGACGCAGTTTTTTCTTCCTCCTGAAAAGTTACATCTTTTGCACTCACGAGTTTTTCACTCTAAGACGACGTTATGTAAATCGAATATTTAGAAGTCTGAGAAAAAAACTCAACCTTTTCGACATGTTTCAGGAATGATGCATTACAAAAATAACCCTGTATACCTAAAATAGGATCAACACGGTAAATTTTCGGGCGCAGTTTTTTACTATAGTGCTGCCAATTAGCTGAGTTTCGAGCATGCATGCATGACTTATCTTCGTTCTTGCTTATCTTTTGTGGATGTGGCAAGTGTAAAATATATTACATACCTATTTAGTAAAAATAGTTGTTTTATTATATTTGCCACAAAAATAACAATTTTTGAGAGCTATCACGCGCAATTTTTACCATTACTAGGTAGGATGTTTTTCTTAATTTTGGATTATGGACACTATAATTAGAATAAGACAATAAAAAAAACTTCTAAAAACCGGCAAAAAGGTCAGCAAAAGACCATGTTAATTTTTGGGTATGGTGCCATGACCCAGGCGTTTCTTAAAAACCTCGGATATCATTGATGTGGAAATAAAGTGATACCTATAATACTTTTACTAACGTAGGACGATATTTGAGTACGTATACATTTTACACGGTGGATGCAAGCCGCTTCCAACCGGTCTTTTTGGAAATCCATGGAGGAGGCCTATGTTCAGCAGTGGACTTCTTGTGGCTGAATGATGATAATGACATTTTACCATAACTCTCCCCCTAAACAAAATCCTGGCTGCGCCCATGGCTGGGACCACAACCTTTTTGGAGGGCTAGATCGTCGCCTGTCAGGGCTTGTGACTCGAAAGCCCATAGGAATAATTAGTTAATTAAAACACTAACTGTATACTGTGCCTACCTTAATAGTAACATTTCCTTTAGTGATTTTGCGCATGTTGAAGCCAACTGTTGGTATCATGTCTTCACTGAACTGGCCGGACTGTAAAGAAAAATATTAACTATCAACTACTTTCTTATTTACATAAAGGCAAAATAAGAAGAAATTGAGAAAAATCGAAAATTTTTATAAAAATTGTGTTTAATACATTTTTTTCATTAAATAACAATGGAACTTTTAAATGGAAGGAGATGATACTCCTAGCTGTATTCACGTGTTCCAAAGAGTTTGTGCACCATTGTCAAATAAATCACGTACAAATTAGAACAAGAAAGCAACAAGCAGTTGACTGGTAGAAAATGCTTATAGCATTAAGTTCGCTGCATTGTGCGATTTTTTTAGGTGGAATAAACGTATCGATAAATAAATAAATAAATAAGAAGAAAGTGAAAGAAATGCGTGTCTTGGGGGAATCAGCCCATACACGTCCACCGCTGGACATCGCGGTCCAGCAGCAGACGAGTGTGAGCTGATTCTTATTATTGATTGAATCATTGAATCAAAACAAGGCAGTAGCTTGACTAAAGTGTACTACAAGCCATGTTGAGCAGTAGTAGCATATCAGTAAAACCCTTGCCTCACATACATTTTTTAATTTATAGTAACAACCAGTGGCATAATAATAGGGTGACAGGGCTGGCAAAATGCCACGGGCCCCCAACCTGAGGGGGCCCCCGAACTATGAGGCCACAAGCTCAGAAGTAACTTAACATTTTTAACAAAAATTTGAAACAATTGTAATGTTTATATATGACTACTTTAGATCAATTAAAGTTGGGCTATATACTACAACTAAAGACCATAAATTATGTATTTTTTATTTTTACTGGGAGGGCTCCATCTAATGAATTTGCCACGGGCCTCAGTTACACCACTGGTAACAACATCACTCACTAACTGTGAAGGAAGACACAAATAAAGAAACATTACATAATAATAAACATCACATTAAATAAATATAACATTAAGAATCTTATTATCACATTTTGCAACTTCCAAATAAGCAGTTTGCATAGTTGTAGATATGAAAATAATTGTTTATTCACATTTAGAGCTTCGTATTGAAAAACACTTCAAGTTTAATAAACCTTGATTGTGAAAGTAAGGACCATTGTTCAGAAATGACACTGATTTTAGAATATATATTTTTATATTAAATACTAGCTGTCCCGGCGAACTTCGTAACACCACAGAAAACGTTTGTATGGGAAATAGAAAAGGGCTGTTTTTAGGTTTTTCCCGGAAATTATTTGATTTTTTCTCGCCTTTTAAACCTTCCCAAGACCTCCACGAACATTTCAAGACTAAGATAAGATAAATCCGTTCAGCCGTTTTCGAGTTTTAGTGAGACTACGAACAGCAATTGATTTTTATATATATAGAAGATATATTATGTTTCTTTTCTATATTTTTTTATCTGCAATCAGTCTTTAACTTTTATCAGATTTGATGAACGGCATCGCATACAGGCTTCACATCCAATGATGCGGCTGGCTCATTTTGGATCCTGTTGTGTATGTGGGTAGATATCTGAAGAGTATGAGGGATTATTCCATACACTGTCTCGAGCGCACACCAGCACCTTGTCAGCTCTCAGGCTGTTGAGCTGTCAGTGTCAGTGTCAGTCAGTCGATTATTATCACTGGCAGCCAGCACTATCTTGGTATTGGCCTTGTATGAAAAATTTTCATGGCAAGCCAGTGCTGTAGCTGATAGCGCTGGCGAGAATAGAGTACCCATCTATTTTCCAAGCCTCTGCCAGCTAACCACTCAACCCCCACACAAGCCATGTGCGTTTGTTTTTATGTAGAACTTCTGCGACAAAATGCAGGCTGACTGGCTTCACCTAAATTGAAGCCAAGCCAGTGGTGGCTTGTCTGTAAAAAGGGCGCCAGCGCACTCGCTTCATATAAATTATACTTTAGATCAATTGCAACATTGCAGCTGTGACTCACTTATTCAGCAAAGGCTTTGCACTGTTAAACACTCAGCTGACATCACTAAATTATTGACTAAATCACTGTACCTATACACTATGTGAGTAACAAAGGTTTTAGAAAGTTTCAGTACAAATACAACAAGACTCAGTATAAATTACTTACATAAATTCAACGCAGTAATAAAAAAAACTCTGTTGAAACTACGAACGTCCATATCGTGCATTATTCCCAAACAACCAATTGGAAAACTAAAATGTGTTAGGCACGTGTACATGTAAAGTTAGGTCTCTACATGGGGATAAATGGTTTTGTTAATTAATTCGGTCGTACGATGAGGCGAATTTGAACAATAAGCCACTGTTTTCACTCACAGCTATGACGTTCACAAATGTTGTCTTCCCGGAGTACTGCAAGCCGACCAGCGTCAGCTCCATCTCCTCCTTCCAGAACAAGCTTTTGATCCAATCAAGGATACGATTGATCAAAGCTATCATTTTGCCGATTTATTCGCTAAATTGATCCCGAAAATAGGTAAAAACTAAAACGCCTCTTCGCGATCAAGGAGAATTTTGACAGTCACCATCTGCGTTTTGTTATTGCTGGGTATAAACGAAGATTATAAATATAACTGTTAAAATATTTATAAATAAAAGGCCATAATCTAACAACCTTAGATTTAAACGTGACTTTATTGTATTTTTACTAGCCTCGTTTGAAAACCGTCATATTTATGAAATCGTGGTTCCTTAAGTGTATGGTAAATGTAAAGCCGTTACCACAGACTATTTAAACTGCATTGAAGAGTGCTATAGAGAAATTATGTTTTTATAAATAACATCATAGATATTTTAAAATACAGTGCAAGAAAGCAATATCAAAACGATTTTTTAAGCCGTTAAAGCCGGTCCAGACTGTTGTAACGTAACGTGTATCTAGGGCGTGTCTCCTGCTAAAAAACATTATGTACACAAAACATTCCGTTTTCTTTGCGCAAAACATTTTCGTTGCTAGGGGAAGGAAAATAGAAAGTTAATTTGGAGCTCAATGCTCCATTGCCCAAACCGATTGTTTTGTGTAACGTTTCATGATAAACACGAGCACGTGGAATTTAGCGTCAACCGTGTGAACCACAGGTGTGAACGGCATACGAGCTCAACGCCAATCATGTAACGCGAATATTGTTCAAGAGCCCTTCTATCACGTACGTAACCAGGGCCGGATTTAGGGGAGGGCAGGCGGGGCTACTGCCCTGGGGCCTCCGCAAGGAAAGGGCCCCCACAAAAGGCTAATATGTACTATCATTAAACGCCAATCTTTTATGAATACTTATAACGTCTCTTTGTTTTACAAATTTAAAAAAAAATCGTGCAGTTTTTGTTTCGTATTTTTTATTTGGGAATAATTAGGGGCCTCCGCTCCTTCGTTGCCCTAGGGCCTCCAGACCTCAAAATCCGACTCTGTACGTAACTATCCACTCGGGTTTACCATTTTTACGACTCCAAAGTGTCAAAATGTGTATGTATTTAACATTTCAGAGCAGGTTAAATCCGACAACTCCATACAGTGGAGGACTTACGTACTAGCACCCCTGTTCCGCTTTAGTTGCTACGAACATGCCGAATGTGTCTTTATTATTCTAAATAGAGCCGGGTCCAGACGGATGTACCTACCAATTTTGTGCGTGGACGACACCACGTGTACGTCATGCTTGTATAAGCGTCCACACACAACACACACGTTAAATTACATTACATGTTACACCCGTATAAACACTGCTTTAGGTTACGGGATGATTGAGGTTCTTTATTTTGCGGGCGATAAGAGGGAACATTCTATTCCATGATTTCTATATCGATACCTTAATTCGCAAACCGAATAACTCCACTTTTTGTCGAAAATGACTTTTTGGTACCGGAAGAAACTAGATTTTTTTCTCTACCGTTTGCAATTCAAATATTTCCAGGTTTTTGCGCCGTTTGAAAGTAAAACGCTATTAGAAAATCAAACAACTCCACTTGAAATGGAACGTTTCAATTTTGACAAACAACTCCCTCGCATCGGCCATTTTGTATGGCGTTATCGACGGAAGCGCATGCGTCTGAGTGTTTTCGAAAGTTAAAACTATTCATAAGTTATTAGAGACTGTATATAGTGTTTAAACAGTTGACAATACAACGCGGTAAGTGTTTCGATAGTCTATTTTAACTGATAACTTTATTTTGGCACTGTTTAAAGACAAAAAAAATCTTGATAACGCTGGGCTTGGAGTTGATAGTTTTGCTATTGTTTGTTTTGCATATTTGTTTGGAGTTGTTCGATATGCCGTAACGGCTTTTGGGAGTACTATGTTTTTTACCTCCCGTATTCAACTTTTTTTTTCAGAAATACCTTCAACTAGCCTTGCCAAGTAGGTATCTATCAACCTACCTAGCTACCTACCTACGAGTACCTACCTGCCTACCTACCCACCTGCCTACCTACCTACCTACCTACCTACCCACGAACCTACCTATCTATCTTCCTACCTACTTACCTACCTAGCTGCCTAACTATCTACCTACCTGCCTACTTGCCTGTATTTAAGTGAGGGCTATCTTCTTGTGGTCTAATTTACTTTACGCTTTGTTTGGTGTTGTTTGCTTTGTTTTTTTTTCACAAAATGATGAGATAATTTCTAAAGACCCAGTGTACCTACCGTAAAACCATGAAATCGGTACCTACCACATATTTTGAAGGTTAATTTAGTTTGTGTAGTAAGCTTTTCTTTTGGCAAATATTTAACACGGCAACTGAAATCCTTTTTAGGTGACTTTCTATTAAGTCACAAAAAAACTAACTTTTCAGTGATTAAATATCTTAGCAACTATTAAACTATACAAGCAACAAAAGGCTAGGATCAAAAAAACTAAAAAACGGCTGCTACTGTAAGGTGTCAAATATATCAAGCGGGATCAGTGTAAAACTGGTTAAGGTATTATAAAACCTAATGTGGCGACTAATTATCCCGAGGGGATATCAAACATTCTTCACTGGCAACTACTGGCAATCTAAATTTTGGGTTGGTTGTTAGGTCAGTACACATAAGCAAAAATAGGTTCGAAGTTCCAGGATGGAGCGGAGCGCAGCGACGCTCCATCCTGAAACTTCGGGTGTTAGTTCTTTTTTTATATATAAAAGCGAAAAAAAACATTTCACTAAAAAACTTAGTTTTGAGTCAAACTTAAATCAGGTTGGTGCATGGAAAAGTCATGGGGCCTACATTATGAAAATGTAGCCAAAAGTATTTTTTTAAGATCTTGTTTGTTTATAGACAACCCCATTTTAGAATTTATGAAAGCCTATTTTAACTTTTTTATCCGCCAATAATTTGTCGCCTTAGAAGAAATTCAATTGCCACAAAAGAAAATCACTGCCAGATAAAATTTAAATAAAAACTCATTAAAAAGCCGCCGCTTTCTAGTTAAGATGCTACCTCAAATTAGTCGCCAAAGTAGTTTATTTACGATCCATTTTCAGTTTTTTTAAGATCCGGAATGGTATCAATTTGTCGCCGCGTTAAATACATGCCTTTTCTTTTACAGGTCACTGATATAAAAGCTCTTCAATATAGGCCTAATCGAAAATATTTTACAAGTTGAGGTTTGGAGACGAGTGGAAACTACTGAACCAAAGGAAAACCCTTGTTAACCTACCCCCGTGGATTAAAAAATCTTTTCATTGCAGTTGCTCGTAAAGTTTTCTTTTTTGTGTAACAAAATTATGCGGAAACCGACTCTTTATTTCACGCGTGAAATAAAACAGTACTGAAATCCTTTATTTCACGCGTGAAATAAAGTAATTTTTTTAAGTTTTTGACTCTGTGGTGCATGGTGCAAGTCATAAAATTCAAAAAATTACAAAGATGCAAGGAGGTTTTGCTGTCCAAAAAAAAATTACTTTCAATTTCAACAATTAATTTGGTATTTATAATAAATTTTCTTTATTATAGTACTTATTTTTTTGTTGTATTTTCTCGCAAAATGCATTGAAAAATTTTGTAAGATACTTGAGCGTAAAAGGTTTTTATACGAATAAGTGCCAAATTGAAAACACGAGCGCAGCGAGTTAGAGAAACCTTACTTTCCGCACGTGTATCTTAAATAACTATTACGATGAGCGGCGCAAAATAACATCTATTTCCATCAATTAAAATCATCTATGCCCCTTGATTATCAGGGTTACTACGATGCCCTACCTCACGATAATTAATAATTGAACTAGCTAAGTTTAATTTTTATATTACTGTCTTTGTAAATACTTTTTGAATAAAACCAAACAACTCCAATTTCTGTTTCATTTTTTGTCAATGTAAAATATATCAACTCCAAAAATCGCCATTAAATCTATACGCTTAGGATTTATATTATTTTAAATGGATTTTTAAGTTCAGTAAATTAATAATTTCCAACTAGATTTTTGTTTTTCCTTTTTATCTTTTAGTTATTTTTTTATGAAGTTTCTAGTCTCTCCTGTAAAGTTTACTAAAACGGAGTTATTCGTTTTGCGAATTAAGGTATCGAATATGTATGACTAATAAAAGTTATTGAAGTGGCAAGCAATAGTGTTGCCAGATTATGCGATTTATCGCCATTTGGACTATCTCGGTGAGGGGTGAAATGGTGACCAAAATTGCAATCTATGACCTGTCGCCAGCCATGGACTTCTGGGTACAGACCAACCGAAGTCTTTAGTGATGCTCTGAGGCGCTCACGTTCAACAAGAAGCAGCCAGCGCTGCCCTACGGCTTCGGACTATGGAAACAGAATAGCTGTTTTGCACACACACAAATCTTGTCAGCCGCTGTTTCGGACCAGCCGATGATAGAGGCGGCGTGCGACAGGATACCTCACATCTATACCTTCGACAAGAAATACAGGGTACAACTACAACAGGAGCCAGCCGACTACTCGGGCATACACGAAGTCAGAGTGTATAAGGACGGCTCCAAAACCGAAACAGGAACGGGCGCAGGAGCTTTCTCCAATGAACTTAACCTAAAAATGTCTACAACTCTTTGCACCCTGAATACAATTTTTCAGGCAGAATGCATAGGTATAACAAGAGCAGTCGCACTGTTGAATACAAGAAATGTGCAAGACTAGGTATGCAATACGCATAGTCTCGGACAGTGTCTCAGTCCTACAAGCACTTAACACCAATCTCACTAACAACAGCCTGATACTAGAGTGTGCTCACAGCTTTGCTACCTACGTACAATGGCCCAACCATGAGGCTAAGTGCGGAAATCTCAGGTCTAACTAACTAGCGCTCTTCCGTCAGAAATAAAAAATCAATAATTTATTTCAACGTAAAGAATTTACATTCTGTTTGCTGAATGTCAATGTACTGTGTTGGTTGCCTGGAAGAAATTGCTATTAGCAATAAAGCCGCCAATTGTATCTTTTCTTTTGTCATTGCTGTTTCTGTAACATTTTTTTCCGGTGTATACAATAAAGAATATTCTTATCTTATCTTATGTTACTATGTTAGCCGCTGCCTTCGGGCCGTACCTATTTGTAGTGGAGAAAAAGGCAGCGGGAAAAAAAACTCCACTCTGACCATCTTTTCTCAAATCATCTTAAACTTATACATCAAAGCCTATATGATATGATTCCGTGATAGCCACTAATAACTTTAAAAGCCAAAATAACACTTCTTACAAAAGTAGGAAAAACAGTGATGCTGCGGCCAGACACACGAACAGCACCCGTTCACGAGCATAACGCAGGGGTCAGCCATCACCAGTCTCAACCATTTTAGAGGGAGATAGGTGACCCGGCCACCACGCCACCATTCGAATGACCTTTAGCAAACCTGCAGATTGAGTTCTTGTCAGCTATAAAATGTGTGCTATAGTTATTAATGTGCAATCACGTCGTCAGTACACGTTTTTAAAACTAAAACAATTATAATATTAATAATTAAATAACAATGAAATCGCAGTGGGATTGGCTTACTACCAAGGGCTTATATCGTTCATATACTCGTCTATTCTATAATAGGCTTTTGTACATAGCGATTTTTAATGAATGTTTTAAATTTATTTTCAGACAAGGATAGAACATGTTCTGGAATTCTGTTGTAAAAACGAACGCAATAGCCTACGAACGATGTATTTACCTTGGCTAAACTAAATTTAGAATAAGCAAGCTTATTTCTATTTCTAGTGTTTATGTTATGGACGTCCCTATTTAATTTGAACATTGTTATATTTTTACGAACATACATTATATTATCGAACATATATTGGCAAGCCAGTGTAAGAATTCTTATTTCTTTGAAACGCTCCCTTAGCGATTCCCTACTGCTTAAGTTGCAAATTGCTCTTACTGCTCTTTTTTGCAAAATAAATATTGTTTCTATATCTGCTGCCCGTCCCCATAATAACAGCTCATGTGACATGATACTGTGAAAATAACTAAAATAGACCAGCCTCGCACCAAATGCAGCTGAACTTAACCTACCCGATAGTTTTTCAATATATTGTGCGGACCCCATAGCAGTTTTGAGTCTATTGTTTTGTTTTGCCTAAAAATAGTGTGGACTCTACCTGCTCTAATTTCTCACCAGATATTTTTAGACACGTGTCAACATTTTTAACATTGGGCAAGGAGAACTTGACGCATTTTGTCTTTTTCGTATTTAACATCAAATTGTTCAACGTGAACCAGTTTAGAACTGTAGATAGAGCATTGTTTACATCGTCGACATTGCCTAAACCTCTCTTTACTTTAAAAATTAAGGAAGTATCATCAGCAAACAATACTATCTGCGATAGTTTTTCTACTAGGTAGAGCAATTCAATGGTAGAGCAAATCATTTACGTAAACCAAAAAAAGGAACGGTCCTAGTATAGAACGATTGAGGAACTCCTACTTTTACATTAGATCCTGAGGATTTAACTCTATTAATATCTACTTTTAGGGTTCTGTCTGTTAAGTAAGATCGAAGAAGAGCTAGCGATTTATTACTTAAACCATGTCAGTGTAATTTTATGAGGAGCGTTTCGTGGTCGACGCAATCAAACGCCTTGGACAGGTCACAGAACACCCCGATGGCATCCTGCGCCTCCTCCCACGCATCAAAGATGTGCTTTATTAATGCTATGCCTGCGTCCGTCGTTGAGCGGCCCTTCGTAAATCCAAACTGTTTCTTATGAAATAGCTTATTTATACTAAAATGAGTCTGCAATTGATGCAAAATTACTTTCTCAAAACTTTACTTAGGACCGGCAGTATTGCTATTGGTCTGAAATTATTGGGATCTTCACTATCGCCAGATTTAAACAAGGGTACTATTTTACTTAACTTTAATAGATTAGGAAAGGTTCCCTGGTCAATGCATTTATTAAAAATTGTAGCAAGGTAAGGTGCTAGAATATGGATAACCGTGGATATAAGTTTAACCGATAATCCCCACAAATCTTCGGTTTTTTTTAAGTTTAACTCTTTAAATATTTTGACAATAGCAAAGGGACTTATATGGGTGAATTGGAAGTCAGCTTTGCATGTATTTATACTTTCCAGAAGTAAAGTTTCGGCTGATTGAGGAGAAGAGTTTAAGCTAGCCGTTATTTTGAGGGGTATGTTTTCAAAGAAATTTTCAAATATTTCTGCTATGTCTTCCTTTGAATTGACTAAATTCCCTTCTACCTTTAAAGCAAATATCTGGTCCCTAGGTCTCGTTTTGCCTGTCTCTTTCCTAATTACTTGCCAGACTGTTTTGATTTTATTAGTTGACGCCATAATTTGTTTACTTATTGGCTGCTAAACAAGTTTGCTTAAACGTTTTTGAATATTTTTTAACATACTCTCTGAACGTCGGATCGTGATTAAATTGTTTCTCTTCATACAATTCATAAAGCCTTTTCCTACTTCTATGTAAACCTGGCGTTGCCCATTCTGAAAAACCGCGATTTAACCCTGTATTTTTTTCTCGGCTCGGCTATTACCTACTAATTATATATAGGTATCCGTTTCAAGCGGTTTTTTGAATAACTCTTGCACAATGTCAATAAAACTCGCGTGGGGATGACATTCATTCACGACATTCTGTGTAAGCCTATCGTTTAACAAGGGACCTAGGCCTACACCTATTTTTTCTGAATAGATGATTGTTTTTCTTTTTACTGTGCAGCTGGGCCTTGAGAGGGCGCAAAGACCGGTCAGACTGGTGTTGATGTGGGTCACTTCAGGCATGCTCGCAGGTGGGCCGTAACTTCTCCACTGCATGGACTCGTCCCATTTTAACCTATTATGAACTGTCAAATACTTACAGTCGACAGCACATCAACCTTTACATACGTGCACTTTGATCAGTTACGTTAGGGGTGACAATGTAAACATTTCAATTCTTAATTATGGCACCCTAAGGATTCTGCCAATGTCGAGTTTTGGAGATAGCAAGTTTTTTTTTATTTTAATATTTAACAAAATCCCGTAAGTTAGTTGTGGTGATTTAGTAATAACAAAAAAGATAAAGTACATAAAAAACCAGATACATTAGTAATAGACAGACAATCACAATCGAATTTTGTTACTTTTTTTAAATTACATAGATCTTTAATAAATGGAGAGAATACTAATTGTAACAGAGAACGAAAATTTGTGGGAAGAGGGAGATTGGAAGGAAGATAATTATATAGAGAAGAAGATAATTTTGAGCAGTTAAAAAATATATGTGTCGACTTTACATATTTTGAAAGTTCGGAAACGTCAAAAAGGATGACCCCAATATAAGTGATGGTAGGTAAGGTAAAACTTATTACACGAATTGTCAAGAATTAAGAGCGCTCGACGAAAGTGGTGGGGGTGTCTGCGCATGTGTACAAACGCGCACAAAAGTTCTAATGGCCGCGTGGCCCTAGGATTGGTGCTGAACTGCAGCGATCTTTGAAATATGACTTTACTTAAAGATTGAAACTATTTTTCGCCGATTTTACACACGTTTTATTGTTCTAATTGTTTTCCACTACATTACTTTTAACGCTCTTTACAATAGTACGAGTTTAAAATCAGTGAAAAATAATCTAAATCCAAATGTGCGAACACAAGTTGTTTGAATTGATGAAGTTCCTTTAAGTTTCGCAGTGCCTTTCTGAATCAAATAGAGTGTAAATTAATCTTATTTTGCCACTGTAAGTTATATAGCCAGTATAGTAGACTAAATTTTCAATCAAACTATTGACATAATAAATAATTTTTCTCGATTATCTTTCTAACACATTTTTCAATGCAGTTGATCGTAAAGTTTTCTTTTTTGTGTAATAAAATTATGCGGAAACCGACTCTTTATTTCACGCGTGAAATAAAGTATTTTTTTTAAGTTTTTGACTCTGTGGTGCATGGTGCAAGTCATAAAATTTAAAAAATTACAAAGATGCAAGGCGGTTTTGCTGTCAAAAAAAAAACAATTATTTATAAGTATGCGCGCTCTAGCAATAATTGAATGATGATAAACACCATAATACAAGATTCTTGATTATCTTATTTAAAAATACGTGTTGTGTTTCCGCAAACAAAAATATTTTTCACATTATTGGCTGTATGTATACTGTACCTTTGCCTCAAGAAAAAAAAAACTGTATGAAACGCGCGCTCTGCAAAGAAAGCAAGCCATTTTGTTGTAAATAGACTTTGGTGAAATAAAATTACTTTATTATACTTATTTTTTTGTTGTATTTCCTCGCAAAATGCATTGAAAAATGTTGTAAGATACTTGAGCGTAAAAGGTTTTTATCCCGATTGCGTGCCAATGAAAATAATCGCTGCGCTCGTCGTGTTTTCAATTTGGCACTTATTCGTATAAAACCTTACTTTCTGCACGTGTATCTTAAATAACTATTGTTTGGGCATCTCTTCCACGACGAAACCAAAAAAACGAATAGTGTGACTGTCTGTACCTAAATGCACGGCAAAGCGCAGGAAACGAATCTACCAAACGGACCCAAAAAATGACTTCTGCGCATTCAAGGTCAGCCCTCATTACTCGTCCGTGACGCTACCTGTACTACAAAACATACTCAAAAAATTGGGCTCCATTAATAAAGAAATATAGGTATAATAAGCATTCAATTTATTTCCATATCAATAATATCCGACGTTTTTCACAAAACAGTATTTTAGGTAGAGCTGGTGCTATCCCATATAGGGATATGGTATGTCATATGAAACATTTTGCTTGCGCGATGCAGGAATGTTGGAGTTTTATAGTGCGCGCGCAGAGTTGACATGTGCTCGCCACATCCCATGTCGCGCCTACCTGGCCCGTACCTAGTCTTTTTGCTGGCTGAGGCAGACTTTATTTACCACCTATATTCCAAAATTAAGTAAAATGTGTTACCTAGTAATGGAAGAAGTGCGTGTGAACGCACCCAAAAATTATGTTTTTAGGGTTCCGTATTTTCAAAAATGTATAACATAATATTTACTAATTGCGGTGAATATTTGTAGCAAAAATAAAAACAGTATTATTTTTACCAAATAATGTATGAAAACATCGTGGGGAAACCTGAGTGTCTGAGGTCTTCTGAAATTGTCAATCCGCGGTGGGCACGCGTGGTAATTAAGCCCATAATCTCTCTCTGAGAGAAGGCCTGTGCCCTGCAGTGGGACGTATATAAGCTACATAAAAAAAAGTATTTTATACGTACCACGACAGTACACGTACATGCATGCAGTCGTACATGCTTAAAATGCTCGAAACTCAGCCAATTATATGTAAGGGGTAGAATTATAGTCGGCAATGATGACGCGCCCAGCGCGCCCGAAAATTTACCATGTTTATTCTACCTACCGGTTTAGTACAGTATACAAGGTTATTATTATAGTAGCGATTTTCTCAGATTAATACTTTTCAAAATATTGTTAACATAATGGAACCTGAGTTAGGTTAGATTAGATTGCACACCATACATAAACATAAAGAGTAAGAGTAGTCGAAATAAAAGTAATTTTTTATTATGTAACCAAATAAAAAGGAAGTAAGTGGCGTGCCTTGAGGGAGGCTTATGTCCGGCAGTGGACGAGTACCGGCTGATTGATTGTTGTACATACCTAACCAAATAAAAGAACAAAAACTATAATTGATAGTTTCAGAAATTTCGTATTTTAAAAATAACCTCGTAGGGTAGAAAGTGTGAAGAAAGAAAGAATGTGTCAGAAAGGCTTAGATACTTTTTATTTATTTATTCATTTGATAAATATCGCTATTTTTATGTATAAAAAAAAACATGTAGCTTTCATATTTTATTCATTCCAATGTCATATTGCAGTAACACCACAAAACCTTTACTTTAAAGAATTTTGCAATTTTGGTATAAACTAGTAGAATTTTCCTATGAGGATTGACTTGACCTTCGATTTTCAAGAGAGCCGAGTGTTTTCCGTGCTGAATCGTTTAGTCTAGCAGCAGCTCATCCTCTACCAACTTTTCCTACCACCACCTTAGGCCCTTCTATTTACTTTTTTTTTTCTTTCAACCGCTAGTAGAGTGGTTTGTTGGTGGCAACAAATATTTTAAATTTTTACTTCTATTTCCCATAAAATCTGCATGTCATAAAAAAATTGTAATTCTCGTACTATTAAGGAATTAAGGAGAGTAGATTACAGATAGAAATGACCGCCTTGGGCGCCCGTACCTGGCTACGCCTATGGGCCTAATTATGCACACTAATTAAATAGTAAATTCACTATATTTGTCGAAATGTAAGAAGCCCGTTTTAATAGCTACACAAAAATGCATTTTACTTTGGATTTACGCGAACAAATACATAAAAAGACACATACTCTGGCACATTATTTAACGCTCGAAAGAAAAAACAGATTTTGTAGCCCGAAAAGTTACTCATAGTTTAGATTTTTAATGTTTTTGATCTCAAACTAGGTTAGATTCTATGGTTTTTGTAGCTTTCAAAACGGGCTTCTTATATTTTGACGACTTTAGTAGTTATAAAAGTGTAATCTGACCACTTATTCATATGTTCTGTGGTCCACTCTATCGGGTTCAGTATAAGTCAACCGGGGCAAAGACGTCACGTTTCTCAAACATTTATCTTTAGTTAACCAATGCACCTTTATTTTTCAACATATCAGAAGGAAGTTTTTAGTCCGAGGTAGGGTATTTGTTTGGGTTTCTAATAACAATTAAAATATTTAATGTATCTGTAGTGCGATTAAAATGTGTTTTTCTAAAATATGGGAATTTTGTACGCAAGCGCCCCAAGCAGGGAAAATAAGTCCTTTGCTAATAAGTAATAAACATGGTGATAGCTGGCAACATTGCAATCCAAGTGAACATGTTGAAAAACATTATTTTTTGCTTGGTGCATCACACTGATAAAAATATACGCATACTTTTGCGAGTTGGGGCAGAAACTACAGAAGAAGGGGTTCTTGCGTCTTTATAACTCTTTTTTTGGTAGACGCATTTGCCCCATTCCGACTTTCAGGTGTACTGAACCATATCCTACGTCACCACATCATAAGTCAAGATATATGGAAAAACTGTGTGAAACTAAATATTTTAATCAAAAAGGCTTCAATACAGTATATCGCATTTTTTCAGTTTGTTTTTCAGAGATCTATATTGTTTTTAAAGTAGGCAAAAAATCAGTGAACTTCAAATTACACTCGATCTGTAATAGTTGTATTTCTCGACCGCTTGGTAAGCAGTGAGGACGCCATTTCGCATTTAGTCAAGAGCTTTTGTTAAAATGCTCATGTCCACGGTTTTTCTTTTGTAATTCCGCAACGTATTGAAAACCTGAAATAAAATGTTTTCTCAGATTCGTTCCACAAAAGAAACAAGACAGATAGGTATCTACTAAAAATCAATGCTTTAGAAAGATATTGTTATGTAATTTTATTACTATAAATAAAGTAAGTAATCAAATCTAATCAATATCAATAATTTATTACATTTTATTGTACATAACATCTGTGACCTAATAAATACAAAGGTGTTTGAAGATTATAAACATTTTGCTTTCCAGCCGGTACAAAAAATGTCAATACATTTTAGAAAAACAAAAAAAAAACTGTTTGAAACCCCTGACTTTGGGGCAAAAGCGTTTCTTTAGACACGATAGCCGCAATCACTCAGACGCATTTACCCCAAAATATAATTAATGTCAACTATATAATATATTATTATCCCCATAGCCGATAACTAACTCAAATAATGAGTAGTAGCAAAATGAAATGAAATTAAATGAAAAATGTTTATTGAGCTGAACAAAAATTAACAATATGTAAAGTAGTAACTCTGAACCACAAACTAAATTAAATTATATCTTGGGGTACAGTGATCCATTCAGAGTGAACTTAAATATATCACAACATAATGTTTAAAATAAAAGTTACAAAAGGTAAATTACTAATATACATAGCTACAATCCGGTATACTCACTGACTGACTGACTGACTGACTGACTGACAGATCATCTATAGGTTTCCTCGGAAACTGTAAGAGCTACGTGAAAATTTTGAATGAGAAAGTTGTCGGAAATGTATGACATACCTACAGCCATCCTATGAAGCCGATTTTTTAATTTCGAACGCCTTCTCCCATACAAATGGGTAACTTTTTTGTTTACTGGCCGATTTGGATGAAATTTGGAACAGGTGTTTCTTTCGTGATCTAATTTTGAAAAAAAATTTTGAATGTTCGAAATTCAAAATAGGGGCGAGAATATGGCCGCCCAAAAAATCGACCTCTGCGCAAAAAAGTCGGCAGCCAACTGGGCACATGCTGGAGACGTGCCCTAAACGGCATCGGGTTGTGAAAGGTATATGAGAAAAATCCGACATTTTGGATTTTCAAGATGGCGGCCGAGATATCGACAATTGAAAATGAGAAAATTTTGTATGGAGAATTTGTACTGAAAATCGACTTTTAGTATTTAAAACAAAACTGAGGGGAGACAATTTTGCGACGCCGAAACGCAACGCCGTGGCGAGGCCGAAGGCAGAGCTCCGTTCAGGCCGAGGCCGAAGGCCGAGACTACATCTTCGGCGAATAAGCAACAACGCAAAAGCCAGATGGGACAAACTTGCGAGGCCGAAGGCCGAGCTCCTCGAAGCGGGCCCCAGGAACCCCGCCGCGGTGAGGCCGAAGGCTGAGCTCCGTTCAGGCCGAGGCCGAAGGCCGAGACTATACATCTTCGGCGAATAAGCAACAACGCAAAAGCCAGATGGGACAAACTTGCGAGGCCGAAGGCCGAGCTCCGCGAATCGCGCCCCAGGAACACCGCCGTGGCGAGGCCGAAGGCCGAGCTCCGTTCAGGCCGAGGCCGAAGGCCGAGACCATACATGTTCCCACGCGACAAATCCCAACGTCAAGTGTCTAGCGAGGCCCTAGGCCGAGCGCCGCGGAGAGCGAAGCTCGGAGCGGCTGGGGGTTGGCGCGCGTAAGCGCGCAGGGGGTTCACCCCCTAGTCACTAAAATATAATCTTGGTACTCAAAAGTACTAAACAATTATTAACTAGTTATGTTATAAGATTCCATAGGATCGAAAATCACGTGTGATAAAATATATGTATGTGATAATATCTAATATGGCGGTTACTCGTTAAAACTTCATTTGTGGCGACATCTGTACTTCTCAAGTTATAGCTTGTAGTGCCCAAAATTTATAGGAGAACGCGGGAGTAGTACTAAATGACCGTGTTTCATCGGTATTCCAAAAAGACACCATAGCCCCACTGACGACTTTGACCGTAACGATTTTGACGACTCCAAAGTGTCAAAATATGTATGTGTTTGCCAGTTCGGCTCGGAGTAGGTTAAATCGGACAATTCCATACAGTGGAAGACTTACATAGTAGCGCTCCAGAGCGAACTACTAACAAACAATAATAAAACATCCAAATTGTAAGCAGAATTAGAATCCGCGTGACATTCTAGAATAGACCCCCTGGGCTGTGACGTCACGCGGGAAGGGGCAGGGGCGCGGAGGGCGCGGTCGCAGTCACGTGCGGTGCGATGCGAACGAGCGTGCTAGGGATGGAATGAGACGTACCATCTAGGTATCGATACATTTACTCGATCGATACCGTATCGTATCTATCGGTCATGTGAAGTAGCGATACCTACTCGGTATCGAATGAAAAGTGTCGATACCTATTTGCATAGGACAGTTTCATCGTTGGAAGTAAGAGGCTAATAAGGACAGCAGTAAGTACATAGTTTGGTCTAATTATTTATTAAAATACGAATAAATATAAAAAATAGGCACCTTTCGACGTAATAGGCAGCCTATATACGCCCCAATGTAGGGCCCAGGCCTTCTCTTAAGAGTATATGGGTTAATCACCACGTGTGCCCACCGCGGATTGGCAATGGCTGAGGTATGTGAATAGATGTCATGATCTCACGATGTTTTCCTTCCCCGTGAGCGAGTGGTATAGCTACTATAACTTCACAAAATGTACATAACTTAGAAAATAAAGTCATAGGTAAGAAATACATGCCCGCACTGGAAATGGAACCTGGGTCTGTCGCTTCCGAGTCCAATGTTCTATCCACTAGGCTACCTACCACTGCTTTTCGATGTGCTTCCTAAAAACTTCTAGATTTTCATATTTCCAGATGTTTTCCTGTTAATCGATTACTGACAGCAGTCACTGTCGCGCCAGCCTTCGAAAACAACCTCTTGCAAGGTACATAGGTACCAACTATATGATAATACATAAGCGCCTGTCTATATAGTGTTGAAAAAACTTGTCTTTATCTTCCCATTCTTCCAATGGATTAGATTTTAAAGAGCAGACAGGATTACTCAAATAAATTGACACCTCATCTGCTTTAGAGTTAGCACGTCGCCGCCTTTGGCCAACTGCTAGCTCTTTATGATGGAGCCAAAAGCCATGCGGTGAATGAATGAATGACGCACCACAAAGCAAAGGCAGCTAAATAAGCAGTAGAAAAGATGCGTTTCAAACATAAATTAAAACTAGACACCTTACCATAGAGTAAATAAATTTTAGTGCATCATCGTCATAATCATCAGCCATTTGATGCCCACTGCAGGACATGGGCCTCCCTCATGGTTTTCCAAACTTCCCGCTCTTGTGCCGCCCGTGACCTGCCACCGTAACCAGGTCGTCAGACCATCTGGTGGGAGACCTACCTACGCTGCATCGTCAGGTTTGCGGTCGCCAGGTCAGAACTTTTCCACTCCAACGGCCATAAGTTCTCCGAGCTTTGTGCCTCAGCCACCGCCACTTCAACTGAATAATTGTTCCAGCTATATAATATAGCTATAAAAATAGCCTTTATTAGCAACTCGGGTTCTTCTGCGGATCTCCTCATCCCTAATTTGATCACGCAGTGAAACTCCTAACATAGCTCTCTCCATTGCTCGTTGGGTGAACTTGAGCCTTCTTATGAGGCCCATAGTCAGTGACCAGGTCTCACATTCCTTTGTCTTACATAAGCAGCCTATATACGTCCCACTGTAGGGCACAGGCCTTCTCTCAGGGAGAGAGTATGGGCTTAATCACCACGCGTGCCCACCGCGGATTGGCGATTTCAAGCGCTGAGGTACGTGAATAGCTCAGACACTCAGGTTTCCTCACGATGTTTTCCTTCACCGTTAGCGAGTGGTATTGCTACTACTATAACTTCACAAATGTACATAACCAAGTCATAGCTACATGCCCGCACCGGGGATCGAACCTGGGTCTCCCGCTTCCTAGTCCGAGGTTCTACCCACTAGGCTACCACCGCTTCCTTTGTCTTGATACATAACTCTGTTAACTCTTGTGCACACGAGATTTTTGTTTGAGCTATCTTTATTACTGACCGGCGACCGAGTACCGGTACAAGTATTTACTTCACGATATTACTTGTTACTCAGTCCTTAAGTACCGATGCCAAAAGTAGGTACTTGGTATCGAAAGAAAAGTATCGAGTAGGTACTTGAATTTTACTCGTATCGTTGCATCCCTAGCGTGGCAAGCCAGGCGCTCAACGGCTCAACAACGCTCCGCATGTCCGCACCGCACATTCCGACGCCCGCCCCGCCGCGACCCCGAGCCCCGAGCCATATTTTGACGCCGCGACGCGACCGCGTCACACGACCGCCCGGCCGGCAAGCGAGTGACACGCATTCCGCACCGCGCGCTCCGCCGTATTGCCCGCAAATATTGCGTTTCCCGCGCCTACCACCTACATACAGTTTTCACCGGTAACGTCATCGGATCTGTGCATTCGCTAAAAATGCATTACTTGGACCTAACTTAAGCAGAATCAAGTGATTGTGAGAGTGTGATCCCGGTTCGGGAAGGATGTAGTGATCAGAGAATCTGTTGTTTTCTTATTGTGATAGTGGTGGACATTGGTTTTTTGTTCATTTGCAAGCGGCTGGCGAAATATGGAAAGCCGCAATTACTGGGAGGAGAACGGGCACGCTGTCAAGTATGAGAAGTAAGTTTTTGCATAATTATAAGAATCCCATCATGCAGGAGCCAAGCAATAGATTTCTACTACAAGTGGCTAGCTGTGTGATATGCGTTTTGCTTTTTTGCATGTGGACCTTTACAAGTATAATGTGCTGCGTGACAACAAAGTCACGTAGGTACAGCAAAGATGTGATGAAAGACCTTACAACAAAGATGGTTTGATCAGCTGTACGTTTATTGAATTTGTTTGACCCTCGGGACAAAATTCTATTGTCGTATGTAGGTATATCTATACTTCCCTATGTTTGTGTGTTCGTCCGTCGATATGTAGTGTCGGTCCGTTTATTCGTCGGTATGTAAGTATCTGTCTATCCGTCGTCCGCTTGTCTAACCTCAGTCCGCATGGCAGTTTATCAAAAATCCGTCCATATATCTTTATATCCGCCCTTATATCTGTATATCAGTCCGCATCCTAGTTTATCCGACCGCAGGTCTTTATATCCGTCCGTTTCATTATCTGTTCAGAATTACAGAAACAATAAATTTATTAAACTAATTTCGATAACAAAGACTGACACTTAGCACTGACACCAGATTATATAAAAAAAGAAATAAGAACATAACGTGGCCCTGCGGACAGCTGTCACAGCTGTCGTAGGCTAGTTAATATGACAAAACAACGTTTACCGAGTCAGCTACCTAGTATTTATTATTATGTAATATATAATTCTTTAATAGATAGTGTAAACTTCGTTGAGCTACTGACCGCGCATACGTAACCCTACCTACCAACCAAGCCCACATGTCACAACTGTCGTAGGCTAATTAATATCCCAAAACAACGTTTGCCGAGTGAGCTATATAAAGCTACAATCCAATATATTATTACTATATATATATAAAAGGTACATTATATTATATATAATTCTTTAATTGTGTAAACATCGTCGAGCTGCCGACCGCGCGTAGGTAAGCGTACCTACCAAGCCCACATGTTGAGTCTTGGTCGTTCCTATCGCAGAGGCAAAGAGTTGACCTTTCATTTATATAATGCAAGATCAATGTGCCGCTGTGTTTACCTACCTCCGCTGACCCAATAATCGGATATAGAGTAAATCCGCCGTTTTGAATCCGTCTGATTTATTTTATCGATATTTTTTAACTTATTTGTAAAAAAATATTTATTGTAAAAATTATGCTTTTTGGTACATTATCTTTTGCTCACAATTCTATCACTTAGATTATGTACGACCTAAAATTCAACTTATCATAAAGGTATTTAGGACACTCACTCACTCCATACGATCTATCTGTCTATCAGTCCGCATGCCAGTCATTAGAACAACTCTACGTTGCAAAATCTGGTGTAGTCGTTTTTAGGGTTCCGTACCCGAAGGGTGCCAAACGGGACCCTATTACTAAGACATCACCGTCCGTCTGTCTGTCACCAGGCTGTATCTCATACTTCTCATGAACCGTGATAGCTAGGCTGTTGAAGTTTTCACAGATGATGTATTTCTGATGCCGCTATAACAAAAAATAGAATAAAATAAATATTTAAGGGGGACTCCCATACAACAAACGTGATTGTTTTGCCGTTTTTTGCTCGATATTAATAACGGCAACAGGTAGACGCTTGAAATATTTGCAAGCGGCCGGTTTTGTTTAAAAAAATTACGCGTCAAAACAAATTTTGGTACCTGAAATTACTTCACTTAAGCATGAACAAACAATATCAGGACGAAAAGTCATAAAAATTAAAGAAACTACGTCTGGAGCGTCTTATGGTCGGCGCCGGCCAACTCAATTGTTTTTTTTAATGTTTACGCATATCAGATATGTCAAACTTAACATGTTAGAAAGCATTTTTCAACGTTACGGTACTTCGTATCATTTAGAATTTGGATTCATAGTTTAGAGCCAAAGATCGGCAATATTTAGATAATGTTATACCATTATTGATAAATAATTAATAAAACTGTTTTTCACAATGAAAAGAAAATTCTCTCAAAATACTGTCATCATAAGCAGCCTATATACGTCCCACTGTAGGGCTCAGGCCTTCTCTCAGAGAGAGAGTATGGGCTTAATCACCACGCGTGCCCACCGTGGATTGGCGATTTCAAGCGCTGAGGTATGTGAATAGCTCAGACACCCAAGTTTCCTCACGATGTTTTCCTTCACCGTTAGCGAGTGGTATTGCTACTATAACTTCACAAATGTACATAAATTTGAAGAAAAGTCATAGGTGCACCGGGAATCGAACCTGGGTCTCCCGCTTCAGAGTACAATGTTCTACCCACCAGGCTACCACCGCAATCTGCTTCGCAAAATACTGGGAACGAATTCAAAGGGTGACTTTGCAGATGCAGTGAAAAATTTGAGATATTAAAATTCTTAAAAGAAAAAAAAACTGCTCAGTCACTTAACTATCTGTAAAAGGTTGAATTATTACAGAAATAATTCAACATCTTACGATATTTATAGGCATCGACTCCAACTTAACTGAATGATAATAATATGTTCCAGGTTATTGTAAACTAATATAATATGTTTCCGTGTGGACCCGGATTAAGAATAGCGTCACTCCATTTCCTTTCGTGGATGTCGTAGAAGGCGACCAAGGAAATACATTACCAGGAGACGGGCAGCGTCTTCCTGCGATTCCAATCTCATACTGCGATCGCCAACCCGCCTGCCAAGCGTGGCGATTATGGCAAAACCCTTTATGGTTAGAAAACCATGAGGGAGACCTATGTCCTGCAGTGGACGTCAAATGGCTGATGATGATAATTGTTTGTTAAGTTGAGGACAATGAACACAAATATAAACTTTCGCGAAACTTTCGTGGCAACATGTTAGTCTAGCAAGTTACTGAACTTGCCAAAAAAGGTAAGGCCTATATTAAAATGTTATCGATAATTGATTATTAATTGTTATTAAACATAAACCATAAATTGTCATTTCCTCGTTTTAGACTTGCGAAACTTAATACATCCTTTATGGGGCACTGTATACGGTTCTACAATAAGATTCCTCAAGATATATTAGAGTTACCACCGACGCGGTTTAAAAAATGTATTAAGCATACTCTGTGCAAAGAAGCCTATTATAACATTAAGGATTATTTGGAAGACAAGGATGTCTGGTATGTAAATAATGTTAACAGGAACGATTGTATCTAGTGTAGTGTAACTTTAGTTGAAAACTCTGTGTATTAAGCAAACCTGTTTTGAAATAAATAAATGTCCGCATAATCTATTAATTGTGAAACTAACAGCTTTGACGTTCATTAAGTAAACATTTTGCTTTTATAGTGAATAAAATGTTGTAATTTGACTTTATAACATCGAATCGAGTATAATATCGAGTTTTAGTATGCGAAATAGAGTTAAAAACATGTACATTAATTATGCCGTGCTGTCGACTGTGTCCATTTTTGACCATGTTTTTTTGACTTGGCCGAATTATTAAGTTTTAGTGCTCGTTAGACGCAACACTTCATGCTCTTTATTTTTTACTAAGTAACTTTTCATTACGATGCACCGTATGTAAGTTACGAGTGAGAAACCAAGAAAAGTCCGAAAATTTCTTCTCTTTTCCCAAAATGTTCTTCTTCCCAATTTACACTGCCTAATAATTATTTGATTATACTAATGCTATTATAACTCTCTAATATTAAAATCTTACCATTGAGGCATAGGAAATTATGAGTAAATTCAAACGCTTTTTGAAGGGAACACCGACGTCGATTGAGAGATTACCACTTGCGATGAGTGTACTTCACCGAATTCGACAAATGTGGTGTTCATGCGCACCATTGGATTTTCTACAACTTATATCTTATAAAAAAATCTCTAAGAATGCCGATTTCCAAGCTGGAGACGTTTAAACCCCACTATATTCTAGTTATTTACTTACAATGTTGGGGAAAAACCTCGTTCTTTGTCCATGGTTTTGTACTATCTAGAGCGAAATTTTAAGTTTTGGTACTCGTTAGATGCAAAATTTTATGTTCTCTAATTTGTTACAAAGCGACTTTTCGCTACAATGCACCGTATAGAAGTTATGAGGGAGAAAAAAAAACCGGCCAAGTGCGAGTCGGACTCGCGCACGAAGGGTTCCGTACCATTATCTATACAACATCATTAGACAAAGATCGATTTTGAGAAGAAACCAAAAAGAAGCGTTTAACATAACTTACAAAGTAAAGCGTAATTTTAGAAGTGTAGAAAATTTCATAACCTTCAAAACAGAACTAGGGAAAATTAACTGGAATTTCATCCTACAAGCCAATGAAAATATCAACATAATATCTTTAAAGATCGACTAGGATCTCTCTTAGACATAAATTTCCTTTTAAACAAGGTCAAACTCATAAATAAAACTCAAAGTTTGCTAACAAATAGATTAACAATATCTTCCAGACATAAAATAATTTTGAAAACATTAGTTAACAATACGAAACATAAAGTACTCAAAAATCATTACAATACGTAGGTACTCAAATAAAGTATCAAAATACCAAAACGAAAAATGTACAAGAAATGGAAAAATCTACAAACAAAACTAAAAGTATGTGGAACATAATAAAAAGAGTTATATATAAAAAAATTGTAGAAGTACAGAGAATTTAACACTAAAAATCAATAACAATGAAATCAAATGCCCAAAAACCATTGCAAATGCATTCAATCAATACTTTGCTGCTGTTGAACCCACTCCAACAACTCTAAACAGTAATATTATAAATCAAACTAATAAATATAGTGTCATTACGCCTGTAGTCAACTCAATGTTTCTACACCCAGTATATTAAGGTGAAGTGTATATATAACATTAAACGGCATCTTCCAAGTAAACATAGCTCTGGTGTAGACGAAATGCCAGCAACACTAATAAAAAAGAGCATAAATGAACTAACAGCGATAGTAACGTTCCCAGGTCGACTAAAAATTGCTAAAATTAAACCAGTTCTCAAAAAAGCTGGCAAACCAGACGACCCTATCCAATACAGACCTATCTCAGTTCTTCCGGCATTCTCAAAACGAGTGGTTGACCAAAAAGGGACCTGGAGGGATTGGAAACCGTTATTTTTTTATTTGAATTTTTTTGTCTGTGGTATTTTAGCTGTGTTTTGGTCTAACCAGAATATTTTTAGGTGCCGTAGTTATTTTTTTATTATTTTTTTTGTGAGCCGACGCAGTTTTGGAAAAATTACACCTTACACACAGCTTACACTAGGTTTTGTGATCGAAACCTCTTTATACACGAAACTTCAAACGCGATTTTCTCGAAATCATTTATTTTCCCTTGAGGTCCCTTTTTGGTCAACCACTCACCTATTTGAAAAAGCTATGACCAACAGGATCTATGCTTTCCTAGAAAAGTTCAATATTCTTGGTTACAAACCAGTTTGGTTTTCGGAAAAAACTATCGACAAACGAACCTCTGAAATCTATTTTGATTAATTAAAGTTGTAATGCAAAATTTAATCAGAACATTCGAAAATTTCTTCATCGTTCTTCTGTTGTTTTGACTGATCAAGTGATCACACACAACACGTGACAACTGACACATCAACAGACACAACACGTATATCCTCTGTGATATTATATAATTTATTATTAATAGAAGAACCTCATCAAAGAGTTTTGGCCTACTAAGTATTTGCTCTACCGCTGACCCCTCGTTACAACGGACCATATTCTTTAATAAATAATATCTACATATTTTAAGGACTCACGTATAAATTTATAATAAAACTAGGTGACTCTGCAAACATTGTTTTGACATATTAATTATTAGCCTCCGACCTATTCTCAGACCTACCAATTTTTTATTTTTTTATTATTGTATGTAAGCATGTTTGTGGCAATAAATCATTCATTCATTCATTCATTCAAAATTCATAAAAATCGGTGAAGCAGTTTCGGAGGAGATCGATAACAAATACTGTGACACGAGATTTTTAAATATCAGATTATTTTTTAAGTGTGCCCGGTTGTACACACACAGAACAGGCTCTGTGTACACACTTTCAAAAATGATTTCGTTTACTTAGGTAGATACGACGTCGGGCTTATTTTATGCACATTTATTCAGTATATATTCGAAATATAAGTAGGTAGGTACTTACTAACTTACTAAAGTCCAAAATATTCGAATAGTAAAACGGGCGAATATTTCCAGTCCAAGCCCTAAGCACGTTCAATTAGTCTTCCTTCTCAAAATTACGTTTTCTTATTTATATTTCGGATTAAGTGTTGAAAACATGACATGTTTTCGACATATTTGCCGAAAAGTGAAAATTGGTCGGAAGATGCGTCGGCGGCCGGCGGGGGCTCGCGCGCGGGGAGCGGCCATCATCGCGCAGGCGCGGCGCGCCGCACGCCGCGCGAAACGTGACACCCACACACAGCCGCGGCCGACGGGCGCGGACGCACACAAGCGAGAGCAGCTCACGTTCTTATCGGCTGACACGAAGGGGCATATTCTGGAGGGCAATTCTCTGTACAACCTTGAAATTGCTGGAGTCGCCCGTATAGTAACCGAGTAGAGTGCACGCAAGTAAAGGTTGGGACGCTGTCGAGTGTACGTTTGTTGCTTCGGCTCGCGTGGTTCTAAGTTTGAGAGCGTACGTTTGTTGCTTCGGATCGCGTGGTTCTAAGTGTGATACAATGAAATAAGTTTCCGTTAACAAATGAGCGAGTTTGACTCGTGATTAAGTTGATAAGGCTTCATTCGTCTGGAATTTTTCTGTAGTAGGTAACTACTAGGTACCTAGCTGGATTGTATAGAAAAGGTTAAGTATGAGGTGTACGTGCTTCCGGCAAGCCTTAGCTCACACGAGCATAGTTCATGGTTCATTTACTCCAGGATTAAAATCACTCGGATTTCAAAGTCTCTGTACTTATAAGAGGAATCTCGAAGAGTAGTACAATAGGAACTACGCTCGCTACCAGTTGAAAACTCTGGGGCTGTCTGTTGGGAGCAAAGCCATCAGCAAGCCTGTGCTCTCCAAGACCCAGATTATAAAGCATTTACGTTCACGACATTTATCTCAGAATACAAATATCGATCTTCTTTTTTTGTTTTACTGACAGTACCTTATGATGTGTTTCTAACTGTGTTTCTTGATGTCAAAAAGGCTTTTGAAACTTGAAATGTTTGGTGTCCGCGGTGTACCTCTGAGGCTGCTGGAAAATTACCTTTGTGATCGGAAACAGTGTGTAAAGATTGGTACAGACGTAAGTATACTGATATAACTTTTAGTGTAGTGTTATCGGCTCGTCGGCCCCACTCTGTTTCTGATCTATATTGACGATTTCAATGGCCATCCGCATAAGAAAAGATCCGTTTCTTATGCGGATGATACAGCAGTAGTTTTTTCGGGATCAATATGGCAGGAGGCATTTAGGATAGCTGAGCATGGTCTGGCTGAGGTTGCTACCTGGCTTGAGAGAAACCTTCTAACGTTAAATACTGGTGAGACCGATAATACATGTTTTCCAAAAAGTATTCTTACACAACCAGCCTAACAAATCACATGTGTGGAAACCTTAAATGGTATACCTAATAAAGATGTGGGCGTTTGATTGACCAACGTCTGCACTCTGTCTTGGCACGCGTAGATTGATCTACTAACTAGTATCCAGAACAAGAGAAATGATGTGGATTTTTACAACTCTACGTCAGAAATCAGAATCCAAGATCTCCAGTCAAAAATATATATCGCACCCTTAATCCAATACTGGCACAAAGCGAAAAATGTAAATTGTGCAGGAGAAGCTATTAAAGATTTTCAATGTGTAGAAATGTATATAGTTCTGTATTATGCTTCGTTTTCCATCTACAGTTTTAAATAGGAATTTAAGTGAACTAGTCAGCGCTTAGTGTTACTTTGTAATATTTGCAATAGATGGCATTAAAACCAGAAATAGAGATTTTTGTTTAGTGACGGTATTGGATTAAGGGTGCGATATGTTGTACTAGCCCAGTCGGTGTTGACCTATTGCATAGACCCAAATAGGGGAGGGGCATCTAAAACCTTCTAGAAGTGGAACGTGCGCGGCGGGTTTTACTAAAACTTATGTTTTTAAACCTTATCGGTATCCTACTGGGTCCCTATATTGTCTTAAGTGATTTTATTTCTGTAAAAAGACTGTCAGACCTCAGAACAGCATGCAATATGGACAGTGTACATATTGCATGCTGTTCTGAGGACCCACAAACAACTCCGTTTTGATCAAAATACCTACGACAAGAAAAGAAATGCAATGTCGTTCCTCCAGTCTGTACTAGAACTGCAACTGTAGCTAGTTGTCATTTTGCCAAACAATCGGCACATTTCTGTAATAAAATAAATAAAATTTTGGATATCTATCCAAATATTTATTATGAGCGCAAAAAGAAAATTACAAAACGGATTAAAACTAACGAACGCCGAATTCAAACGATGAGGTTGAAACGTGGATGAAGTTTATTGTTTAGTCGAAATAGATATCTGTTGTAAGAATGTTTGCGAAACATTGATTAGTATTTTTAGCGAACACACCATTACTCCCCGACGCGCACACACCCACACAAACACACACACACACACACACACACACACACACACACACACACACACACACTGAGGTTAAAATAAAAAAAATATTTAAAAATATTAATTTTCTTTTGTTAATATAAGTAATGGAAGAGAGGGGCCACCTGACACAGGTTGTTGTCGTCATTTGGTAAAGGAAGATTTGATTTTTGACGTCATTGTATTCGTCAAAAAAATGCCGGCATAGCCATATAGTCCGGGAACTTGTGGCAGAACAATGATTAAAGGAAGCCGCTTGGCACAGGAATTCCGCAGTCCCTATTAGATCAAGTGAAATAAAACTTGCAATTAAAAACCTCAAAAGAACCAAGAACAAAGCTGACCTGACACCAGCCCGGTTTAAGCCAATTTTAGATTAAGTGAAATCAAGCCCACACTGAATCCAAACGATCCGGGCAAAGCTGACCAAAGTCAGATCAGAGTGACCAAGATCGCATGCAGGTTTTTCAAGATGTTTACAGCATGTTCCCGCTCGTTTTTCAGCTGCTTGGTCAGTAAATCAGTTAACGCATTATATGACCAAATAAGCTGATAGCAATCTAATAAAAATCTCATGTCACAGTCTTTGTTATCTAATCGATTAATATGTTTTTTTTAATATTTGGTATGTCTGAGATGAGAATAGGTTGTAGGCTAATTAATATCGCAAAACAGCGTTTGCCGGGTCATCGGTCAGCTTGAATTTTTACATTTGATCTGCCAACAAACTGTTATGCAGTTTGGCAGAAATAAAAATAGTGTATTTCTCTATAAAACCGGTTTTGACGCCCTTTTTAGGGTTCCGTAATTCCCCAAAGGGTAAGAGACCCGATTACTAAGACTCCACTGTCCGTCTGTCCGTCTGTCTCCAGGCTGTATCTCATGAGCCGTGATAGCTAGGCAGTTGAGATTTTTACAGATGATGTATTTCTGTGGCCGCTATAACAAGAAATACTAAAAACAGAATAAAATAAATATTTAAGGGGGGCTCCCATACAACAAACGTGATTTTTTTGCCGTTTTTTGCTTCGTGCAAATAATTTCATTTCATACAGGCACAAGGTAAACTTAAATATCTTATTCTACAAAGGTTAATTAGGCGTAGGGACAAAAAACCAAGTTTATTTATCTTTTAACATGGTCTCTCCGATTATATTAAAACATTTTTAGTGGAAGCTCTCCATTGACTCAACTGCTACGATTATACAATACGACTCGCTAGATACAGACTACAAATAACACAACATAACACAAATAAGACTTATGTAGTGTAGACGTGCAATACATAGAATTATAATAAGGTATAGAACCGCAGTCCTAGCTTCCGAAGTGAGGCAACAAATTGGTAGCTAAATTGGCATGCTTACCTCAGCCGGTTGTTAGTGTTGCACTATTAATGCGAATGTTTGCGTGTCTGCGAACGTCACTTACTACCATAGAGGTAGTATATGCCTAGAGGGGACCTAAGCGTACACCCGTAAGGCACAGCGTAAGGGACCGCGAATTTCTATGTTATTTAAAAAACTACGTTATTTTAAAGAAATAGTTGAAAATAAATTATAATAAATTTAAAAATATATATTCTTTAATTAAACTTTTATGTTATTTCAATTTACATCGCGCTGTAATTGAGTGGCTGTATAGAAAGTTGGAACGTGGTTCAACAGGAATGTGAAAATAGAACTAGTTTTCTTTTATAATTTGTCAGCTGTCATTTGGAAACGGTTCTCCTTAGGGCTGAAAAGTATTACTTTCCACCCGCTCCTCAGGCAACTTCAGACCTACTTTCCGAGTATGAGTAATGAAAACAAATTTTTGTCACGTACACAATAATGCATAAATGCTATTGTAGAAACCTAAACAACAATTAATCAAATTCCATAATATATTGGAAATATTCCCGGAAACTGCGCTTAATTATCGGGGTCTTATAAAAAAGTTTTGATTTTCCCGTGATTTCAGTTTTCTTCTCAGGGCATCACTGGACCCTGTGTAAATTACGTTTGTGCGACTCACAGTGACAGCTCGGGCCTAATCACATTACGATGCGTTTAAAATCGAGACCTACGTAAATTGTGTGGTTAGCACAGGTCTTTAGTAAAACAGGTTTTTGCTTTTATTTAATTTATTTGTTTTCTTCTGTTTTCTGTCTTATTTTACAAAGAAAAAGGTTAATACACTGCAATCTACGCTCATTGCGGACATTAAATAGAGAAAATTATCAAAATAACGTACTTACGCATTAAAGGTAGACTTTTCGTCTTTTTGCTCCGACAGGCCATTGTAGCCCTTTACACAATAATTCACCATAACGCTACTTGTACCACTCGACCAAATCACTTTAAAAATAATGTAAAAGGTGCTCTATAATTACTTAAAATAAAATTTTTCGTCGTGCTTCAGAAGCTAAACTCTGACAAGGACAAAAGAAAAGGTGCAGCCGTATGGGGCCGTTCAAGTATTACGTAAACAGATTTATTACATTTATTTACCTCCCCTCTCCCCTCTCCCCTCGTCAGCAAAAGTAAGCAAAGCTCTTACACCCCCCTCCCGTGAATTGTACCGAAACTTAGGAATTTAGACAAGTGAATAGCGCGCGGTACCTAATTCCCTTGCTCGGTTCTATAAACGTGTCCATTATTTTTGGGAATCCCTGAAAATGTGTTTCGTTTCAATACAGACAAGTAGGATTGCCATATGTGTGCAAAGCAAAATCGACAATTTTTTTTAGAAAAATTAAGTAAAAAAATAAATACCTGCTGCTAACGTAATCACCATCCAGACCCCCTCATCCCCTAGGCCATCAAAAATAAGCAAAGCTAAGACATCCCTCCCCCTTTAGTGCTTACGTAATACTTGAATGGCCCCTATCCTATTGACAACTGTATTTAGCTATATCTTTCTACAGTAGTAATAATAATTAATTACATGTCGCGCTACAAGCAAGGGTGCGCAAAAGGCACACATGTTAAGTTGATGTATGCGTATCGCCTCGCTTCTGAGCGGAATTGTGTTCGACGCTCTCTGTCCTTGCGTGGTATGTCTATGCCTTGGTACTAAGTTCGACACGTGCTGTTCACTGCTCACTGTTTGCAATGTTGCACGCTAGGTGCAGACACGTGTAGAAATAGCACGGTCAAGGTAATTTGTGCTTTCGATTGAAGAGTTTTCGATTTAGTTCGAAAAAAAAAACAGGGTGCTGCGGAAAGGTTCGATAAAAGTTAAGGGTAAGTTCGGATAAATATACAGGATACCTACTGTAGAAAGGTTTGATAAAACTTAAGGGTAAGTTTGAAAAAATGTACCTAGGATTCTCTAGAAAGGTTTGATAAAACTCAAAGGTTAATTCGAAGAGGAATAAAGGTTGTTGCAGAAAGGTTATGCATAAAACATAAAGCTAAGGTTTACCGAACCTTTCTGCTGCACCCTGTATATGTATAATATATGTATATTTAACGAGTCTAATTGCGATTATTTATTACTTAAGTAAAATTGCATCGCGAGTCAGCAATGCCACTTGCATTGCTTTTATACCACAGAAGACATAGAAAAACTGATGATTTATTTTTAAAATAAAACCATAAAAATATGTTTTTCGTGCTTTCCAGGATCCAAAAAAATATGAAAAATCTAGTTACTCTAATAATTAAAAACATATCGTCGTTCATATTGCAAAAGTCACATGTCACTAAATACGATTTTTGTTTTTTCATCAAAATTGACAACATTTCAAAATAGTAACCCGGATATTTTAATAGCTTAGCCGAAAGTAGGTAAAAAAGTAAGGGATTTGCATCCAACCCTTTTCCAAAATATTGATCCTTTTATTTTATATTAATTTTTAATTTTTTTTGTAAAAACTACTTGTGGGCTGAAAAACGCATGAGCCATTGCCATGAAACTTTAAAAGATAAGAAGCAAGCAGTGTTGCCGCACCGAGAGAAATTTCCCTTTTGAAAGAAATTTAGGCTTGAGATGCGAACCCTATTAAACTACCTAAATCATACTGAATATTTTTGAAGAAGAAGTGAATACATACATGCCTCTATAGCCTACGAGACGTGGGAAACTATAACCATCAAAGTGGCAACACTGATGTCAACGCGTCAAACAAACGTCAAATTCACAGAAAAATCACAGATTATATTCGGATGTAAACATGACATTGACAGTTAGTTTTTTTTTTAAGTTTTTTCTAGGTATTGCAGCTCTTCAGCCCACATCCTTAATATTTGATTTAATTTTAAAAAAATCTCTAAAACGAATGAACAAGAAACAATAAAAGTAGGTTTCGTAGTAAGTTTTGATGGCTTTATCAATAGACATTAAAAATTTTCACATGATTCTGTCACACGTGCAAGACATCGTAATCCTGGGTCTATTACGACTTAATTTTCTTGTAATTTACTAATTTTCATACTATTTCGATGAAAAAACAAAAATCTAATTTAGTGACATGTGACATTTTGCAATATGAACGACGATATTAGATTTAGTATTAGATTTATGCATATCGGACAACAGACTCAAGCACTTAACATATTAGAAAACAATTTCAACGTTACGGTATTTCCTACCACTTTGAATTTCGATTCACAGTTTGGAACCAAAGGGCGGAAATGACGAATATTTACGAATATGTTGTACCATTACTGATAAATCATTAATCTGTTTTTCATAATGAAAAGAACATTTCCTAAAAATATTGCTAACGATTTCAATATCACCCTGTAGTGATCGGCAGATAATTCCAAATTGACCAGCGCATCATTTTTGGTAAGCTGTAAAATTTATTTTGATAAGGCGCCATTTGGTGATCCTATTTTAGTAATTCCTTTAAAAACATTAAAATTCGTGTGACTTAATTTATGGTTAGGCTTGGGGGCTAAGATTACTTCTAATAAATCACTTGTAATAACTTTTTCTAAGTACGCTGCGTTATCTGATGATTCATCGCCGGTTTCACCGTTCAACGAACGCCGTTTGCATCTAACCTTAGTTTCAGTTCATTACGAAACAAGAACGGGCCAACTTACACGATATTAAGGTTGCAATCAGAAAGACAGTTGACTGTCTATTGCTCTGTTAAAAAATAACTTCACGGCCCCATTTCATTCAACTACAATTCATGGTTTGCTATGACAATTCGACATACATTGCGTAACCGATTAACCCACGGAATTACAAGTAGGAAATCTAATTGTACTTGTCGGCTACGCGATGTACATCGAATTTTCATAATAAACAATGAATTGTAGTTTTATGTACCGCGACCCAGTATTTCTCAAGGTTATTAAACATATAAATATGCCGTCATACACGAAACGGATCGTACCAAGTATTTTTCCGACAAAAATACATAACTCGTTAACGAAGATTTTAACTCACGTGTACCTGGCACGTGTATTACCCATTAAAAAGAATTGTAGGTGATTAACCTCCTTGCAGTAAGCATATCGGGCGATAAGTATATTCTTTATTTATGTACAGCACTGTGGCCAGTGTGTAAGTAAACTTTCAGATCCCTTGCCCCGCTGCGTTTTTAACGCGCAATCGCTTAGCGCTATCTTGCTTTACGTAGTGAAATGAAGCGAGAAAAAAGAATAGTTATTTGTTATGCAAGGCTGCAAAGTTAATTTTTGGCGCGAGTACCTTGTATTGAAACCTGAGCAAGCGAAGGATTCTAGGATTGAGCCACGAGCGAAGCGAGTGGTTCAAATATAGAATCCTGAGCGTAGCGAGGGTTTCAAAGGTACGAGACGCTAAGGCCGATATTCAGAAACACAGCGTTGAGCTACACTTAACGTGCACTAAGCTGAGCATCGGTTGAGCAATCTCAACAAAGACTCAAGAATTTTGTATTCACAGTCAATATCTCGACTCGAACTCAGCTAAGCCACACCTCAAGCTAAACTTACTCGAGCGTGTAATCTGTGGTACAGTTTTTGACTTTACCGGTTTATATTATCTGTTAACGCTACATGAAAGGCATACAAAAATCCACAGGAGTGAATGAGATGGCAACAAATGTCGAAACTTTTTACGCGCGGTTATACTTTATTTTGACTTCTCATTACTCTAAAAACACGATTTAACTTTTTGAAGGAAAATGAGCATGCAAAATGTCAAATTGTAAATAAAAAAAAAAGGTTACTTCACCACAGGTTAGTTAGATTTCTCGAATTGCCTACAAGTGTCGCTACTTTCTTCGTCAATGCCACCTTGAGTCTGAGCTAAGTCGCCGAAATCCACTACTCAGTCTCAGCTTAGCTTGCGCTCAATTTTTGTTATCTCAAACTCAACTGTGAATACAAAATATCCCTGAGACTTTCATTTTGACAGTTGGAAGACCCGGACTCACATTGAGCTCACGCTCAAAATAGTTTCTGAATATCAGCCTTAATAACTTTGCTGCCGAGCGCAACACACAACTTTTCACCTCACTAAAGCGAGGAAAATGTTAGGTGCAAGAAAAACAGTTTTAATAAATATTAAATTCGTCGCTGCTAGCTTCGCTCATATTTTATGATTTCTTTCGATTTTATCAAAAAACAAATCAAAATAATGGAAGTAAAGTGAATTCAATAAAGAGAAGAAAACTTTAAAGTTTTTTTTTAAATCAAATTTTCTTGCCGGCCAGTGCGATTCTTTAAATGAGGCTGGCGCATGACATGAAATAAGTATTTGCATTTCAATCATCAATGGACTGGCTGCAGAGAATATAAACTATTACGAAACCAATGAGGTTCTATATATATGTAATTTATTGTACGAAACCTTTATTGAATAAAAATATTCGAATTTTAAAAACACTTTCCACGCTAGCGGATAAAGTGCGATTTTCCACGCAGATTTCGAATGATAAACAGAGCTTTTACGAGCTAGTGAGGTGAAAAAACTTTTACCACTGCCGTGCTGCAGCGGGAGCTGGTTTCACATTGGACGATGACCCTAACGACATGACATCATCGTACTGGTAGTTTCATACATTTACTAAGGCCGCGGCCGTTGTGAGAACGTTGTAAGAATACTAGTCCAACGATGTGGTGCAGTTACGAGTTACGGCTATCGTCCAATGTGAAGAGCGTCTAAGGCGTGAACGGTACGCCTGGTGCCATTGAAGAATTTGGCACTACTAGAGCAGGTTCCAGCTCATTTCTGAGTCACGCAACCCAACATCTTTAGGAATTAACAAAAATAAATAAAAAAAGACCCTAAAACAAAAGCTGACATGCTTCAGGAATTGCGCATTTCAGAAACCGTGTATAATTTTACTATTTAGTCAGGGTCTCTTTTTTTGCCCTAAGACCTATGGTCACCATGCTATACGTTTCTACTGAGCCCGTGCCAATTTATCGGGCCTCAAGCCCCAAGCCCAAGCCGAGTAGTGCGATACTCTGCTTCGACTCTTTCTATCTTTCTCGGTACTACTGTAGTCCTTAGAGACGAGAATTTTTACGAGGTCTCGATGGTCGTCGTTCTGTCATTTGGTTTGTTCGGGACACGCGCATTGTAGGGTTCCGTAGAACCACTTACCTCCTTTACACAGTTGACAACTTCACCAAGTAATTTTCAATTAAATTTGCACGAAGTTTTCTTTTTATAAGTTGGTCGTCAACTTGTAATGCCTACTTACCTTACCCTTAATCGAAATAGTATATTTCATTACAAGTGTGGAAAGGCTGTCATTGCAAAGAGTTCCGACAAATGTCTACCCCGAGCCGAGGCGCAGCCGAAGGCGAGGGTTGACAGTCGGAACAAGTTGCAATGACGGTTCCGCACGTGTACTGAACGACTATTTTTAATACAGTTGCGAAAAAATGAAAAACTATTTGCTTTTTTCTCTTCTCTCCACGCAATAAATTCGTCGTATGTAGATATGTAGCGACTTTTTTACTTTTCCGGCAAAATGTTCTCCGAAGCATTTTGTGCAATTATACTGAGTTCCGGTGGTGTTAATTCAAAAAAACTTGTGCAACAAACAACTAAACTCGCAAAGAAAATTTCTGAAAAATGGCGCCAACCGTAGAATATAAGCAGTTTTTTTTTCTTCTTCACCCATTCTGGTAGGCAAAGGAAACTATGCCCATACAGCCAAGTCTTCAGTGGAAGTTTTTTATTGATATGAAATGAAAATGAAATTTAATGAGATGAAATGAAATGAAACCTAACCAAACTCATTCAATCAAATAATTAAATCTGATATTGAAACAAATTAGTAGCTTCTTTTTTGAAATATACGTATTTGCATGAATCATAAAAACTTCAATGATTTTTTTTAGTAAAAACTTCATGGTTGGTTATTCTTTTTAATAGACATTATTTTGACAGTTGGGAAAGAGAACGCACGAGTGCGGGAAAGGTAAAAAAAAAGCACGAGTGTGTAATATAATAGCCCACATCCCGAACGCTATACGTCCCTCCCTGCAATACGCCACTTTTTGAGCAACTGTATTAAAAAATGGTTTTCCTACACCCACAATATTTTTAAACTAGTTTAGGTGTAGCGGAGGTTATTACACCGTTTTGTCGACGTAATTAATATGTATGTAAGAATGAGAGCACATCAGCTGGCTGCAGGTCGGCCTACACTTCTCCGGTCCGGTCCTCGGTTGCCACTCTAGTAGTTTGCGACTCCATATTTCATCCTGTCTGCGACAAACATGACCTGCCCATCTCCATTTCAGAGTAGCTACCCTTCTTGCTATGTCGGTTCTCACTTAAGTTCGCATCCTGATTTCGGTATCAGAATCGGAATCATCATGATTTCGGTGTCGGTGCCGCATCCGACCTTTGATGGAGAATATGGAGATACCGAGCATCTCTTCTTTCTCATCTTTCTGGGCTACCTGAAGTGGATGAGTGGTATGCTTGGTTTGTCCAGGTCTCTGCTCCGTGAGTCATAGAAGGTAGCACGCATTGGACGGTTTCGTAACATTAACATCACTCCGGGTTAACATTTTGATTCTTGGGGTGCGGAGAATATTTTTTATTTACCTTAGATATAGGTAGTTACGTTAGGAAAATTAAAAAAATATTTATAATAATTAAGTATAAAATTATCCTTTATTATACACCGTTTTTTTAGTAAAATATATTTTTGAAAGTGTTAAGTACAATATTTAATTTGAAACAAATGTTTACGTTTTCCTTAAACATGATTTCGTCGATAAAAAAGGGGAACCCAAGTTTCCGAATTTTGGAAAATACTATAATTGCCTTACATGTTGGCAGCCCTGCGGCAGCTCCTGAACGTGCCCTTATTAAACCAAGGCCTCACGTGGCGGCGAGCATGTAGCCGATCATAAACTTTAATTGAACGCTGTTACGTATCACGTTCCGAGAATAGGCACGACTAACCTACCACAATATGTGACGACGCGACGCGACGGGTGAATAGGAATTTTCCTCTGCTATGCAATGTAAACACGCACTACGATCGCGAAGGGATAAAGCTGGAAACATATTATCGTGTACGTGACCGATAGGAGTGACGGCAAGGTGGTCGTGGCTGATAAATGCGCAGTGCACATCCCTATGGAAATCCGGCTTCGAGATACGGTACGATGTTTGTAGCCGTTATTAAAAGGGACCTGCTGAAAACCAGCGCTGCGACTACGCATGCAGTCACGGCCATAAAGCTGAGCCCGTTCCTTTTTACCACAAACACTATGAATAAAAAAAAACTTACTATTTTTTGCTATTTTATGTATTTTTATTTTCTGTCAGGATCGTGGCAAGTGGCAGTCTCTGGTCTCTGCCTACCCCTCTGGGACTCAGGCGTGAGTTTATGTATGAATGTGTTTATAATTGTAATAAGATATATCACTGGGACGACGACGCGGAATTTGCATTTACTCGTAGTCCCCTTTGATTCACACTTGACCGTGGGATGCGATGTGGCATGTAATTGGCTTAATACTTATCGGTTCAAAAATTCAGTATAGTACTACGTATGGCCATAATTTAAGTAAATAAATAAATTCTGGAGTACTCATTTGTGATTTTTCCTTGCCGTTATGTTTATGTAGATATATGGGTACGTTCCGCAACCTGCAACTGGGATTTCTCAAGTTTGTACTAAATAAGTTACCGGACCATATACATATACATACATACCACATTGCATCCCACGGTTAAGTGTGAATCAAGGGGGACTAAGTGTAAATGCAAATTCCTTATTGTCCCCCTAGGGGAACATCTTAGGGGGACCACGAGTCCTCAGGGAATAAATGAAATAAATTAACTAAGAATTTAAATAGAAAATTGAGGCCAAATCGCTGGCGTCGGCCGGTAAGGTGCCTAGATTTCTCCAAGATCTCATCATCAGATCCTGAACATGGGACTTGGGACCAGCTGGGAAGTCCACCCTTAAAACAAAAAAAAAATCCAAATCGGTCCAGGCGTCTCGAGGAATCGGGGAATATACCTTAAAAAAAAATCTTCCTTTTTTGAAGTCGATTAAAATGCGTGACTCGCATCGAACCTTCTCCTTTCTTGAAGTCGATTAAATTGCGTGACTCGCATCGAACCTTCTCCTTTCTTGAAGTCGATTAAAATGCGTGACTCGCATCAGCATAGTTGCAAAGGTAGTACGGTGGCGCGAGTCACGCGCAATAATATGACAATTTTTTTTTGTTTTGTTCATTTTTTTGGGGGATATTTTCTTACACATCAGAGGTGCCTTCATTCATAGCTCACTACTGTTTATAATAAATAAGTGACAAATCAGGGCGAAACTTGCCTCTTATGCGATTATATTCAACTATAGCTGGCTGTTGTGCTCTAATACTAATAAAGTCAATATTTATAAGCCTGCCCACAAGAGAATGTCGTTATCTGGACACTTACACACATTACATACGAAAAAAAACCTTGTGATTGCGGGAGACATAAACATAAACTTAAAAACCAAACCCATTGAACCAACTTATGAGCAAACGAACAGACAATATTACCTTAATACATTATCTGAACATGGCATACTCCCGGGACACACTCTTTCTACAAGAGAAAATAACTGTTTAGACCATTTTATGTTGAAAATAAATAGAAGAAGGTTTTCGGCATTTATAGCTATCTTATATACCACTACCACAGATCATTATACAACTTTTTTATGTCTATCAAAACAAAAAACTAGAGCGAATATAAATAAAATAACTTCTATTTTAGATTTTGAAAATGCAGTAAAATCGCTACAGGAAGCTAATTTATCTGATTTACTATTTTGTGATAATCCCCACTTAATAACTCACCAATTAATACATAAACTTATGGAGTCAATAAATGTTAACACAACAACCAAAATAACTCCAAAAAGTAAACGTATCATTAAGCCTTGGATCACCCCTGGTATCCTTAGATGTATCAAAAACAGAAATAATATGCAAAGAAAACAACGCAGGGACCCATTAAATCAAATTTTAAAGATCACTTATTTGCGATATAGGAACCATTGTAATAATCTTGTAAAGAAATTAAAAAGAAAGTATGAAAGAGATATGTTAGCTAAATCAATGAACAATAAGAAATCGCTATGGAAAAATATAAAACTTTTTACTTACACCAACAAAACTAAAAGTCAAAATAGTGAATTGATTAACACAAAACCAACCCCTTTAGAGGCAACTGAATATGTAAACCAGTATTTTACGAATATTGGAAAAAAACTTGCACAAAAAATTCAATCAAGACTAAAAGAGGACCCTGAAGTATACCTTAAGGGATTAAAAACCCAACTCAGCTCTTTTGTACTTATCGATACAGACTCTGAGGAAGTCAGCAGAGTTCTTATGAATCTTAAACTCGACAGTGCCCCGGGATATGATAACATTACCACTAAATATCTGAAAATGGTTAATAAAGAAATAGTACCTGTCCTAGTACATCTAACAAACCTCTGCTTCGTAAAAGGCGTCTTCCCAGAACCTTTAAAACGATCTCTGGTTACGCCTATATTTAAGGATGGGGAGAGAGACGATGTCGGAAATTACAGACCTATATCAGTTCTACCGGCTATATCAAAAATTTTAGAAAAAATTATAAATTCACGTCTGCTAAATTATCTTAACAAATTTAACATAATATCATCAGCGCAATATGGATTTAGACAAGCGAAATCAACTGAGGATGCAGTGCTGGCTTTGACTTCACTTGTAACAGAACAACTTGATAGAGGACTAAAATCAGTAGCAGTGTTCCTAGACCTTAAAAAGGCATTCGACACCGTCTCTCTTCCAATCCTAGTAAGGAAGCTGGAAGCAATTGGTATTAGAGGCATTTCACTTGAGCTCTTTAAGAGTTATCTATCTGATAGGAAACAAAGAGTCAAACTGGATCAACACTCAAGTGGAGACGCATCTGTGACATACGGCGTTCCCCAGGGAAGCGTTCTTGGTCCGACACTGTTCTTAATATATATTAATGACCTTTGTAACCTTACCATAGACAACGCCAATACCTTTGTGTATGCAGATGATACAGCTGTCGTTTTTCACGGGGACTCCTGGACAGCTTTGAAAGAAAGTACAGAAAGGGGAATGTCTCTAATATCACATTGGTTGGATAATAACCTTCTCACTCTCAATACGGATAAAACCAGTTATATCTGTTTTAGTATAAATAACCGTACTCAACCAAGTAACGAATTTGAAATCAAGGTTCATACATGTGACCCTACTACTAGAGATGACTGTTTGTGCAACAAACTTGAAAAAGTAACGCACACTAAATACCTTGGTGTTATTATAGACTACAGATTATCTTGGCATCTCCATCTCGAATATGTAGCAAGTAGATTAAGGAAATTGATGTGGATTTTTAAAATGCTGCGATTCATTGTGCCTCAGAAAAATAGTAACAGTAACGGGAAACAAGACTCACCCAAAAACATGCTCAACGAGATATATATAGCCTTAGTGCAATCAGTTTTAGCATATTGCATTACAATTTGGGGAGGAGCTTCAAAGATGAAATTTCTAAACTTAGAACGAGTGCAACGTAAATTGATCAAGGTGATGTATTTTAAGAAATTTCGTCATTCTACAGAAAAATTATATCAAGAAAGCAATCTCCTTTCCATTAGAAGGCTGTATATATTACATGTAATATTAAGAAAACACAAAACCTTACCATATGATCCTAACATAAAAAATAAAAGAAGAAATGATATTGTAGTAAAAACACCTTCAACGCGAACAAAATTTGCGAGAATGCAGTATAACGCGCAATCGTCTTTCTTATATAATAAAATAAATAAAAAGATTAAAATATATGATTATACTTATTACGAATGTAAAAAAACTATAGTACAATGGTTGCATAGTCTAAATTATGATGATACTGAAAGATTATTAGAGCAATTAAAATAATGTTGCATCGAGCAGACACACACACACACACACACACACACACACACACACACACACACACACACACACACACACACACACACACACACACTCACACACTCACACACACACACACACACACACACACACACACACACACACACACACACACACACTACACACATACACACACACATGCGATGTTCTACCTAAACACATAAAACACTCACCTGGCTGAGCTTTACACTTTTATCTTTTTAATAATTTTGTCATAACAGTAATCTTTAAAATAAGTAAAATATCAAATTAAACTAAGTTTTTAAGCTATGGAAGCGCGGTGTCACCTAGTACAGGCATTCTACATGCTTAAAAGGTGGCTCCAGATACTATGTACCGTTAAATTAAGCAGTTTACGAAAATAAAGATTTTGTATTTTGTATTTTGTATTTGTATTTGTAATGTCGATGATCCAATCTCAATAAGAGTATTATTCAAACTTAGTCCTTGACTTTTATGTGTGGTGATAGCATAAGCGACACAGATTGGAAACTGTTCACGATAATTTTGATAATTTCAAATTTCGACTTTACAGATGCTAGTTCGTGCCTTACACTGTGCTTACACCGTTATCAAAAATAAAAGTTGAAAATTCCTGTGAAAATATTTATACTGCACTGCAATAATTATTTTGGGACGCACTTTTCAAAAATATCTCGAATTTATCCATTAGGAGCCATCCAGAGCGGTGCGTGTGTGCCGCGGATCCGCAGCTCATTGTTCTCAATCAAATTTAAGATAAGATAAGATAAGAATATTCTTTATTGTATACCGGAAAAAAATGTTACAGAAACAGCAATGACAAAAGAAAAGATACAATTGGCGGCCTTATTGCTAATAGCAATTTCTTCAAGGCAACCTCATATTGGAGATTTGCCGAAGGAGAAATAGACACGGGTAGTCGGTGCAAAGACGAATATTAATACACATACATATACGTAATAATAATAAACTTACATATATCATACCATATGTATCATATATCAAATCATATATCATACGTCTATACTTAAAAGTAATAGTCTAAATGGATGCCATTTTAATTACTAATTACAAACCTTTACCGTTATTTGTTGATTAAAATGTATTATATATATCTATGCGAAGTTTTAGCTTTCTCGTCTCGACGTGTCGTCCCTGAGCTAGGCCGCGGACAGACGGACGAACATGGCGAAGCTATAAGCGTTCCTTGTCGACTACGGAACCCTAAATAGTGTCGAAAAAGTGAAAAAAGTCAAAAGACGTAGAAAAAAAGTTGTTCAGTACCAGTGGAGGCGCACCCGTGTCGTGCGGCGCAGTTTGCCACGTGCGAGGTCACGTTGCCTCGCGCCAGCTCGGGCGGGCCTGCGCAATAGAGTTGGCAGTCAGGTAGCTAGAGGTAGCAACTATTATTGCGACCGTCACTTCTAAGGGTTATATTGCACTATAATTGATCTCTGGGCGTGGGGCCCATAGAGAGGACGTGGGACGAGGGGGCGCGGTAAAGACACGGCGTCATTTCAATTCGCTTTCACTAAAGCGATGGCACACAGATAAGACGGGGCGAGGACACGAACTCCATGCAACGCGTCGCGTCTTTTCCGCCCCCCCGACCCACGTCCTTCCTATGTGCCCCACGCCTAAGCGCGTTGTGCGAGTGGATACGTAAGTAGGTAGCTTCATATTTCTATTTATTCAATCAATCAATATTTATTTATTTCGGAACAAGTCCATAGTGTTAGTAATAATATTAATATTACAGGGATTTCTTAAAGTAGTTTTAGTTAGCACATTATTATTTTATTTCATATTATTGTTTTACATGAACCTAGATCCAATGCCTCAGCATACAGCGAGGGTAATCGCTCGAATAATCCTTTATTCGAGCGAGGGTAGTCAAGCAGCCGGTGTTTTTTGTTTTGTCGAATTACCTATTTCATGCAGATTATGCAGATAGCATAGGGGGGTAGCCCTCGTAAGGTCGTCCCGGTGCGAGTTATTGGGCACTGTAGGCATTGCGACAGGTGCATGGCAGTGTGCGTTTCCTTATAGTTATTCAATACTTATCCAGCGATGAACGAATACATTTACCCGATTCACAGGGTCATACAATTTATCTGGAGATAACTCTGCATGAATGCGCGCGAAAAGCGGAAGAGGAGCGTCAGGCGATCGTGGCAGGTGGAAAACCCTGGTCTCTGCCTACCTGCCTACCCCTCCCCGAGGATTTTATGTAATAATAATAATAACTTGCACATAATACAATCACTTGACCTCAAACTAGGATACCCTGTGCTATGGTAACCAGGCAAAAGGACGTCACAAACATGAAAATACACCCTGCTAGGCCATTTGTACAGATGTACGGCGGCCCCAGTGGGAATCGACCTGTGTTTTGGTAGCGAAGCGCCTTAACGGCTAGACCAACGAGGCAGTCATGTATGTAGAGTGATCACTATGTGACCAAGCCCTTCAATAAAGATTAAAAAAAAAATGTATGTAATGTAACTCTAATGTCATGCATGGTACAAGACGTTTTGGAACTTATTCACTGGGTAATCTCTACCCCTGGATAACCAGATAGTGCTGTCAGATAAGATTCACGCAAGCCGGCTGTACAATATGTGACATCCATTGCGGGTTTTACAGGCCGTATCTTTTTTTATAATAATTGATTTTTTTCGAGGCTTTCGTCAATTGGTGACCATGCCAGCCCCACCGTAACTCTAACAATGTACTAAAACTAAGTCTAGACATAACACAAACATATTAAACAACAAAAATTGTACTTCAATAGTACTTGAAGTACAAAACAGACCCCTGATTATGAAAGTACTTAATCAATAGATCACAATATTATTGAAATCTAAATAGGAAGAGAAACCTTTCGCTTTCTTCGGCATGACGAAGAATATACAAAGTTATAAACTAATCAAAGTCATTGGGTAAAACCATCAATGTATATCGCATGTAATGATAAATGTATTATTATTATTTTTTATTTTCATAAAAACCATAGAATGGTTGTCCCACAGCAACGCAAAGGCTCTCCTTTCGGACCTCGCTCCCCCGAGTATTGCTTATATGAAAAACTTATAGAGTTGTGAAACTTATAGAATTGTGAAACTTATAGAATTGTGAAACTTTAGAATTGTCATGAATGACTGACTGACAATGCACAGCCTAAACAGGTGGGTCTAAAGATTACTTTAAGGAAATGTTTCTTGAGTAGCCTAGAGGTGTATCAAGGAGAGATAGCTTGAAATTTCTTCTAGACAAAGGAAGCTGCGGTTGGCAATAGGGGCCAATTTCACCGTTCAAACCAAACCAGGTTAAGTGTTTCTTCTCCGACTCGGTAAAATCGCAGATCTGGGAATACGGGCGTCATGCATCACCTTCAGATAATATCTGTGACATATTATGTGGCTGAATGCTCGTGAATGTTCACGATTTTCACGATCACGATCAATAAAAACTCCTTTTTTCGCATTTGGAGTCTAATGTTCATGTCATATTATGTTCTAAAAGATTAGTCCGTTTTGACTCGTCTGAATGAACGGAAGACACCCACACGAAAAATTATTTCGCCTGTTTATTCCATTCATACCAAAGCAGAAGTTTTGGCAAGAACGTTATTATGATGTCTAGAATAGAAATGTTAATATACCTACGTAAGTTATTGTTATTGGCCATAATCCAACTCAATTCCCATTTCGTATCATCATTATTTGTACTGTGGCATAATCAGTGCCGGATAAAGCTAGCGCGGGGCTTGTGGCAAATTCTATTAAGGGGCCCTTGCTACTATTGGAACGTGGCTAATCCGCCACTAATAATGCTGTAATTCCCAACGCGCGGTCGCCGAGCAGGAAGAATTTCGTACATTAAACTGTTACTAGCTATCTCTGTCGCTCCCGCGTATATATATTGCGTCACACTCGCAAAGATGCATTGGCCGCCGTCTTAAGGTATTGCAAACCTTTTACCTGCGACGGTAAGGTCAGTTCTTGTACGCTTGTGTTCGGTTGACCTGGAGTCAATTTTTTTTTTTTAAATTCGAAATCGTATCGAAAAATACGCGAGAATATAATAAAAGAAAATTAGCAGCGCCTCTATCATACGTACGAGAAACTAAACATACGATTAAAATTGTCCATTAATTGTACAGACCTGTCCGAACTAGTATCAATATAAACTTGCACTTCACAAAGAATGTTGGTGACCACTGCCCGTAGGTAAAAAGGTCAGTGTACGAAATTCTTTCTGCTCGGCGACCGCGCTTTTAGCAATGGACACGTAAGAGGATTTTTTAAATTATTTTTTACTTTGACTAAGAGACATTTAAAACTAGAGTCAATCGGCATTTAACAGGTAAACACGTAACATGTTAGATCGCGACGTTTACCATCCGCCGCGTGACTGGGGTTAAGTCCTAATTAAAAAACCCGACGTCAACACGGTTACTGACGTCACGGGTGTTCTGTGAAGGTAGAGATTCCATATAATACGCGGCCGCGTGAATTGGTAACAAAGGTCACGTGATAAAATTAGGTCAGACTTTACTAACTTGGGTGCCAAGTCTCGCTCGTGAAACGACTGAACACGAGCCAAAGCGAGCAATAAACTTTGATGAAAACGTGACGACTCAAAAAACATGATATTGTTTTTTGCGTGCAAGTAATTTTAATTTTTATTCATTTTTATTTGAACGTGACGAAGGTTCTCAAGTGGAGACGGTGGAACGTCGTCCGGGTCAGTCTCCTTGAAGGCTCGGAAGATGTCATGAAGGTTCTTTTTGTTGTCCATCCAGACCCGTCATCAAGCTGGCAAATTAAAATAATTTGACAAAATGTTTACTTAAAGAACGTCAAAGTTTCAGATTTAATACATTATGTGAAGAAGAAGCTAGCAAAGAAACTCCACATTTAACCCTTTCAAAAAAGTCTTAACTTAATTAACAGTTTGTGCCAGTTGCCAACAAAGAATGAAATATCCTCCATCGCAACTGGTTGCGAAACTCAGTTACGATGGCGGCCGGAAGGGATTGATAGTGTGTTGTTTGTTTATTTCACAGCTGATACAGTGACACGCACAATGCGATGTATGCAATTTACGCGCGATTTTATCTTTCTCTTGTTTATTACTTCTTAGTTTATTAGAAGTACTGTTAATTCTGAAAATTGTATCCCTTCAAATACTCAATAGATTTTTGTCTGGTCTTACAAAATGACGCTGACGTCATAGCCATCGATCACACACACCTCCATCACTAGTTTTTATCAAGCGTCCAATAAACCGTCGTCTGTAAAGTCAGATTGTACTGTAACTGCCATGTCCTAAGCCTTTGCACGACTTATGTCCAAAATACGAAATGTCCAACTAGGATTAAGGTCCAACAAGGTTTTTGCCCAATACGATTTATGTCCAAAATACGAAATGTCCAATTAGAGTTGTGATGTCACGGCCAGTCTCTGAGCATTTTCGTCAGAACTTAGTGAAGCCAGTATTTTTTCTTTGTATTTAAAATTTGGTGCATCTTTTAAATAAATTCTACAAATTATTAAATTTAAAACAGCATAGCACTTCCAAAATTATTGATGTCTACTTTATTTCATACAACACGACCAATAAATCAATTCGTTACATACTGTTATACCTAGTTTGGAGTATTACTTTACTGTACTTTAGAATTATTCATGTGACGTCACGAAGCTTATGACACGCCCCCACCCCCTCTTGACCCCCTTCCCTCCACCGTTGTTGTGTTAGTCGTGTGACGTATGGTTGGCCCCTTATCTTTCTATCGACTAGTGTCATTTCGCATTATTTTATTTTATTTAAGTAAAGTAAGATGGCTCTGCGAGGAAGATAAAAGTATTTGTAATAAATAAATAAATTTCAATAAATTTTTAATTAAGTAAAGTTAGACACATTTGCACCATGGGCGTATCTGCAGCTTTGACGATAGTAAGGTTACAAAAATTATAATTAAATTACTAAGTTAGAAAGCAGCATCTGGCTATGAAACGACCTTTTGACTCGGATAAATGGATCCTGTTTTCTTTCGCACCGCCAATCATTTATTTCATTTTAACAACACAATTCTTTTTCCTCATTTGCAACTTTCGGTAGAAACGTGTTTTTCTTATGTATGACGGAAGCATAAGTTTTCAGCGTTGGCTTGACGTTAGCTTGCAGGACTGAGTCCACGTGTCCGGCTCGTCACGTGGAGTCAACCAACAGGCGTCACACCACACCACAGGTCACACTTTATGTGTCAGCGAGCGCCGCTGGTGGCACGTGGCACGTTTCTGTTTTCGGCGAAGCACTGCTTAAGGGGCTCTGTGCGGCTTAGGTACTAACGCCATAAATAATAAAAAAAACCGGCCAAGTGCGAGACGGACTCGCGCACGAAGGGTTCCGTACCATTATATATACAACATTAGACACAAAGATCGAGAAAAAACCGCAAAAAATCACGTTTGTTGTATGGGAGCCCCCTTAAATATTTATTTTAATTTAATTATTTATTTTTGAAGTGAATATAGAAATAAATTCTGTGAAAATTTCAAATTCCTAGCTATCACGGTTCATGAGATACAGTCTGGTCACAGACAGACAGACAGACAGACAGTGGAGTCTTAGTAATAGGATCGCGTTTGGCACCCTTCAGGTACGGAACCCTAAAAATCACATCTTCGTTTACAGATGGTTTTTGCGAAAAGTGTCTCCCTATTCTGTCAATCACGTAAATAGTGTTTTTGGGACTCACGACCGAGACCGTAAGGACCAGCAAAGGTAGCATGAAGGCGCGAGTCACGTTGACGTAGGTACTGGGCCTCGATTCTGTTGGTGTATTGTAGTATAATGACAGATACACTGTCGGGTCACGTGACGTGTTTTTTTCATACCATTGACGCCTATAAGGTTTGATACGCGTGCCCGCGTAGACTTAAAGCAGCCATGAAATGAAATCGCCATGTTCATGCAGTTGTCATGATACTACAACGTATTAACAGAATCTAGGCCCTGGAAAGTCGCAACGCGTGACTCGCGTCATTGTGCTGCCTATGCAGATTGAAGCGCCAGTGGACTTCTATATCGTCCCCGTCGAGCGAATGGAAACCTAATTTCAAAGTTTTGAGATATGGAGATTCAAAGTATCGAAAAATTATAAAAATGTGACCTTGGGTAGTAGGTACCTTAATTTTTCGGGTCATTCAGTCCCTGTTGCAAATTGGACTGGCCACATGAGACCCTAAGTTAGGTCTGATTCTTATCACAAATAATTAAAGGTAAACACAATATGCATCATATTCTTTTTTAAACTTGAAATAGAATAACATGACATAACATAAGAAATAAAACTAAAAGCAATAGCCAAAAAGGCGAGCAGATATTAAATTTAAAATATAAATAAATATATAACTTGCTAGATAAAAAACCGGCTCAGTGCATGTCGGGCCACGCGCAGTGTAGGGTTCTGTAGAAGGAGGGTCTTTTTTAAATCAAAGTAAATTTTCAATGGAATTTGTAAGACGTTTTCCTTTTATAAGGTGGTCGACTATATCTTGTAGAGCCTACTTAGCCGTGATAGTTTTCCTTTGAAGTTCATTATATGTGCCACTGCCCTGATTTTTTTCACGTTTCTACAATCAACCGTTTAGCCAGGAGAGGGGGGGACGCCCTACTCGAACAAAAATGTTCGCTTTAAAGCTTAATAATTCGCAAACGGATCACAAGTACCATTATCTAAACAACATTTGAATATTTCAAGCGTCTACCTGTTGCCGTTATTAATATCGAGTCAAAACGGCAAAAAAAATCACGTTTGTTGTTTAGGAACCCCCTTTGAGCACTTATTTTTTGTGTTTTTGTTATTTGTTGTTATAGCGGCAACAGAAATACATCAACAACTGTCTAGCTATCACGATTCACGGTTCATGAGATACAGCCTGGTGACAGACAGACAGACGGACAGTGGAGTCTTAGTAATAGCGTGCCTTACCCTTTGGGTACGGAACCCTAAAAATGGTTTTCCTACACACAAATAATATTTTAAACGACCAATCCAACGATACCTCATACTATGGTGTAGGCGAGAAAAAAATTGTATCCCTAACGGAGAATTTTTTTTTAAGATTTTACCTTGCCGTTTTGTCGGCGTTCAAATTTCAGCTCCCTACTACTAATATTCTCTGAGCCTGACCGCGAACAGAAAGACAGATGGACAGACAGATAAGGGTTCCTTGTTGTCTACGGTAATATAAGCGTTATTTACGTTTTAGCCACATTTTTGTTTTCCTACATTTGTTTAACCTTTCCCTCCGCTTGTTCCAGCTTCAACTCGAACGACGGGTATGCGCGCGCGCCCGGCTGCAGCGAGCAGCTCAACTTCGCGGCGGCGCCTTCGGAGGACGAGGCCGATTACACTGGACACTATCTGAAGAAGGGGAAGGTCACGAGGGCAAGTCCGACTGAATATGCCCGATTTTTACCTCTATTTAGATCGTAAGGACGCGACGGCCGGTTTCACATTGAACGGTAACGAGGCTTTTATTAAGACGAGGGGCTGGCCGAGGTCGTCGAAAGGTGTGAAACTAAACGTGTCGTTACGGTTTTCGTCCAATGTGAAACCGTCCAACGTCAGATCTGACTCATTATTGTATCTAGGATATTTTTTCTGGGAGGGCCTCTCGCTGAAAAGCAATGGCCTGCCACCTAAATCCCAATGCGTGTATGCAGTGCAGTAACCCACCCAACTTTTCAGCAATACAGGCAGGGTGTAACATAATACCCACGTATCATGCAAAATTAGAGGGTTCCAATCTGGGGGTTCAACCTACGAACAACTTGTACAAAAATGACAACAATCGTTCGGTGCTTAATCTATTGTATAATAATCTTGTCGTTGCATCCTATCTCCTAAACTAGGCGAAAAAGCTGTATCATAGGAGAATGTGGTAGGACATTAAGGATATACATTGGGTGGCAATGATGATGATGATGAGAAACGTACCCCGGCGAAAAGCCTCAAAATAACCAGTACACTTACCCCAACAGCAAGACCCAATGTCTCACCGGATCATCGAGAAGCGCCGACGCGACCGAATGAACAATTGCTTAGCTGACCTCTCCAGGCTGATTCCTCCAGAATACCTGAAGAAGGGGCGCGGACGCGTCGAGAAGACCGAGATAATTGAAATGGCGATACGTCACCTCAAATTCCTGCAAGAACGGGCCCACGGTTTGTACCTCGCGAACAAGGGAGCATCCGATGGTAAAAATACTCTTCTTTCCTATGCACTCTTCCGTGGAGTTGAAAGCCGCACAGGTAATGCCAGGTCTGATGTGGAGGGTTAAGCTGGGGCCGTTGCAATCTAAATGGCTGTGTTTGGGTTTCCGTGAACTCGTGGAAAGTCATGAACTTTTTGCATTAGACGATAATTAAGCGCACGATACCTACAGATAATTTCATATGGTTATTCCGTGTTGGCTTATCGATCACGATAATTGCTTCCTATTTATAAAATTTTGATACCTTTGTAACAGTTTGGTTCTGTCGGTATCGTGTCGGTGTCGAATCGTCCTATGTGAGAAGGCCCATCCCGGCAGCCAGATTAGCCTTTGACATTCTGAAGAAGATAATGTCAAAATTATCACAAACGATCAATCATCAGCTTCAGTCATGAAAAATTGTGCAGGGCTCCATTTGCATAGATTTGGAATTCACGTGTTCGTATGATTACTTTACAAAAACGAGTCATGTTTGCATATTCATGCAATAGCCGCGATATTAATATACGCATTATCTTGCCTGTCACTGGAATACATTGTAACTTGTAAGCATTAGCAGGTAGAGCATAGCGCGCCGATTTGTTAGAATGAAAATATTTAACATACAGTCTATTTTCAGCCGTTGTTGTTTGAAAATGGAACATTTTCATTTTTGGCGTTTTCTGTCAAGTAAGAACTTTCGTGCTGAGGTCCGAATTTAAAATCATCTGTCGTAAAGTTAAAGTGATAGCCGATTATACAGATTAGCTGTCACACTTAACATCGTGGATAAAATTAAACGTGTTGTGCTAGATCCGTTGATAATTAATGATTTTAATGGCCCTGGTCCATGCTTGACAAAATACTTGACTTGATAACACCGCCGGCCGTCTATATATTTACAAATATGACTGGTGGATTTGAATTCGAACCATTAAGAAACCGCTCTAGAGCTATATTTCACATCATTCGGCTTTTGTCTACGTGTAAAATAAATCTTCAAATCCAAATAACCATGTTAATTTGTGTTATGTATTATTTTATTAATAAATACAATACAAATACGATCAAGCTGTGTGCTCGTTGTAAATAAATAAATCATTCATCTTATTAATTAAAGAAATATCAACCCTCGATCACCTTTGTTATTAATTTCTTAACTTTGATAGTGCTTATTAAAAAAAAGCTTTCATCTAGACAAAAGTTGAATCAATTGAATTATCGTTGTTTGAGAAAAAAATAGTTCCGCTTTAGCTACAACGGTATGAAATGTTAGATTTAGATAAATTCATGTTTTTTTTGCGCAGTTATGAATATGACACACTTTTGGGGTTTGTGCTGTGCCATTTTGGTCACAGGTTCTTACTTTACTTGGCATTCTTGCGTTACTTTTTTATGTTGTGTCAGCGGATTACAACTCTGCTACTTCCCCCCGTTTGGCGATTCGAACCAAGGGTTCTTTCCGTTGATTTCTTGGTTTGAAGACACTAAGACACTTCTGCCTCTCAGTCGTGTGTATAAAACACAGTGAAACCATAATGGAACGTACACTTATTGCTAACACAAAATTAATTTCTCTGATAAGGTTCTTTAGTTTTAATCCTACGCTTATCCAGTTGGTGACTACAACATGCCTTTAATACCGCCTATCTATTTGATTTGAAAAAGATATTTCACCTCAATTACTGGTACCGTCAACAGCACATCAACCTTTGCATTTTTGTTCAAAGCCACCCGTAAATAAAGCGCACAAGTGTTATTCTGGCGCTTCACTGGGCCACTCGTATTTGCGTATTTGACCACCCATTGCCGGGTTCTCTGACAAATCTTTAGCACTGATTTTGTAGAACCTGCGATGTATTATAAATCGTCGGCAAGTACGCGAATACTAGTGGCCACGTGAGCTGGTTATACACGCTGACGTGCTGTTGACTGTACTTAAGCCACGAAGGTAACGTGCCTCGAAAACCTATGGTTTCCGATGATTACCTACCGACGCGCGCAAAAATGTTCTCGTTATTTACTTGTTTTTGCATGGAAATAGCCATGAAGTTCTCTAACGATTGGGAGGGCCGATAAGCACTCTTCGGGGGAGGGACTCTCGTTCTACATGATTTAAAAAAATACAATTCAATGAAGTTGGATATCAGCCCCCGTACTCTCGAAGTTAATTTAGACATATTACGCCACAATTTAATGCTGAATGCTTAAAATACGCTGATGTCTAAAAAGGTCGTTTCTGATACATTGCACTTAGGTTTTCGTGGCGCAAACAAATAACATCGACTATCGAGCATAAGGGGGCAGATGTTTTCATTGTGTTGACCCATAGATAAGAAGGTTTCATTCATCTGAGCGATGACCCCGTACACTGTGCACGTACAAACGCAGATGTCCTCGAGGTGTCAGTGGACTGAAAAAGTCTGTGCTCCGACCATGAGGTTGTCATCAACCAATTTTAGCAATTTTTTTTATCTAAAAAGGACATAGCACGGGGTCAAAGCTTACATCTTAAGCACTTTGTGCCCTAAGATGCTAGACATTGAATAGTAGATTTTAATAGTGTCGATGGAATGGCAGTTAATAGTCAGGAACATAAAGCAAGCATTTTTTTTTTCATCTACTGCCAATCCATTGTGCGATACTGCAGCAATATACTACCGCACGCTTAGTAGAAATACCGTCCTTACGCATTAGACACTCCCCCGTCGTAGTGTGGACGCGGCCTCGGGTCCCCGCGCCCTTAAACGGTTTTCCCACAATAGCCAAGTCATGTCACGAGTCACTAACTGGCCCGGCTTTAGCTGACCGGTCAGGTTCTCCCCTAGCTGCCGAGCGGACGGCGGGCGCGGAGCACTTTCGTGCAGGCTACCACGAGGCCTCGACCGAAGCGGTACGGTTCCTGGTCGAGGTGCAGGGCTACGGGCCTTCCGACGGGCTCTGCGTGCAGTTGGCCTCGCACCTGCAGATGCATTCGCCTCTCAACAGCAAAGGTGAGCGAATCTCGTACTAAATCAAATAATGCAAGCTTGCTGGCCTAAGCTGGTCTGGTAACTCCTCGGTGGAGGAGTTGCCGTTTCTTAGACTTCTGACGGGCTCTGCGTGCAGTTGGTCGCGCACCTGTAAACCCCGAAAATGTCAAGAGACAAAGGTGTGCGAATATTATACTAAATCAGATATTGCAACCCGATGCCGAAATATCAACTACGACAGAGCTTCGGTGAAAGAGGTGCGGTACATAGTTAAGATGCAAGTCGAGCCTTCTGACTCTGTGGAACCTACATCTGCTGTTTCAAGCTGAGCGTCATCATCATCATCAGCCATTCGACGCCCACTGCAGGACATAGGCCTCCTTCGTGGTTTTCATAACCATGAGGGGTTTTGCCATAATCGCCACGCTTGGCAGGCGGGTTGGCGATCGCAGTATGCGGTTGGAATCTCAGGAAGACGCTGCTGCCCGTCTCCTGGATATTGATTACCTTAGTCGCCTTCTACGACATCCACGGAAGGAAATGGAGCTGAGCGTATCTCGTACAAACCGGGTAGGTATTTAAAGTTTGCTAGTCAGAAAAATGCCGATGACGAAGAATCTACTTAGAGCCTCGACCGAGGAGGTGCGGTATCTAGTTGAGGCGCAAGGCAAAGGTGGGCCTCCTAATGGGATCTGCGTGCAGCTGGCCCCGCATCTGCAGCGGCACTCAACTGCAAAGGTTAGTGAATCTCGAACTAATTTTGAAAATTGCAAGTGGCAGTGGGCAAATTTATGCTAAATCAGATATTGCAAGCTTGTTAGCCAGAAAAATGCGGCGTCGAAGCCGATAAATTAGAACAGCCGCAGCCAAGATGGATGCACCTAATTCACCCTAATTAGAGATAGGCGCAAGGCGTACGTAATAAATTCAACTTTTAAGTTCCAATAAGTAAGTTAACACTGAGGTAATCAGCCTCAAGTAATTTTTTTCTACTTCGACTGTATCTCGAATCTGATATTACGAGTTAGGTCAAAAAGAGGTGCCGATCGTTCGTATGCTAAACATAGAAACATCGCTTAGTGGCCTTTTAACCCTTATACAGGGTGTGATAAAGTCCCCATTCTAGACGAGTCGTTATGGGTTCTACACGTCAATATAAACAACATAAAAAAAACAAGTTTTTCAATACATTTGAAAGGCCGGTAACTAAGGTTCTCGAGTAGAGACCACGAACTGGCAAACGCTGCGTAGGATGCCCACCAGCTCGCTGGACTGACGATCTGAGGCAGATTGCTGGCAGTGACTGGATGAGGATGGCCGAGGACAGAAGGAAGTGGCGAGCCTTGGGGGAGGCCTATGCCCAGTGGTGGACGGAAACGGGCTGATTGATTGAAGTTTCAAAATATGTATTTGACAGTTCGGAGTAGGTTTACCAGACGAGTTCGTACAGTGGAGAAGTTACGTAGAACCGCCCCTGATTCTGGATCAGCCTCAACTTCCGCTAGGTATGTACATCTATAATTATTTGTCTATGCATTGTTCGGGTCTGAGCCTAATTATGCGCATTAAATCCTGTCGGAATCCTGACGTTAGCGATAGCATTTAGTATGGAATTTGACAGTTAGACATCGCTCAGGTTTTGGTGCGCGTAATGCAGGAGCTGAATGCTGATCGCGATTGTTTTTTTTTGTGTGAACATCGCGACAACATAGTTACATTGTTGAAATTGGGTCCCGCCTGCTTAGTAGTTAATGCTCAGCCGTATGGTTGTTTGTTATTTTTTATTCCAGTTTTTAATTTTGGTCTTTTTAGTGTTTTTTATTGTTTTCGTTGAATTTATGCCGCTTCCATTAGCCTATGACACTCGTGCAAACACGACGAAACGATTGAGATCTTATTTATTAAAATCTGACCTTTGGTTAAGAAGTTATGAGGGAACATAGAATCTGACATACTTACATGCATACATACGAGCCAAACACATTACCCTCCCTTTGGGCTCCGCCGCAGTCGGGTAAAAAATACTGTACAACGAGTTTTTGAAGTGACGCAAAACCTGAAAGTTTCTTCGGTATCGATAATTAAACACTTTGCAATCGGGGAAAGCTTACATTTCTCAATTTTATTTTTCATACAATCTTGAAACTTTATGCGGTCGTTTCTGGCTTTTTGCGTTATTTCAATAACACATTGTGTACAGGGTTATTTCTTAAATGCGCAATTCCTGAAATACCCCAAAAAGTGTCGTGCTTTTCAATAACTTTTGTTCTATGAGTTTTTTTTTAGATTTACATTTATCGAAATATCAGCAATTAAATAATTTTATTAAATTATCTCTTTACGCACTTTACCAATGTCGCAGTAAATCATTGACTTACATAGAAGAACGTCCATTCTATCTATCGAACACATCATATGGTTTTAGTCACTATCTATCAGCGCTACAACAAAACAACTGCAAATTTTTTTTTTCTAATGACTTGTTAATTCCAAATTTCGTAGACAAAAAGGTATTGTAAATGACAAATTCTAACCGAATAATTTATTGTATTGGGCTCATTCCATGGTGACGGGACATTTTACCATATCTACATTTTGAACTTAAATTCTTATTAATTTCGAAAATGTCTGACAACTTTACCACAGTATTTTAATAAATATAATCGAAATTACGATTTGCAAAATTTGTTTTATTACAATTTGTCATCGATTTTAATCTCTTTGACGGGTGTGACGCTTAAGGAAACTAAATTACTTAGTTACTACTTAGAATTATTCACAGTATTTCTGCTAATTATGATATAATTATATATTTATTTATTGGAATAGTTCAGTAGTTAGTGAACGAAAGTTGCCTACATCACTATTTCACATATACTTAGTTGATAGATTTTATATCCAAAATGCAACAGGTAGAGACAGATGAGTACAGGTGAACATTAAAAAATATCCAATTACAGACATAAATAGGTTTATCTTTTAAAGAAAGCAACTGAATTTATAAAGTTATAAATAATCCTATCGCTTTTCATATCTAAAAAAGGTGTAGGCAAGAGATCTAAAGTTGATGTCATCATATAGTATTTTTTTGTGTTATAGTTTAAATTATGAATTTTTGGTAATTATTTTAGATAATAAAATGTATTCACTTTTACTTTTACTGTACGGTCAGCAAATACTGAAACTACATTGACGCACATGGTAAATTGTGCAAGTAGGTATCAACAGGAAATAAGTGGACGGCGATACCTTTGTGATACATTAGGTTTTTAGATTTAGTTCTAATTTAGCTCGCATAGAACAAACATAACAGTAAACAGCGAAGTTTTGACATAAAATCTTTGATTGGTGCAAACATCCCTCAACAACAACAAGTGCCAGTTACTTAACATCAACATCAACACTAACTCTAACGACTTCGGAGTAACTAAAACCGCGACCCCTACATATATAGTATACCTAATCAAATTTAACTAAAATAAAAATATTGTAGTATCGATTACCGTGGAATTACCCATTGCGCACTTTAGAAGTAACCCTGTATAACCTATCTATCTGCTATGACAGCCGGTTAACACGCTTGACTGTCAAAACGGAGATCGTGGGTTCGATCTTACTGGAGGCCACCGTACTTGATTTATACAAACAGATTCGTTCTGGTGGTTTTTCCATGTTTGTGATGTCCTTGCTTGGTTACCGTAGCACAGGGCATCCTAGTTTGGCCCCAGCCTCTTATTACGTACCTAACTAACTGTGTATATAAATATAATGTTATATTATAGTGTCAAAGACTTTATAGAAGGAAACCATTAGGCGTAGAATAATATTATAAATTTATATTGGTAAAAAAGAGGGTATAGTAAAGTTATTGTATTTAACAGTATTAGTGCTAAGTTAGATTAAGTTACTTTGAGTTTTAGGCAACTACGAAACGTAAAAACATGTTGCAGTGCCCTTACAGATCTCATGTTGAGGATTATACTATTTATATTGAGGCCACATATTATGTACCACATTAAGCAATAAACGATTGAAATTTAAATAGAAATATAAATAACTGTCCACTGAGACAACTCAAGGACAAGTAAAGGACTAGTGATTGTGTTGTACGGAAATTATCCTATGTGATGTTGTGTTGGCTAACAAACGCTCCGTCCTCAGGCGAGCCTCTCAGCGACAAGCGCCCAGGCGGCAGCTCCTCGGAGACGGGCTCCTCATCATCCCTGTCGCACGGGTACGCGCCGACCGGCGTCATCGCGCGCCTCGTTAAGCCGCCGGAGCCCTATCAGGAGCCCTACGAGCCGGCGCCGGAGGCCTATCCCATGGAGTGCGATAGAGGTACGTTCATTCTCTCTACTGAGGTCAGCGCTCTAAGGCGTGAGACACACAGATGGGACGTGGGGCGAGGGCGCGGTAATATGTATAGTCACAGACCGAGAGCGACCGCAGAGCAAGGACTGTGGTCTGTGATTCTATACATCTTACCGCGCCTTCGCCCCACGTCCCATCTGTGCGTCTCGCGCCTAACAGTGCAGTAGGCAAAGCTCTGGGGCCTTATGCGCACCAAATCCTCTCGGAATCCTGACGTTTGCGACAGCGATTTCACAGTTAGACGATTGGAATCGTTCAGGATTTGATGCGCTTAATATAGGGACAGATTACTGAGCGAAAAAGATAAGAGTTCGAAATAGAGAATACTTTATTGTACGTAAAAAAGGAACTTACACACATTTATTGACTTAATGGTACAGATGGCAACCTTGTTATTGAAAGAGATCTCTTCCACAAAACCTTTGGACGTGTCCTTTCAGCTTTGCGACCACCACCACTTTGTCCCATAGAGTGTGTAATAGAGGTGTGAGACTCAATTGTCCTGTCCAAAAATTGCAATCACTATGTATAGGTAAGCCACAGAAAAATGGCCGTCCCTTAAGGTCCAAAGTCAAAAATATTTTATTCAAAGTAGTGCAAAAACCAAAGTCACCGACATAGCCCACCGAATTGGGAACCCAGTTTTTTTTTACCTGCTGAATCGAAAACCATTTCGAGGCTAACATGCAAATAACAGTATTTTCTATGTTAGAGATGTTTATCTCAAAAGATGAGCTTTATTTTAGCTTTAATACCTATGACCTTCATTTGACCTACTTAACATGAGACGTCACATGTTTTAGGAGAAAATAAATTTCAATTCTAGCAACACTACAGCTAAGGTTGTCAAAGTCTATAGTTGTCAAAATTTGCTAGGGAGGTCTATTCACGCGGCAAACGCAATCGCGCGGCTAACACAGCAAGGGTAGCATATGACGTCACGCAGTTTAATATTTAAAAAAAATATTCTAAAAATTATAAACTCAACTGTTTCAAAACTTTGCATTGCGAATTAGCGTGCTGAAGTGGCAGTGGGCCGGCCATATCATCCGAAGAACTGATACCTGCTGATAACCGATGGGGTAGACGAGTTCTTGATTGGAGACCGCGGATCGGTAAACGTAGTGTAGGACGTCCTCAGACTCGGTGGAGCGATGATCTCCGCAGGGCGGCTGGCAAGAGCTGGATGACAGTAGCCGAGGACCGTGCTCAGTGGCGTGCAATAGGAGAGGCCTATGTCCAGCAGTGGACAAGCATAGGCTGATGATGATGAGTGCAGAAACTGCGACTTAATTAACGTCGCAAGTTAGACATAAGTATCCATTTCAAGATGTTTAAAAGACACCTACCTTCCAAACCGTGTTAACTTCACAAAGGCCCAATTAGCTCAACCATCTTCCATCCCCAGTATCTGAAACGGCCATCACGCTGGCGGCAGAGGAAGACTTTACGCAGAGCGGGGAGCCCCTTCTCCTGGAAGCGCACCCCAAACGGGAGCAGACGCTTCGCACCGTGAGGAAATCCGATTATGCCGACGACTACCTGCACTCCTACAAGTTCAAGAACAGCATCGAGCGCCGCTTCTCAAGGTCTCAGGACAGCGAGGTGAGCGCAGATAAGATAATTAAAGAAAATCATGTTATAATATGTGCCAATAAAATTTCACTTATAATTTAAACAAACCGTTGCTGAAAATCGTTCAATACAAAAAAAAAACTTCTCACAATACAATCACTTGTCCTGGTCTATACTAGGATACATTGTGATTGTGCTAAGGTTACCAGGCAAGGACATTACAAACGGTCCCCAGTGGGAATCGAACCCACGACCTCCGGCATGGTAACCAGACGTGATACCGCTAGACCAACGAGGCAGTTGTCTAGGTATATTTGCTATTTAATTAATTTTTAACTACTGTTTGAGTCGCAATGTAGCATTAGTTTTGTGGTATAAGTGGACTGACTTTATTATGAAATAAAAAAAAATCAACTAATACATCATCAATGCATTCTCTCCACGACATAAGAAAGAAAATTGACATTTTTATTATGTACCATGCACAAACCTTCTTGGTGTACCGTTTTGTACAACGACGCCTTTCTATGTAAAAACGTGCAGCTGTAACTAACGGATCCACCCCAACTTTGTGCCGTAACAAAGTTCTCCCCGTTCTTCCAGGCCCGCGACATGACTGTGAACGCGGCGCCCCGCGAGCCCACTAAGACCCTGCACAAGCGCCGGCGGGCGGCCAAACCGGCGCCCTCGACCACCACGTCCAACAGCGGGTCTACGGAAGACGCCCGGGATACCTCGCCACAGGTAATCATTTACACAGTCACTCTTTCATTTTGGATTAATGTAAAAAAAGACACACTGTAAACAGTGATCACTGGGTGGGCTGGATTATAAATAAATGTGCACCTAATTGTGATTCAGAGTCCTCTAAAGCACTCCTCAGAGGCAGTTTATTTAATCTGTGGTTACGTTGTACACTCTCCAACATAGACCATTTTAATCGAAGTTTATCGAATTTTTAAAGGAACCGTGTTTTTATAAACAAGGCCGTATGTATACTAACAAAGGACATGATCACTATAAGCATTGATCACTGGATCACTTTAACATTAGTCAATGGATCTTCGTAAAAATTAGGACATGATCATTGTGAGCAGTGATCACGGAGACAGGGTAAGCATTAGTCACCAGAACGATGTAAAACAAATACATAAGTACATGAATGCTATAAGCAGTTGTTACTGGAGCAGTGTAAATATTGGTTACTGGATCAACCTAAAACAAAAACATGATCACTGTAAGCAGCTATACTGAGTCACTGTGTAAACACTGTGTTTACATTGATCCAGTGACCAACCCTGGATCAATGTAAACCGCCGGCAAATTACTTCAGATCGTTGGTCTAGCGAGCTGGCGGGCTTACGCACTGCGTTTGGCAGTTCTTGGTCTCTTCTTGGGAACATCCAGCACTATTCTTGATATTATTTTAATTTTTTTTATAATTAACCATACGGTTTTGTATCTCCAGGACACGTCGAGCGAATCGCCGCACCACCACTACGAGAAACCTCTCCCAACGCAGTTCGTTCCGGTTTTCGCGCTCAATGCCCTTGGTAAGCTCAAGAAGTGTAGTAGTGCTCAGTGGCACGGATTAGTAGATAGAATATTCTTTCATCATCAGCCCACCTCTGCCCACTGCTGGGTATAGGCCTTTTCCCCATCGTCTCTCGCCATTCGCATCCACGGGCCCCAACCTGGCCACATCGTCCGACCATCGGGCTGATAGTCTACCGACCGACCGCTGCCCGGTTTTCGGCCGCCACTCCGTTACTGCCCTGGTCCCCTTGCCGTCTTCCCGCCTCGCCAGGTGTCCCGCCCATCGCCACTTCAGACTCGAGATTCGGTTACCAATATCATCAACCTTCGTCCGACGTCGGATGGCCGCATTTGGTACTCTATCCACTAGTCTGAGGCCTAGCATGGCTCGCTTTAATATACACAGAAATTTGATTAGTACTCTGAACTACTAACTTCCGATACTGAGCTTAAGAGTATATTGTTCTATTTCTATGTTACTCAGTAAAAGTTCATTTTACCAGTCTTGTGGTACTAAAAACCACTACTTATGTGATTGAGAGATTTGTTGGCTACTTTTTGCAAAAACAATCTGTAGAACATATTTTTACCATTGGTGGTTACGTCTGGCATGACATGCCATAACAACATTGTTGTCTCGTTAGCACCTGCAACATATTTAGTGATTGTTAAATAAAATTAAGTAGGTACCTACCTACCTATACTTTTGATAAATGTGGTCTGAGGCTTTGCTAGATAATAAAATTACGGACAGTTTAAATACATTTTTATTTTCTTACACTTAGTTCTTAGTTTTTGATAAAGAAAATTTGTACATTTATCAAGAGTATGCTGGGTAAGTGTTTCTTTTTACAATAATTAACAATATTAGAATTTTCGAGGGAGATAATAAATTCCACACAACAAATCCCTCGTCCTGGTCCCAAACTAGGATACCCTGTGCTATGGTAACTAGGCAAGGACATCACAAACATGGAAATATATATGAGGCCATTTGTAGAAATGTACAGCGGCCCCCAGTGGTAGTCGAAACCTAGACCTCCGGCATGGTAATTAGACGTCATACTACTAGACCAACGAGGCAGTCCATTATTTTCATTGCAGCGATTTCCATTATTTTAGAGAGCCTTCAAGTGTGCCTCAAATGTGATATGTCTTTTAAGTTATCTAATATAAAATATACAAATCTCGATTTATTAATTTTTTTTCCAATTTGTTGATTTTTTGTGTGTACTGGTGCCCGAGAATTGGTCGTAGGCTAATTAATATGACAAAACAACGTTTGACGAGTCAGCGAGTAGACAATAAATTACTTACGTTTCTAGGCAAGTACTACGTGCCAGTGAGCGTGGACTACGCGTGCCTGTCGCGCCACCTCGGTCCATTCGACGTGCTGGACGCGCGCGCCGCCCACCTCGCGGCCCCGCTGCACCCCGTCACCATACACGTCAACTTCCAGCCCTGTCTCAACTACCACGTCAAGAACGAACGCGACTGGGCCGCCGCGTGAATCGCCAAGGAAGTTTTCAATGGCCACGCCATTGAACAGACATTGTTAAGACTAATCTGATATCATTGTTAGACTAGTCCCAGTGAAGGTGTTCGGAGAGTGATAATGAAACGATTTTTTTATTCTTTGTGTGAACGTTTGTGGTGAATCTTTTTGGCATTAATATGGTGTAGCGTGCCAAAGCGACTCGCTATTTTTTGTACAATTCTCATATCAGATTAGAACTCAATGAATCGAGGAAATATATATTATCACTTGAAGCTCTGCTGCTGTATGAAGACTTCTGCAACATACTAATTTGTCTCTGCTTATGTGTGAGTGCTTCGTAACATGTGGGTTGGGTGTCTAAGAACTTTTTAATATCAGTTACTTACTTCATAAGATACAGGTAGTAATTAAATATAGGGTAGTATACATTTGAAGTTTTATAATGGTTACGGTATTGGATATATTATGGACCTGTTATGATGTCGAAGATGTTACCACCGTATTTTTCTACCATGATGCGTTACCGAAAGAAATGGTGAACAGTTTTGTACAAAGTATTGCCGTCCGAGAAATATGGGGCTGGCAAGCTTATTGCCTGGTACTGTCAGCGACTTTCGGTGATCTATCGCACTTATGCAATTAAAGATAAAAATTGTCGATTGTCGCTGACCAGTTATTTTTGTTAGTGCCATTTGCATACGTATATTTCATTCAAGTTTTTTATTTTTTTAAATAGTCTCATTGTACCTGTAAGCAAGAACTTGCTACCTGTTTTTATTATTTTTTAAGCTATAGAACATGATGTTCTGTTTGTTGAATCATTCCTTGGTTTAAGTAGATTGTTAATTATTTTATCATGAGAGGGTCCCAAAATATTGGTGCATGTTAATGGCCTAATGGCAAAATACCGATTTACCTTAAAAATATCTTGTGCTGGAATCATACCAAATTATTATTGGGTTTCTGTTTTTAGCATCAAAGTTGTTTGACTGAAATAGTTTTAAGAAAGGGTCCTTGTGCGACAAGGGTTTCCTGAACACCTAAATATAAGAGTCATCATCATAAGTGAATCAAATTGTACATTGATTGAAAATGTACCTATTTACGTAATTTAGTAATGTAACTAGATGTACAGTCGGCGAAAATGTGTATTACAGTGTTGTTTTAATTTTATTCTGTAACATAAAAATGACAAAATGTATTTTTGTAACACATTGTGCAATATTTCTTGTAAATGGGAAGAGACCGATTTAAGACTTTTGAAGTTCACATCCACCACCTACGCTCGACGTTATTGTTTCACACAGTGATAGTTCAAAACTAAATTACGCCAGAATTAATAAATGTCAAAAATAACTTCTTACTGTTTTTGAATCTATTTATAAAAACCGCCGATTAACCCTTAAACGGCCATAGCTAGTATAAACTTTTCATTGGTTTTGGACTTTATCTCAAAGATTCCTCAGGTTCAATTTAAAGTGGGAACTATTATTAAGGTTGTTTGGAAGAGGTCGCTTTTAGCGATCAAGACCGCCAATTGTATACGGCAAAACTTAAACATGTAAGCCTTTTAATGTATTTTGTTCTCTGGTGTGTACAATAAAGTGTTCTAATCTAATCTATTATCCCTATGGTCGAATACGGGTTAAAATATTCTGATTGAGATTTTACAAGGAAACTTCGTAACCACAATATTAAATAAACTGCCTCTTAGGAGTGCTTTAGAGGAATCGTGTTTTTATAAAAGTAAATGTTTGTTCACATTTATCACATGACAATACTCAAGTATTAACTTAGTAAAATGGTAAATTCGGAAACCGGTGATTAGAGAACGTTTGACTTGTAAGAAACAGGACCGAACTCAATGAAGCTATTATTTCGACTCCGAGCGCTTCGAAAACTTCAGGCATATTAAAATAGACAAATAAACGCAGTACGTATCAAGTACTTATTCTATTGTTAATATATGTTGGTCAAATTAACGTCGAGAGTACGGGGCTGGACATAAAGTTGGCTGTGATATGAAACAATTTAGTCCAGAGCGTTACTCTACTTGAACCTCAGTGATTTTGTACTAAGTATAGTCGCTGATACCTAAAACTGTATTGCAAATTGTTTAGTGTACCTACGATATATTTCAGTAGTACCTACCTAAATATTGATGTACCCATAGTATTTTGTTAATAACCGAAGATAAAATTGTGTAGGTTTAAGCAATCGGGTTATTTAGCGCCGTGTTGAGGTAAGATGTACTTTTCGCGAAGACTGAAGATTACATATTCACCAACGCAAAATCAAGATAAAAATTAATAAAGTTATGTGTCAAATTGGAAGTAACGCCAGATTATAGTTGGTAGTTTGGTACTAGGGTTGCCAACCCTACTATATAATATAGTATCGTTGAGGTAAGGGTATTGCTCCCTAAAGTATGGCAGAACTTTTGTGTTACTCTGTATTTTGTGGATAAGATAATGTTGAGTTAGGTGATATTTTTGTAAAGTTTAAGAATAAATGTTAAATATCGAAATAGTGATGTTTCATTTTGGTGTGTGTATATATATAAACAGGGCGTCCCACGGCTATGCTATGACACATGCAGGGAAAGAACTCGAATATTGTAGATCGAACATTTTACTGAAAGACATTATTTTAATTTTTAACATAAACATTTGGCTCAAAATCACGAAGGTGGAAAATTTACTTCGGAAGTCAATAATGTTGAATAAAACTGAATATTTTGCACTCTAAAACAGAACAAACGCTTTCCAGTTATTCATTCCAACTGTACCTTAAAAAATATTACATAAAAATAAACAATATTTAATTTTCTTACAATTTCAATGCATGAAAAATCATTTCGGGAACGCGTCCCTACCTACTAAGAGCTGCAATATTAAAGTACCTGAAAACGTAGAAAAAATAAATTCAAGTATTCCTACTTTCTATTGTCTACAAAACATGTTTAATTATACATATTATATGCTGTAATTGACAAAACAAATAAATTTTCTCAGAAAAAATTGAAACGTGTTATGTCCGATACCTTAGGCATCATTTTAGTGAACATATCAAAAACAATGAAAAAAAATTTCTTCGAACGCAACTTTGTGCGTTTGTTTATGTGTGTGTTAATGAAATGTTGTGGTATGAGCGGCTGTCATTAGATTGTTGGGACTAATTATTTAATTCCTGTGGTAAGTACACTTTTGTTTGCAATTTTATGATCGTACATCAATAGCGCATCATTAAGGGAATGCATTTTATCAATTGAAATAACAGAAATCTGCTAACGTTGACCATAACACTAACATTATATTGAAGTATTTTTCACATTGACCTTGAAAGACTAGATGCAAATTGGATATGGGCTTTGCAAAACGCGCGTTTATTTGAATTCGTCATTTCGAGAACGGTCATTACGGGAACGTTACCGAACATGATTGCGGTTCCCGGAATGACTAACGGGTTCCCGAAATGTCTTAAGAGTTCCCGAAGTTATATTTTTTATAGAAATAAACATTTCTTTCTCAAATTTAGCAAGTTTTAGCAAAACTTTTATAAAATGTAGTCTTTTTAAATTAATTTTCAGCAAATATGGAATCTAACGAAAAATAAAAATAGAAAAAGAGATGCAAAAAGCAGTTGAAAAAAGACAGTATGGCTTATTTACGTCAGATAGATGCATCGAAAAATTACACGTCAAAAACGAAAACATTGATAAACGTAATCGACACTACGCCACCACCTTCTGATGATGAGTTAGCTCGAATCGACAACAACGAGTAGGAAGAAGATTGGTGCGGCTGGATGAAACTTTAAAGAAAAACTCTAAAGAGAGGAGAGCTTTCCAAAATAGTATCAGTGACACAGACTTAAGAAAGTACAGACTGCTGCATATGGCTAAGCATTTTTTGCGGAAAGAAAAAACAATAAGTCTATTCTGACATCTGAAACCAAAATCCGTGAGGCAGTTTTAAAACCAAAGATTCGAAAAAAGGTGAAAGAGTTTTTTGAACGGGATGACGTTAGCCGTATGTTCCCAGCTAAAAGAGATTCTGTGAAAAAAAAATGGTATCAGAAAACAAAAACGCGTGCTGTTAGCTACAGTCAAAGCATTGACACCTGTTTTCGCAAAAGAAACTGGAATTGATTTACCATATTCAACATTGCTTAGAGCAAAACCCTTCTGGGTCGTGGCCGCAAAACAAAGAGACAGGGAAACATGTCTTAACTAGAAGACAAGTTTCCCTAAATTGTATCGCTACCGCCGTTTTCAGAAAGAGATAAGACTGTCGATGTTCCCCAATAATGTTGATCCTATGGATGATGCGTCATTGGTCGATGAACATTTTATGGAAGAAGAAAATTTATTCCAACGTCTTCTGCCCGAACTGACAAAGAGAAAAAATATTTACAAGACCATTTATAACTCATCGTCTTCAGATGAAGAAAATTTAAGTATGGTTTCTATTCGTCAAAAGGTTAAACAAAAAGGAGACAGTGCAGCTGGTAGATACATCTTATGGACAACCTGGCAAAGAAAACTTGCACCCAAATTTGATTTCTCCTGGGACTTTTTAGTTGATCAAGGTACTACCGACAAAAAAAACGTTATGTACAGATACGTTGCCAAATGTCAGACTGTGTGGAAGATGATGGAGAAGTAAAAGTAACATTTTTGAGATCTATACGCAACAGTGCTAAAGTATTTAAGCTAGAGCCCAAAGACGTTTCATATGTTAATTATGAACAAATTGTTGAGGTCGTTCCTATGCCATCACTTAAAAGAGAAAAATGTCGCTGAAGCTACCTGTAAAAAGCTAAGTAAATCAGCCTATGCTCTATTCAAACTAGCTAAAATTGTCAGTACAGATGCTGTACTTTCAGCTTTTCACGGATACGTCATGTCAACTTTGCGCTTTGGCATTATATTTTGGGGCAATAGTACGGACGTAACAACGGTATTTAAAGCACAAAAAAGGTGTGTTAGATCTATGTGCCACTTAAAAGCCACTGAAAACTGTAAGCCTTATTTCAAAAAGTATAAGATCCTCACACTTACTTGCTTATACATCTATGAGGTAGCTATTTTCGTTAAGACTAATGAGTCACTATTCCCGAAAGTCCACGAAAATCGATACAGAACTATACGCCACCCCCATAAACTTGTAATTGAGCCATGTAAAACCACTTTCAAACAGAAAAGTATCATAACTATGGCACCAAAAATATATAATAAATTACCAGATGATTTAAAAACGCTAAATACAATTCAACTTAAAAGAAAGCTCTATGACATTCTCATAAACAAATGCTATTATGACTTACAAGAATTCTTTGCTGATAAATTTTAATTCCAATTATTGTTGTTTACTTTGACATTTTAACTATATTTTTAATTTAGATCTTTTATAATATTTTTAATATGTATGACACGTTATTTTTTATTGACATTAGTAATTATTTGACATTTGCAAGTTTATAAAATTTTTTTTTTGACTTTATTTCACTTTTTTTTTTTTTTTTATTGACATTGTATTCTTATTGACATTAGTAATAATTATAAATAATTACTTGACGTTTGTAATTCGCATTACGGCCTAAGTCTCAGTTATTAATTATTATTTTTTTACATGATCTGTATGCCTATCAGGTAGAGCGCATAGCAACTCATTTTTTAATGTAACATCTTTATGTACTTGTGTCTCACCGATCAATAAATGAATTATGAATTATGATTATTATTACTTTGCGACTGATATTGATGTATTTGAAAAGTAAAGTTTTCTTATAATTTGAGTCAACTATATTGCAAAATGTTTGTAGTATGTTTGTTGGTCATAATAAGTAGAAACATACTGCTAACATTTCGTTCCATGATTAAAATTCTATACAATTTATTTTTTTTTTTTGTTAAGAAGACATTTTTTATTTTGTTTTACAAAAGTTCATAGAGAAAGAACTGATTATAGCTAATTAACATGAGGTGATTAAACAAGAGACGTGAAATAAATGTTGATTTACTTATTGATGTTTCATTTTGTCCTGAAAATTCCTCTCTCATTACTCAATCATCATTCAGGGAACACACTAAGTCATTACGTGAACACAAAGTCCTTTCCGGGAACGGCAAACAAATGTCACAAAAATACACAAGTTTTAAATATTTTAATACAATTACCGTGTCCTTATGAACAGTATGTCGAGATTATTGCATGCTAAATTTATAAAAAATAAACTATAATGCGAATCCTTGTTTTTTTAAAATTCACTACATATAAATGGTTATTTTAATCACAGTTGTTGTTCTTTCCTGCCTTAAAGCTTTAAGCAAACAATTAGCAATCTCTTTTTTATTTTTGTATATGTATTAGTATCTAAAGTATATTTAAATTAATAACAAATAATATAATTTATTTCGTAGAATTTTTTAAGATTTTTTTTAAAACGTTCCCGATATGACGTTTTTTGCGGTAAACTGTCCTTAAAATCCCTTTTAAATCACAATACATCAGTTTTGTGCTTGCTCTTCTTAAAATATGAAACAAACACAAGTTAAGTTAAAATTTAAGAACATTGCGAAAATCTTAGCTTGTCATTAAAATTATAAAAAATACAAATTTGAAATTTCTCACCTTGGTGATTTTGAGCCATTTACATAAAGGCACATACATTGCTTCTGGCCCCACACTAGGATACCCTGTGTCGTGGGAACCAGAAACAACGACATCACAAACATGTAAACATCCAAGACCTGGGGTTTTTTGTCCCCAGCCGGGATTCGAACCCGGGACCTCTCGCATAGTATGCAGACGCACTACCGCTGCGCTACGAAGTCGAATTTAAAAAACAATTTAAACTGCATTCACAGATTTTTAAATTATTACGTGGTTGAAGCGGGAATCGAACCCGCTGCACGAGAAAAAAATTACCCTGTAGCTTTATCATACCGATCGATCGCAAGGCTTCATTCATCATAAGGATTATTTTTTGTTGTCAGAAATAAAAGTTAAATCATGAATTTTAACATCCGATGTGAAATATTGTTCAGAAAAATGAAAAGCTGACATTGCCGTAAGAACACACAACTGATATTATCATTTTAAAGTATCTATTACTAATGAATATAACAGAATGGGACTCATTTTGAGCAATTGATAAATAAAATTATTAATTTTGAATTAAAAATGTTAAATTCACGGTCTTCCTTTTATTTCTGACACTATGTTATTTAGCAAAAAATAATCATTATGATTATGCCTTCCGATCGATCGTTATGATAAAGCTACAGGGTAATTTTTTTCTCGTGCAGCGGGTTCGATTCCCGCTTCAACCCCGTAATAATTTAAAAATCTGTGAATGCAGTTTAAATTGTTTTTTTAATTAAAATAATGTCTTCTTTCAGTAAAATGTTCGATTCAGTAAATTTTCTCGTGTAGCGGGATCGATTCCCGGTTCAACCATGTAATTATTTAAAAATCTATGAATGCAGTTGAAATTGTTTTTTAAATTAAAGTAATGTCTTTTTTCAGTAAAATGTTCCATCTACATTATTCAAGGTACTTTCCCTCCATGTGGCATAGCCGTGGGACGCCCTGTATAAGGTGCCTTTTATGAAAACAGGATTCCTCTAAACCACTCCTCAAATGCAGTTAAATAGTCACATATTAACTACGTTTGGGAAGTGTTTTTATAATAAGCCTGATCAATTACAAGTAAAGAGGCGTTGCATTTAAACAAAGATTTATGTAATTAATTATCATAACATCTTTTATTCTATATTATTATTTTAAATTTTACATGTTTAGCTCAAACATTAAGAAAGAAATAATAATATTTAACATCTCGATAATATACAGCTCTACTATTTATGATCCACTTAGCGATAAATAAGAATATAATATTATATGTGTATTGCAAAATATTCCATTGTTATACATCTCATATTATAAAAAAAAAAGAAATTCGGAAGTTATTCAAGGTGGGTGCAATCACGAGAACGAATCGAGATAAGCTAGGTTGTATGTATGGCAATATGGCAACCATTCCAAGGAGTGCGCTTTTTGTGTAATCACCGCATAAAAACATTCCTTACGCTTACATTTATTAGTTCGAACTATTTACAGATACATCCACTGAGTTATCTTTCACAACAATCAATAGATCTGCTAAGTATCACATGAATTCTAAATGCCACTTACACGTACTTATATAACACAGAAGGCAAGTACGCAACCATGACAATGTCAATACAGGCTGAAACTTCAGTGTCTTTTATAGTCGGAGGTCATTTTTCTGATGTTTATAATGATTTATCGCCGGTCACCAGATATCAGTCTCATTCTTTTTAAGAAATCTTGACAGACTGTAAATCTACCAGCTGATGTGTGTACAGTCGACAGCAGAACTTCACGTTTTTGTTGCGGAGTAACTGATTAGAGTGAACATATGGAAAGGTTGATATGATGTCGTCTGTACCCACATCACTTACGTGCACTTGTGTAATGTTTATGAAGTCTGTATTTGTATACTTAATATCTATTCGGAACCAGCAGCGGTCAGTCTGACAAATTAAGATGTGTAAAGGAGTTTTCAATGTGAAACTGTGTAGCTTGATGAGGTGCCAATTTGTCATATATTCCAGTAACTACGTAATTTATTAATTTTCTCTCGCAGAGCAAATCTCCGATAGCTAAAAGGGCACTGAAGTTTCATATTTTTATCACTGTGATAGAGCACGTCATGATCCGTTGGTGATAAGGACTCGGCCCAACATTTCTGAAACAGTATCCTGAGACTAAGATGGGAAATGCTAGGACTAACATTTTCCTACTGCGAGACGTCGTTTTCGACATAAGTAGATTATTTTCTTACAGACACGAGAAATAGAAAGCGTTTTGTAAGTCTAAAGCTAGATTTACATTACAAGACAATCGGATAATTATGTACATTTTCTATTGTTAAATCGGTGTTTCCCCATAAAATATCCTCGCTATTACATTGATGTTATATGGGTATACTTTTGTAATCTAAAACTTATTACAAGTGCCTTAAGGCGCATATTGCAACGTTTTATAATTTAATTTAAGTCATAAATTATATTATTATGCACAATCAATTGCTTTGTGGAAGAAATTCATATAACAAAAATATTTAGTTCGTACAGTGTCTCAAAGTGATACTTATTCAAGTGAGATTTTAATTTACAAAGAAACAATACTTAAATAAAAGGCCAAGTTATCGAATAAATACATGAACTGTACAAGCATAAATATAAAAATATAGAGCGGATAATTTATATATTAAAATCGACTACTATACAAAAAGCACACTGTCCTACACAATCACCGATGATTTGAGCAATGACAAGGTTGGACGAGAATGGCAAAGCACTGGGCGATTGACGAATTTCCTAAAATTAAAAATATGTAGGTCCCACTAATAAACTATAAAATAAAATTTATATAATTTCAAGGTACTCTTTTGTAGACGACTCTTTACCGAATAATTTTAAAAAGAATATACATTGTTGGATATTTTTCGTAATCATTAAGTTATCTTAACAAAAATTTAAATGGATAAAACCAGACTGCGCTGGCTGAATTTAGATGCGTTCCATTGGATGCGAAATGCCAAAGATAATAAATGAAGTACTCACTAAAATTTAATAATACATTAATCCTAGATATAAAAAATACGTATAATAATAATAATTAATTATATACGCAATAGAATATTTTGCAATCCCATTCGTCTATGTACATGCAAGCCCTACATTCACTGGGTGCGTTCGACCACCGTCCTAATATCTATCTAATGACGTTTTCAACAAACGCTCGATCCACGGACTGGGTACATCACACTGGGTATATTTTTTGGTGCCATCTCCTATCGAAGCAAAGCTATCATTGTGACTACTAGTCCCGTGATGTTGCGGGTAGAGACTGACACAATTCTTAATGAAATTCTAACAAATTTTCTCCTTAGCGGGGATTGGTCATGAGCTGAAAACGGCCGTAGGTTAGACAGAAGGTTCAGTCGAGGCTATGACCGCGGGGTTTACAACATCCATTCGTTGCGCTAGCAGTCAATAGGAAGATTTAAGACAATTTCTTATATAAATATATACACGAGCTGCATTTCAAGGCAACAATTATTGAGATGATATCTTCGTAAGGATCTGGCCGGTACATGTATTGGCAGCCACACGAATTTGCACCAGCTGCGCCGCGTTTCATACAACTACAATGCTTCCTACTTGTTAATCTGTGGGACAATCGACATTGCAATGTACATCGAGTTGTCATAGTAATCCAAGAATTGTAGTTCTATGAAACAGGCCCCTGTATGTTTGATGTAACACAGGCATATTCATTACCATTTCTGTTCGAGCGAGACCATACCACGTAGCGAGTACATGGTACATAGATATAATAGCGTCTCGCTCTCGCAAAGAATGGACAATGAACGTCGGTGCGTACTATAACATTAGTGTGAGTGTGAATACAAAGGCGATACCTTACAGGTCCAAAAGATTGTGATGTCGACCCTAAACACTCTCAACCAACTTAAATTACATAACACAGATTTAACATCTACAGATGGCTAATGTAAAGCGCGGAAACCTCTCTAGATACTTACGCATATAACACGACTAACACTAACAATCTATACGGGCCCTAGAGTACCCTAATACGGGCCCCCGCCCACTTTCTATACACACTAAAAAAAATAGTAAAACGATAAAAACAACTATAATTTAAATTACTTAGACATTATGCGTACAAAATTCCTAGCCATCCTTCCCTAGATGAACTATTCAATAAATCGCTCATTAAATAAATATATCGTAAAGATAATACATACTTACACAGATACATACATACAAAAAATACATGGATAATTTAATAAAAAAACATCTCGACGCTCATTACAAAAGCGTCCTGCATATCTCACCGTCTCTCTTATATACAATATTTACAAGGGAAATAATAACAATTTGTACTTGCTGAAAAACCGTGAAGATAAGAGGTAAAAACAGAAATATACAATCCGGGCGCGTGTCGTGCGCCCGCTTACCTAAACGAGTTCATATAAAAATTATAATATATTATTATGTTACAGTGGTGTGGCGCGACGGTTACAAAAATAATTTGTATTTATAGTTGAGGCGTCGGGCGCCGCTGTGGCCTACCTCTCGCACAGCTTGGGGTCTGCGCCCGCGCTCTCGGCATCTGCGAACGAAAACAAACGCACGTCAAGTTATTTATTTATTTTATTAGGTCCTGCAACCCTTTTCGTACCCTTACATGCTAATAATGCAACCTATAATATACGTCTCACTGTAGGGAACAGCCCTACTCCAAAAGAGGTGGTATGGGCTTAATCACCACGCGTGCCCATTGCGGATTGGCCATTTCAAGCGCTGAGGTATGTGAACTCCACAGGGACTCAGGTTTCCTCACGAAGTCTTTTGTCGCGGGTAGCGAATGTTATTGTTACTGTTTGAAGAAATAAAAAAATTTAAATACTATCAAAATCAAGTTTTTTTTTTTCTTACGTGTCCTTCACGGATATTTGTTCAAATTGTCTGTCGGGCACTATATCAATGGCTACTACTATATTGTACACCCCCTTGGGCACACGAAAGAGAGGGCGGCCAAGGATCCAGCGTAGACCAGTGCGCCATCGACCTGTGATGCAAGACCTGGAGTACAACCCACGACTAGACCGACCAGCAGTTCAGTTCCAGTCAACGAGCGGCGCGGTGCCACACCGACCCCTGATTCCATACTGGATGGACAGCCACAGTCTAGACCCACCAGCTGCGGCGTTCCAGACAATGACGGCCCAGTACAAAACCATTATCTATTCAGATAAAATAGGTGTAGGCATAGTACACCACCAAATCTTTTTTGGGTCCTTTTTAGGTTTCCGTACCCGAAGGGTGCCAAACGGGACTCTATTACCGCTCCTTCCACTAGGATCCCCTATTACTATGACTTCACTGTCCGTCTGTCTGTCTGTCACCAGGCTGTATCTCATGAACCGTGATAGTTAGACAGTTGAAATTTTCACACATGTATTTCTGTTGCTGCTATAACAAATACTAAAAACAGAATAAAGTAAATATTTAAGGGGGGCTCCCATACAACAAACGTTGTCTAAAGACAGCGCTGTGTAACCTTCAAAGCGCCGATGTCATGTCAATGTTAAACGCTTGTTGGTTTCTATAGATGGCGCTGTTCTCAAATTCGAACTTTGTCTAATGCTGTATAGACAATGGTTCGGAACCCTTCGTGCGCGAGTCCGTCTCGCACTTGGCCGTTTTTTTTTATTATTTATGGCGCTAGTACCTAAACCGCACAGAGCCCCTTAAGCAGTGCTTCGTCGAAAACAGAAACATGCCACCAGCGGCGCTGACACATAAAGTGTGACCTGTGGTGTGACGCCTGTTGGTTGACTCCACGTGACGAGCCGGACACGTGGGCTCAGTCCTGTAAGCTAACGTCAAGCCAAGGCTGAAAACTTATGCCTCCGTCATAAGAAAAACACGTTTCTACCGAAAGTTGCAAATGAGGAAAAAGAATTGTGTTTTTCATTCAAAATTATTTAGGGCCGTCTGCCACAAATACATATAAAATACAAAATTCTTAAATCTTCTAATAAATCTAAAACCATTTGGACTATAATAAATAAGGATACCGGTAAATCCAAATCTGGACCGCGAGACCGCGAATCTTCGAGCAAGTTTTTGGAAAAAGTTACGCATTTCATTCATTCCTATGTAGTCTGAGGTTTTGTCAGAAACGCTTTGTTGTAAATTCCTAAAAAAGAATTGACGAAATTTTGCGAGGAACTCGAAGTTTAATTGAAGAAACTTAAATCACAATGGAAAATATCGAAAATGTACCTCCAGAGACGAAGAAAAGTAGGTGCAATTGCAATTTTTGATAATCGCCTTATCTGGCAACACTGACAGCAACAGTTTTTTTGTGTTTGACATTCATTCACTCATGTGGTGAACAGTGCACACCACAGATTAAAGTAGGTTTAAGGGACATTTAACGAGAATTTAGTTGCGGAGGGCTTAAAGCTTAACTAATGTGGAGATTTGACTTCATAAATCATAATTTAGTTATGATCTGTCTTAAGACCGACATAAGGGCTGTTTTAGTGGGATCGTTTTTTTATAAATAAGACCGTAAGTTTGGAGTGTTTTTTTGTCTATATTTTCTCCAAAATGATCTAGATTTTGAAATGGACACCTAGTTTAACTTGCAACGTTTATTAGGTTGCAGTTTCTGTGCTACTTTGAATAAAACATTTTTGAATTTTAATTGATCACGTGGAAAAGATCTATAGCCCAATAGGCCATGTCGACCGGCACTAGCTGGTCTAAATTGGAAGCTGCCGCGAACCACCGTCACAAGTGAAAATCTGTGGTTGAAGCCCTACGCTCCTCTAGGAGTTAAAGGATCGAAGAAGAAGAAGAAGGACTATGTCAATGTTTTGTTCACATGTAGACCACAGCCGAATGAAATGAAATATAGTCGAATACGGGCCTTACCAGGCGTTTCCGTGGGCGGTCGCGCCTCTTCGTCGTCAGGCAACGCGAGGCCGAACTCCCGCCGGAGGCGTGAGCTCAGGTTTTCCCGTTGCCGCTCAGAGGCCGTGGGCTGGGCGTCGAACACGCCTGGGGAGACAGAGTGTCTGTGAGTGGAGGCGGGTAGGTTGGCACTGGCTGTACGACACAAATTCTATCTACAGGAGGACACGCTGAAATCTGGGTGGTTTGAAAGCCGCGGTTATGAAATTAGTTATTACAAGTGCCACTTAGACTAATCTTGACGATGATTAATGAGACATCTCGTTTCAATTCAATTCAATATTTTTATTTCGGAACAAGTCCATAGTGTTAGTAATGCAGATATTTCTTAAGGTAGGTTCATCATCATCATCAACCCATTATGTCCCCACCGAGGGGCACGGGTAGGTTAGTAATAACATTTTATTATTTTATTTTACATGGACTGAGATCCAGTGCCAGGTTGAGAATCTTGTCCGAAAAATTCGCGAACAGGGTAATCGACTTTGCTATGTTTATCGAATTGTCATAGTAAACAATAAATTGTAATGCTATGAAATATGGGTCTGGTGAGCTACCTTCGTAACTACAGTAGAGGACAGTGGACTCCTGACACTTCTGACTGAGAGTTTATTTTGATGGTGGTTTCTTTTTAGGGTCCCGTACCTCAATAGGAAAAAACGGAACCCTTCGTCACTTTGTTGTCCGTCCGTCCGTCGGTCTGTCAAGGCCCTTTATCTTGGGAACGCGTGGTATCGAGCTGAAATTAAAACCACACTCAAGGCTGAAGTCCCTTGAAGCTGTGAAAAAATCAAACCTCTAAGTTAACGTAAAAAAAGATACGGCCGTTTATGCCGCAAAAAACGTATATTTCGACACTCAAGAGAATCAAAATGTATAGGGTACTTTCTGTTGACCTAGAACTATGAAATTTGTATCTGAAATCAGAAAATTAAACATTTATAATTTAATCATAAGACAATTAGTCTTTGAAGTTCAGGAAACGCTCGGAAAAAACTGCAAGACTCAAGTACTGAACATATTTTCTTTTTATAATATGTCTACAAGTTTATACGGAACCCTCGGTGGGCGAGTCCGACTCGCACTTGTCCGGTTTTATTAACTTTGTCATGAGGATAGAAGTAGCGGTGATAGCGCATGCCTCACATGCGTGAGGTCGTGGGTACGAATCCCGGCACGTACCAATGACTTGGTTTCGTGAATTACGTACATTCGTGAATTTCTAGTAGCAATACCACTCGCTAACCGTGAAGGAAAACATCGTGAGGTAACCTGAGTGTCTAAGGTGTCGCACAGGCCCAACTATGAGGCTGAGTGCGGAAATCTCATGACTAACCAACTATTAGGATGGAAAAAATGCCGTGTACTCTTACACCAAATTATTGAAATATTTATAATCTCTTATTTGAAATCTCTTACAGAGATAAGCTGGCCTTTGTACGTGTTATTTCTTATGTAATGTCCTGTTAAATGTCTTTTGTGCAATAAAGTATAATAATAATACGGTCTGAAAACTTGTCTCGGACATTACACTGCATTTAATCACTGCAGCATAAGTTGACAGGCCTCTTCTCCTATGTAGTGTGACTAATAATAAGACATTGTTGATATCGTATACAACATATAAAGAATATATTTCTTCTGCAACAATCTCAGTTTGCGTCGCATTTAATTTAATTCACGCAGAATAATGTTGCTTTTATAGATGCATATTTTCATCGATGAATCAGTCGCTACCATCTGACCTTGGAAGTAAAGACAATGAGTTTTATTTTGTATCAGCGACATGACGACTCAAGGCCCACAAGTAGCTTTGGCGTAGCAAGAAATAAGTGCTAGTATCGAACGGAGTTTACTTCTTTATTTTGGTGACTCTACCCCAGGTAAATGTTATGCGCAACATGTGGAATGCTCAGTGTATTATTTGTTAAATATTCTTAGCAAATACAGTTTGTTTGAACTTTTGAAGAATATTTTTAGCAGTCTAATAGAAATTGAATCTACACACAGCCACACGCAAAGTATTTAGCAGAAATACATGCATAGGTGCTTAAACTCACGCCTTTATCGCGGAGGGGTAGGCAGAGATCAAGATTTGCTAATTATAACTCTATCGCTTCATAAACATTCATTAATAGCTGTAGTATGTACAATTATGGTCAGAATAACACAACACTAAAAGAAGCATTTCTTTTTTGGCCTGTACACTTGAACCAGAGTACCGGCTGCGTTGAGATCGGTCTAAGACTTCTATAATAAAACACCCAATCCTTAAAGCATGGTTATGATTAGGTACGTACGTCTTTCTTTCACGCGTAAACAAAATCGATATCGCACGAGCGGATTGCATAAACATAAACGTCGGGCCGCGATACCAAGAGAATATAATTACATGTTTCCCAACAACGGCGCGATAAGGACGGTAAAAAGTGAAAAAACTTGATATCCGTTCAGATATGCGTGCAATAACAATGAAGAAAACGTAAAGCAAAAATTTTACTTTTTGTTTCAGTTTCCATGTTTTACCTTTTCGTAATAAATAATATTCCGTTTGGTCTATTGCGTATTTCTACGTCTATTTATTAAACAGTGATAAGCTTCACTGTGTTATAAATAACTATGTGCGTGCAATTATATGTAAAAACAGACTTATTTCGTTGCAGTAGGTTCACATAGCCAACAAGGTAATTTATATAAACAAGATAATTTATACAAATTACCTTGATTAAGAATATACATATTAAGAGTAACCTTCAGGTAAATCTCTCTCCTTTCATGCTTGCTACAACAAATTTCTCGCCAACTGTAAAGGGAACCTATTTTTTATTTCAGTTAGATAGGTCATTGAAAACTCTACACTGTAACCTAAGCAGCCACAATATTTTTCATTCCAGTTAGAAAAACAGCTTGTTGGAATCTCTATAACATAAGTTAGCCTATTACATCCCTCTACAAGCCACCTCAAATACTCAAGTTTCCTTCACGTAAAAACCACACCTTTACCATTAGCATGAGCTATTACAACTGCAAATGTAAAAACTCCTGTATTATTTATATTTAAACTTTCGTACCCAAAATTTAGGCTGGCAAAGGTTAATATAACCGTAATGGGGCATTGTGTACGTTTCTACAATAAGATCGCTGAGGATAAAATAAGCTTGCCAGAAACGCGGTTCAAAAAATGTGTAAAGCACATTTTGTGCCAAAAAAGCTACTTTAACATTAAAAATTATTAAAATGACAAAGATGTCTGGAATTAAAGCCAGTTCAATGCACGAGTTCCAGGTTTTAGAATATTTATATAAACTCTGTTAATTAAGGACTTGAAAAGACTAATTTTGGATATTTTTTGTAAATTTTTTCTCCAAAATGATCTAAATTTTGAAATGGACACCTAGTTTAACTTGTAACGCTCATTAAGTCGCAGTTTCTGTGCTACTTTGAATTAAAAAAAAATGATTCGATTTATTGGGGTACAATTGCTAATAGAGGATGAATTAGCAAAGAGCAAGATAAAAAGTACACGAAACCGGCGTGCGTGCACGCAACGACTAATGAATGTTGAGGAAGCGAAAGTGATCTGCCAGGATCGTTTCAAGTGGCAGTCCCTGGTCTGGTACCCCTCTGGGATTTAGCCGTGAGTTTATGTATGTAATTACTAATAGTGAAGGGAACATGGTAACCTGAGTATCTGAGGTGCATTGTTGCTACAAAATAAACCCACGGGGAGTCAGTAAATCGTTCAATTAAGCACTCAATTAAGGGACTAGCTTACACAACACAGGGAATCCTAGTGTGGGAACTAGGGCATAATCCTTTTGTATGTAATTGTTTATAGGGCAAGATAAAAAGTACCCGAAACCAGCGTGCGTGCATGCAACGACTAATAAATGTTGAGGAAGCGAAAGTAATCTGTCAGGATCGTAGCAAGTGGCAGTCCCTGGTCTCTGCCTACTCCTCTGGGATACAGGCGCGAGTTTATGTTATGCTATGTAATTGTTTTTGGAACAAATAAATATTTTCTAATTTTAATTTTCAATTGTGTTTAATTCAACAGTGTCACGGTCGACAGGAGTAACAAGCGCGGTGCGGCTCCCCCATCGCTGCTCGACGCGGTTAGCTGTGTCAATTTAATCCATTACACGGACGCGCCGCTGATTCCGTCCACTCTATTCACATCAGCTGTACAGTGGACTCTGGGTAAATCTTCACATTGCGCTAGTTGACACGCATCAACATTGATTAAAAGAATGTTTTTTTTCCTAAAGTACCTGGCCCAACGTTACTTAACATATTGAATGAATACATAAAAGTAGATGGCTGTAGAAATCTAATACATATGTACATAAAAGACTCGTGTCACAGTGTTTGTTATCGAACTCATAAACGACTCCGAAACGATTCGAATGCCACAGTTGGCCGCCGCACATTTACAAATGGCCTTAGACTGGATGTATTTCTATGTTTGCGATGTCCTTGTCTGGTTACCACAGTACAGGGTGTCCTAGTTTGGGACCAGAACAAGTCATTGTGTTGTGTGGAAGCTATTATTATTATTTGTAAGCCTCAAAAAATTCAATATTTCTTTCGGTCGAACCACTTAATACCTTACAATACAAGAGTCCAATAGCGTAGGTATTCGCTCGTAACTTAACCTGTGCCCCGCAGAGGAACGTATATATAGGCTTCTTATAGCATGTAAATCTGCAAGCTTGTCGTATCTACAGATATAATATTAACCCCTGGTTTCTCGTACACTAACAAGCTGTTAATCTACTGTTAACAGCTGTCAGTGGTTATTTTTGTATGCACTTTGGTCAATTGACAGCTGTCGAGACTCTGCGGGTAAGTCTTGTTACAAGCTTTTGTAGACTAGTCACAAACTCAATGAAACCTAAATTAAAATACTTTTTTTCGTGGATAGAAATAAACCTTTGGCTAACCGGCTAATGGGTAGATCGAAAGTTACGTGACCGAGAATGAGACAGCAACAACAAGACAAACAGATGATTTCAGATTCCTTACTTTTAGAACCAATAAAAATAACAAAATATTCATTTTCACCTCCGATTGTATGTCCACTATGTACATGTAAACATTAACAGTCCGGGAATAGTCCAATGAAATTAGCGATAAACCTCGGAATGAGAGATAATAAGCTGATTTTCCGTATTTACCTTCATTTTGGCACTCTAAAAGTTGTCTCAAGTCTCATAAAATTCAAGTTATTCAAGGTCAAGGTAAAAAGCGCAGTCTTCGCGATTATCTAGATTTCTATTGCCCCAGCGATGTTAACACCTTATAAAAATTGTAGAGCATAAAATTTGCGACAAATTTAGTTTGAAACATTTTTTCACGCGCTCAGCTGTTCTTGAGATAGAGAGCGAGCGCGCCGCGCTCAGCCATACGGCGGAGTTACTGGACTAGGTCGCGTCAACTCACCCTTGGGACAATGCGAGGCGGTGAGCGCGCGATGCAGCCGCTGCTCGAGGTCGTCCGCCGCGGCCGCCGCCGCCGCCTCCAGCCGCAGCGGGGAGAGCGACCCGGCCGTGGAGGACTCTGAGGAGCACTCGCCGCTGCCGTGAGGAGCGTCCCCGCCCCCCGCCCCGGCCTCGCTCTCGCCCGCAGCGCCTTTGTGCCGCTTGCGGTACTCCGTGATAGAGAGCTGCGGGTGGGGCGGGATGTATTAGAAAACCCTAAGCTTTAGATTGTTACAGTTGCAAGAGTAAGAAGTTAAATTATAGCACTGGAGGGAAAACTTCAAGAGCTGCATGGTCAAGGTCAAATCTACAGAAAAAAGAAGAAAAGCAACAGCCCTGCTGGTGCAGGTAACCAACGCAGTAAAACGTCTCCAAGAGAGAAAACTAAAGTCAAGACGAACACCAAACAATGCCACCAAGAGATTTTGACCTCTATATGGGAAAACTAAAACAAAATATCTAGCCGTGGAGGAAGGACTCTGAGCAGCACTCGCCGGTGCCTTGAGGAGCGTCCCCGCCCCCCGCCCCGCAACGCCCTTGTTCCGCTTGCGGTACTCCGTGATAGAGAGCTGCCGAGAAGTGGCATATAATTTTAAAACGGCTTGATAAGCATTTTACAAGTGCCCGAAAGATATACACACATCAGCTTAAAGCTGCTAGTGTACTAATAAGAATAATAATATCACCAATCTTAAATGGGTTTTATAGTTTGATGCCCACTATCGCACTTTGTTACTTTTATTTAATTTCAGTACAATCGGCAGCACAATGACAACTTTTGCAAATCTTCATATAGATCGCACCATGCCCACTTTAATCAGTAGAATTCTAAATAGCCCGATCGGACCACCATAACAATGGTTTTTAATTGTTCTTTTGAAGGTTAATTATAAATTGTTTTAGTTTTTTGTTCTTGACTGTACAGATTGCTGGCAATCTATGCATTCAAAGTATTGTGGACAGTAAAAAACCGGCCAAGTGCAAGTCGGACTCGCGCACAAAGGGTTCCGTACCATTATCTATACATCATTAAACAAAGTGCGAATTTGAGAACAGCGCCATCTATAGAAACAAGAAGCGTTTAACATTTACATTTAACGACATGCATCGGCGCTGTGAAGGTTACATAGATGGCCGCTAGATGGCGACCGCTGTCTTTAGACAACGTTAGTTGTATGGGAGCCCGCCTTAAATATTTATTTTATTCTGTTTTTAGTATTTGTTATAGCGGCAATAGAAATAAATCATCTGTGAAAATTTCAACTGCCTAGCTATCACGGTTCATTAGATAGAGCATGGTGAGAGACAGACAGTGAAGTCTTAGTAATAGTAATAGGGTCCCGTTTGGCACCCTTCAGGTACGGAACTCTAAAAACGAGTATTGTGCGTCTAAACAAACCCTTCGTGGTAATAGTTGGGTTTTGCTATTGCAGGCATAGTGCGATCTCATGAAGAATTGAAAAAGTTGGCATTGTGCTGCTGATTGTATTGTAAGATAGTAAAAGTATCAAAGTATAGCACTTTGATACTTGGGGGCTATCAAACCGATAAATGTTAGGGGCTGCATCTGAGAGTTGCCGGAATAAGGTTAATATATTAAACCTTCAGTGTGGCGTGTACGTCGTACACGTATATTTTCTTATGAAAAACAAAAATCTACTTCAAAATAAAAATATTAACAAAATATCATCATCATCATCAACCCATTATGTCCCCACCGAGGGGCATTCTACTAAACAAAAAAAAAGTTAAGCAAAATCTGCCGCCAGAAAGGTAACCTACAATCCTTCCATTCTATCGATGAAGAAAATGAACGTCAAATGCATTCACGAGATTTTCATAGACATACTACGATGGAGGTCTCGGAGGAGCACTCGCCGCTGACGGGAGGAGCACTCGCCGCTGACGTGAGGAGCGGCAGAGAGAAAGCTGGCTAAAGCGTTTTAATTTTATTTTCTAGTCCTGATTACACCAGATTTATCAACCATTGGTTGGACGACTGAAAGTACGGTTTTAACATAATCCTGTATGAAACGAGACGGGAAATGCAAATGAAAAATGGCGTGATTGCAAACAACAGTTCAAACAATGTAGGTACCTAGATTACTAGCTTGACTCTGTAACCTTAGAGCGAAAATAGAAAACAAATCTACACTAAGCACGATATTTTCGCAGATAAATGTGAAAACGTGTGTACAGGAGACTTTCAAGCTCATTATCAAGCCACCTTGACCTGGATTCCGCGATAAAATTGAAGTAAACAAGAGCACATGGGCCGTTGATACGAATATTGTACGAGAAAAAACTATTTTACGGCAGTTTATATTTATGCAACGGCACTAAGAAAGACGTACTATGTTCTATATTATCCTTATATTCAGGATGCACCACAAACAGTTCTTGGGAGTATCCAACATTGACATCAAGGAACTTTAGGCAGCAAGCTGAAAACGAGAATTGTTGGATACAATAGCGGACTTTATACTAGACGCGCTAACTATAAACAATAATGTCAATTTAATTGTTACACTTATTATGGTTTTAAGCATTAACAATAAGATAGCTCTATCGCCACTATAAAACAGAAAATCCGTAAAACCACATACAAAATTAAAAAAAAACCGGCCAAGTGCGAGTCGGACTCGCGCACGAAGGGTTCCGTACCATTATCTATACAACATTAGACAATGATTGAATTTGAGACCAGCGCCATCTATAGAAATCAACAAGAAGCGTTTAACATTGACATTTAACGACATGACATCGGCGCTGTGAAGGTTACATAGATGGCCGCTAGATGGCGAGCGCTGTATTTAGACAACATTTGTTGTATGGGAGCACACTATTTTATTCAGTTTTTGGTATGTGTTGTTAAAGTGGCAACAGAAATATATCATCTGTGAAAATTTCAAATGCCTAGCTATCACAGTTCATGAGATACAGCCTCAGTGACAGACAGACAGACACACACACAGACAGACGGACATGAAAGGCATGTAAGGCATGAAAAACTGTAATTGATGTGTTTCAGGAGTTCCACATTCTAAAAAGAACCATGTAGACATAGTAGTGTAGACAGATGGAAGCAGAAAGGATTAAGTGTGTAGTGGTTGTATTATATTGAAATAATTTCTTACCTTCCTTCGAACTGGCTTAGGCTTATCAGCAGGTGGTGGGTTGAGCCTAGGATCGTTGCTTCGCGGACAATAAGGCTTCGTGGGAGTCTTAGGCGACGGCGACAACAGCGAACTAGGCTTGTTAGACTGATCCGAACTCTTAAGCACACCCGAGAGCAACACACTGTTATTAGAGTCCATGTTATTAACTCGCGTCAATATCTCCTGAACACTCTTCAACTCATCGCCGGGCGTAATACTGTCTTTGTCGAAGATGCTGCTTTCCAGACTTGTCGTTCGGTCGATAGCACTCTTTATTATGTGCATATTTGGCACATTTTCGTTTATCTGAGAGTCCACATTGTTGAAAGATGGGTTCATGTTGTTGAAAATGCCTGAGAACAGCCCAGTCGAGCTAAAACGAGTTGCGAACGGCACTATTGAGACTGTCGTGTTTTCCAATACTGATGGTTTGTCAATAACACTTTTTGCTATAGGTGATGATTGCTTCTCAGCTGTGAAAGTGGCTACTGGTGATGCCAGCACTGGCTTTACAGGTTCTTCTCTGGTTGGTAATGTTTCAGTAGTCTGCACTTCTGAGTTTGGACTTGGCTCATCAGGCAAGGGGATGTTTTCAAGTATTGGCACAGTCTCTGCCCGGACAGATGGTGTTACAGAATCTTCTTGAGTTAGTAACATATCTGCAGGAGATCTTGTTAACGGGAGGGGTTCATCTGGTAAAGGTATGTTTTCAATAGCTGGTAACGGTATAGTTTCGACCGGTGGCAGGGGGATGTTCTCTGTGGGAACATAATGGATTTTAGCGTCGGAATTGCTCAGATCTTCGTGTATGTCACCGTTGATGTCCTCAGTTCTCAGCTGAATACTTATTTGGTCATCCACCATGTTGAGATCAAAATTCAAGTTCACCTTCTTTCGTTTTTCTTTGGGGGGTTTCTTATTTCGACTTTTCAATATTTGTATATTCTCCGTGTGAAAAGAATGTATTTTCTTCTGGATGTCGTCCATTTCATCACGTTGTGGTGACGAGTTTCCGCTGGTGTCGGCGGATTGTGATTGGGAGCTGAGTTTTTCCCGTGGACTCTCCAAGGACTGAGGAGGTTGGGCGTCGGAGTTTATATCTGCGCCGTCTTTGATCTGAGGTTGCGTGATCGTTGTGTCAATCTCCATAGGGACGACTTTAGTGTAGCTGCTGTCTTCAGCTGGCGTGCTTTCTCCGACGTTGTTGTTTATGGTCTTTATATCCTCGACTTTGGTGATGACAGGGGGGCCTTCTGGTAACGGCACTCCGATGATTCGCCGAATGTGTTCGCTGTCGTGGGGACCGCGAAGGTTGAGGTTGAGTAGATCGTTATCCATATTGCACTGGTCGTCGGAACCCTGCCCACTATCCGAACGTGTCCTGTCTCTGGTGTAGAGACTCTCCATGATATTTCTTACTGTACAAGGCCGCTCGATTCTGTTGTCCTTGACTGGGGAGTCCTCGGAGGTCAGATTTGGCGAAGTCTCTTCGGTTAACTGTGAATAGAAACGGCGCATAAGTATCTGGGAATACTTGGGGCACCGTCGCGGGCCGGCGGGGCTACTTACAGGCACGGTATTCTGTTCGGCGCAGAGCGACTCTCGCGCCAAACGTCTCTTCTTCAAAGGCGTCACCATCTCGTTGGGCGGGGATTCTGGAACAAATGTGTCTGGATTTCAACATAGAAATGCTGCACTTACATATAACAGTAAATAAATAGGGTGTTGCAGAGTGGTCTTTATTTCCATATTTTAGGGGCTAGTTCTACGGATCTTTGGAAAATCGTAAATAAAAAAAAAACGCATTTGAATTATCATCAATATTTCAGCGATTTGTGACCATAATTCAAAGGCAGCTTATTCGACCTTTCTACAACACTTGTACAAAAGCTAACGCTACACATACCTGCGATGGGCGAGTCACTCTCCTCACTGATCGCCTGCCGCAGCCACCGCTTTTTCGCGCTGTGCTGAGGAAGAGCCGCGGGCGTGACTTCAGCTACCTCCGTGGGAGGTGTGCTCCGCGTGACGCGTCGGAACTTCTTGGGAGGCCTGCAACGGTCCCTCGCAGGCGTTCTGGGCGGTGACCCAAGCTCATTGTCTGGGTCTTCTGATTGGCCGCTCAGATCACCGATCATTGTTGAGGCGACCCTTACTAGACTTTCCAGCGAGGTCGCGGACACTAGAGACGCTCTGTAAGGGGACTGGTAAGGCGAAGGAGTGCGCTCGGGCGATCGGCCGACCCACTCGTTAGCCATTGTCTTCTTTGTTTTGGGCAGTTTGAAGGCGGACTCCACGGAGCCGACGGCGGCTTCCACAAGGAGGCAGGCGGAGCTAAGCCCTAGGTCCTGGAAGAAAGGGGGGTCGGTGAGCTTCACTTTTGGTTGGCTCGGGTGGCGAACTTATAGGGATTAATGACACAAAAAAGCTGGTATAGGCTAAAGGCCATAGCCCGATGGTCGTATTGTATGGTGGAATTGGCGAAGCACTTGGATCCGTCTGCCGAGAGACCTTGAAAGATGCTGATAGCATTAAATTGGAGTTTTGTTTAAGTGCGATAAATAAAGAAGTCTCAACAGGGAAAAGGTCTTTATCCAGTGGTAGAGGTGGGTCAGGGAGCATGTTCTCACATGATGAGACCCTATAAAGGGTTAGGCGTCTAGATGGCCTGTCTAGATCAGTGGAATGATAGCATTATTTAGTCTAGAAGGCAAAGACGGTTGGGTCAGGGGGTTGTTATCTTGTGGAATGGCCTGACTAGATCTGAGAGATAGCATGTTCCGTCAGGGTGGGTGAGGAGATTATTACCTCGTTGACGGCCTCATGCGAGGGCTCGTGTTCAAGGCCCCGCTCGCCGACGTGCTGCGGGGGCGCGGAGACGCGGCGCGGCGGCGCGGGCGCCTCGTCGCCCGACGTCACCATGTCGCTGTCGGCAGAGTTCAGCCGGCGCCGGTTGGACTGGCTCGTGGTGCGGGCGCGCCCCTTGCGTCTGGACGGAGGATGGTCATTAGTACAAGAGGTTCGTGCCCCTGAAGAATATGACTCAGAGTCAAGAGGTAGAGAGACACATAAATTACAAAATTTACGTAACAATCACTGTCTTGTTCTGGTCCCAAACTACAGGTTGACTTTGAAATCGTTAGCAATATTTTGAAGGAATGTTCTTTTCATAGTGTAAAACAGTATTATTAATGATTTAACAGTAATGGTATATTTGTTAAAATGCGCGATTTCAGACCTTTGGCTCCAAACTGTGAATGGATATTCGAAGTGGTAGGAAGTACCATAACTGTTGTCCGATATGCGTAAACAATTAAAAACAAAACAATTGAGTTGGCCGGCACCGACCATAAGAAGCTCGAACCATATTTTTTTGCGATTTTTATTACTTTTCGTCCTGATATTGTTTGTTCATTGTGAAGTAATTTTGAGAATAAAAAAAAATAATTTTTTTGCATCAACGAGGCAGGGTGTCGTTGTTGGACCCCGCGAGACTGTAAGAAAACCTTACACTAGCATTTGTTTAAATGTGATTTAGGTACTACGAAATTCTACAATTACCACAAATCACTTCTTTAAACAATGTATTTAATCTGTAACAGTTAACAGAGATTGTTGAACCGCCTAAACAAATTAATAAAGTAACATTACTTTCTATAAAAAGAAAGTAATTTTATTCATTTATTTAATTATCGAGTTAAAGAGTAGGAAATGACAATTTTCAACAGGTTGGAAGTGCACTTCTGTGAGCAACTACTTAACCTTCAGTGAGATATTTCACTTGTAATCCCAGGAGTTACTCTATTGAAGCACCAGAGGATAGACAATTGTAACGCGCTATGAAGCTCGATACAGATCATGGTAAGGAAAGGTCACATTACATAGTATGTGGCATATTTTGGTTATTTTGCACGGGCGGCTAGGCGCGCTGGCCCGATTATTGAAAAACGATTATTCATTACACCGAATCCTAATGCAGTAACCCAACATCTTGGGGTGTTTCGCCCTATCTACGAAAATGACAACATAGTTCAGATACGTAAGATGAACGTACTACGCAAAAAATCGGAAGAACGCGCCTAGTTAGCGCGACATTTTCAAAGAACAAATTTCTCGAGTGTATAAAATGTCAATATGAAATTACGCTATGGAATGTCCTGTAGAATGTTTTGGATCCAGTGGTGTACACCAGCGATTCCTAAAATGGGTTCCAGGGAACACAAGGGTAACTATGGAAAAGTCACCAGGGTTCCGTAAATTTACATTTGCATCATTAGATAACTTTTGTTTGGATGTTGAATAATTTCGAAAAATTTTGTTTTGGAGCGCAAAAATGTGATGAGAAGATCTCTTTACGGTAAGTAGAGAGACTAACTCCCGGTTTCTCGTACAGACAAATCTGTTAATCTACTGTTAACAACTGTCAGTTGCTTAAAATGCGTAAAAAAAAACAACTGACAGTTGCTAACAGTGGATTGATAGATGGTTAGTGTACGAGAAACCGAGGGTGTTTGCGAGATTTCGGCTCCAAGCTAATAGTGCGACGCGGCAGATTACGGGGGATAACCAGAGGTGACGTCTTCACCCGCGCCCGCGCCATTGTCCTTGCTATTTTTTCCAGTAAAAGTTTCGTTTTTATCTTTATTCTCTTCATAATTGCTGTCTTTAATTTGTAATAATTATGTGATGTGGAGTTCCATAAAATAAATGGATGTAGTGTTCCTTGAAAGTTTGGGAACTGCTGGTTAACAGAGAGCAGAGGACAAGAGGGAGAGTACCAGGATAATTAGGTGCTGGGCAAGTGGAATAAGTCCTTACATAGGTTAGGTTGTTTCACTGTTAGGCTGGGTAAGACATTCAAATTCAAAACAAGGTAATCAAAGCGATTGAAACTAAAAAAAACTTAAATACAAAAAAATACTGTTCCTAGTTTTTGATGCACATGATCGAATTTTTTTTTTCTATGATTAATAAGTTGCAACAACCCAGTTTTGTCGAAAGTCATTAATCATAGACAAAAATATTTTCGATCATGTGCGTCAAACATTAGGAACAGTATTTTTTTTGTCCTTGTCAGTAATTTTTTTGCCAAAGGTCAGTTGGGCGAAAATGACTGACAATAATAAGAATAATAACTTCCACACAACACAATCACTTGACCTGGTCCCAAACTAGGATACCCTATGCTATGGTAACCAGGCAAGGACGTCACAAACGTGAAAATACACCCAGACTAAGGCCATTTGTACAAATGCACGGCGGCCCCCAGTGGGAATCGAACCCACGACCTCTGTTTTGGTAACTAATAATTTTAACTTAATTACTAATGGGCCCTTTAAGCGATTCTATTTCAGATTGATATTTATTCTAAGTGCCATTTATGTTAGTTGTTTTCTATGTTCAGAGGGTATCCTAGTTTGGGACCAGGACAAGTAATTATGTCGTGTGGAGGTTTTTATTATCTTTTTTTGTGAGAAATGTGTACTTCACTTACTTCCTGCGCCTTTTAGTGGAGGTGTGTGCATCATCGTCGTCGTCTTTTTCCGGAGCACTCGGATGAGGGTCAGACTCCCGCCGCTTTTGGCGCTCCTTGACCTCTTGCTTCCGTTGCTCAGCCTTCTCCATGCGCTCGAAAGCCTTCATTATCGCCTCCATTTTACGTTCTTCACGAGTCTGCGGAGGCAAGGATCGTGGTGAGGCTAAGTCAAAGTCGAAAATTTTATTCACTATAAAAACAAAATGTTTACTTAATGAATGTCAAAGCTGTTAGTTTCACGTTATTATTATTGTTAATTCTTTATTGCACACAGACAGTGTACAAAAGGTGGACTTAATGCTAATGGCATTTTCTACCACGTTTTTTTCTGTTAGCTGTTAGATTATGCGGAGAAGAAGCTAACTATCGAAAAAATATATTAACGATAGCTGCCACCCCGGTCCTAGCCTACTAAACGCACAGTTGTTCAATTATTGGACCCTATTTTGTACTCTACTGTGATTCAACTGCAATGTGATTGAAATTGTATACCCGTGCGAATTTAATAGGCACCTCGCGCGAACGAATTCGCACGATACAACCAGTTGCACGGGTTATATCATTGGAATGTGATTGGTTAGTGGACTAGTGTCAATAAAATAGCCGTTGACGTGTTAATATTAACGATAATTGAACTGTATTTAGTAGCCTACTCCCCCTTGGTGCACTATATCACTTTAATTGAAGGGATTGGATAACTATTGACTCCCGCTCATACAATAACACTGTCTATATTGTGTGAGCGAGAGGCAAATTGTTATTCAACCCCTTTCTTAAATTAACCGAGCACACACACGCTACACACGAGAAAGTCTGAGCGAGTGGCTTTATTAATTTCCGTATATTGACAGTGAGAAGACATGAAAGTGAAATCTTAGCATGTCACAATGGCATGTGGCTTACCATTTTCTTCTTATCTTTTTCCTTGCTATTCGTGGGCAATTTGTCCTGGGAATCGTCGGTTTTGTCATCCAACGAGTCCTGGTTGACGCAGGTGGTCCGTGAAGTGCGCGCAGACCGATCGTGGCACGCGGACTTGGCTCGCACTTCGCGCGTGGCCGGCGCACCGCTTTCCTCTTCCTTCAGCTCCCCTTTCAGGACCTTCTCAACTTTAGCTATCTTCGATGCCATGTTTTCTTCGTCAGAGAATATAGATTCTTCAACTTTAGGTGGCTTTTCTGGCTCCTCCGTTTTGACGGGCTCCGTAACCGGCGCTTGCTCTGGCACTGGAATTGTAGGCTCTTCGACTAGTTCCAGTTTTATTTCTTTTTCCACTGCAACCGGCTCCGGCTCCGGTTCCGTTTTCGGAGGCTCCTCGATTATCGGTTCCGGATTCGGGACAAAGTTCGGAGCGTAATCCGGTTCATCGATTTCCGGCTTCATCTCCTCCTTGGCCATGAGATCAATTTCTGGTTCCGGTTTTTCCTCTTTAAGCTCAGTTTCGCTTTTTATTGGCTGATCGAAATTGAGCACTGTTACGGCACTCTTCACGGGAGACATCGGAAATTCTTGTTTCACTGGAGATTTCTTTTCGGACTTTATGGGAGTGGTTACAATTGGTGGCTCCTTTACTGGCGTGAGTATAGGTGCGGGCGGAGGCGACAGAGGAGAGGACACACTTGGGCATCTATTCCTGCTACGCTTCTCCCTTGGCGGGTAATCAATACTCTTCCTGGAAAGCATGGAGCTCAGCCCGTTAACCTTGCAGTGTTTAGGGTTGCCGCACGCACAAGGCTGCTTGCTTCCATTACTGTCATGTCCCACGGTTATCTCTGTGTTAGACTGAATCGTCCCAATTGTGACGAGATACACGTGCAATGCGCCCTTCACGATGCAATGTTGCAGTTCGGCGTTGGGCTTGCAAGATCGGCGAACAAATCTCGCTTCATTGCCGTAAGTTCGTGTGTCGATGCAGATCTGAGTGTTGTCTTTGGGCAATCGATAGAAAAACACGAATGGGCCAGGTTTCTGACTACCCGCCCGCCCTGCATTCTGCAGCTGTGGCTTATGTTGGTTAGACAACATGTATTTGCCGCGTAACTCTATCACTGGAGTGTTTTCTTTCAAATCTTTCGTAGCGATCAGGATTTTTCCGCCAGCGTGGGGCACTGTCGTGCACAAATGCGCTGTTATGGCTGCTGCCATATTTGGCGAGTTTCCAAGTTTACTGCTGTATTTCATAATTTTAGCCCTTAGTTCTGGGCTGTAGTGATTCGTCATGGCAGACTCGAACGATTCTTGCCAATGGGACTGGTTAGATAGGCTCGAGCTGTATTTGCTTCTGTTAAGCATCATTTCCTTCTTTCGTCTGACCCTCTTTTCGGTCAGCTTCCTCTTAGTTCCCTTGCGGACGACTTCTGCCTTCTTCGGTCGTTTCGGTCCACGTTTAGGCAGGGTCAACGACGGCGTAGGCAACGGCGGCAGTGTAGGCACTCCAGAGTTGTATGTGGTGACACAAGATCCGCTTGTGTTAGTGTAAGTAGTAACGGTAAGTAGACGTTTGCGCCTCTGGCCGGCAATCCGGCCGTGGGTCGCGTCTGACGAATCGGTGTCGGACGCGCCAAGAGCGCTGAGCTCCTCGCGTTTTCTCATCTGTATGGCACGCGCGTGACGGCGGTCGATGGGTCGCGGGTGGCAGAGTTCGCACATATAATTCTCAGGGATGTTATTTCTGTCGATGCCCATGCAGTCGACGTGCTGCCACTCGCCGCAGCGGTCACAGCATATCATGTACCCGTCGTCGTGGGTGAAGTCGCAGATACACCGGGTCTTGCCCTCTTCCTCTACCTCGGGAGCGGTTTCTGTGTCGCTACCACCGCCCGGGTCGCCGGGCCTTCTGTCGCCTTCCACGCTAGAGATCACCGAGCCGGCGTCGTCGTCCTGCGGCGTTACGGGTTGAGGCTTGTACATAGACGCCAATTGGATTGAGGAGACCGGTATTGGAGGTCCTATTACGCTGGCCTGGACAGTAGAAAGAGGCTGCACGTGTTGGAGCTCGTACGTGGTCGTACTGGTGACGACGGGTGATGTTGGCTTCATAGGGCTCGTGGGTGAAGACACTTGCGTTGGGCTCGAGCTCGGAGGCGGTCCGACTGGAACAGACGGTTGCGAGAGCGCGAGCGTCTTCTGAGAGGGCAACGCGTAAGTGTGATCCAACATCACAAATGCCAAAGGCTGGAAGGAATATCGACGCAGCTCTTCAGACAAATTTGGGCGCTCTTCCAATCCTGGTATGTCGTCTGTCGTCAGAAGCGTCGATGGATCGCCACTGGAAAAAAGGAACGTTGATGTTAATTGAAAGTGGTAATTTTGGGTGTGGCAGATTAATCTTATTTTACTTTCAGGGATCGTCAATACCAATTTCACTGTGGGATCAATCTCAAAATATCGGCTTCCTCACGAACAAGTTCAGAATAAAATACAGTAAAATTGGATTCTATTCTATGGTATACTTACAAAACAAGTCGCTTCTGATTGGCAGGTTTAGTGTCTAGATAATCATCGCTCGGCGTCGGCGGTAGACTGTGATTGATGATGTTTTGACTCTGCGCCACCATGAGCTTAGGCTGAGACAGCGACTGTAGAATTTGTGCCGTCAGCTGCTGGTTGGCAGACACTTGGGACACATTGCTCATTTGATTGTCGTCCGTACCATACGAGTGAACGTATCGAAGGTTAGGCGTCGGCCCCGACTGCACGTAGTGAGGCCCTTTAGGCATACTTGTACTAATAGGTGCGGTCGAAATAAGGACGGGACCGCAAGGCGATTGGAGTACCAATCGCTCGCCCTTAGCTATCTTCTGCAAAGTCATGGGTGCTTGCTTGTGAGTGGGACTGCCCACTTTCTGTATGATCTTAGAGTTGATGTCGACCACGCCGAATGCAGTCTGCTGGCTTTTGTAATTGGCCACGTTGGCGACCGGCCAACTCTTGCCGTCCGACTTGTGCGCCGATCCAGTTTGCTGTATTATTTTGATTGCTCTCGATTGCTTTTGATTACTTGATAATGTTCCACTCTTCGAGCCCTTAAGCGTGTTTAGGGATTTCCTGCCAGAATGAACGCCCAACTTGTTAGGTCCGGACACCACGCGCGGCAGGAAGTGACTTTGCGTGTTGGCAGAGGTAGTGGCAACCACTGCGTTTAGATTAGCACCATTGTTCACCTTATTTAACGTCTTATTTAAGTTTGTGCCTTTTGTGAATGAGTGGGTGTAAGGGACGCTCTTGATGGGACCAGCCACGGCAGGCATTGCCGCACCGATCAGCGATTGGTTTTTGGGCGTCTTTGCGGTAAGGACAGAGTTGTTGATTGAGTTGAATTGTTTCTGCGATATGACGTTGGCGTTTAACTTGTAAACATGGTTTTGTGTTCCGTAGACGGAAGCCGCGACTTCTTTCCCAGTCGTGACGTATTGCTGTGTGTAAGTAGGGTTCTTCGGGATCGATACGTTGCTCAGTATTTGGACCTTGGAGGCTTTAGGCCTGATATAGTTTGTGTCGGTGCGACGGTTACCCACTTGGCTTATATCATTTGATACATAGCTCTCACTGGTTATGATAATCTGTGACATGGCCTGTGATCTCTCGTCTTCCGGCTTGCTATCATTGGCGGCGCTGGCGGCCAGGAGTGTGGGTAGCCAAAGAGTCTGACTGCCCCCAGAGGCGTCTTGGGAGATATTCTGTATCGCGGTAATGTTACCGACTGTCGCATCTACGTTTATTGCAAAGTTCTGGGATAGCTTAGTAACATTCTGAACGATTGCTGTACTGAGGGGTGTCTGGATGAGCGTAGCGCTTGTGGTTTCCACATAAGAGGCATCGTTTGATTCATCTGCTTCTTGTATGATGGGGTATGCGATGCGTCCACAGTTATCTATGGTGGCTTCTTCAATTCTAACTATACCAGAGAGGGTGTCAACAGACATCTCTGTGTCAGCACTCTTCTCGCTGATGTGGAATTCCACTTCCTTATCTAAGTTGCTGTGTGCGGAGTGAGCAATGCTCTCGGGGTTGGTGGAGTCAGGCTCTGGATCACCCTCAGTAGGGGACAAGGGCACAGCCCTTAATACTGGAGTCCTAATACTAGGACCACTCATATTATCTGCTAGTTTGTGTTCCAATACATGTTTGTAGACACTTTCACTGGTGGTGGTCGGCCCGTAATCCTACAAAAAAAGCAAAAACCAACATTAGATCAAACATAGTTGGTTTACAAGTGAGAATCACATACAACAACAATCAACCAATATATCATTTACATTTTTATGTAGCTAGTTAACCAGGCAAAATTTTTTTTATTGCCTACTTGGTAGTTGGTACAAATGAATATTATTAGACCAAAATAACTTACGATACTAGACTAGCCTCTATGATTACAGCATAATAAAGGTATTAAATTGAAACATGCAAAACTTTATGTGTATGTTGAATATGCTTTTTCATACAAGATGTGAAACTTTCAGTAGCATTGAACATCACAACTGAACTTTATATTATATTGAATGTATTACCATACCATCTACATAACATTTATAATTGAGGTATTTTTAGAATCAGAGGAAATATCACCTTAAATACACAGCCATTTTAAAAACTAAAGGTCAATAATGAATGGACACCATAATTAAAAATCTTTATTTTGTACAGTAAAGTTATACTGTTCTTCGAAGCTAAAATGGAATCAGTGACAGTTTAATATACAAGCTGTAACATATGTAAAGCCTATTTATATCCATAATTATATCAACAGTGGTTAGTAGCTGCAAGTCCTACCTATAACATTATAATGTTATGGATGTTCACACTTATCTGAATAGTTATAGGTTATTGTTACTTATTGAATGTGATTTACTGATTCAGGGAGCTAAAAGTAAGGTCTTGGTAGTAATACTGGAATTATTAGGCATATTAATGGTGTGGAAACAATAAGCATGAGCAATTCTGAATAGATTAGAATATAATGATGAGCGGAATATTGAAAATCCTCAAACTGGCACATAACTTCATTTACCAGAACCTAAATGACTATGAGGTTAGACATTCTTTTTCAACCACTTTATGTATGCATCGTATGATTATGTCGTAAACGAAGATCACAATTTAGATGCAAGTAGAATGTCACAAGTGCCTAATAATAGCATTTATTGGTTCTTCACTGGTGAGTAATTTTATACAACACTGTGAGTGTTCTGGGGACCTGTACTCACCTGCCGGGCCGTTGGCTCAAATTCTGATGAGGCAGACATGCTGTAAATATTACCATCTTGGGTCAAGCCCCAGATGATGCCTCGGAGTGCCTCTCGCTCTCCAACCTTATTTCATCTGACTGCAATGAAAAATTTGCGATTTACCCCTCAATCTTCCGTAATTTTCATAAACAAGCGCAGTGCACATCTTATTCCTTGGCAAAATAAGCATCACTGGGGTCCACGAATGAGATTCTACAGTAGAGGTCATTGTTCCAGAAACTAATAGAAATTAACTTTGATTTACTCCCTAAGAAAAAAAAAATAGAAAACAATGAAAATCATGCACCACGAAAGCTACAGCTTTGGAATATACGCGTAAAATAAGTGAATAGGTTAATTCACTGCCGCCATTATTGTGGCATGAAAACTGTAATGTCTCACTGATAAACATCAAAAATGTAAACAGAAACTAATATTTATGATATATAGCGCGATTAATCGTGGTGGCACGCAAAAATGAGCTATTTATCTAATTATTGCACGGTACCCAAGCCCGCCTAGTAACAAAGGGGAACGCGTTCTATGTACTTATAAAATGAGGTACTAATTATTGTAAGAAAAACACAATTATGGTGACTTAAAACACTGTAAGTAGTATAAAATAAAGAATTTACCCAACGAAGTAACTTTAATTTAACTATTACGGCACCAATACCGATATAAAACTGGGAAACCGAGATGTAAACACCTTTCTAGAAAAAACGAAAGAAAAGTTGTACTGACCTTATCTCCAATGAATTATTAACACCTATGATGCAGCGAAACTATTTTTGTCAAAGAATTGCATAGCAATAAGAAAATATCTTCAAAGTTCCAAACTACGACCAAAACATTTACAAGAGTCGAAGATGGCGGCCATTGCATTTTCCATACAAAACAACGGGGTTTCACGAATCATATCGAGAACCACCAAGTACTTCCGCTAAGCTCAGGCTTATTAAAGTAAAAATACGGAAGGACGGTGAGAAAGGTAAAGAATTTGTCACAATTAAAAATTCATTAATTTTAAAAACATATTTTATATTATGTTTTAATAAATTAGATATGGCTGAAAGCCAAATAAAATTTTAAAGTGTTTCAATTCGTCAATGCTTATGAACTTTTCTCTATGGAAATCTCTATGGTTTCGACTTTTTCACTTCCGTTAAATAATAGACAAGATAGAAGAAAAAAGACGGAATAATAAAGTCGCGTTCGAGGAAAAATAAAAATAATCGATAATAAAATTTGATAAGAGATAATTATGTAAGCTACGCAATTTTTTTTTTTTCTAACTGTATGAAGAACAAAAAGTTGAACGAAGGTACCCATTTTTTCCCAAAAGCAACGCCCAATACCAAAAAGAAGATGGTTGTACTACACGCTACTTCACCTAGAGTGAAGGTAAAGCGCGGCACGCCGTGTCTCAATCTCAAGTTCTTGAGAACATTTCCAGATATCTGTTACAGACATTTCAATCGATTGCAGGTAAACCTTTACATTTTAATTGCGTTAAACGCCCTCGCGCACGCACGCAAGCACGCACTCACGGACGCACGCACGCACGCACGCACGAACGCACGCACGCACACACATACATACACACACACACACTATTCTCTCGCATCATTATAAGACAATAATAATTACAATAATTCCGTGTGGCGCCGGATGAATAGCGTCACTCCATTTCCTTCCGTGGATGTCGTAGAAGGCGACTAAGGAAATCAAATACCAGGAGACGGGCAGCAGCGTATTCCTGAGAATCAAACCACATACTGCGATCGCCAATCCGCCTGCCAAGCGTGGCGATTATGGCAAAACCCTTCATGGTTATGAAAACCACGAAGGAGGCCTATGTCCTGCAGTGGACGTCAAATCGCTGATGATGATGATAATCACTAAAGGACAATGCAAATCTTCCGTTGTCAGTTGGGCTCCAAAAAAAGTCATTGTGCAGAATGAAGACGATTGTCATATTAAAGATTGGGCACTTATCATTCATTCTGGTTAAGACGTCAAAAAATTCGTCCAAGGAAAAAAACGTTGGATCATATAAGAAGTACCTACAATTTTTGAACACATGGTTCATTACGTTATTTTAAGGCAATTAGTTAGATATTATAATAATTAAATAAGTACGAAAAAAAGTGAACACACGATTTATTATTTCAATACAATTACCCCCAGTTTCTCGCACACTAACACGCTGTTAATCTACTGTTAACAGCTGTCAATTGACCAAAGTGCATACAAAAAACCACTGACAGCCTGTTAGCAGTAGATTAACAGCTTGTTAGTGTACTAGAAACCGGGGGTTAGTCAGATTTCTTAATCATAGATACCTACTTAGTACTTTTTCATACATCGCCAATTATTTTAGCACAGATAGTCAGATATTGTAAAAGAAGTAGGACTTTTAAACACATGATTTATAATTTTGATGAAACTAGTCACTTATTTATCATTGTGGTCAATCATAATTAATTTCATTAATTTGTTACAATTAGTCAGATTTCTGAATCATAAAAGAAGTACCTACTTAGTACTTTTTATATATATCATTCATTATTTTAGTACAGATAGCCAGATATCATTATCATAAAAGTACCTAGTAGGACTTTTAAACATAATATAATTTATTGTTTTGATGCAACCAGTCACTCATTCATCATTGTTGTAAATCACTTCATCTAAATAAAGAGCAGGGCGGTGATTAAAAGGTTTGGTATTAAAAGATTTCGATTGCATAAGTCGAAACCCAAGTGAAGAGGTACAAATTCCTCAATGAAACATCACCTAGCAAAATTGAATTTGTGTTCAAGGTTTTGTCTTGTCAAGACATATTTGTAGGTCCCATGTTCCTCTGGGTCCCCAAAGGCCTGCGGCTGAGAGGACGATGTCTCTGTAACTGATTACCTTTTGTATGGACGTATGTGGTTGTTTAACGAAAACCATAATGTCTGCGCCAGTTTCTTATATAGATTTCGCTGTTCATTTTGTCAACCGTGGCCTCGCCAAGAAGGAGCTGGTAATTTTGCTATGAATTGCAGTTGATTCTTAAGTCACTTTAGGATGGACAGAGTTAATGTGTGGAGCAAAATTCATTTGTGGACTATCACACAAGATTTTATTTGCATACATTACAAATCTGACAAGAACTGTGTGTTGAGGCTTGGTTGACGTAACAGAGAAAACTGTATCTTATTTTTATAATGAGCCGCAACCTATTTCACATTAAATGAATGCCTTTAACCCGTTTGTGGACTGTATTGGTAACAGCAGTCTTTCTTCTAGGCTAAGACGATGTGCATCGATGCGTGTGCAGTCAGCGGAAACTAGGTATTTGTCCAAACTATGTGTTGAAGGATGTCGTAGAAGGCGACTAAGGAAATCAATTCCCAGGAGACAGGCAGCAGCGTCTTCCTGAGAATCCAACCGCATACTGCGATCGCCAACCCGCCTGCCAAGCGTGGCGATTATGGCAAAGCCCTTCATGGTTATAAAAACCGCGAAGAAGGCTTATGTCCTGCAGTGGGCGTCAAATGGCTGATGATGATGATGATGTGTTGGAGCTGGATAGGCAAGTCAGGTTGTATAACCTTACCGTAGGTCATCACAAAGAAGGAGGCATCGCCCAGTACTCACCAGACTTCCCACGCAGCGTGGTAGCGAAGTGCACGGTTACTACCGTGTCTAAAACATCTATTCTAGGGTAATATAAAATGATAAAGGGAGTATAATCGAGCTTTAGGTGGAATGTAATAATTATGTCCCACAGCCATTTTCATTTTTATACTTTCTGGAATTCTTTGTCTAGTAGTACTTTCGCACCCATGTAATATGCAGGATCTTCCCGAATTAGGTGCCCTAGAATATCCAGGCAGGCTAAAAGATACATTAGCATTCAGCGGTGGTGGATTCTGATTTTCCCCACCTTCTTGTGGCGGTTGTTGAACCATCACATTTTCCAGTTCTTCCTCGGATTGGTCCGCTTGCACAAGTATAGATGGGCTGTGTTGTTCTTGTGGCGGTTGTAGCACCATCAGGATACCAGGTTCTTCCGCTGACTGGTCCGGTTGCACAAGAATAGATGGGCTGTGTGGTTCTAGTTCTTGTGGCACTGGAACTCTTTCAGTCCTCTCGGCAGATTCTTGGACGGATTCAGTAGTAATTGGTTCCAGTCTACCCCGCCCAGCTCGTACCCAACAGCGATTGCACACGTGCTCTTCGTAATTGTATATTATCTTAAAATAAGTTAAACAAAGGCAAATAAGCTTATTATGTCAATAATTATTGTTAATGTCGATGGATGCCGGACTTCAGGACTCTCATTGGCTATTTCAAGGTCTGCAGATAATACACTAAGCTAGGGTACTGTGAACTGTGTTATATTTGCTCTACTGTTTCTATTACCCGGCGTCTACCTGAACGGGACCGTTTTCATAACAACATTCACTTAAGTCTGTGTTTATTAACATCAACTTTTTTGCACCTTAGCTCTTGAAATAAGTACTACGATTACGGGTAGCATGTACGATTGGGAAATAAAAAGTCTCAGTCGTCAATAGTGCGATCGAATGACACTTTTTTTCCCACTCGTACCCCATTGGGTGAACGACGACTGGGTGTGAACGTCTGGGAATAGCCAACACGAAAGAGAATAGCTAAGACGAAAAAAGCTTAACTCGTCTACTTACTATGATTAAATAACAAAAATAGATTATGTATGTAAAATTGTGATTGATGTTCAAAGTCAAAGTCAAAGTAAAAAAAAAAATATTATTCACTATAAAAACAAAATGTTTACTTAATGAACGTCAAAGCTGTTAGTTCCACAATAAATAGATTATGCGGCGAAGAAGCTAACAAAGAAACTCCACATTTATTCTTTTCAAAACAGGTTTACTTAATTAACAGAGTTTTTAACTTAAAGTTACACTACACTAGATGCAATCGTTCCTGTTAACATTATTTAAATACCAGACATCCTTGTCTTCCAAATAATCCTTAATGTTATTTTTTTATAATCTTTATTAAAAGGTTTTGTCGCACAGCGACAATGTCACCTTTATAAGGCTACACAAATCCTTAATGTTATAATAGGCGTTTTTGCGCAGAGTATGCTTACTTAATACATTTTTTAAACCGCATCGGTGGTAACTCTAATATATCTTGAGGAATCTTATTGTAGAACCGTACACAGTGCCCCATAAAGGATGTATTAACTTTTGCAAGTCTAAAACGTGGAAATGACAATTTATGTTTACTCCTAGTATCAATATTGTGATGGCTACCAACATTTTCGAAATTGCTGATGTTTTTTCGAACATACATTATATTTTCATAAATGTATTGACTTGCAACTGTTAAGATGTTAGTTTCTTTAAAGAAATCCCTTAACGAGTCCCTACTAGGTAGTAGGGCTTGTAAATAAATTGGATCGCTCTCTTCTGTAAGATGAAGATCGTCTCAATGTCTGCTGCCCGACCTCACAGTAGTATGCCGTAGGACATAATACTATGGAAGTAACTAAAATAAACAAGCCTAGTAGTTGCAACGTCAGTGAGCTCTCTAATTCTTTTGACTGCATATGCTGCAGAACTAAGCCTGTGTGCTAGTTTTACAATATGAGGACCCCATTGCAATTTTGAATCGATTGTGATGCCTAGAAAAACGGAATCTACTACAAATTCTAGTTTTTCTTTTCCGAGTACAATGTTGTTTTCAACTAATCTTACGTTTGGTAAGGTAAACTTTATACATTTTGTCTTCTTGGAATTTAGAAGCAGATTATTTGCTGTGAACCAATCCGATACACGCGAGAGAGCATTATTTGCATCGTCAAGATTATTTTCTTGTCTCTTAATTTTAAAAATAAGTGACGTGTCATCTGCAAATAATACTATCTCGGACATGTGTTGTACCATAAACGGCAAATCATTTACGTATACAAGGAAAAGGAACGGCAAAAAATTGATCCTGTGGTACTCCCATTTTTATTTGTGAACCTGTGGATTTTATAAGATTTATGTCCGCTTTTTGAACCCTTCCTTTTAGATAAGATCTCATCAGTTCTAAACCTTTCCCCTTTTACTCCGTTATGCTCTAGTTTTAGCAAAAGTATCTCGTGGTCCACGCAATCAAATGCCTTTGACAAGTCACAAAAAACACCTATAGCACCCCTACGAACCTCCCATGCACTATAAATATGTTTAACTAGCTAGACACCAGCGTCCGTCGTCGACCGCCCCTGCGTGAAGCCGAACTGCTGGTTATGGAGAAGTTGATAATTATTAAAGTGCATAAGTAGTTGAACTAAAACAATCTTTTCGAATATTTTGCTCAATACGGGTAGGATCGAGACTGGTCTGAAAGTGGGATCATGCCTATCGCCACTTTTAAACAACGGAACGAGCCTACTGTATTTCATTAGGTCAGGGAATGTACCCTCACCTACACACTTGTTAAAAATTTTTGCTAAATGAGACGCGAGGACATCTATTACTGAACTAACTATGATTACTGACATTCCCCACAAATCTTCCGTTTTTTTAAATTTAATAGTTTAAACGCTTTAATTACGCTATGGGGATTAATGAAGTCGAACGAAAACTCGTAATCGCACGAGGGGACATTGTCTTTCAATAAACTTGCAGCAAGATCAGGAGACGAGTCTAAAGGAGCCGTAGTTTCAATTGGAACATTTGTGAAGAATTGTTCAAAGGCCGCAGCAATGTTTTCTTTTGATGTTATTACTTTATCATCTATCTTTAGAGAAAATTCGCGATCTCCTGATTTGGCTTTCATAAAAAGAATTTATAACGATTACGAATTATTTTAGGTAGGTATAGGTCTTGCATCATCCTTTACTTTTTAATTAATTCACTGAGTATTAACATTTCCCAGAATTTAATAAATTGTTTTTAGCGCACCTGACATTGAATTTTGTACTTGAACATGTTTAATTTGTCGTTCCTGGATTATCGCAACACAGACTCTGGTGTAGTGTGGAATCCGCTGAAACTACCATGTTTCAATATCATTATGTGACCATAGATAGGTATAAGTTTTGCACCATGTGAACACAATATTTCTTTTTACTTGTCATGTTCGTAAAGTTCCACTTTAAGTCCTGCGTAGACGACACTAAATCGCTTTTTAAGCTCTAATGCTTAAAGTAATTTTTTCTTCTAAAACTAAGATGATGAGGCTCAACAGCCAAACAGAGTCAAAATATATTGCACAATTTAATTCAGCAGTAAAATTTCGTAGAATACTGACTGAAACTTGTTGTTTTATTTTATTCTTGCTATAATTATTTGAATTCCGTATGTTTTCTATAATTAAGTTAATGAAATCAGATAAAATAGGAGTTGATTATTGTTTATAAATGCGCCGAAATGTTTTTATGACTTGGTAGAAAACAAGTATCTAAGTCTAAATTCACATGGTAAAATAGAAAAATCATTAAAAAAATTAATTGGCGGGAATTGGATATTTTTTATGTTCTTTCACTGTACGACGATTTTGTTGTCCGATATTTCCTCGCAATCGAAGTGAAAAGCAGAGTGTATAACTCAGGCCTAAATGTCCATTTTTGTTCTCGACTATTTCGGTCCCCGCTGCTAGCGTGACGCGGCGGGCGGCGTGTCGCACAATCTCTTGTAGCGAATAGCGATGGGCCGAGTCTCATTTTTTTTAACTCGAGTAGCTCGAGTTTAAATAAGGGCTGACATGAGTAGCAACTCGAGTCAGTGACGTAGTATCCCTTAATCCCTATATCGTCTGTGGTGCAGTGCCGTGGTGCTGATATGGCCGCATTTAGCTTAACACATCGATGAGTAATCGCTAAGTCATCGATTTCGCGTCCGATTACAATTTTCGATGGATTCTACTAAACGCGCTTTTGCGCTTGGTTTGTTTTGACATCTAGAGTTAGTCTGTGGTTTTGACGTAAAAGAGAGTAGAGTGCGACAAACTTATCTGACCCGGTGAAAGCGTCACTTTCCTCATAGTAAACTTGACGTTTCCATACTATATTTGACACCTCTACCGGGTCTTGACTTTATAATCTGTGAAAGTGTTGTTTTGGTTACGCTCGTGGGTTCCCACTATCGTATAAATCATGTTATTATACTCGTAATTAAATTCGATTTCCATGTTGCATCGTTTACGTTTTAAACAAACTATTATGAAAGTAGATACCTATGTAAAGTTCAAGTAACCGCGAAAATTTACAGCATCAAACACAAATTACGTTTGACAGCAACATTTTTCTGTGAACGAATCGCTGCTTCTCATCGGAATTCAAATCCGATGGAAAAAATGGCGTCCGATTGCTATAAATCGCTGTCAGTCATCGGATTTTCGTGTGCGTTCAGCAGAAACTTAGTAATCGATTACTCATCAATGTGTTCCGCTAAATGCGGCGTTGATTGCCCGATTTATTGTTAGTACCTATACACCAAGTTAAACAAAATAAAAAATGTAATGTTATTAATTTCATTTTATATGATCTAACTTTACTTTAAATGAAATTAAATCGAATATCAAACAAAGAAATTCGTATCAATCTCGTATCAAGTTACTCTATGATAGAGGGTTCAATCCATCCAAAGAGTAGGTATATAATCACTACGTGTTCAATCCTCAGACGGAGTTTACACGTTCAGTCTGGCGTCAGTCAATTCCATCAGTCTGGTTAGACTGACGGCAGACTGTCTATTCAATGGATTGATGAACCAGACTGACGACAGAATATTTTGATAATTTTTGTCAGTCACGGTCAGGCTGATCGTCTGAATGTGTTATCATCAGTCTCGCATCAGTCAACGTGAGGTCAACACTCAGGCACTTTAGGCAGCATACTATAACCTTGAGGCAGCATAGATTAGGATTCTCTTTTTAACAACCATTATGTTTACACCACATCCTCTTTTGGCGTTTTTTCATTCCCGTAGCTATTATTATTGCAACGCAGGTTTTTCTTTAAATCCATAAATCACAGATAAAGGTCTGTGCTTGGTGCTGTCGTATTGGTGTTTTCGTTCGGACTGATGCAAAATCCATCAGTCTTGAGTGACCGTGTAATACCTCGCCTAGCTACATCATCATCAGTCTGGCGTCAATCCGAGCTTGATCAAGGTCACGGACTGAACTGACGCCAGACTGAACGTGTAAATTCCGTCTTAGAATAAGTTTTGTATGCCATAGAGCAACTAAACTCACATGTCAAGAAAGAAAAGCGTGAGTGAGATTTGAAATTATTTGAGGTTATAGGTATTATATTTTGTTCAGTATCTACTCACAAAATATTTTATTATTATGTCTGATTTTGTGATGAACGACAGTGAAACAGATGTAGATTCAGACGAGGAGGTAAGTCTTTTCATATTAACCAAGGGAATGAACAGAAAGAAGTTTTATGTATCTCCTAACCTATCATTTAGTTTATCAACAAAACCATGTTTATTTCCACAGTTACAAGAAGCGTTTGCTAAAGGATTACTAAAACCTGGCCTCAATGAAATCCTTGAGAAGACAGTGAAGACACATGTTAACAATATTACAGATTTAAAGGCGAAACTGAAAGAATTTAAACTGAAATTACCATGGGTTGAAACTTTAGATTTAGTTACTACAGTGGCTCCCATGGCCCCTGATATAGCTATCCAACTACAAGAGACTGCTATGAAGAGGAAGTAAGTATTACTTTAATGATCCGCTTTGCTTACTGATACTTATACCATCAATACTATGAATTAAGGTAATTAACTTTACAATCGCAATTAGACCCGTTAAATATATCACTAAAGTATCTAGAAGCAAAGTAATTGAATAAATACTAAGTCACCCGATAAATTAATTTGTATATTTGTAGTAGCATTACTTCACTAATGATGAAGGAAATTGTTGTAAGGAAACTGCCAGAGCTGATCACATACCTGGTCATTAAGCCCATACTGTCTTTCTGAGGGAAGCACAGTGTTTTTATTGCCCCAAAAAAGTGACATCCTCAGTTTATTGCTCTAATTGATTCAACCTATGTGTTTAAATGACATGAGTAGAACTCCCAGGAGTCCAATGATCATAGTTTTTTTTTTAAATCAAAAAGTTTTCTTGACCTTCATAGTAATAAAATAAAAAAAAATCCTGTAAAATATCTATGAAGGCTTGAATGGTCGTTGTGTCCTGGGTGTGTAGAACTATTAGAGGCACATCAGGCCCTCGTCACTCCATACAAAAAATATTAGGAACATACTTTGTGCCACAATGAAACAAAAAATATAATCCTGCTAAAACAAAAGGCATTAACTCCGCAGTGAATCACGTAGATGTATCATGATTTAAAATTAAGTCGGGTTATATGTCAAATCTAATGTTGGTATTATGTATTTTGCAAATGGCCGGTAATTTTGTTCGTTTGTTGTTTTTGAGTCCAATTATTTTATTTATTTTAACTTAAGCAGTAGGTGTAGTATGTGAAAAGTGATTATACAAGAAATATGGGAGGAAAAGCATTGAGGAAATGTGAAATTTGTGGCATTGGAAGAGTCAGAAAATGTACGTCTGGCATATTCTTAGCCAGATATCACTGGAGGCAAACAGGTAAAATTCGAAAATTTATCATAATAAATGTACGCAAATTTTGATATTTATTTAATGCGCTTGGATAAAACAGCTGAATTATTTAGATCTATTTACGATTTTGACAAATTTAAATTAACGCCAGTTGTAGTGCGGTACCCATGTGGTACATTTTTTTATCAATATTTTTGACGATTGATTTCTGCCAGATATTTCTACTTGCTGTCTAAAATTAGTAAACAGGTGATACAAACGTTCCTTGACATTAATATTATTAGCAGTACCTATACCATATTTATTTGGGGCTGAGACAAAATGTAAACAACTTTTCAGTACTCTAGATTATTTTCATTGTCAAAAAATTTTATTTCGGTTTTTACACTAAGAATTACGTAAATTAGATTGAATTAGATTTAATACTTTATAAAAAAATTATGTGTACAATATTATCAAATGAGGTAGGTACCTAAGAGGAGAGACACCTCGATTTTTTTTTTTCTATATCTATATGTGATAAGTAGTCAATCACTAATGTTTTGCAATTTCATTTGTTTCATTTCATTTCACTATTTTTTTATTAGGTTGGTACATACTACGTTCATAATTTTGAAAACGTGTTGTTAGCAAGTGCCGACTCTTAAAATGTAGTGATTACATACTCTTTGAGGCACATATTGAAGAGCTATTAATTTGTTTAAACTTTGCCTAATAACGAAGCAATAATTCTTTTTATAGTTTTTGGTTTTTATTTATTTTTAGACTTTGAAGTAGAGCCTGTGACTACAACTGACTCATTTTTTATTATGAGTAGCACCTACGACAAAATTTGCACGTTTTAACAACGCGGTTATTTGGAGATATTTAATTTTAAATATTTTGATCAGGGTTGTCACTCAAATTGACCTACGATTTTATAATTGTTTGTTCGCACATACCCGAAAAAAATATATAATCAACTTTTTTTAAACACTAATAATATGGATTAGCTAGCTATATAAACGTATTTTAAAAGCCAATACATACTTTATTCGAATACATTGGTTTCCGTAACACATGCCATCTACCAGGTTAATCACAGTTTTTGACTTATTCCTGAAATATTTCAGCTGTATCACATTTTTGCAGACAGATAGAAATAATCTATTTGCTCTTTTTAATACATACCTACCGCTCCAGCTAAGGTATGCTAAGGCATCTGCAGAATATTATCAGTTTAAAAAAAATGCAATTCCAATGAAAGGTTACTTGTGGCGCGGGAGGGGGTCCACCCTCGTTAGGTTTTTACTAAAACTCCGCGTCAAAACAAGTAACGCGGAGGATCGGGGGTGAGGCACCACGGGCCAAGGGCTCAGCCGTACCACCAACATCATCATCGTCATCGTCATCATCATCATCGTCATCGTCATCATCGTCATCGTCATCATCATCATCATCATCATCATCATCATCATCATCATTATCATCACCACCTAACTTTCTGAGCCATGTATTTGAAAAAAACACTATTTGTACGGACCCCAAAATGCCTTTAATGGTCGGGCAGACCGACGGACGAACAGACCGATAGACAGACATCGGAGGCAGAGTAATAGGACCCGTCCGGCACCCTTTATTTACGGAACCCTAAAAAAGTGGTTAACCACTTAGGTACTTACAAAAACAAAAAACCGGACAACTTAAAAGCCATGATAAAAAAAATCGTAAACAAGTCACCTTTGAAGTTGACCTTTGTGACAACCCTGACTTGCATATTTGAACTTGGAAACAAATTAAATCATATCTCCAAATAACTGCGTTGTTAGAACCTGCAAATTTTGTCGTAGGTGCTACTCATAATAAAGAATGAGTCTGTTTTAGTCAGAGGCTCTACTTCAAAGTCTAAAAATAAATAAAAAAACAAAAACTATAAAAATAATTATTGCATCGTTATTAGGCAAAGTTTCAACAAATTAATAGCAATATTTGCCTCTAATAGTTCTAAACACCCAAGGCACAACGATCATTCAAGCCTTCATAGTTTTTTTACAGGATTTTTTTGTTATTTTATTACTATGAAGGTCACGAAAACTTTTTGATTTAAAAAAAAACTGATCATTGGACTCCTGGGAGTTCTACTCGTGTCATTTAAACACAAAGCTGAATCAATTAGAGCAATAAACTGAAGATGTCACTTTTTTGGGGCAATAAAAACACTGTGGGAAGGCGTGTGCCCTACAGTGGGACGTTCAATGATTCATATATCACACCCCCATTAATTCCCAGAGGGGTAGACAGATACCAGGGTTTCTCTTTTGCCACTTCATCAGCATACTGCTGGACATAACCCTTTTCCCTCCATATGCCGTAAACAACTTGGAGCTTCATAAACTTAGAATTAGGTTTTAAAACATCAATGTCCATCACATACACATTTTCAGTTAAAGGCACTATAGAGGATTTTACAGTTCTGAACAACAGATAGGCTGGCTGGAGTAGACTCACACCTTTGCTATGTACAATGGCCCAACCATGAGGCTAAGTGCGGAAATCTCAGGTCTCACAGTTCTGAACAAGTCTCATTCCTTTGATATTACGTTTACAAATTGAACACTGTGCCTCTACCAACTGCGATTGACATCGAGAATGGTACAGTGGATGCTATAGGCCTAATTAGTAGTTTTTCCTGTGGTTTCCGCACTTAGCTTCATAATTGGGCAATGGCCCATACAATAGTATGTACCAGGGCTGTGAGATAACTCCAGCCTGCCCATCTCTTTCCAGACAGCCAGCACTAATGTTACTGCAGGCCTCCCGAATGGATCCCATCTTTCCGATGGTGGATTTCCGTTGCACTTTCACACTCTCACAGTGAATAGTCATGGGCAGGTGTTTCATATTCCTTGAGGCATCCTCTGCATAACAGGCTGTCGGTCAGTCCTATGGTGTGGAAGTGTTTATTCAGTGGGCACTGGCCTGGCATAAGTCCACAGCTTTGCACAGATTGCATCTCTTCAGATGCAGCAGGCTGCGTGTGAGGCGCTTCGACGTTGTTGGTAGAGCCTCTCTGACTTGTCTGCATTTTATTTCCATTTTTTGCTTTAGGCTTACTGGTGCCAAGTTAAAGACTACATAAAAATGCGATTCCTTAACACACTCGATAAACGCTGATTGAAATAGTCTGTGATGGAGATTTTACAAGGAAAAGATGTAACTACAGACTAAATAAACTGCCTGTGAGGAGTGATTTAGAAGAATAATGATTTTATAAATATTTGACTCATTCTGTCCTCAGAAATGTCAAGGAGAACAGCAAAGGCAATGTTGCTTATGACCCCACACAGGATCCGGTGCTCAATGAGTTTAAGAGAGAGAACCTCATTCATCGACAGGCGCAGGCAGCGGTTCTCGAGGGTATCAAGCTGCTGAAAGAGTTGAAGATACCCACTAGGAGGTGAGAAAAGTTTTAATCAATTCTGTTTTATGTAACCTTCATTAAGGAGCTCTCCTTGGCAAAGAGGAAAATGCTCAGAATCCCATGGACCGCCTACAGAACCAATATGTCCATACTGAACGAGCTCTGTATAACAAAGCGACTGTCAACAGTCTGTCTGTCACCAGAGGGCCTCAGCTTTTTTCGGCATATAATGCAGTCACCTCATCATAGCTTTTAAAAAGCTGATCATTTTGGGCCAGTTGGCGGGCAGACGGGCGAGAGGCAGAACACCAAAGCGCTGGTCCGATGCCATGCCATAAAGAATCCTTAAAATTAAGGGATGGATTTGGAAGAAGAAGAAGCTGGGCCTAAGCCTAGCATTCTTTACGGCGCGCCTTTGGCGAGCTTGCACCTCGCAGGCGACGCGTGGTTAGACGGCTAGCGATAGCCTAAATTCGAAGCGGAGCAGCCGTACTGCAGCAGAGTCGTTCCTGTGCTGATATAATGTGCCATTCTATTTGCCGAGTCGACCTAGTCTAGCATTTTCTCTGTTTCACATTTGCAATTAAATTAATACATCCCCACCATTGAGCGTACCCAAGCATAAAGTCAGTTCATTTGTGATTTCTGGCAAAGTAGAGATTTGGTAAACAATCCAGGCCAAAGATATGAATAATGCAGACGTCTGGATGGTACAAAACTCGGAGCCTATGCGTGCAAAACCGTGCTTTCCGTGATTGTATGAAGGATACTATTTTAAGATACTGGACTGGATGGCATTGTTCTATTGTAGACTTAACATGTAAGTATAGTTATGACAAGCGCTCGTCAAAGATGAAATCGCGACACGAAACACGCCAGTAAATGTCGCAATGTCCGTCCGTCCGTCTGTCTGTCTGTCTGTCGGTCTGTCGGTCCGCGGAAGCACAGGTACAATAATGAATTTTGGCATAGATATACATATTTATTACGGCGACAAAACGGTAAAATAAAATTTTGAAAAAAAAAAACAATTTTTAGGCTAAATTAGGGATGCATTTTTTTTTCTCCCCTACACCATAGTGTAGTAGGGTATCGTTGGATTGGTCTTTATAAAATATTGTGGGTGTAGGAATACCATTTTTTGATTTAGGGTTGAAGAGCAGTGGTAGCCTGGTGGGTAGAACATTAGACTCGGAAGCGAGGGACCCAGGTTCGATTCACTTCGCCAGTTTTTAAACGTGGTTTCATTTAAGTCTAGTATATCTTGGAGTATTTTGATAGACCCGACGACTACTTTGCGGAGATGGCGAAGTCTGACGAGCACATGCAGAAGGTGCGCAAGAGTCTGATGGCCAAGCAGGCTGCGCAAGCGCGCGTCGAGAAAGTGCGCCAGCTTCGTGATCAGAAAAAGATCGCTAAGAAAGTGCAGGTAAGTTTTGTTTTTATGCCTCTTTTTATTAACCTTTAGCTAATGACGTGGTTTAAAAACGGCTTGAAATATTCACAGAATATTTAGTTCTATATTCGCTTCAAAACTAAATAATTAAATTATAATAAAATAAATATTTAAGGGGGGCTCCAATACCACAAACGTTATTTTTTGCCGTTTTTTCTCGATCTTTGTTTCAAATATTGTACAGATAATGGTACAGAATCCTTCGTGCGCGAGTCCGACTCACACTTGGCCGGTTTTTTTCTTAGCATAAGTGCTGATGTGGGGGCCTGCGTGGTCCGCGCTTTTCAATTGTTATATTAGCGATTCACGAGGCCTTAAAACTTCAACTAATTATTAGCAAAGTAAAACGAGTTAAGTATAATAAAATAACTTAATGTTTTTTTATAGTTTTCATTTGTTCGGGACAAATTTTAGAATTTAGAAAATAATTAACATTTTTAGGCGAAAATCGCACAAGATCAGAAATCAATGTGTATTTGGTAAAAAACCAAACATAAACAAAAAACTTACTCTTATAATAGAATCTCTATAGTGTCTGTAATAAAGTTTTTATAATCAACTGTAGCTACTAATTAAAAAAATTAATATTGCAAGGTAGGTAGGAATAGCATATGTGGGCAGATTTTCTTTGAAGCATCAGAGGAAACTGTGGTATCTTCTTCTTAGCTTCAACCATTCATCTTTAGGTCATAAATGGTCACAGGCATGTCAAGTCGCGTACACGCGTCAAACTCCCCCAGGTGCAATAGTACGCTTAGTTTCTAAATAACATGAGTTATCTTGCTGTTAGTTTTTCCTTTTCTTCCAGACGAAGTGCTAGGTTCAAATGTTTCAATAGTCAAAGAACTAATGCAAAAACAAGCATAAACACTTAAAACTTGGTCAATTCCCCGACTTAAGCCTAAGTCGCCCCCCTCCCCAAAATTCCGATCTCTACTTTACCTTCCCAGTACCACCCTATCTCTATATTGCCCTTTCTTTCTTTCTTGTCCTGGAGTCATTTGCTAAACAACAGTTATCTAAGTTTATTTCCTCAAGTTATCTCCTGAATCCCTTTCAATCCGGCTTCCGAACAGGGCATAGTACTACTACAGCAATTTTAAAGGTTACCGAGAACATAAGGACTGGCATGGAGAAGCAACTGGTCACCACTCTAGTCCTCATCGATTTTAGTAATGCTTTCAACGCATTTGACCATGACCTACTTCTAGCCACTCTTGATAGTCTGAACACCTCCGTTACAGCCATGCAATGGTTTTCTTTATATCTTTGGGGGCGTGAGCAGGCGGTTAGGTCCGGTCAGGCCCAGTCTGACTGGATCGAGTCTACTGCTGGGGTCCCCCAAGGCGGCATTCTTTCTCCAATTTTATTCTCATTGTTTATCAATTTAGTCACTTCCAATCTCTCCAGCCTCTACCATCTATACGCGGATGATCTCCAACTTTATACGCTGTCCCGTACTGACGATCTAGCTGAAGCTGTTTCGAGTCTCAACGAAGACCTGTATCGGATTCAGAGACGGTCCGAGTGTTTCGGCCTCGCCGTCAATCCCCTAAATGCCAAGCGATTGTAGTCGGTGGTTCAACAAAGATAGATTCTGTCTCGCTCCCCTCCTTGCAGTTTAAAGCTGCCCGATAGCCTTTTCTCAAACTGTTACTGATCTCGGCCTTGTCATCGACCGGAAACTCTGCTGGGATGCTCAAGTGAAAGCAGTCTCGCAAAAATTCTACGCCTCATTCCATTCACTGCTTCGTCTGAAGAACTTTCTTCCCATTAACATCAAGATTTCTCTCGTAAATTCACTTCTTCTTCCTATTCTAGACTACGCCGATGTCTGCTAGCTCGATCTCTCGCAGGAATTCCTGAACAAACTCGGTCGCTTGCAGAACACCTGCATCTGCGTCATCTTCGGCCTGCGCAAATACGATCATGTGTCGGAATTCCGCGCTAGGTTGAAATGGCTTCCAATTAGTGATCGTAGAAACGTTCGAATTCTCTGCACCCTCTTCTCTATTCTTTACGACCCCAACACCCCAATATATGAAGTCCCAATTTGCCTTTTTATCCGACACTTCTTTCCTCACAAACTCTTCTTCTCTGTACCCCCTCTCACCACTCCGGTTATGTCTCTAGCTCTTTCTCCATCTCAGCTGTTCGTCTCTGGAACACTGTCCCTGATAATATTCCTAAAGCTCCCTCTAGGAATTCTTTCAAAGCTCTTGTCCGGAAACACTTCCTCCAGAAGTGTTACCCCAACCTCCCTTAGTCCCTCGTCATGATAAGAGTCTTTCAGCTGTATGTTGTCTATTATATTTACATATTCTGCTATATTTACATACTTCGTTCTTATCATTATGTATGGTAAATTTTAAGTATCATTGCCTTCCTCTCCAGTAGTGTGTATAGTATTTTATAGTATAGCATTATAATTAATATGTAGGTGTATTCAATCTTACCTTGCATGTATAAGTATATTGTAAATTGAATGTCTACTTTTTCTCCCTCACCAATCTTTCTTCCACCTCATGCGGTTTACTGGTAGAAAATGATTATGGTATTAAAGTATTCATCATCATCATCATCATCATCAGCTATTTGACGTCCACTGCAGGACATAGGCCTCCCTCATGGTTTTCCTGACCGTGAAGGGTTCTGCCATAATCGCCACGCTTGGCAGGCGATTAAAGTATTAAATAATATTTTTTCAAATTGTTACGTAAGTACCGACGTGGGGCCTTCTTTTGACTGCCTCACGTCTGATTACGATGCCGGAGGTCGTGAGTACGATTCCCACTTGGGGCCGCCGTACATTTGTACAAATGTCCTTGCCTAGTAACCAGCCATAGCACAGGGTATCCTAGTTTGGTACCAGTGGCCTAATTATGCGCACCAAGCTTTAAAGACAAGCAGTCTTATTTAAAAAGAAAAAAATATTCCTTAAAAACTGCAAAACAGTTTAAATTAGCCTGTGTTAGGCGAAAGACCTTACCACAGACTATTTAAACTGCATTGAGAAGGGTTATAGAATAATAGTGTTTTTACAAATAAGACACAATATATTTGTACAAATGGCCTCAGTCTGGGTGTATTTCTATGTTTGTGATGTTCTTGCCCGGTTACCATAGGGCAGGGATGGCGAACCTCCATGGATCAACGTGCCATTTTTTCTAAAAAAACGTTTGACGACGCCATAGACGTGCCATCAAATAATTTTGACTTACTGATTAATGGGAAACTAAATAACATCTAAAAACCTATTTAGAGGCAAAAAATTCCACCCATGCCGGGAATTCAACCCGCGACCTCTGGCTAACCGTGCCAGCGCTCTCCCTGTCGCTGCCTGTACGTAACACAGAGAAGGTTTGTAAAGAGGCCCGAAATTTCACCGATGCGTGCATTTACCCATTAGCTTAGTTGGGGGAGCGCTGGCACGCTTAGCCAGAGGTCGCGGGTCAAGTCCCGGCATGGGTGGAATTTTTAGCCTCTAAATTTACTAACAAAAAAATGCACTACAATTATAGTGATCGTTTGTTGCTCTTCTTAGTGAACTTTGTTATTTTCTCGATTGTTGCGCGTGCCCGTACTATTTTGTCACGTGCCATCAATGGCACGCGTGCCACTAGTTTGCCATCCCTGCCACGGGTGCCATCAATGGCACGCGTGCCACTAGTTTGCCATCCCTGCCACGGGGTATTCTAGTTTGGGTTCAGGACAAGTGATTGTGTTGTGTGAAAGTTGTTATTAAATTTATTATTTCTGTAACATCGTAACAAAATTCTGTCCTTTTCAGACCGAGGCGAAACTGAAACAAGCAGCGGACAAGCGACAGATGATGGAACAACTGAAGCGGGTGCGCAAGGGCAAATCGAACGATCTAGATTTCCTGGATGACAACCAAGGGAAAAATAATAATAATAACAAAGGTATGGACAGTAATCCTACTAATATTATAAATGTGAAAGTTTGTAAAGATGTTTGGAGGTTTGGATGTTTGTTACTCGATCACGCAATAACGGCTGAACGGATTTACCTGAAACTTGGCGTACAGATAGACAAAGACTTGAATTGAGGCATAGCATACTTGGTATCCCGGTAATGCGTTCCCGTGGGATAATATTTATTTTAAGTTTGAAATAGATGACGTTGTGCGAGCGAACGTTGTGTTTTAAAAATAGATGGCGTTGTGCAAGAATCGTATAAATGGATTCTGTGGCGGTACGAAGTTCGCCGGGAGAGCTAGTTTATAATAAAAAATAAAAAATGGAAGGGTGATTGATGGATCGACGTAGTTATGGAGCAGTGTTCTGCAAAGGTGGTACGGCTACAGCGGCGGTGGTAGCCTAGTGGGTAGAACATCGGACTCGGAAGCGAGAGACCCATGTTCGATCTCCAGTTTTCTAAGTTATGTACATTTGTGACGTTATAGTAGCAATACCACTCGCTAACTGAAAACCATGATGACGTCCTGCAGTGGGCGTCAAATGGCTGATGATGATGAACATAGGATAGGCTTGCTTATGCTCTATCAATCTCTTGCAGGCAAGGGACCACAGGGCAAGGCGGCCAAGCGACGTGCGGCGAAGGACCAGAAGTTCGGTTTCGGCGGGAAGAAACGCGGCCTGAAACAAAACACTCGAGAATCTACCAACGATATGGATGGCTTCAACAGCTCCGCTAAGAAGAAGCCTTTTAACTTCAAAAGTAAGACGTTCAAGCCTAACAGCAAGAAGAACCAGAGGCCAGGGAAGTCTAAGAGGAAGAGCGGCAAGAGATAGTGTAGCTTAGGTTTTGTAAATGTATTATTACGTTCGCTGGTGTATTGAATAAAATTATCCTGTATACTTAGATGGTCTTTTTTATGAATAGGTATTCTTTATTCTAGGTTTGGTTAATTTCCACTTCCTTTTTGTTCACTTTTGTGCGTAAAATTACCTCACATGGCAGAAAATATGGCCCAGCCAAGCTATAAAATTTACATTTTCGATATAAAATGTTGTGAACTCTATCTGTATTGGAATCATAATCGTGAAAATGGCTGGTTACCCGTAGCGTTAGGCTGGATACATGGGAAAAAAAAGATTGTCGGCCATTACGATTGAATTGAGGAATAAGCGCCTGATAAACTGTAATAGCAATGTTTTAATGAGAAACGATTTCAAAATATCTCATCACCAGCAAATGAACACAGTTCAGAGGTAGTCATTACAATTGAGTAGGAACCTCAGAGCATATAGAGATATCTGTGGTAGGAACATTTCATAATTTTATTAATACATAATAAAAACGCCTGCACAATTTAAACGAGACGCTGCGGTAAACGTAAAACATAGCTATTAGAATGTATCAGGCGCTTTTTCCTCAATTCAATCGTAATGGCTTGTAAACGGCGGATTTTTTTTACAATGTATTTAGAAGCTGGGATTCTTAAAAGAGAAAGAAGCAAATTCGTAGCAATTATTGGTAGGTTATGAAACTCATATTGCTTTAATGGTTATGTTTTGACCAGCCATACAAACCTCAGGTAAGAAAACGTATTCATTCGCGAAAATATATTGTATGTACAATTTTTTTACGATACATAGCAAATAGAAGAAATTAAATAGCAATTTTTGAATAGACTCTCACAGCTAAAGGCAACCAGCCATTCTCACGATTACTTGGCATCGGCTACCGTTGTGTTGAAAGCCTCTCGGCACTTTAGGTCCTATTACCGGAATGTCCAGTCGGTTCATTAAGTCTATTTCCCTGAACGTCCACTTCCTGGCGATACATTTCCATCTGGTGTCGTGAGTAGACCTTGTTGTTTCATAGTGACCAAGAACTAATCCAATTTTCCTAAATCGCCAAGGGTGCTCTACCCCGAATTTAATTTTCCCTATTTTTCATGACTGAGTTGATATTTTTAAGTTTTAGAGTAGCTGAAAGAGAAGACTTCTTGAATAAATCCAACGATACAAATCTTTTTCTTATGCAAATGCTCTCTGGTTTCTTTTTCTTATGATTTTTTCCAATATGTTCATGAGATAATTAAAAGTTTTATAGAAGCTAAATTATTGGTAACCAAATGAAGAAGCGCTACTTCTTGAATAAATCCTTTATTCCACGATACAAATATGTTTACAATGCAATGCTGTCGGTTTGCGGGCGCGTTTAGCGTCGCTTCCCCTTCTTCTTCTGCTGCTGCTTGCGCTGCCAGCCGCTCTCCTTCTCCTTCTCAACTCGCGGGCTCTTGGCAGCCGCCGCCGCCGCTGTCGGCACTTGCTTGCTCATGTCGCTGTGGAGGAAAAGCCGCGTGAGAAAATCTGCACTAAACAAGTTTTACTATGGCTGGCACCAATTACCACGTGTTATAAAAACCGTTTTTTTCAGTATTGATAACTGTCACTGTAGACTTGGACGTTTGTAAATTTTGTGATACTTTTGTAAAATTCCATAGAAAAAACTTTCAGTTCTCCCGAATATTTCGGGCATCTTTTCCAAGTGTATTGTAACGATTCTCCTTTACAGTAGCTGGCTGGCAGAGCCTTCTCATCTTATTTTGAATATTTTGAAGGGAATCGTTACGTTTTGTTTTAGATGTCAGTCGATCCCCAGCTAGGCTAGGGCACCGATGAAAAAGACTATAATAAAATTATAATGTTGCTCGTAATCCGCGTTTTAATAAAGTAGCGTATTACATATTGGTGGAGGCGCCTAAAGTCCCCATTAAAAAATTTAGTTCGCGCCCGAAGTGTGCACGAGTTGGTGCATCGCGATCGCATAGGGAAGAAGATACCCGAGATTTCTTGCAGCCAGGCGAGTTGCCCAAAGAGGAGTCACCTATAAAGGACTATTGAAGTGCGTGCTCACCCACTGTGTAGAGCACTAAGTCGTAATTTTGAACGCGCATATGGAGCAAGTTTGCATGGACCACGCCACCCCGGGTTACCAAGCCTTAAGAAAGGAAAAAAGCTAAGTGGTCTAGTGTTTATTTTGTATAGTGAAGATAAGATTTTATTAGATGCTGTGTATGTGTAATGGCCACCACGTTTGATGGCTTGACAACTGATGTTTTCGAGTTTGTCCGGCAGTTTGAGGCCATCGCAGCCCTCCATGAATGGACGGATAAGGAGAAGCAGATTATTGTTTCCGTATACCTGTCGGGAGCAGCGCTATATTTTTACAGGGAAATTTGTGAAGATGGGTTGACCTATGATGAAATCATCGATAAACTAAAGGCCGAGTTCGGTTATATATTTCATTCTCCGCCTACGCAGAAGGATGTTGCTTCGTATGAACCTCCGGTGGAGCACGGCTACAAACTTGGCAACCAGTTTCAGGGTCAGCAGCCAAGTCTGAAGGAAGTCGATGTCCAGCCCGAGAAGGAAACCATCATTCAGAGCCATGCAGTATCGGCTTTGACTCATGCAGCGCCCGCATCGAATCAGACAGCGCAGGCGACAACGGATGAATCCGGTGTGTTAAGTCCGTTTATTTTGTGTGAAAGTCCCAGTGGACAGGATTGGTTAGCCTTAGTGGACACGGGAGCTTCGATTTCATGTATTTCAAAATGTGTTGCCGACGCAGAGGGCAAAGGAATCGAACCCGCACCCGAAATCAGAGTGAAGACAGCCTGTGGAACACTTCTAAAGGTGATAGGAAAAGTAGTGATGAATTTGATAATAGGAGGAAGAGTCTTCACAGGAATTTATCATGTTGTTGAGGAGTTAGAATGCCATGTGATTTTAGGGAAAGATTTCTTAAAAGACAATGGGGCCACGATTGACTTTGTAAATAATCTGGTGACATTCATGAAAATTTTTCATGTCAAATTTGAAGAATCTGTGACATTGACAAGTAAAAAGTCATTATGTCATAGCCAAGTAAAGGAGGAATGTTCAACTTCTATGGCCTTTGTGGAACAAAAGGAGGATAAGTTTTACCCCGTAGAGTTTGAGCAAGAAAAATGTCAGTTTGGTTTGGGAAAAGAGTCGGATAATTTTCAAAAACGAAGTTTGACAGGACTGTTGGAGAAGGAGCGTGAACAAGTTTCGTTCCAAAAGAAGGACTTAGGTAAAGGTAATGTAGAAGAAGGGAAGATAAAGTTTTTTGATGACATTCCGATCCACGAGTTTCCTTATCCAGACTCGGAAACTTACAGAAAAATTGTGGAAAACCAGGTCCAAGTCATAGGTGAGAGACCTAAAACAACGGCGCAAGCAACAATTAAGTGTTCGCCTCATTTGTCCACATGTGGTGGAGAACCACTGTTTCAACCTGATGCTGAATTGAAGGCTGGTTTTCAGTTCTTACGTGATGAGGCTCAAAATAAAGGAAAGCCATTTAAAGATATAACGCGCAGAGTTACGGGAAAAGTTGTCGGGGCACGAAAGAGAAAAAAAAGGCTACTGATAATGATGTTTTGTCCTAGGAGACGGACAAGAAGAAGAAGAAGAAGTAATGTAGGATGTACAAAGGTCCATATAGGATTATTAGAAGCACTTCCCGGTAAATTTTATGATTGCAGTGATTAATAGCCACGGAGAGAGAGAGTAGTAAATGTAACCCATATGAAAAAATTCTTTAGTAGGATATTAGTATAGCTTTGACTGTAAAAAATGTAAATATTATGATCTAATGCTGTGTTTATTTTTCATGTTGTACGTGAGAACGAGCTTAAAGCTGTGACGAGCTATAGAGATGGCAAAGCAACTGCAGAGAGAGGCAGCGAGGCCGGGCCATTTGTATAAACGTTCCAGAACCCAATGGTTGCAAGACCGTAAAAAAAATAACGAGAAGCTAAAGAATAGGTAGCGGTTAGGGTTGTTGATTCTAGGGTACAAGTCTATAAGTTGACTCTCCCTTCACACAACAAGCATAGCTTGGTGAGGAAGCTTTGTTGGCTTTTGGCGAGTTCAACATGGGCTTGGATCTTTGTTCAACAGGAAGTAGACAGGTTTTGATATGCGATTATTTGTCGACTGCTGGTAGTCCAGAATATAGAAGAGAGTGTTGCATTGTGCATTTGATTAGAGATATTGGTCTTGCTTATTTGATGCGGGTTCTTGAAAAGGAAATCCGGACCACAGAAGCTTTGCCATTTCACTATTTCAAAGGTGGAATCCTCACAACTTTAACAGGAGTAGGCAGGTAGGATAAGTCGTTCGGTTAAAGTGAAGTGCGATAGTTTATTGAAGTTTTTAAGATTGTAGAATGTCTAGCTAATTTATTTAAGTTCATGGGGTAGGTAGGACTTATAATTGTGAAACTTGAAGCGGCGTTCGATGGTGTCTTCTCGGTTTTTTGTTGGGTTTTGCCGAGAGGGGGTCTGTCCGTTCAGTCATAGACCAATTTTCTTTTGTGTTTTAATTGTAAATAACTTGGAGGTTTTATCAATGTTGACTAATAGATTGTCTTGATTGGTCTTTGAATTGTTCTGGCACACTGACCGAATTAGTAACGGAGCGTCATGCGTTCGCCGGGATTGTACAATTTTCCCGACACTGTAGGACAGATGACTGACGTTAGGTTACCGAAGTGTGTTAGCTAGGGTAAATTTTAATTGTAATTAAAATTTTATGATAACCGGGGGGGAAATGTAACGATTCTCCTTTACAGTAGCTGGCTGGCAGAGCCTTCTCATCTTATTTTGAATATTTTGAAGGGAATCGTTACGTTTTGTTTTAGATGTCAGTCGATCCCCAGCTAGGCTAGGGCACCGATGAAAAAGACTATAATAAAATTATAATGTTGCTCGTAATCCGCGTTTTAATAAAGTAGCGTATTACAGTATTATGGTACGTCAGTGAGAGTTTATCATTTACAACTATTTTCTAAAATAAAATTGAGAATTTTAAATCTTTGCTTTAATTATAAACTAAACCATTTTCAATAAGCGAAAGTTTAAAATTGCCAATTTTATTTTTCACACAATCTTGAAATTCAGCATGCACTTTATTTATTTTATGAAAAATTAATTTGAGAATTTCACACTTTTGGTTATTGGAAGTGGTTTACTTATCTACACCTGTGTGTATCTATACTAAAGAAACGGTGTTCAGTTTTTTGCGTTCTTTCACTAACAAGTTGTATCTGCATTGTACTTATGTCTAATGTCCCAGGCACTGTAGTGTCCGAGTGGTCCCTTCACCCATCTAGTGTGAGTGAATATTAAACATAGCATACTTGATACCCTGATAATGCGTTCCCGTGGGATAATATTTAGTTTAAGTTTAAAATAGATGACGTTGTGCGAGCTAACGTCGTGTTTCAAAAATAGACGGCGTTGTGCAAGGATCGTATAAACGGATCTGTGGCGGTACGAAGTTCGCCGGGACAGCTAGTACATAATATACAACTTGTTACTTCTTAAAGCAGACTCACTATTGGTCGGTGGCGGTGGTGGTCATGCCCTGGCTGCCCTTGATGACGTCACGCCTTACGCCGCGCCGCTTGCGGTACGCCGTGCGCTCATACTTCGGAAGCCATCTGGAAATACGATTGTGTTATTGAAACTATCAGGAAAAGTATTTTTTAATGACTCACGATACTCATACATCCAATATGTAACAATCTCGTGTCACAGTGTTTGTTGAACTCCCCCGAAACTTCGCCGATTTTTTTGAACTTTTTCGTGTATATTTGGTAGGTCTGAGAATAGGTCGTAGTCTAATTAATATGGCACACCAACGTTTTCCGAGTCAGTTAGTAGTTATCCCACCAAAAAATAAATGTAGAAGAAAACATTAATATATAACAACGCGTGATCGGCTAAAACCTACCATGGTGCACCCTTTCATCAACAATGAGCGCCAGTGGACGAGATTAATTTAAATTAGTGATTTTTTCTCTTAGCTTTCCTTGCTATCGTTGTTGTCGAGTCTAGTCTTAATTTAAAAAATACGAATCCTCAAAATACTCTTCACATGCAGTTTTAAGCGGTCTGATAATAGAAAGATTTTGCCGCAGGCTCAAGTACTCTGCATTGAGTGTTTGAGAGGAATCTTGTCATTATATATAACGGGGAAATGGGGAACTTGCTTCAAACTTAGATTGAAGTACCAAAGAAGGCATAGAAAAACTCAAGAAAAATTTAAAAATAAAACCATAATAATATTTTTTTCGGGGTTTTTGGGGTCCCGAAAAATCCAAAAAGCAAGTTACTCTAATAATAAAAACCATATTAGATTTCCTTTTTTCATTCGACTCTCAATATTTTTTTAAAAAGGTGTAGATGCGTAAACACATTAATTTACGAGATAACTTCAATATTGATAAACGCTTAATACATTATAAGGTGTTACGTGCAAGTTGTGAAGTCATAGCTTGAGTCCAATTTGTATGGCGCGTTTTTGCACCACGTGACTAGAATGCTTTTCGACAGGTCACAAAAGTTAACCACGTTTATTTATCTTTTAACATGGCCTCTCCGATTATATAAAAACATTTTTTTTGTGCAAGTTCTCCAATATGCCCACCAGAATCCAGAATCCAGAAGGTTTACTGAAGGTTACATACATACATAGACTCACGCCTGTATGTCAGATGGGGAGGCAGAGACCAGGGACTTGCCACGATCCGAAGGTTAATTTCTGGATGATCGAGATGGGCTTTAGAGCAGCCACGAATCACAACCACGAGTCCTCGAGAGGACACAACGGTCTGGTTAACGCTCCATAGGACGCCCACCAGCTCTCCGTATTGATGATCTTAAGTGGATTGCTGCTAGCGGCTGGATGAGGATGGCGAAAATAGAAGTGGCGTGTCTATGTCCAGCAGTGGTGGTAGCTGGTGATTAATTACTTATTTTCCTGAGACGATAAGCCAATATTGTCGCTTTTGCCGTGCCTATTATCGTTCGTCAGAAAATTGACACAGAAAGTGACACTAATGTCTTATTTTGGTCAAAAAGTGACAAAGTTGGGTTGATTCTAAGCTTTATTTCTATGGCGGTAAGGTGTCTGTACAATACCTCTCTGGGTCGGGAGGCCGGGACAGGTCAGCGCTGGCCGGAAGCTTCGACTTGCGCTTGCGAGGTTTCATGCTCTTCTTCTGGAGCAATTCCGATCCAGGGGTTCTGTTAAAACAAAACTAAAAGTTTATTGGGGTATACAGCTTGGGAATAATAAGTTTTTCTGTGGCTTCGTTTATTCCCAACGATTTCCAATGTGACATTGTTATTTCTTTTTTTTTTAATTCCCAAAGAGTAATACTGTTACTTGATGGGAAAACTTTTCATGTTAACTTCCAACATCGCAGTGTGACTTATTGAGGACAAATGCAGACAGTTTTTCGTGCAAAATAAAATACTTATTAGTGAGACTGATGTGTTAAAATCGCCTCCTATCTGGGTTCCACGCGAAAGACATCGAAGACGTGGCCGACCAAAGCGGAGATGGCGGAACGACCTTTCTACCCGGTTAGCAAAAGGTGGCCACATACAGAGAAGAACGGAGAGCCAAAGGGGAGACCTTTGCCTCGCAGTGCCGGCGCCGGCTGCGGAGGCACTACCATTGTTCTTATCTTGAAATAGGACAGGAAATGTGTTATATCAAAACTATCGTCATGTCACAAACTATCAAGTAATATGTGATTTGGTTCCTCGTTTGACGCAGGTAAGCCACGCTCGGCCATCTTGGTCATCCAAAAGCCACGGCGACCAACGGTTCAAATCTAGCCGGTGGTTGAAATCGCGTGGCCTGTAGATGTAACTTACCCAGGTGACTGTTCCTGTTTGCTGACAGTTTTCTTGACAACCTTGGCGCCCATCATCCATTTGGACGACTCCAGCGCTTCGATGTCTATCTTGCTCTGTGAACATTGACACAGATTATTAGCTCAGACATTTTGCTTTTTATAATCGAGTGTCAACAATATCCTACTAAGCCTACCACGTCTGTCTGTCCGAACTATAAAGGTCTTTATCTCCTGCATCTGCATAAGTAAACAAGTTGAACTGAACGAAAGGAAACACAATTTTGTTATATTTATGTTGATATGGAACCGGCTTTTTTATAAGTCAAAATGCTATTGTTAACATATTACACACTTACCCCCTGCTTTATTCAATAGTAGAATTACCCTCAATCAGTAAAAAATATAGATCGTCATGAACCCTTGATTAGCTTATTCACCATATTTTACACCAGTTTCTTTTTTCTTGCCGCTAGACCCTTACCTCCAGCTCTTCAATGTTTGGCAACCGCGTGGCCTAGCCTTCTGCGGGTCGGCGGCGGCCGAGGCGTTCACCAGCCTGGCCAAGGTCTCGCTGTCGTCGGGCGCGGCCGCCGCCAAGCTTTCGTGTCCTTACCTCTAGCTCCTAAGTATCCGAACGCTTTCTCTCTTCCAGAAGCCTCTTACCTCCAGCTCCTCAATGGGCGGCAACCGAGTGGCCAGCTGCCTGGCCCTCTGCGGGTCGGCGGCGGCCAAGGCCTTCACCAGCTTGGCCAAGGTCTTGCTGTCGTCGGGCGCCGCCGCCGCCAGGGCTTCGTGGGCGCGCGCGGCGGCGGCGGCGCGGCCGGCTCGCGCGTGGACTTCGGCTGCCGCGCGCCACACCATGCGCAGGGCGTTCAGTTGCTTCTGGTGGGGCGAAGGTGGTTCGCCGTCAGACAACTATGAATGAGTGGGTGGGTGGATGGATGGATGGGTGGATGAATGGGTGGATAAATGGATTGATGAATGAAGGGCCGCGGCCAAGGATAGATAGATAGAAAACCTGGATGACCGACTTTTTGGTTTTTTGGAAATTATATTTAGATACGATAAAAAAATAATCGGACTGGAGAGAGGCTCGAACCGGCGTCTTCTGGTTTCGGGACCGCCCGATTTCCCACCTGAGCTGTTACAACCTTGTAGACGGTGGCGAAACTTACCTTCGTATTCTAATGACATTTTAGCAGTTTTTCATTGCCTAAAAACAAGGAAAACGATGTTTTCTAAAAATGAAACCTAGCTAGATCGATTTATCGTCCCCGTAACGTTCTGCATACTAAATTTCATAAAAATCGTTGGAGGTGTTTCCGAGAATCAGATTATATATATACACACAAGAATTGCTCGTTTAAAGGTATAACAATAAATGTACAGTAGACAAGAGTGTGTGTTGACATTGGTACATCAACCAATGTTCGTCCAATGCTGAACATAGGTCTTCCCGATGGCATGCCACTAAACCAGGAGCTGGTTCACTGTTATAGTACAAGCAATCTGTCTTTGGTCGATAGATGCCAGCGCCACCTAGTGCCCATTTTCTAAAACCAGATAGAGTATCAACTTCAGCAACTTTATATAAAAAACTATATATAAAAAACTCGTGTCACAGTGTTTGTTACCGAACTCCCCCGAAACGGCTTCACCGATTTTCATGAATTTTTTTTATGTATTTCGGTAGGTCTGAGTATAGGTCGTAGGCTAATTAATATGGCAAAACAACGTTTGCCGGATCAGCTAGTAATCAATAAAAATTACTTTTTTATAAACTAAGAAGCATTGTCTGCAATCTTTTAACTTCAACAAGAAAAAGTCATTTCAGTTCGTCAATCTTCCATGGATTCTTCTTCCATTTCCACCTTCCATGAAGGAACCATGGAAGGTGGAAAGTTAAAATTTTCTTGGAAGGCTTAACTGAAACTCTCACCTGATCATTCTTATAATGCTCGAAGACGTCGATGAACATGTCGGAGGCTTTCTCCAGCTCGCCCTCGGCACAGAGAAGCGTGCACAAAGCTGAGACAACGGCCGCCCGGTATTTGTACTCACTGTCCTCCAGAATCTTTATCGCCCCCTTGCGGTCGCCCTGGAAATTGTACCAGCTTAGCTGTGGGTATTTGCAGAGGAATAGGTAGGAATCATTTGTTTATTCATGCACTGTTAGGTGACAGAAGGGAACAAAAGCGCACAATAAGACCAGGTAGGGGCAACCCGCTCTCCCCTGTGAACCGCAAATATTAAAAATTACAAGTATGCGTATCCGGATTAACATTCATAAGGTCATATTTGTTAAAAGTTTAGCTTTGGCCCTCGAAGGGAGTGCCATGCCGTTATAGCTTCATTTGCTTTGCTAGTTTTCTTTCAGTAACGAACTAGGGTTGGTGAATTTGTGTTTCAGCTTATTTGCAAGGAAGTTGCCACATTTATGCAAATAAATAAAATAATAAGTCAAAAAGTTACCTGCGCGAGCGCAACCTGCGCGGCAGCCAGGACCAATGGCCCGCCCTGTTTGAGTAACAGCGTCTGCGCGGGCGCACGTTTACCCTCCTTCACCAACGAGCTTGCTTCGACCAGTGCGGCGCGTTCACACTGCTTCAGGTCCCGCCCCAGCCGCACGCAACACTGCTTGCACAGTTCTGGCTGCAACGTAAGCGCGCGTTATTTGTTGTATACGGTAGAAGAAAAACCGGCCAAGTGCGAATCGGACTAGCGCACGAATGGTTCCGTACCATTATCTATACAACATTTGAATATTTCAAGCGTTATTAATATCGCGCAAAAAACGGCATAAAAATCACGTTTGTTGTATGGAAACCCCCCTTAAATATTTATTTTCATCATCATCAACCCATTATGTCCCCACCGAGGGGCACGGGTCTCTTCCCTGAGGAAGGTATAGGCCATACTCCACCACGGGGGCCAAGTCCGGATTAGTGGAGGCTTGTAGACTAGTGGCTCGTCTACTGTCAGAAGTTGTCAAGCCGCCCTAAGGCCTCTGTCGACGGCAGCCGGCACCAACAGCTTAACGTGCCTTGCGAAGCACGGAACCGCTCGGAAAAATGCCACTAGCGTTAGGCATAGACGGCGACCCATCCATGCACTGAACGCGCCCTGTGTTGCTTAACCTTCGTGATCGTTTAAGATCACTCAGGCAGCCGGGGCTACGAGCGATTCTTTAAGATCACTTAAATTAATTATTTATTTTTAAAGTGAATATACAACTAAATATTCTGTGAATATTTCAAGCATCTACTTGTTGCCGTTCGAGCAAAAAACGGCAAAAAATCACGTTTGTTCTATGGGAGCCCCACTTAAATATTTATTTTATTCTGTTTTTAGTATTTGCTTTTATAGCGGCAACAGAAATAGATAGATAGATAGCATATTCGTTATTGAATGTACACCAGGAATTACATAAGAGAAAATACATCGTGTGTGAACATTTCAACTGTCTAGCTATCACGGTTCATGAGATACAGCCTGGTGACAGACAGACAGATAGACGGACAGTGGAGTCTTAGTAATAGGGTCCCTTACCCTTTGGGAACGGAACCGCTTACTGATCTGTATCATGCTGTTTTGTGAACTGTTCAGCTCTATAAAAAAACTGAGGACTTTTACAAGTGCCAGAGCAGCTACATGATTTGATTTATGCAACGTCTTAAACAATGGAGATCACGAACACCTAGACAGGTGTAGACACACTCGATGGGTGAAACACATGTACGGTATCAATTCCTGGATTAAAAATATAAAAAAAGTATGATCACTTAAATGCTAGTGCCTAGAATTAATTTATTGATGGAGTAGGTTAGCACGTTGCTTCTGAAAACATAATGCACCTTCTTTCTGCTAAAGGTTATAATTTTAATTTTAGGTAAATCAAAACTGTACTGTTTTAAAATTCCACACAATGGAGCGACATAGATGTACAGAAGCATTCCGACGATTTGTTGGATGTGCCTAAAAGAATTTTTTCTCTGTTCCTGTTACACGAAAAGTGGCATATTATTAATGATGATGTTTAGCAATGTCTCACCTGGTTCGAGTAGATGGCGAGGATGGCCTGATTATAGGTAATGACGGCGCGCTGCCGCGAGTTCAGTTTGTGCTCTAGCCCGTCGGCCGACGCCGCCTTCATGCGTTTCCGAGAGTCGAATACGTTCGTGTCTCTGCAGTATTTAAATACATGGCGAATTTTCAAAAAAATCTTTCACCTCATCGGATAGATTATGATAAAAGATTCCCACTATGAAGTTACCTCTCTCTGAGGCCTTTGTTTTCTGTATTTATTTTCTTTTTTTCCAATTCTTGGTAAGCGTTGCTGGTTGTACAATTACTTATAATACTAAATTTTTACCTAAGTTGCTGTTACCACTCATTGTATAATTGTTTGTATACTCTAATAAAATAAAATAATATTGTGACAGTTTGTGAAGATGTTTGGATGTTTGTTACTCAATCACGCAATAACGGCTGAACGGATTAACATGAAACTAGGCGTACAGATAGAAAAAGATCTGAACTGAAACATAGCATACTTGATATCCTGATAATGCGTTCCCGTGGGATAATATTTATTTTAAGTTTAAAATAGATGGCGTTGTGCAAGAATCCTATAAACGGATTCTGTGGCGGTACAAAGTTCGCCGGGACAGCTAGTAAGTAATAAGTATTTATAGAGTTTCTTTGGATCTTCAACAAAGCCATAGATTTTTTCTGAAATAGGCTTTCCTTGGTTGGGGTCAGAAAGGGATAAAATTTGTCTTACATAAAATGAAATGAAATTTATTTGTCTCCTAAAAATCTGTTACAGCTATCCTCAAAATTAGGGCGTAAGGGTCGTTTCTGAATTGAATGCTCAATCATCATCATCATCCTCATCAGACATTTGACGCCCACTACAGGACATAGGCCTCCCTCATGGTTTTCCTAACCATGAGGGGTTTTGCCATTATCGCCACGCTTGCAGGCGGGTTGGCGATCGCAGTATGCGGTTGGAATCTCAGGAAAACGCTGCTGCCCGTCTCCTGGTAATGTATTTCCTTAGTCGCCTTCTGCGACATCCACGGAAGGAAATGGAGTAACGCTATTCTTAATCCGGCGCCATACGGAATATGGTCACTCACAGTTTACATAACAAATAAATGCGATTAGATCCATTAATGAGCATCGCGAGTCATTAAAACGTATAATAGATCCTACTCACCTATTAATGACCACCAAGTTGTTGCTAGCGATGGCGACCAGAGCTTGATCGCTGGGTTTGTCCTTTAACACATTCTGGTAGATGGTAGCTGCTTCTTTCTCTTTGCCCATCTGTTGGAGGCAATAAGCTTGCTGCACCCTGCGAGTGGAGAGTAGTTAATTAAAGGAGACGAGCAAATGTTCTAATTTATCTGGTCTTGAGCTGGTACAGGTGACGATTTGATTTTTGGGTCATTCTGTAGACCGACACACAATATAATCTTCTGTGTTGGTAACGCAAACTATTGCGTTTTTTGGAACCAGTAAAGCCGTCTATCGGCAACAGCGTAAATTATAATTTTTTTAACAATATTTTTCGCAGTTCCCATACCCCATCCCTTTCACTCGTGCACATTTTACTATAGCCACGAGGAAGAGGCAAGAAAACCGAACAGAGTGTCACCTTCTCGTCGATCTAGTGCGTTTTTTCTGCTTCTTCTCGCCGCACCGCTGCTGGACGCACGTCCTTGCATTTTTTTTACGCTAATCTCTGGTGGTGACATCAAGCTACAATACCGCGTGTGAACCTTCAAAGAGACTGCTGCGGAAGGCCCCTTGTGATCAAGTGCCATTCTCGGATTTGGATTACACCAACTGGGAGGCTAAGCCGTAGGATCTTCGCTGGCTGCTTCAGGCTATCGCCGCTGAGACCTTGGGGTATGCGCACGAGTCCTTCTCCTTCCCTTCAGCTCCATTTTCTTTGCGAGACACGTAATATTTCATTTTATAACCCGCAATACAGTCCACTACATATAATTTCAAAGGTCGTAGCTGTGGTGCCACCATGTGTTAAAATATGCATGTTAATGTTAGGTACAAAGTTATTGATACGGGGAAAAAATTCCGCTGTCAAAAACTAACGGTCGTATTCATGAAAAACACCCGATTCTTTAAAACAATCTTCCGAGGCTGTTCAAATGCAACCACAGATTACTTAAACTGCCTCTGTGGATCGTTATCGTTTTAGAGGAATCGAGTATTTATAAATAACACCTTACGGTAGTATATAAAAATTTATAAAGTGTAAGTAACAGAGAATGCCAACGTAATGCAGGCACTTAAGGGGCTGCAGGGAGTAACACTAGCGCCACTGAGGAAAAACAAATCATAATATTATCTCTGTGTACAATAAAGAATATTCATCTATCTATCTCTTTTACAGATCGAATATCCAAAAAGTATCTGTACAGTCTCTCAATCATGTCAATAGTGATTTTAAGGACCAACGACCGTGAACCTAAGGCAAAGGTGAATCTAGGACGAAAGATAGATAGCAATAACGCCAAAAACGGCCGTTTTTGGCATAAATCCCAGGTTCGTGATGTTATGTTCTTTGTCGTGGGTAGTAAATATCACTATTAACATGATTGAGAGATTGCACACTTTTTGCAAATAAGATCTGTAAAAGAAGATGTTATAATTTTTTTTCTACACTCATATCATAATCTTCAAATTAAGAATGCAAAGATAAACACATATTGACAGGCTTTAAACAATACATAACTTTAAAGAAAATTAAAAAAAAGTGTAATATAAAGTTACATTAAAGGTCAGATTTTTCACTTTATGTTACAGTTATTTTTTTTAAAGTGTTGCTGTGATCACGGAACAAAACTTAAGTTTTTTTTTAATGTCAAAAAAAAAACTCTATAAAAAACCTAATTTCATTTTCGTGGTACCAAAAGTGCAACTAAAAATACCTAAAATTGCGCGCGCAAAACTGAGTGCAGACGATTGAATGTCAAGATACTTTTGTCGAAATTGCGCCAATTTGTTTCAAAAATTTCATTTATAATTGAAAATTTTGTTTCATTTCGATATGAGTTTAGTTAATAACCGTAGATTTATGTATAGTACAAAGCTTGTCAAACGTGTTTTCCTTTGATTCCTTACTTTGAAGATTAAGACATGAGTGTAGATAAAGTAGTGTATGTGATTGCACATAACTTGGTATTAAAACACTCGCGAATGCTATTAAAAAACTCGCCAAGGCTCGTTTTTTAAAATCTCGCTCGTGTTTTAATCCCTCATTATGTGACAGTCACATAAACTACTATTTCATTGGCGGCGCTGGTTAGCCCACTGGATCCCTTAAGAGTGTCACCTGATGATGGAAGCTTCTTCCTTGGCCTCCTCATCGGTCCCTCCGTCGTCAAGCACACTTTCACAGCAAGCCTGTTCCGCTCGCTTGAGAACGGGCAGTGCCTCGTTGCACTTTCCCCGCATAGCCAGAGCGCTGCCTGCATTGTAACTCAGCTCGTACGTTGTCTCGTCGAGCTGGGGCAGATCACTGGACTGGAAAAAAATTATACAATGCTTTACATGTAGTATAACTGCAGAAAAACATAGTCAATTTCTCAAAAACTTTCAGTAATTAGAGCAAAAAGCAAAGAGATTGTTAAACATATTAATACACATTATAAAGGCACTTTCAGTAAGTCGGATTTGGCCGGCATAGATCCACAACCAAAATTGATTGAAGTTTGTAAAATGTTATATTCTTTTTGTTGCATTAACCCGTGCTGAGGACAATTTTAATAAAGTTATTAATATGGTGCTCCACTGCGTGAGTTCACAAGCAGCCCAGCATAACCTAACTACAACTTCCGGAGTGAAGTTTTTTATGGAGCGAGGCTTCGCCCCCCCGAGCCCTACTCCCCTTCCGTCCCCCCTGTTTGTTTCAGAAGCATATTTTTTTCTTTCAATAAAGTTTAGTAAGAAAGTGTGAAACCTATTATTTTATTTTCCCTGAGAATACGAAATTCCTCCGGGAAATTTCATTATTACTGATTAGCATATCAAGAGCTGTATTTGTAATATTAATTTCAAGTCTAAATTCAGCGGCCGCATATTGTACATAATACCCCAGTTTTTGGCAAAATTAGTTAAATTATTAACATCTGTAAAATCCGAGCGCCTCGAAACTGAGGCGGAAAATAATAAACAAGAAAAAAAGGGCATTTTGTTCAATTTGCAACTGCCCATCATCCATGTATATTTGTCGTAAAGATATGTATGGAAATGTTAAAAAATTCCATCCTTTTTGTCTTCATACCTAATTAAAATGCTTTTAAATAAATTACTCACTAAACTGTCATCATTGCTTTATAGTATAAGTGATTATTGTGCCTTACTATATTGAAGACAAATAAACATTTTCTATTTCTATTTCTTTCCTCTTGCAGTCAAAGTCGTGTTTCTTTTCGAAACTAAGATTGGAAAACGAAGTTTGACCGAGCAAATAGTTGAACAGCACTCCATGTGAATGAATATCAAATTGACTAAGAAAACTCACCGCAATGAATAAACATGAGGGACAAACGCAAAGAAATAAAGAATAAACAAGTGACAATATCAATTTTCCACCACAACTAGGGTTGCCAATTTTTTTTCTAACAAATATAGTATTTTCGAAGCTATTACCTCTAAAAATATAGTAGATGGCAAAAAAATAGTAAAGAATAGCGGCAATCGTGCGGCGCGATTCACGGACTTAGACTTAGAGCGAGTATTAGTAAAAGATTAAGGCTGGGTTCCGCTTTACGCAAAATATAGTTTCGCCTAGTATATATATATTTTTTTAGAAATATAGTATTTGAGCCCCTAATATAGTAGGATACTATATAATATAGTAGGGTTGGCAACCACAACAACGAAAACCAAATAAAAAACAATTTTTTTCACAAGCATGCTAGAAATTTTTTTTTTTTTTTTTTTTTACTTTATTGTATGTGTATTGAATTTGACTTAATTCTTTAACTGCACCACAGCACGCACTCCGTAGTACAATTATGGGTTACCGTAGGCACTGACTGAAAATCAGCGCTGAGGGATCACTTCCTCAGCACAACGCTGAGTCAGCTGCCTTTTGTGGCAATGTAGATACACCACAGGCTACATCTATAGTCCTGTTTTATTTATTCGTTTTGTCTGTTGTGTATTTAGTTTTCCTTCTGTGTTGTGCATATTATGTTACTTATGTGCTTATTTTGTTTCTGTGATGTATCTTGTTGGTATAATAAATGTCTTTCTTCTTCTTCTTCTTCTAAAACGACAATCTATCACAGCACATACTATTTGTTTTCTTCCGAATGATTCCCGAGAAATCAATACATTTTTATAAAAAAAACAGTAATTTACCAATGCATTTTCTTATCGCAATGCTGAAATTTGAACTCAGCCTTATAAAAGTCAGTCACGCCCGCCTCGCTTTCTCATACGGCAATAAAAGAGACAGAAAAGGAAGCTGGATCAGCGCAGCCTACCTCGGCCACTTTCGGGCGCGATGGAGGCGAGGGAGACAGAGCATTTTTTGTGGGAGTGCGAGCGAGACAGAGTATTATTGTGCAAAGCTATGGCCGAGGAAGTTTGTTTTGGTGGGGGTCGGATTTCTGAAAGGGAAGCCAGTGAGAATCAGCTTATATGGACCCTTCGCCACTGGTAGGTTTACCTTTTTGACTTGGTGAGTCAATAAATGAGAATGATGATTTGATTACTCACAGGATTGATGGCAGCTAAATTGGCTACAACGGCAGCCATGTTGGCCTTCCTCTCATCCTCATACTCATCCGTGGTGTTTTTTAGCAGGTCCCGGTAGAGGGCATAGCAGTCTTGGTACTCTTCCAGCCGGTACAGGATTTGAGCCCTAAAATAAAGAGGTTAAAAGATAATAAATAATTACACTCCGTGTGGCGCCGGATTGAGAATAGCGTCACTCCATTTCCTTCCGTGGGTGTCGTAGAAGGCGACTAAGGAAATAAATTACCAGGAGATGGGCAGCAGCGTCTTCCTGAAATTCCAACCGCATACTGCGATCGCCAACCCGCCTGCCAAGCGTGGTGATTATGGCAAAACCCCTCATGGTTATGAAAACCACGAGGGACGCCTATGTCCTGCAGTGGGCGTCAAATGGCTGATGATGATGAAATAATTACAAAAAGAAAATGTATGTAAGGCTTTTATAACTGTTGTCTCTGTAATTGTTTTCTGGTGTGTACAATACAGAATATTCTTATCTTCTCTTATGATTTTTGATTTTATGTGTGAAAAAAAATTGTTGATGACATTTAAATACACTATCAAAAACCAGTGATTAGAGTGTCTGTGAAAGGTACAGAATAGAATAGATTAACCACTCACTACTATCTAACTGCTTCCAAGATCAAGATATCTCAATATAAACTTGGTGTGACATATATAGGCTAAAAACTCCACATTGGGTAAAATAAACCTTACTGGCAGGCAAGGAAGACCAATAACAATTCCTTGGCTTTTACATTTTGAAATAAAGAAAAATAAAATAAATAATTTAATAGGTACTAATGAAATGATTATTAGGTATTGAATTAATGCTAACGTAGGCTATATCGTTACTATAATATTATAAACGCGAAAGTTTGTATGTATGAATGGATGTTTGTTACTCTTTCAAGCACAAACGGCTGAACGGATCCGGGTGAAATTTTGCACAGAGATAGATTATAGTCTGGATTGGCATATAGGCTATTTTTTATCCCAGAAAAATACACATCAAAATTACCACGCGAACGAAGTCGCGGGCAACAGCTAGTTAAGAATAAAGGTGTTACTACTAAACCCATAACTTAAAATATTGTATGAATATGTTATCATAATTCCAAATTTAGTTTTATTTATCAGTGAAAACCTGTTATTGGCTTTGACTTTAAAGGCCAGTTTCCGAATTGAGAGTTTCACTAAGCAAATACTTAAGTGGAGTTCTGTCACACTCTTTTCTGAGGAATTCGAACTAATTATAATCAAAATTTTCAATTCAGAAACTGGCTCTAATTGTCTCAATTTTGTAAATATGCCTCTCGTATAAGCTGTAGGTTTTCTAATAAACAATAAAATAAACTCAACTTCTCTGTGGGGTCTGAGGCCAATATTAAGGTTTAACTTTATGTCCATGAAGATGTGGAATAGTAATTACTGGGTGGTATCAGTAGATAGAACCTTTGACTAAAATGCATGAGGTGAGTCCAAATCCAGGCATGTTTCTATAGCTTGGATTTTCTAATTTACATACTTTGTTAATGTTATAACTATAACCATGAAGAAAAACATCAAGAGGAAACCTTTGTCTTAGCTTAGTTGGGTCTGCAAATACTGACACTCTCTTTTGTGTGGATTAAGCCAACTAAGCTAAGAGGATGGTATAGGTGCTGGGCAACCCTACTTAACCTAACAACTGCCCTCGCTAATGGGATGTATAGGTGGTCTGTACAAACTTGGAAACAGATCTGTGACACTGTTAATCTAAAAATATATTGCAGGCACCACAGCATCTGAGGGGTCATTTCACCTAGGAGGTAGGAGTTGCCACTAGACGCCGCATAAATAATCTAACATAGATCTAAAAGACATATGTACCATTTGGTATTGGTGATGGTTTGGTTTCCACAGATCGACTACAAACAAGCCTATTTTGCATAATTATACACAGTAATAAAAAGTAAATACAATACCTTAGTTCTTTCAGCGCCGGAGTCAACTCTGGCGCACCATCGACCGTGGCTAGGGCATCCTTGGGGCAATTCAACCTATACTGCGAGTAGGCCTTCTCAAAGTGCAAATCCGCCGCCAGCGCCGCATTTTTTGGGTTACAGAGGACCGCTAGGGCCTCCTTGAAGTTGTGCAGCTGAATGAAGCAGATCACTTTGCAGTGGAACGCTTTCTGCTCGCCTGGGGCGATTTGCAGGACTGGAAATGGCATAGATGGAAGGGTCGAGTTTAATGGCGTTTTGTTAGGTAATAAGGCCAGAAACTGAATGTTAAGGTTCTTGTTATCGAGACAGTGGTAAAAGTTTAAACCTGCTTGTGATAAACCGAGGAGAAGGCTAGAAATAAGTAAATTATGCTAATGAGAAAGTTGTGTTTATCAGGTGCCGAAATTATGCGGAGGATACAAGAGGAAGCGAAGATTTTAGAAAAGCATAATGGTACTTACTTTTCCCTGCTGATTTCAGCGCTCTATCATGGTCTCCGCTTTGGCAAAACTTATTTAATTCGATGTAAGCTTGAACAAGGTTATTTTCCTTGCTGGCCGACATTTTTTTGACAAGTGAAACTTCAGCCAACGTCACATACCTAACATTTATTTTGTCTATGGTGTGGGCCACTCACAATCCTACCCGCCAACGGAATGGGAAATACACACACGGGTACACGGAAGAGCGATATGCTGCTAAGTTCTTGCACAAATTTATTTAGTAGCGTATAGGATTTCAAATAGTACCAAGCTGTAACTTAATTCCGGTGCTTTAGAGTGCTCTAAAAAGGCGCCTCAGTCCGTTTCACAGAACACATATTTGCCGCGCTCACTCAAGACGGTTGTGTGTCGCTTCCACGTTCTGTGCCGCAGGTTAAGGTTAGCGTCATGGATAAAGAACATGTCTTAAATTAATACAACTATACGGTGAATATAGACGACTTTGGGATGCCCAATGTCCCGATTATACTAATACAGTCAGGAAATGATGACTCTGACTTAAAAAAAACGTTTAGGTGTCCGTTTTTTTTTCTTTACAAGCTGTAGAATAATGAGAAAGGTAGTGGTGGCGATAGCTTTTCGGACGTACGGACTAATGGTAATCTTGAGTCAAGATTACCATGACGGACACCTAAATATTTTCTATAAGTCAGAGTCATCATTAATTCCTGACTGTATTAGTATAATCGGGATTCTTGAGCAAAACTGGCTCGGCCTTTCCTCGCGCGGCAAATTATAAGCAACACAAGACTGCCTCGCGCGGCATGCGCCCGATGCTGCTCGCACAGTCAGTACGCGGCTACTGAATACGAATATTTGAAAAAGCTATTGTAAACAATCACCGACCAACAGATCGCCGTTTCAAGAATTTCACCCATAATACAATGGAAATCAACGACTACCTTCAGGCGAACGAAAAGAAAGATCACGATCACGAGTGGCTTTTTTTTAAATAATATTTATTAAAAGGTTTTGTCGCACAGCGACAATGTCACCTTAGATTTGATTTCGAATGAAATTGCAGCGAGTTTACTAACTTACAAAATTATGGAATATTGCAAAGGCATTAAATACATTATTAAGAATACAAAATCGTTTATTATCATCATACAACCACACTTAGAAATTCTATATAAAACAAACTGTATCAATATATTAATGTTAAATCAGTCATACAATATATTACTACGATCTGATTCCGTTACTTGCTACGAATATTTTACTATCACCGAAAGACTACGATATGATTAGTAAATCTGCCAGAGAGTATGACATTGCCTAGTGGGTTCATCAGCATTAGCTATACTAGTATTTTACCAGACTACAAAATCAAAGTAGGGCACATACATACGTAATTACACATACACATGGAGGTGAAACGTGACTAACTTTTTTTTACAGAAAAATTAAGTACAATACTAAATTTCAACAAAATGGCTTTAGCTTTCTATTTTTTTTCCTCATATCAGTACAAAATAATAACATAGTACCTACTATTTTCTGTGACACTTTACTTCGCCCACATATATGTAAATTACAATTTCGCAAGCTTGATATTTGTTAGTTCTTCAATGGATGAACGGATTGGGATGCACTTTAATACAGAATAATGAACACCTAAAAAATATTTTTGTCGAGTTGACGCGCCACAGACAGTGTAAAATAACAGAATCAGGTCGTATTATTTACAAATTGACAATAGAGATTAGGATAAGCGCATAAAAATTACAATTGCATATTATTATAGAATTGCGAACGCATAAAATGGTTATACATAATAAGAATCCTTAAATATTAATTAAAGCTACCGACAGTATCTAAGGCAAAATTTACTAAAAACTAAAACATGTCATCAACATCTACAATTAAATGAGCGATTATGACGAGTTGTCTCTATTAAAATAAAATATTACCTTACAAAAATAAAATTATTATAAATCATTGATACAAACCATCTCGTAAGAAAATTCTAAGCTTGAAAGATCAACCTTTTTACAAATCAGTTATGTTTCTTCTTGAAAATGAATATATTTTAAAATTAAACAGTGTTATTTATAAAAACACAAACACTCCATAAACGCAGTATACATAAATCAGTGGTAAAGTCTTTCCCTCGTAAAGTTATTACCAAAGGCTAATTATATGGCGATTATTTGGAGGGTTTAATGAATAGTGTTTTAAGAAAAAAAAAACGAAATTACTTTAAGAATCATAAGTTATATAACGTGCGAAAATGAATTTTTCTACATTTAACAAAATAATAAAGTCAGTATATAAACAACAACATGCAAGTAATTAGTGTGTCAGTATGGTTTCTTAAAAAGACGTCTTTTGTTACTCTAAACTTATATTCTATGCTCATTCTTAAGGTGTTCAGAAAGTTAAATATCAGGCAGGAAAAAACCTTTTAGCAGATAAAAACTCCCCTAATTCATTAGGCCTTTCAGTCATTACATAATTTCTTGTCATGTTACGCGCTTAAGTTAAAGAAGCTCGCATTAAGGGGGTCCAGGGAGTAACACTAGCGACACCGAGGAAGAAAATAAATCATTTTTTAAAGATCAAATTTGCAAAAAGTGTCAGTACAATCTCTCAATCATGTTAACAGTGATTTTTAGGACCCATGATTCTTAACCTAAGGCAGAAAACCTAGTATTAGATAGCATTAACGCCAGAAACGGCCGTTTTTGGCATAAATGCTGTCTAGTGCCAGGTTCGTGATCCTAGGTTCTTTGTCGTCGTGGGTCCTAAAGAGATTGTGCTGACATTTTTTTGCAAATTTGATCTGTAACGAAGGATATGAATTTTTTCCTCGCTAGTGTTAGTCCCTGGGCCCCCTTAAGCGGATCAGGTGGTCACAGACGCTGCCTTATGCCTCGAACATAAGGAATAAACTAGAAATACAATAATTCAGTCAGCGAGTTTATCTGCACTATAATGTACATACCAACCAAATAAATAAAAGGGAAGTGAAAGAATCAGTGCAAGTGTAACAGCAAAATCTAACTTTATTTATTATTTTCGACCTCCATAGTATTAGGGGTTAAAGTATGAAATTGCCGTTTTATTGCAATAGGTTCTTTGAATTGACATAGAATCTTCATGGTTTGAGGTTTTCGAATGAAACTTTTTTCAAATGGTTTCTATGGTGTTCTTTTTTTAAAAAATGTGAAACATTTGAATATCGACTTTAAATTGTTTTTGTTATTCAATTTAGACAAGAAAGATGGATACTGCGAAAATGCGAGTGATTTTTTAATACGAGTTCCGACGCGGAACTAACGCGGCAGAAACAGCCCGCAATATCAATGTTGCGTTTGGAGAGGGGTCTACTAATGAACGCACCGTGCGATTTTGGTTTAAACGCTTTTGTGATGGAAATTTCGAGTTAAAGAACGAGCCATGAGGAACACCGCCCACACAGGTGAATAACGATGAATTAAGAGAGATAGTGGAAGCCGACCCTAGTCAAACTACCCAGGAATTAGCGGCATGGTTTAACGTTACCTTACCCACAATATTGACTCACTTGCGTCAAATCAATAAAATAAAAAAATGCGAAAAATGGGTGCCTCATAATCACTCGAATTTTCGCAGTATCCATCTTTCTTGTCTAAATTGAATAACAAAAAGAATTGAAAGTCGATATTCAAATGTTTCACATTTTTTAAAAAAAGAACATCATAGAAACCATTTGAAAAAAGTTTCATTCGAAAACCTCAAACCATGAAGATTCTATGTCAATTCAAAGAACCTATTGCAATAAAACGGCAATTTCATACTTTAACCCCTATTATTAGTACTATGGACCAGAGTGCCTTCACATCCGTTCAGTTGGTCTATCATCATCAACCCATTATGTCCCCACCGAGGGGCACCTCTTCCCTGAGGAAGGTATAGGCCATACTCCAACACGGGGGCCAAGTCCGGATTGGTGGAGGCTGTTAGACTAGTGGCTCGTCTACTGTCAGAAGTTGTCAAGCCGCCCTAAGGCCTCTGACTTGGCTTAACGACTGCCATCTATCGACGGCAGCCGGCACCAACAGCTTAACGTGCCTTGCGAAGCACGGAACCGCTCGGAAAAATGCCACTAGCGTTAGGCATAGACCGCCGTCCGCCCCCATCCATGCACTGAACGCGCCCTGTGTTGCTTAACCTTCGTGATCGTTTAAGATCACTCAGGCAGCCGGGGCTCCGAGTTGGTCTATACACAGCAAAAAAGCTACAACCTTGCTTACTTGTTCATCCGGGGAATCAGCTGCGGAATGCATCTGCACTATACAAAGCTACATCTTCATTCTTCGTCGGTGAATTCAGTTGCGGAATCCACCGACACGATACGACGCCGTCTCTTCGTCCGAGAATCACCGCCTCTGGCCGAAGGGATTGTTCCTCGAGTAGGGATGAGTCTGGACACGTTCGCGCGCGCGCATCGCTTTAAAACCGACTGCCTTTTGAGTTACATTAGTCTTGCCGCGGCCCACGGACTCTGTTAGTTGTTAGGTTAGTCGGACGGCACAGGACGACACATGGAATAGAAAGGTTAGCTGGTTAAGTTACATTCAAACACAGTTGACTATTTAACGTCCGCTCTAGTGAAATAACTCAAATGACTTTGTTTTTTAAGTTACGTACATTTGTAGTAGAAGTAGCTCACTGTGAAGGAAAACATCGTGAGGAAACTCTAGTGTCCGAGGTATTTACATACCACAGCGGTTGCCACGTACAATGGGCCAACTATGACGCTAAGTGCGGAAATCTCAGGTGCAACTACTAGGCAGAAGTTCGATACAGAACCATCCTACAGAGAAATGGAAACTAAGCTCCACATTACCGTCCAAGACCATTGCCCTCCATAAAAGAAGTCATTCGGCTAATCGATCATCAGACCCCCCTTCGTGTTAACTTACCGTATACCATGCCTCCTGCAGCTGCAGAAAAATGGTGACTATACCCCACATTACTGACCATTTCTCCATAGACCATAAAACAAGGCATTCGGAAAATTCAATTCAAAACAAAAGCCCTTGTATCACGTAAATTTCCACTCTATCGGGTTAAGGATTTAGACGACTCCAAAGCGTCTATGTGGTTGACAATTCGGAGTAGGCTAAATCAGACGACTCCATACAGTGGAGGACTTACGTGGTCGCACTCCAGGCCTTCCCTATCATATTTTGACTTACTGTAGGTATACCACACGCAAAAAAAAAAAACACGCACACCACAGAAACCGTCAAACAATCTCAAACGCACCTTGCACGTTCCTCTGTAGCGGCGTGCCGTCCCGCGAGAGAGACGAGCCGAAGCCGGCACGGGCCGAGGCCGAGGGCGCGACCGCGGCACGGGCCGAGACCGGCGGCGCGGCTCCGGCCCGTCGCACCGGCAGCGCCCGTCCCACCACTGGCTTCACGATCTTGGCTGGGGGGAGAAGAGGTTGTCTAAGTCAAAATGTTTTTATTCGAAATAGCACAGAAACTGCAACTTAAAGAATGTTAACTCAATTAAGAAAAAATCTCCAAACTTGTGGTCCAATAAAATCCCGGGTAAAAAAAAAGAAACGCGGGTCAAAAAACGTGTAAACATAGAGCCCACGGCTCACCAACATAAGCACTTTGATTATTAAACAAATAAATAAAATAAACCTAGTTTGGTTCGAACGATAGAATTAATGTTTTTGAGACCCAAATTAAGGATGCGGTGACATAGACACTAACCGAAAAAGTTGCGAAAACTTCTCACCTTTATTATCACCGAATGTGACGCTTTTTGCCATCAGATTAGTCCTGTCGGTGAGGCCTTTCTTCACTGATTGTGTCTCCTCCTGCTTTACCAGTTGCTGCAAAGCGCCCATTTTTCCAGCCAAGACGAACGTCGAGTTTAAGTCGTCGGGGTTAATCGCACTCCACGCGTTCTCCACATCATTGGTTGTGTCAAAATCTTTCTTCACTTTTTTGGCCGAGGACATTGTCCTTGTTGCGTCCAGAGCTTCAAAGGAGTCATCTATAATAATAGTGTCATTATTAGGCAGTTTAATGGGCGTTCCTCTACGCTTCTTGCCGGACTGTCTGTTTGGTTCCCTGTTTTCTGTGTCAGTCAATGTGTCGCTGTCTGTTGTTGCCAATTCCACCGTTACATTCAGTTCGTCTTTGGGTTTCGTCGGGACGTTAAAGTCAGGTATGCTCGATGGTTTCTCCAAGTCAAGCGATGATATGAATTTGAAGTGAATGTCTGCATTGTCTGTCTCAGAATCTTGATCGGACCAAGTGATGCCCTTAGCCGATATGGCTTTCTTCATTATTTCTAGATATTCTGCGGTCAAGGCTGGGGGTACTTTGTCATAGCCTTTCAGAGTGAAGTATAACTTCTTTAACATGCTTGGCATGTCGCTGGTGTAAGTGCAGAACGCGTTGATCTCGTCGTTTTGAATATAAACTAGTTTATGTTTGAGTTCTTCTCTCGCCTCGGTCTGTCGCAGTTTGCTCTGCGTTTTGACCAAGTTTACCAGGTCCACCAAGTCGGGACACTCGGCTAGTGCCTGTTCGCAAAGAGACTCAAGTTTCACTTGGCTATCGTTCCATTTGCTCCAGGCGCTTAGAACTTTCGTGTCCAGAGCGACGGAATGCTTCAGATAGCTCTCGGCTGCGCGCTCGTGACGCGGAATTTCCTCTGTGCACATCTGGAAAGCAAGAACAGTTTTAGAGAAGGAATACTCGAGCATGTCTATTCTGTTACTGGAAATTTCATGTGAACTACTAGTTTAGATATTAGAAAAAGGACTGCCTCGTTGGTCTAGCCGTTAAGGTGCTTAGCTACCAAAGCAGAGGTCATGGGTTCGATTCCCACTGGGGGCGGCCGTACATTTGATGTACAAATGCTTCAGTTTGGGTGCATTTTCATGTTTCTGATGACCTTGCCTGGTTACCATAGTACAGGGTATCCTAGTTTGGGGCCCGGTCAAGTGATTTTATTGTGTGGAAGTTATTATTATTATTATTACATCCTCGTCTCAAAATTACCTTATTTCGGGACTAGTCTCTGTTACCATTATCTTACCCTACCACTTCATCTCACCTTCTCCATGGCCTCCATCGACGACCTCATCTTAAAAGGAGCTTGTCACAAAATGTCTCCACCTGAACTTGTCCACATCTCAAAATACTTCATTTCAACATTAGTCTCCATTCCGGTGCCTCACCCTATAACTCCGTCTCACCTTATCCACGGGCTCCAGAGGACCTGTGCGCTAGGGGGAAATTGTGCGAGAAGGGGCGCGTACGCAGGTGATGACGTAGCGCCAACATCCGCTGGCGCACCATAAGCCCCAGCAACTGCGACTCCAGAAGTGAGTGGGCACGCTTGGTTGATTCCACACGCCGGCGAAACTTTTGTGTCAACTTGAATCATCTCACAAGAATGCCCCCACCTGAACTTATGCTGATGTCAAAAGAGGACCTCGTCTCAAAATGACGCAACCTAACTTGTAATATGCTCAGTGACGACTGGATTCGCAATTATCTAACAAAGTGTAGTGCTTACGAAAGTTTCAATTAAAATAAAATATTAAGTATTGTTAACATGATAATGTAGATAAAACAAAGAGCAAATCTGCTAACTAACTACATAGTAGTTTATCAGAATTTACTGTATATGTTCAAGTCAATGGTTTCAATGAACACTTTACTTACTTACTTAAACTTGTTCACATCTCAACAGGACCTCATCTCAAAATTACCACATTCTGTTACATTTTCTTTCATCTCGCCCTATCACTTCACCTCACCTTATCCACGGCCTCCATCGAAGACCTGTGCGCCAAGTCGAAGATGTGCGAGAAGGCACGCGTGCGCAGGCGATGGCGAAGCGCCAACACCCGCTGGCGCACCATCAGCCCAAGCAGTTGCGACTCCAGAAGTGCGTGGGCACGCTCGGCTGATTCTATGCGTCGGCGCCACTCCTGCGTCGCTATGGGGGTGATAGGGTAATTTATTGCAGGAATTATTACCATAGTGCATAGTTCTCTGCATGGGGTGTAGTTGTGTAAAGTGACGCCCGATTGTGAATTTATTTTATTGCAGGCTTTTTATTTTTATTTTTCACTGTGCCCAGTAACTGTGTTTACGTTTTCAAAGTGACTTACTCCTTTTTTAAGTGTCTTTAAACAGTTCCCATGAAGTATTGTTAGAGCTAACCTTTCTCCTTGGCCAAGTCCGGTTCCCGAACGATCTGGACCGGCTGCAGACTCGAGAGCGCCAGCTTAGCCTCCAGCTCTTTCACCTTCTTCTTAAGTTCTTCATTTAGTTTCACATACTGTGGGAGGAATATAATACAATTATCAGCCACTCAGTCTTTCTGTCACAAAGAGGGAGAACTCTAATAAAATAATCTTTTACATATATTACATTACCTTTCGCTTGCATTGAGGAAAAACAGGCCAAGTGCGAGCCAGACTCGCGCACCCACCACCATAAACAGAATATTGCAAATTAAAAAAATAATCAGTACCCTTAGCCAGAGTTCAGACTTCCGAGTTTGGGGGCTGTCGTTGAATTCTAGATTTTAAGCAAATTTCTTTTATATCCACGCATCTTAAAGTTCTCTTTCATAACTGTGTAATTTTAAATAAATATATTTTTACTTACTTATGATCATCATTGTGAGTGACCCCACCCACTGCTTTTCCCCACCACGCGATCTTTCGCTGTCTCGCGCCATCCGCATCCATACTCACTAGTACTAGTATTTTGTTATACTACAAATACTCAAAGTTTGACATTTGTCGTTTTTACGATAGAGCAAAAATAATAAAGTAATTACATAAAGGGGTACATAATGTTTTAACTTGAATATTGGTGTTTAGGCTTCTGTTTTATAAATATAAAAAGTCAGATTTATAAGCTCTTTCGGAAATGTATCCCTACTTTAGAGGGGGAAGAGAGTTTTTATGGGAAGTGTGTAATTTCTTTGAAAGTCACATGGGTCCTAAGGTGCTGCAGATGAAAAATTCCATCCCAGGCACATGGCTAGTAAATATCATATCAGCTAGTAAATGTCATAAATAAATAATTAATGTTACCTGCGAAGCCCTAATGTCTCCGTTCACTATATTCTTCTTGCAGCTGAGCTGAATCTTGTTGGCACGAGCAGCATACTTAAGAGTGTTGTATGTGTCCTCGAAGCAGAGACTGGACGGGGAGACGTTGGCGATCATCACGGTCTTGCAGTTGCCACCAAGGCTGTCTTTGAGTAGCCGGGTCAGCTTCGAGTCCCTGAGAGATTACATTTTGGAATTATAGCCATCGGCCACGGCAACTTTTAGTGGTGCGTGCGTTTACGCGCCACTGAATCGCTTCTACCGCATACGCCGATCTTCTTTATAGCGTATCGATGGCAAGCGAGGTACGCCAAGGATTTTCCAACCAGCGCAAGGAGCTCGAAGCTAAAGCGTTCAGGGGACTATTTAATAGCTACTAGGGCGTTATGTCTAAATGTTCAGTAGTATCGGTGAGCATAGGAAAAAAATCTTAATTTTGGTTCAGGCAGACCATGCAAAATCAATGAACCAAACCCATTATCAATGTTTTCGATTGATTTTCAACACAAGTTACATATTAGGCCCAATAAACAAACTTCAAACCTCAGTTTTTAATATTACTATAAATGAAGTTCATGCCCATTAGGTACATGATCACCTGTAGGGTATATAGCTGCCACCATCAGCCAGCTTGTTGATGCAGTTGCCTAGCGACAGCAGGCTGCGGTTAATGTTGGCTCCCTCCTTGAACCGTTCGCCCACACAGCCGGTGGCCGAAGCACGCTCGCTGCCGGCCAAGTCTATCATGGAGAGCTTCACCATACGCACTTGCCCAGTCGTGCGGTAGCGCATCGTTATATATACCTGGGGAGCGGAGATTGAGTTTTATTCTGCACTTGGGTCAACTTGAAAGGCAAGACTACTCGTAAACGATTGCATTGACGGGAAAACTCGGTTCCGTGTTTGATGCTGAGTAAATTAATAATAGGATCCCACCAACCATGAAATTGGGAGTGCACCCATGTGTACCACTGATATTATTAATGTGAAAGTTTTGATGCTATTCGGGGCTAAGATCTTTGAACAGCGTCATAGCAGTGTTTCAATGCGCAAACTTTCGTGTAATAATATTTCTCAAATTTTTGATTCATATTCTGTGATAACTTAATACATACTTAATTGATATTACGATAGTTGCTTTTATTTTTCTTTTGGTTGGTGTAATTACAGAAGAACAGGGTCTCTTGATGTAGGTTAAGCGCACATCTTGTCCGCCCCAGAACAGTCTAAGCCAACCCATAAAACTGTAATGTATAGTTTCTTATGGTAATTCCATGTACATTGCATAGCTGATTAGTACATCTAGTCTTCATACTTATTAATCTGTGGGTTAATTAGCTATGCAATGTATATTGAATTGTAAACTATGAATCATACTTCTATGAAATGGGGCCTAGGATATTGGGTTACATACATGCATTGGGATTTAGTGTACTAAGCCATCACTTTTCAGGGGACAGGTACTCCCTGGAAAATAGTCCTAGATATGCCAAAGGCAGCTAGCCGCCTGAAAGGATCCCAGTTGCTCAGCCACAAACCTGGAATACTGCATGACTCCTGGAGCTTTCAGCATTAGCATCAGTCGGGTGCTGCGTCCGGTTCTGGTTCCCATCTTCCAGCATGTCCAGCAGTTCCTGGGCCGTCTTGATGACATTCAGGGTGAGGCCGGCAATCATGACACCATACTTTGAGTCCTCACGAAGTTGAAGTGGCGTTTTAGAGGGCTTGAGGAGGTCGTACACATTTTCGTTGTATACCTGACAAAAATGAAAAGGATTATAAGTTGAGAGAAAAAGAAATAACATGCCATCACTTAATTTTGAGGTCTGTGTATTTCATTGTGAATTGTTTCTTACTTTACTTGAATTTAGAGGCTTAGCAGAAACTTTAACAAAGCCAAAGGGAAAAATTAGTCATACTTGAATAAATAACTTTGGCTAGCTCAAGTTAACGAAAGTGTACTTTACCTCAATATAAGAAACGCCAATTTCAAATTCCCTGTCCTTTTCAAACGAGTTTATGGAATAGAATAGATGATCCATTGTCAAATATGTGATGCCAGGGTTTTGCTGGTTACCAATCATCGTGAAGGTCTTTCCTGCACCTGTCGCTCCGTAAACAAACACTGAACAGTTGTAACCTTCCATCAGGGAAGTCAGAATCTCCTTTGTGGTCTTCTCAAACACATCTATATTAGTCGCATCTTGATCACAGACATGATCGAAGACGAATTTCAACTCTTTGTTAGCCCGCCGTAACAAGTTCCGGCTGGGTTGCTGGACTCCTTGGTAGAAAAACGGCAGCTGCTCCTGCTTTGGGTCGAAAACCAGCATTTTTTCGTCAACAACATCGATTACAAACCGGCTGTTTAGTTCCAGCTCTTTGCTGTTTGGAGGCCTGACGCGGATGACTACTTTTATGTTGGAGCCCATGTTTTGTGTAGCTCCACTCCTGGAAGGCATCAGGGCGCCAGCGGGAGCCCGCATCCCGCCTATTTTATTATCCACTCTAACCATCTTCACTAGGTCTGAACACAAATCCGTTCATGGAACGAAGACTTCACTACGAAAACACAAATCAAACACTTCCGTTGCTCTTGTTCAATAAGACGGCACAAGTTATTAAATTACCAATTAAAATCAAAATAAATTATCATTAAAACCATGTCGTAAACATCCGAAGTTTCAAAAATTTTTAATCGTTTTTACAACCGTCAAAATTCGAATACTGACAGCACCGCAGAGAAAAGGACGCGGATCCATCATAGACGCTAGACCATCGCTTGGTCGGCTCAAAGTTGCGCTTAGACACATACGATTACTCGAAACGCCGCATGACCGCTTCATCTGAAGGAACGCTGAGTCCGGGTAGAATCTCAAGTCATGCAAACACTTTTCTTGCCATCCAAGGTAAGACATCTTTTGGCGAAATAAAGTCGAAAAGGTATGTAAGCCTGATCATTCCCATAATAAAATGACCATTCACATTCTTATTTTCTACACACAGCTTCTAATCATGTCGTGCAGCAACCTACATCTACTTAGTGAGGTGAAACAGAAACAACTCATCTGAGGGCACTTTCTCTTGTTTTAGCGATTAGATTCAAGCTATAAAATCTTTATAATGGGAACCATCTATTTTGGATCTGTTTATTATATTGTAATTGGATGTATTTTTAACAAAATAAATTTTATAAATAATTTGATTGCAGTAAATAAATGTTTCACATTTTTTTAAAGCGAGTTTAATCAATTTTAATGTGCCTTGAATAGTTGGATCACTTAATAGTATCTAAAATTAATAATTTCCTACAGGCAGTATACATAGTAAACTACACCACGATTACATCCTTTTTTAAAGAGTGGCAGATAACAAATTAAATTTGATAAATATATATATCGGTAATATCGCTTATCGGTTGGTGAAGTGGCAGGAACTATATGTTAAGCGGACCTGGGTTTGGCCAATGAAAAAGAGGGGCATGAGGCTCATTGTGCTTAGGGCCTAGTCCACGAAGGTAGCACTTGGGGCGAGGACCCAGGTGGAGACGTTCACTTCACTTTCAAAATGTACTAAAGCGTCGGGACAATGTCCACACAGATAAGACGTGAACTCAAGGGCGTGAACTCTATACAACGCGTCGCGTCTCTAACCCGTACTCGCTCCACACCTCATCTGTGTGGCCCGCATCTAAGGTAAGAATTATCACGTGAAAATGTAATGCGAGACGCTGCTGCGAGTTTATTTGCAGGCGCTTTAAAAGAATGTACCAAGAGGGACCATGAGATTTCATGCGACAGTGACATAGAATTTGAAGGCTTATAACACCGGTGAGGGTTGAAAAGAGTTACAGTGCAATACCAATAAGCAGTACTCGAGTGGAGACCGCGAATTGGACCGGCGACCCGAGGCAGAGTACCTACTGGCAGCGGCTAGATGAGGATAGATGACTGAAAGAAGTGACGTGCTTTAGAAGAAGAAGAGCGATTCTTCAGAAGTTCCAGTGGATATATACCATAACCTATTAAATAATTACCATTTTTTTTTTATCTAATCTACCATTTAATGCTTGTGTTCGTTGCTTGAGTTTGAAAAACTCGCAGCAAAACTGTAGTGCGCTCATTCGAATCCCATCAAGAGAAAGGGATCGAACAAGTAAAAAAAACAGCCAAGTGCGAGTTAGACTCGCGCACGAAGGGTTCCGCACCATTATATACAACATTTGGATATTTTAAGCCGTTATAAAACCGCTAAGCCGTTAGAAAACCTGTTGCCGTTATTAATATCGAGTAAAAAACGGCGAAAAATCACGTTTGTTGTATCGGAGTCTCTCATATTTATTTTATTTTGTTATTAGTATTTTTTGTTATAGCGGCAACAGGAATACCCACATCATTTGTGAAAATTTCAACCGTCTAACTATCATTGTTCGTGAAATACAGTCTGGTGACAGCCGGACGGACGAACGGACAGTAATAGGGTCCCTTACTGTTTGGGGACGGAACCCTAAAAAGCTTTAAAGCTGGCGTTCATTAGACTGACTCAATAACATACACGTTACAACTAATTGACTCTCACTCACGCAATACAGACGACAATATTGTATGAGAGTATAGTAAATAGTTGTCCAATCTCTTTCTTTTGTTGACTGTCAAAAGCCTCGGTCACACTCAACGACTAATCGCTGCGAGTGCACTCGCCGCGAATAATAGCCGCAGCGACAATTCGCTGCCTGCCTGTCACACACAGCGAGTTCTACACCAGAATTTATTTCGACTGTCAGTGCGCATTCGCACCGAGTAAAACTGAACATGCTCTATTCTATTCGCGGCGACTTCAACTCGCGGCGAGTGAATCTACTCGCAGCGAATAGCCTATCACACACAGCGAATACTCGCGGGGAGTAGGCACTCGCAGCGATTAGTCGCTGTGTGTGATCGAAGCAAAAGCGTCAACAAAGGAGACGGTAGTCTGCGGTTGCCACACGGCGTGTTGAAGTCAAATAGGGAGCGAAGAAAGCTAATTTTCCGCTAGACCGCGCGGCAAGGGGCTCGGCTAGACAAGATAGCTCCAAAAATTAACTGGGTGCGGGCGCTCTACATTGAACGCAGCTATGATTTTAGTTCAAAATCCGTAAATATTTGGCAGTTGAGAATTTCATCATCATCTTCAGCCCATCAATATTCACTGCCGGACAAGTGCCGCTTCATCAAAATTGGACCATTTGACGCAGAATCATTGCAACCCAATAAAGTAACTTTCAAGAAAAAGTATTTTTATGTATTACATTGTTTTGTTCAATGTTTTTGCTAAGCCGTTTTATATTTGTAAGCACTACCTATAACATTATACATGTCTGAACCAAAATATGACTCGCGCACGAAGGGTTCCGTACCATTATCTATACTACATTGCTGCTTCAACGGGACTCAATTGGAACGAGTTAGAGGTTGCCGCACAAGACCGCGAGAAATAGAGATCCCTTCTACGAGCCCTATGTCCCTGATAAGGGATAAGAGGAAATCATCATCATCATCATCATCTATACTACATTTGAATATTTCAAGCGTCTAGCTGCTGCCGTTATTAATATCAAGCAAAAAACGGCAAAATATCAGAATCAAAGAATTGGTATAGGAGGCCCCTTAAATATTTATTTTATTTTGTTTTTAGTATTTGTTGTTATAGCGGCAACAGAAATACAATCATCTGTGAAAATTCAACTGTTAACTATCACGGTTCATGAGACACAGCCTGGTCATAGACGGACGGATGGACGGACGTACGGACAGCGGAGTCTTAGTAATAGGGTCCCTTACCCTTTGGGTATACATACATAAGCAGCCTATGTATGTATACATCCCACTGTATGGCGCAGGCCTTCAGGGAGAGAGTATGGGCTTAATCACCACGCGTGCCCACCGCGGATTGGCGATTTCAAGCGCTGAGGTATGTGAATAGCTCAGACACTCAGGTTTCCTCACGATGTTTTCCTTCACAGTCAGCGAGTGATATTGCTACTATAACTTCACAAATGTACATAACTTAGAAAACCAAGTCATAGGTGCATGGCCGCACTGGGGATCGAACCTGGGTCTCTCGCTTTGGGTACGGAACCCTAAAAACAATGTAATACATAAAAAAAGCGTTTTTCTCGAAACTTTTTATTGTGGGTTGGATCACGGTCCAATTTATTCCCTTTAAACTTTTGTTTTTCTCTTTCGTTTTCACTTGTCTTAAAAAACCTATTTACTTGTCTTGTTTTGGCATCATATACAGAGAGAGTACCAAAATTCCCACAGATATGTGAAAATGGGGTGCTCTACTCATCAATATGAAAAACATTTGCAATGGGCACAGAGGAAAAAGAGGGGATAGGTCCCAAATCACAAAGAAACATTTCAGCCGTTCCGTACATTTTGATGCCGCAGGAGGTAACTTTAGTACGGAAATGTTCACATTTTTTTCCCGATTTGCAATGGTCTAAATATGAGGCTAACCCCCGGTTTCTCGTACACTAACAAGCTGTTAATCTACTGTTAACAGCTGTCAGCGGTTTTTTTTGTATGCACTTTGGTCAATTGACAGCTGTTAACAGTAGATTAACAGCGTGTTAGTGTAGGGGAAACTGGGGCTAAGTGCGGAAATTTCAGCTCTTAGGTAGGTAACCTACTTTAGGTTACCTACCTAAATAAGCAATGGTTGCCAAGGGTTAACGCTGACGTAAATAATGTACCATAGTTTAAAACTCTACGATAAAGCTGAGGTCAATGAAGAAACATAGAAGAATATCAATATCAATATATTCTTTATTCGAGAAAATTCATTGGAAAAAATAATTACTTATGCTTGATTAAATTCTATATATATAAAAATCAATTGCTGTTCGTTAGTCTCACTAAAACTCGAGAACGGCTGAACGGATTTATCTTATCTTAGTCTTGAAATGTTCGTGGAGGTCTAGGGAAGGTTTAAAAGAAAAAAAAAAAACGAATAATTTCCGGGAAAACCCTAAAAGAGCCCTTATCTATTTCCCATACAAACGTTTTCTGTGGCGTTACGAAGTTCGCCGGGACAGCTAGTAACTACTAAATATTGACAATTAAGAACATGCTGTAAATGATTATAAATAGAACACATTTTACATTTTATTGATCTAACTTTAAAAACCTACATTATTATTAGAAACTTATATTATTCACCATTGTAGAGTAATTTTCAATAGTCTCATGAGATAAACGGCTCTAACTAGCTCTAAAATCTAGATCTAGCCGGCTCGAGCAAGTCATCCTTTTACTAAACTAGAAATTTTTCGGGGGACTGTCCCACTGAAATAGCACCCCAATCTCAACGCAACAAGGTCTAAGGTCTATTTGGCTCCGTATTAAAATTGAGATCCAGGTTCAATGAAACGGGGTATTTAGGTGGGGATGTGAGGAAAGGGATAGTCAGAGTACCTAATTTCTTGATGTGATTTGGTATTTATTAGTATTTTACTTTTTTTAGTAGTAATGTACAGGTACACATAAGTAAACAAATTATACACCTTTCCATTTTGTTATGCCTCGAAGTAACTGAGAAAAGACCGCAGATATGTAAGGTGTAACAGCGGTGGTAGCCTAGTAGGTATAACATTGGACTCGGAAGCGAGAGACCCAGGTTCGATTCCCAGTGCGGCTATGTAGCTATGACTTTGTTTTCTAAGTTATGTACATTTGTGAAGTTACAGTAGCAATACCACTTACCACACGCTAGTGGTGAAGGAAAACATCGTGAGGAAAACTGAGTGTCTAGTTATGTACATTTGTGAAGTTGCAGTAGCAATACCACTTGCCACTCGCTAGCTGTGAAGAAAAACATCGTGAGGAAACCCGAGTGTCTGAGCTTTCACATACCTCAGCGCTTGAAATCGCCAATCTGCGGTGGGCACGCGTGGTGATTATGCCCTGAGAGAAGGCCTGTGCCCTACAGTGGGACGTATATAGGCTGCTTATGTATGTATGTATGTAGGGTCTAACAAAATCATCATTTACATACGAAAATAAGGGTTCCGCGCGTCATTTCGAACAGAATGGGGAAAACCTTGAAATCGTGAAAAATATATCACTATTCCATACATTTTTATAGTGCAAGTGGCAACTTTTTTTAAATATTTTTTTTCGCCTGTAGAACCCTCCATTTTCCGATCGGGATTTTATTACATCTTGTATCTTTTTAAAAATTAGTTGGTACCTACTTAAAAGCTTCAGCTCTACTTATTTTAAGTATATATTTTTTGTGTAGCCCGCCAACCCGAAAATACATATCTTCATAACCCAATTTAAACGATCTAAAACTCGACGTAAATTGGATGGGTCGACGTCATCGTCAACAAGTCACGTCTCCGAATGGAGCTGGGACCGTATGCAGAATATAAGGTGCTCTATTCTACTGTTATGTTGGAATCTGTGAATTTAAAGATTTAGTTTATTTCCTTAATGTAAAAAAATTTAATTCGCTTCTTGTAGAGTCGATGCTGTCTCAACCTTTACTTTCGTGAACCCTAATCAGTTACGTTAAGAACGACTTTGCAACAAAAATGTAAAGTTTGACCTAGTGTTAACTGCATACGAAACCAAATCGTGTCAATCAAATCGTAATATGTTACTAAGGGCAATTTGAGTAAGATTCGATTTGCGTTTCTCTTAGGCTAAATGCTGTGACTTCAATTCAATACTAAACCACGGTTTCTCTTACGTTAATAAAAGGCAGTTGGTACTTTAGCTTATAAATAACCGACCAAGTGCGAGTAGGACTCGCTTGCTCAGGGTAAAGAACAAACGAATATAAACTTACCTTTCCATTGTAAAAGTATCCGAAGATCAAAGCAAGGGCAAATGCTTGTGTTTTTTGTGAAAAAACGCAGCCGCCCGCGAAGTCACTTATCAACTGGAAGAAAATCTCGCGGCACACGAATTATATTTACGTGCGCACTGCGCCACGAAAGGTTTTTTTTCAGTTTCCAATTCAATGATACTTAAATATCTAGATGAGAATCGGTGTTCGGTATTTATGAGTAACAGTACAAAATTCAATGAAGAAACAAAATTACTAGAGTTCCTTGATTTTTTTTTGCATTTTTTGTCAGCCCGAAAAAATATTATCTTTTTGTTTTTTCTATTGTTTTCTATAGCATAAAAGCAATCTGACCTCAATCTAAGTCTAACGCAAGTGACAGAAATTTCTGTGAACTGGGAATATTTCCAGCAACACATCAGTTCTCCTGACTACCAAAGTGTCATCGACTATGTAATTTTCGAAGCAGAATACCTTGTTCGTGAGCGCCGTGTGTCGCGAGTGCGGTCTGTGATCTCGATTGCACTCGCGAGTTTATTAGTAGGTGGCGCCGCCGATAACGACTATGACTCGCAGAGTAGCGTCGGCAGAAGTAATGGGGATTTAAAGGCGCTTTAAAAATAATGGATGTTAGTACAAAAATGACGGCTACAACATAAACAATAAATCTCTCACAGATATAAGCTCGTCGTTTTACATGTAATTTCTTATGCCATATTTCCTGTACTGTTTTTCATGTGGAATAAAGTATAACAATAATAATAATAAATAATGATACTCCGCGCTGAGAAAACTTTAAACGGAACAACGTTACACCACAATCAAATAAAAATACATCTGACTACAAAAAAAATCTGTCGATATACGCAGCAATAATAAGCAGCTTTAACAAATATTGTTTTGGTTTTATTTAGATGGTTTTGTAATAAGGCCCCCAATTGTGCTATATTTCGATATATTAAGTTTCCTTTAATGTCATTTCTGTGTACAATAAAGAATATTCTATATCTTTATCTATCTATTGTTTCCGCTGTAAGATACAGCTTTACGGTCTTATTTTTAAAAACTAGATTCCTTATGGTCATCTAGTTTTTAATAGTCTGTGGTGGAGATTTAAGAAGGAAAATGTTTAGCTACAGATTAAATAAACAGAGTTTTAGAGGAATCGTGCTTTTATAAATAAGGCCGTAAATGTCTGTTCGTGCGTTGTAAATTTTTATAAGACAAAGACTGGAAAGACACAGACGGTTACGCTTAGCCGATTTTTAATGACGCTTCTATGATTTTACGATGAAACAAAAATTTATTAATTAATCCCTCAGGATTTGGTGCGCGTAGGAGCTGGTAGATAATGCTGAGTACTGAGCCTATGTCATGTGCTAAACTCTGTTTTCATGCGTTAATGAATTCTAATAATAATAATATGATTGATTTACGAAATTTCACTAATATTGTAAAAGTTGGTAGATATTTTGTCACAAACTTTCCCAATGTGTGTTAAAATGTTAATTTCCAAAATTGTTTTTCGACACTTTTTGCGCTCGCATGCGCACGGTCCAGACAAGACAGGGTCGCCATGTAATGGTGGGGCGTAATGGGAGATGAATAAACACGCAGAGCTCAATGATGACAGACTGTATTATCGCAAGACTAAGTAGCTTAAACTAGGTTACATGTCATGTCATACACTACAGGCAAAATCAGCCAACTTATGCTGACTGTACCCGCGAGTGTCACGCACGGCGGCGGCGAGCCCCGCTTCGGCAGCCGACAGCTATCACGCGGGAAGTGAGAACGACTCGAGTGTTTGCGCTCTCAAGCGATCTGCCCTGGCCCTAGAGTCTAATACACACACAATTTTCCAATAGAAGTATGTAAGCACGACTGTAGCTGTTACTTGCCAGTAATTATTAGTCTACTAACCAATAGCAGTAGAATGACATTCCAATGGTAGCCAGCGCAGACTAAAGACGCATCTCTCGTAAAGGACACGGGTTATACCATTGAAATGCGATTGGGTACTAGTCTACCAATAGTGTCTAACAAACATCCATCACCGTACTAATATGACTCTATTGAACAACTATGTATTTTAGAGGGTCGCGCCCCTACTTGCTTGCCGTGCCGGTATAGCGGTGAGTCGGTAGGTTGCGGGTTTCATACAAAAGAAATTCTTAAGCGAAAAGAAAGAGAAATCTAGGATCGACAACGATAACACGATGGCATGATAACGGAATTATCCTCAACGTAAATAAAACACAATACACGCACATCTGTTCGCCCTATAACAAACCGGTTAGATAGCGTAGATTTTGAAATTGTTGGCCACGAATACGAATGTTTGCATAACGGTAAGTCGAACTGTACCCGTAATGAGATCGAATTTGTAGATAGGTACAAATACCTAGGACTTGCTTAGATCGTAATATGTCTTGGAATTGGAAGTCTCATGTAAATGACGTTTGCTGTACTTAGGGAAGTGCTCAGTAAATTTTATCATCTGCGCGGAGCATCCGTATGCTACGCACTAGTAGACTGGATACTGTCGTATGGACTGTGTTGTACATTTAAGACTCCATCATCCAGGGCATAGGCCTCCTTTATGGTTTTCCTAACCATGAAGGGTGTTGCCATAATCGCCACGCTTGGCAGGCGGGTTGGCGATCGCAGTATGCGGTTGAAATCTCAGGAAAACGCTGCTGCCCGTCTCCTGGTAATGTATTTCCGTAGTCGCCTTCTACGACATCCACGGAAGGAAATGGAGACATTAAGAGAAATCAAGAACCTACAAATTCGGTTTCTAAACCAGCTAGTGGACAAAAATACAAAAGTAAACTGAAAAGAACATTATTGTAAGCTTTTCGGAATTTGTAAAATTTTGCCTGTACACGGAAAGGTTAAGCTTTTATTGACCATAGAACAAGATGGCATCGATTCGTATAAGAAACCAATAGCATGTAGTACAATTACAGCGAAAAATGTAGCTCTCAGAAAATTGGTCATACCTAAAGTTGTAAATTATTACGGTATGCGCATGAGAAACGATCTCATTCCGAAAATATTCAATGACCATAAAGTAAAAGTACTTTAGATGTGAGAATATCTCTAAGGTCACCTATAAGAAAAAAGTAACAGAATTTTTGTTAAGTCAATTGTAGTTGCTATGTTGAACTAAACTGTCGTTAGTTTTAATTCTGCTCGGCATACTGCCCTCTTTGTGGCACTGTGACCGAACCCAAGCCTTGCGTGGGGCAAGCAGGAGGGTAGTGTGTAGGGAGTTTCAAATAACTTCCACGACAGTGTCGACAGTTGTTTTTAGTATTTGTACCTAATTACCTAATTTAATAGTTATAGAAATCGTAAAACCAAGATCATCTGCCAACAAACTGTTATGTTGTTTGGCAGAAATACAACTTTGTATTTTTCTGTATTTATTTGAATAAAAATCATCATTCATTCATAGATCTGCTAGGAACAACCACTATTTCGCATTTTAGGTGCTGCTCTTCGTTCTCTCTCTCTACGTTATTGTGGTACGATTGAATGAAAGATAAGATAAGAATATTCTAAATAAGTAAACATATAAATAAATAAAAATCCAAACAATAGCGATATCGGTCCATATCATACAACTCCTTTCCTTGTCTTAAAACCTTATCGATCATTAAAAAATATGTCCAGCCGAGTGGTATGCTTACCGATGCACTGATGATTTTTATTTGTATTCATAAAAAAAAACCGCATACTGCGATCGCCAACCCGCCTGCCAAGCGTGGCGATTATGGCAAAACCCCTCATGGCTATGAAAACCACGCGGGAGGCCTGTGTCCTGCAGTGGGTGTCAAGGGGCTGATGATGATAATGGTGATGATAACGATGATTAAAAAAAAGCAAAAATTAAAAACTACTTCAAAATTACTTGCTTCTTCAAAGTGAAAGTAAAAAAATAAAATCAATCAGAAAGAATTTTGCCTTTAATCTTTTGGTAGTTTCAGCCATTCGTGAACAAAACAATCTCGAGAGACAGATTGACGGACAGACAGACGGACAACAAAGTCCTGGTTTACAATAAAGGATATTCTTATATTATCTTTTTACGGAACCCTAAAAACAATCCCACAGCTAATACGATGGTAAATATCTGTGAATGTGCCCGGGGGCTTCCTATCCAGTAAGACCGATATTAAGGTGTCGATATGAGAACCAGATAATGCTTTTAGTACCGTTTGTAATTATAGTGGAAGAGATTCTTGAAATTTGTCAGTGTCTGTAATTTGATCAATCCATTCTATTACTAATTGTGGGTTATTCTTGTTTATAGAGCTAGGGCACACTTATCTGGGGTTTCTCCAACCTAGGTAGGTATAGCGTGTCATGTTAGGAACGCAGGATGAATTAAATTTTGATTTGACTTTTTAATTAAATTTTGAATTGAAGGAATTGTGCAGATTATGAAAAGGTACATTGTCAAACTGTGTATTGTCAAAATATTGTAATAATTATTATGCTGGCTTCGAATTGGTGGAACATCCTCCATCCATAGTCTCCAGACCTTGCTCCTAGTGACTTTTATCCATATCCGAGATTGAAAGAATATCTAAGAGGCCAGAAATTCGACGATGATGACGCAGTGATCGCCGCACTATAAGGTTTTTTAGAGAATCAAGATAAACATTTTTTAAGAAAGGAATTTTAGTTTTAGAAAAAATAATGCGAATAGGTGACTATGTTGAAAAATAAAATAACATTTGATAAAAGTTAATTGCATCTTATTAATTCTCATTACTTATTGAACCCCCCTAGTACGTTAAGTTAAGGAGGACGTTGTAAAGGTTGACCTGCTATCGACTGTACGTTGCAATAAAATTAAGGTGAAGAGATTTGTGAATTAGTGGATAAGAAAAGGAATTCGTTAAATATTTATGATTTACAGCTCGTTTGTTTAGGAGTAAGTACAGTTCAAACAAAGTTTCTAAACGTATTATTCTAAAAACAGAACGGCAAAACCAAAATTGGAGCATTCCCGCAGGAACTTTACCAAATTCGGCGGCGGCGTTGTTCAAAAATTGATGGGTGTTACATAAACAATCCATGTTTGTTCATCAATGTAATAGCCCTAAAATCGAATAAATAACGGCCCCTCCCCGAATTACTTTCAGGCAATTTGTCAGAGGGAAAAAGTGTCCTGGCCGGAAATAAATGGGTCAACCTTTTTTTTTCTAATTTGTTACGCGCATGGGTTAAGATTTGGAGATTGTATTGTAACGTAAAAAAAACTGTTTTAACCCCTCTTTTACAACGCATGTCAGATCAGACAACATATACAAGGAAAGTGATAACAAAATGAAGTCGCTAGCAGTTCGAAGATCTAGAAACTTCTTCAATTACTGTAAAGTTGCTATGAAGGTTGAAGTGCTATACCTACACTACACGAAACTTCGTTACTACTGTGTGATTGTTTAGAATAAGATTATTTATTAGATATTACTTTTTACTTTAAGCTTTTTTTACTGTTTTCGCGTTTTATTATTTTTTAAATTTCAATTATAAGGTTCCTTTACCTTAAGATGTATAGTGTATATCCGGGATATCTGGTTCTATATCCTACTCTGTTTTTACTCGGTATGGTGGTTTACAATCAACTGGAGGTGAGGAGGGAGGTGTCACTCGCCACGTACTTACTTAGAGTATTATGTGATGAGCTGCACAAACCGGCGTTCCTCCAATGGATCCAACTGTCCGTACCGGACGAGTACTGCGCCCGGCGGCGGCGGCCACGGCTGCTGGTGGTGCCGCGTGCGCGTACTAACCTGCTCCGCGATGCGCCGCTCACGCGTGGCTTGCGCACGCTCAACGCGGTTGCTGATCATACGGACCTATTTGTATGCACTCTGGACGAGTTCACAAAAGCCTCGTTATGCATTTTGGATTCTAGTTTAAGTAAATAGATATTAGTCAATATTAAAGTACATCTGAATAGAATTAAGATCACAATCTAAATTAGCGCATCTGTCGTATTAGGCTTGTCCTGTAAAGATAGTTGTAAGAAATTGAATAAATAAATAAAATAACTAAATATTCTATACTAGGCGCACACGAAGTAGTCCGCGTGAGATTCGGATAAAAACTTATAGAAATCTTACAGGACCCGGCCTATGTATATGCAAAATTTAATGCAAATCAGTTTAAGCCTACTGATAATATTGGTACTTGAGCTCTGGTATGTATGCTCAGACGACCAAACATCATCATCATCAGCCATTTCTACGCCCACTGCAGGACACAGGCCTCCCTCATGGTTTTCCCTAACCATAAAGGGTTTTGCCATAATCGCCACGCTTGGCAGGCGGATTGGCGATCGCAGTATGCGGTTGGAATCTCAGGAAGACGCTGCTGCTCGTCTCCTGCTACTTTATTTCCTTAGTCGCCTTCTATGACATCCACGGAATGAAATGAAGTGACGCTATTCTTAATCCGGCACCACACGGGTGTATGCTCAGAAGGCCAAACATAGCGGAGCTCAATTACAAAGAATTGGCAGCAGCCAACACGGTGGTAGCCAAGCGGTAGAACGCCGGCTTCTCATTCGGGAGGTCGTGGGTGCTAATCCGTACCAATGACTTTGTTTTCTAAGTTACGTACATTTGTGAAGTTATAGTAGTAATACGAGTCGCTAACGGTGAAGGAAAACATCGTCAAGAAACCTATTCTCTGTCTGAGGTGTTCACATAGCTCGGCGCTTGAAATTGCCAATCCGCGGTAGGCACGCGTGGTGATTAAGCCTATACTCTCTCTCTGAGAGAAGGTCCGTGCCTTACAGTGGGGCCTATATAGGCTGAATGCAATACAATACTTACACAGTATAATAATAATTACTGTCCGTTTGGCGCCGGATTAAGAATAGCGTCAATCCATTTCCTTCCGTGGATGTCTTAGAAGGCGACTAAGGAAATCAATTACCAGGAGACGCGGGCAGTAGCGTCTTCCTCAGATTCCAACCGTATACTGCGATCGCCAACCCTCCAGCCAAGCGTGGCGATTATGGCAAACCCCTCATGGTTATGAAAACCATGAAGGAGGCCTATGTCCTGCAGTGGGGGTCAAATGGCTGATGATGATGATGATGATAATAATAATTGATGATGACGTGCAAAACTGTGCTACGGTAACCACACAAGATCATCACAAGCATGCGAAAAACACCCCAATTCAAGCCCATTTATACGAATTGAAGTTACGGTTATACGAATCAAAAGTAGGCGATCACCTTCGGGAATCGAACCCATGATCCCTGTCTTGGTAATCAAGCGTGTTACCCTATACCCACCAATGAAGAAGTCAGATTCTTGAGCTAAGTATTTAAAGTACTTGCTGTCTTGGGAACTTCGTGCGAGTGTCTTAGGAAAGTGATGTAAAAGGTCGCCTTGGTAATAATGTTTTAGGTACCATTTTCTATTACTGTAAAGCACTCACTTTTTCTTAATGTGAACCGGGACTTATATTCAATTCAAACATCTGGCGTCCAGCGGCGCATTAGCCATATTAAATTCGAAGTTGAGTGTGTTCCGCGACTGCCCATAGGTACCCACTGGTCCGACAGAGTTTATGGCATTCGCCATCGATGGTAGTGATGGTGCCTTTACCAGAGACAAGCGAGAAGCGAGAGCGGTTGTTGCATAGAACAGGCGTTAGCAGACGATTTCACTCAAGTGAACGATATATTTTTCTTTTATTGGTTGCTCAGTCAACACGGTCAAATAAAATAATTACGTTAATTCGTTGTGGGTGTGAGAAGCACGGGAAACAAAATAGAATGATAAAATCCCAGTGAATGTTTCTTTTTGAGTGAAAGACCACAACTTTTTTATATTTCATCCACATGAAATATAAAAAAGTTACGTTCTACGGAGTGTCATTGGCATTCTTTTCTTGATTTTAGTAGAGTTTAGAGATTTGCTTAACAATCCGGCAAAAAAGGGAATTTTTGATGTCTGATTGTTTCCTGCTCGAGTCTCTGCGAATCGTTAGGGGTACAGGCGTAAAATTACGTTTGAATGTGTCTATGTCTGTTACCTAGTCGGATCTTCTTGCCTGAATGCTTACGCTTGTCGCTCCTCGCGTGTTCAGTGGCACCAGACCCAAAACGTTGCCCTTTTAAATTGAATTTGACGCCATTTATCAGCGTGCCCTGATAAAATACGTCCCGGAGGTCTGTTTGTACGACGTGTCTGTCTATCGATCGGATTGACTGTTTTGGTTTTATTTCAGGTAGGTTAGTACACTAAGTGTACGAACAGTGTAATTTTTGTCTTTCCTGTACCTCCTGCGGGTTGACTGGTAGAAAATGCCGTAGGTAAGCATTAACTCCACCTTTTGTACACTATCTTTTGCGATATAAAGAATTAATAATATAATAATAATAACAACAACTTTTATTATGGGGCCAACTTCAAAATCGCAAAAAATATCAATTTTCCACTAAAGTTACCACCTATGACGTTTCAGCTGATTTTTTTTAGGATTTTGTAGTTTTGAAAATGACCTACATCCAAAATTATTATATAAACGCGGGGTAACACATAACCCTTATCTTCCCGACAGGAGGGTTCTACTGGTTCCAAGAAGAACCCTCCTTAGTCCTGTTTACCACAGGAATTGGGAAAATGATTGAAGAACTTGAAGAAGGATGATTCCGTTTTTGTTTTTAGTAGTTAAGTATAATGATTAATGCAATGTTATGTTTTTTATATCCGATGTTTAATTTTAGTAATTACTAAGTTTGTATACCATTTTGGTAGTACGTGTTTGTAAATTGGCATAATACTTAATTGGTAAAGGAATGGGATTCTTCGACATACTTCGACGAAAAAGGGATGTATTAGCTAAGGGCAAGATAAAAAGTACCCGAAATCGGTGTGCGTGCATGCAACGACTAATGAATATCGAGGAAGCGAAAATGATCTGTCAGGATCGTGGCGAAGTGGCAGTCCCTGGTCTCTGCCTACCCGTCTGGAATACAGGCATGAGTTTATGTATGTATGTACGAATGGGATTCCCTCTTACCATGATTTATTTATTTAATTCCTTGAATAAATCATGGAGAGGATCCCGCATTTATACCAATGAGTTGTCTTCAAGTAGTTAGGGTTGAGAAATACAGATGAATTAACAATTATAATATTATAATAACTTTCACAAAACAAAATCACTTGTTTTGGCCCCAAACGAGGATTCGATGTGCTATGGTAACCAGAAAACATAATATCACAAACATGGAAATCGATGGAATTAAAGTACGTTAGTCGAAAATAAGTCGGGTACCTGAAGAACATACCTGAAGAGGATACTTATAAGGTGATATGTAGTAGAACCATGTCAACAGCAAATCAACCTTTACATGCGTGCACTCTACTCCGTTACGTTACGGGAGACTTGGTGTACGCCACGCACAACACTTTTATATGTTTTTTGCTTTTTATAGTTTTTTATATTTAATTCTTTGTTTAGTTTTTGACATTTTTTTTTTAAGTCAGTCTGTTCCATGTCTGTTCTCGTATAAGCGCCATTAAACACCTAATTTTATAGAACCAGTGATTTTAGTTGAAATACAGTCCTTAGGAGCCCCACCAGCTACACTTGGCAACTAAAATGTAAAGGCAGATGTCCTGTCGACTGTGCTACTCACGTAGCATAAATATGCAGCGTGTTTCGACTTCGACAACGTTTATAGCCACGCCCGTATTGCGCTGCGGAGTCCGACAAAGTTAAGACTTTGCCGCGCGAACTTGGCGCGACATAATGCGATTAAAGTCGACTGGGCGCGTTTTCACTTCGCGCTGCGACAATGCATGTTACTTTAACGTTGTTTATCTGTTCTCCTCCTTCTTGGCACCTACTGTGGCTCGGTATTAGCAGAACATAGTTTGGAAAGTAAATTGAATTGAATTGCATTGGAAATACTTCGACCAAATAGGGGATGTATTAGCAAAGGGCAAGACAAAAAGTAGCCGAAACCGGCGTGCGTGCATGCAAAGACTAATGAATGTTGAGGAAGCGAAAGTGATCTGTCAGGATCGTTCAAGTAGCAGTCCCTGGTCTCTGCCTACCCCTCTACCCATCAGGCGTGACTTTATGTATGTATGAATTATTTGCATGTATGTATTACGCACACTCTAACCCGCATGCAAAACATACAACAGGACGGTACACAATACAACTCATAACATATACAAAGGCAAACTTCTCTCTGTAAGAAATTTCTATTAAATTTACTTAAAACTAACAAACATACACTCACGCCAGTATCCCTCAAGGGTAGGAAGAGACAACGGTTTGCCACTAGCGACGATTTTAAGAAACCGCTTTCGCTTCATCAATATTTATTAGTCGCTACTTTCTGGCACGCCGATTAAAACATTTTAATAAAAGTTTAATGAAATTGTACAAATTGAGTAAGTATCAAGTATTTATTTCTTGTGAATTCAATTATTTTATTACTTAACTGTACATCTGCCGTTTTAAGAATCTGCCATTAGGTACCAGAATCTGCAATTCAGGGAAAAAGGGGCAAATAACAGTAAGTGTATAAATCTACGAAATTTATAAACCAATTAATTGAAGCTAATATCAATACGTATAATTTCTAATTTAGTATACATTTACAGGTAAAAAAACTTAATTAAAAACTTAACAGGTGAAATGTAATTGAATTGAATTCAAAAATATTGCAGTAGGACTCCCACCAGATCGCTGGACCGACAATCTGGGTAGATTGCTGGCAGGAGAATGGCCGAAGACGGAGAGAAGTGGCGTACCAATAAAAATAAAGTGGTCAAATTATTGATACTGAAATATTAGTCAATCGATAAACCCGTGTTTACTATAATCACAGATTCTTACACAACGCCATCTATTTTTAACACAACGTTCGCTCGCACAACGCCATCATTATATCTATATTATGTATGTAATAATATGTACATAATTAGATACTAAAGAAATTTTTTTCAGTTTATCCATTCTTTACCACATATAAACATAAACAAACATAAATATAAACAGTTTTGAGGCTTAGCGTTATTTAAAAAAGGCGTATATTTTCCGTAGACGGTGTGTAGCCGCCTGTAGCCTGTCCTGTAAAAAGTACGTCGTGGCCGGTAATTTATTGAACAACGTCGGAACTCGAGGTCCGCGGAACTTTCTTGCCGTTTTGTTGCACTTTTAAGAAGGTGTTGCGACTTTTACCCGGCTGCTTTCGTGTAAGAGAGTTTTGGCACTAATGTCCATAATAACATTTAGATGTTTGTTAGGTACTTAACGAACATACATAGAGCTGCACAAAAATCTAGTGAAATTAAGGGGTTATTTACTCATCATTACATGACCAACAATACTATGTAAAAATACTTTTCTTTTACCAACTATCGGTATAACACAGATGAATTACAATGGTTATTAACAGCGAAGCAAATACTAACAACACTATTACATCCTTAATTGGGTTAAATAATAGCTTGCCTTTCCTGTGGGCTAGGCTGACTAAGCTGAGGATGGTATAGGTGCTGGGCAAGCCTACTTCATTTAAAAAATTATGTCCCAGGCACTGGTCCCTTCACCCATCTAGTGTGAGTGAAGGCGTCACTGGACGCTGTATAAATCATCTCATTACAGTTAGCTACGACGGATTTGAAGTATTCTCTGCAACGTGTGGCTATCATAATAAAATTATTCTCAATAATTTTCACACTTTACTTATTCCGAATTCGTATGTTTTAAAATTTACATTTCTGTTGTAATTAGTTGGGCTAATTTAAGTACTTAGTTGTCCCTTGATCGAAGTAGCCTAAATGGCGACCAGTCGCCTTTCAGATTTTTTCGTCGTCCATTTTATTTCCGAGTAGCCTAAATGGCGAAAAATCCCCTACGTTGGCAACACTGTCCAAAATGGCGCCTCTCTTTCTTTTTCATAATGACATCATCACATGAAGGTTTCATACTTCTTCATCTTCATGTTTAATCTTGATGGTCAAGTTTTCATAACCAATAATATCTATTAGTCAAATTGAAAACTTTCAATTTGCGTCACACATGGTACGCTCTTTTCGATGTATTCTTTCATCATCATTCATTACGAACATTTGTTCAAAGGTACGTAGCCGGCTTCATAAAGAAACACTTTTTTTCGGTGATATTGTTTTATTTGTATCCTAACAATGGGGTTGTAAAAAGAAATGTTTTTTTACAACGATGTAAGTGTTCGTACTTACAACGATCTGGTGGCAGATAAGAAAGATGTAGACATAGATATTTTTCAGAGCTTTTCCGTCTTTATAAAAGCTGTCCGTGGCGCCCCCAGAGCACCCTGAGAGAATAAAATAAAGTAAATTAATATAAGGGTAATTAAGTTAAGGTTAAAATTACAAGTAGTCTAAATGCATGCTAGGTACACAAGTTTAGGGTCATAGGCTAGATCTGATCTGTAATGTATGTAAAATTTGGTGAATGTGTCTGTAACCTGTTTTGTGTTCTAAATAAAATAAAATAAAAATAAATGTTGAGTGCTGTCGACTGACGGTACCCATTCTTGCACAGATAGCACATCAACCTTTACCGTTTAGTTGCGATATCGCCCGTAACGCACGGTGTATAGTCTGGTGTGCTTGTGCTGTCGACTGTACTTCTTTCGACGGGTGCCATTGAGACATGGCTATTTAAGAAACAAATATCATTTCCTCTTAATTTCCGGGCTGATCTTATCTGAACGTAACGAGAGCTTAAGCATTCAACCGAGATTCCCGCTGAACTTCAAACGCTAAAGGAATTGCGCTTAATAAAGTACTGGCTTTGTGACGCGGATTTGGCTGTTATTTCAGATTAGAATTCGGAGGCTCTCATAATAACAGTTTTATCCAATAAATATTGGGGCATTCAAGAGATCGTGGGTTCGAACTTCGAACTCAGGCATGCACCAGTGACTTTGTTTTCTAAGTTACGTACCTACATATGTGAATACCTTACGATGCCAGCGAAAGAAAACATCGCAAGTAAACCTGAGTGCCTGAGGTTTTCATGTACCTCAAAGGCCGAAATTGCCAGTGTCATAAATGCGCGGATGATATAGGATATTGCAAGCTTTGGTTGATTTTTACATCGTCCAGTGGCACTTTCATACTAGATGGGTGATGGGACCACACGGACGCTGCAGTGCCTGGGACATTTTTTAATTTATTTTTAGATGGAGTAGGCTTGCCCATAGCATATTATAAAATCAGCATAAATCTGCCAAAGAAATGAGTAAATATATTATGAAAGAAGTTCCCTTCAAAGCCACTCCAATCAATCCAATAGTTGTGCTATCCATTATTCTATGTCAAAAAATATCAAAAAGACAAAAATAAAAACTCTAAGTAATAAAGTGGTGGTAGCGGACCGGTAGAACGCCGGTATTTCATTCGGGAGGTCGTGGGTTCGAATCCCGGCATGTACCAGGGGCTTTGTTTTCTAAGTTACGTACATTTGTGAAGTTAAAGTAGCAATACCACTCGCTAACTAAGGTTTCCTCACGATGTTTTTCTTCAGAAAAATCGTGAGGAAACCTTAGTGTCTGAGGTGTTCACACACCTTAGCACTTGAAATTGCCAATCCGCGGCGTGCACGCGTGGTAATTAAGCCCATACACTCTCTCTGAGAGTAGGCCTGTGCCCTGCTGTGGGATGTATATAGGCTACATAAAAAAGGAACAAGTGCGTGTCAGGCCAAGCGCAGTGTAGGGTTCCGTAGAAGGCGGGGCTTTTTTACCTGCTTTATAAAAGTAACAACTCTATCAAAGTAATTTTCAGTGGAATTTTTACGAAGTTTTTTGTATGAATTTGGGTGCCGCATAAGTAAATTGATAGATCTAATATCTAAAATCTCGTGTCACTGTGTTTGTTATCGAACTCCTGTGAAGCGGCTACACCGTTTTTTTTTTGTGTATATTCGGTAGGTCTGAGAAAAGGCCGTAGGCTAATTGATACGGCAAAACAACGTTTGCCACGTCAGCTAGTAATGATATATTAATTGACTAGGTATGTATCAATCCACCAATCCGGACTTGGCCCCCGTGGTGGAGTATATGGCCTATACCTTCCTCAGGGAAGAGACCCGTGCCCCTCGGTGGGGACATAATGGGTTGATGATGATGATGATGTATCAATTAGGATCTGACCAGATTGCTGGCAGTGGTTGGATGAGGATGGCCGAGGACAGAAGGAAGTGGGGTGTCTTGGGGGAGGCCTATGGCCACCAGTGGAAAAGTACGGGCTGATTGATTGATTGATTAATGTATCGATTAGGTACTGTGGTAATATTCGACGAGTTACAGTTTTTGAGAGATTCATTTGGGGTGGAACAAAAGACGATTTATTTAAGAAAAAGAAAACTCAAAAATATGTTAATCCGAAACTGCTATGAAATGAAATGAAAATGAATTTATTAATTAAATGAAATTATTTCAATGAATATCTACTTAACCCTCAATCTCGTTGAGAAATTACGACACAGGGTGTGGACAGTGTGGGGACAAAAGTCTCTATGTTTTCTGTCTCTATGTCCATGTTTTAAATTAATTTAAAGAAAATAAGTGTTTTGTATGCTGGTTATTTATTCTTTTGCGTTTAAAAAATAAATATCTAAATAATAATTATTATTATTTAATTCAATTTAAGGCTAAGATGTATCATAAGACTAGCTGTATTGCAGTGCCCTTACATGTACTTACCTACAAATAACCAATACCACCTGTAATTATAACTGTGTACGTGATTATAACCGTGATTCCGGGTGGCGCCGGATTAAGAATAGCGTCACTCCATTTCCTTCCGTGGATGTCGTAGAAGGCGACTAAGGAAATCAATTACATTCCAGGAGACGGGCAGCAGCGTCTTCCTGAGATTCCAACCGCCTACTGCGATCGCCGACCCGCCTGCCAAGCGTGGCGATTATGGCAAAACCCCTCATGGTTATGCAAACCACGAAGGAGACCTGTGTCCCGCAGTAGGCGTCAAATGGCTTATGATGATGATGATGATGATGATGATGACGTGATTTAGCAATAAAAAATATGAATATGAAAAAAAAATTATGGACTTTTGTTACTATAACATTTTTTATGAAGTAGGTAATCTAAAAGTAAGCCTGACATAGCTATTTTTAATAAGTATTTTTAGATTATTTCCTAGTAGGTATATCGTACGGTCCTTTTTGCTTAAAAATACAAACGTTGAGACATAAGCGTCCGGAGTGTTAGTAGATATTTACTCGTTATAAGTACGAGTTGTCTGTCCCGAGATTCTGAAATTTTATGAAGGGTGAAAGAAAATGGCCGCATCAAGTAACACTTGCCATTTGCAGACATTGTTTCATGGAATGTAATGGCTTACTATACAGGGTAGCCGGAAGTTATACTAAATAACGTGAGGATATCTATGAAAAACAAAGGACTTTAAAAAATATGTTAGCAAAAATATTTCCTAATTTCTTATTTAAATTAGCCGTGGTGGCGCCTTAGTGGCGCAATGGTAGCATGTTGGCCTCACATTCGAGAAGTCGCGGGTTCGAAGCTCTGCATGTATGAATGACATTGTTTTCTAAGGTTATGGTTGCATTTAAAGCAGCAACACCATTCGCCAACTGTGAAGAAAAATATTGTAAAGAAACCATCGCGATACCCGAGTATCTGAGGTGTTCCTATATCTTCGCGCTTGAAATCGCCAATCCGCGGTGGGCACGCCCGGTGATTCAGTTACGAAGAAGAGCAGTGCCTTGCATTAGGACTTATTAGATTAGATTAGATTAGAATAATAGAAGAAAAAGAAGAATGAAATTTATTATACCAACAAGATACATCACAGAAACAAAATAAGCAGATAAGTAACATAATATGCGCAACAACAAAAAGCAAACTAAATACACCACAGACAAAACGAATAAATAAAACAGGACCATAGATGTAATACTCTTTATTGCACCCCATACCTTATAAAGATCCATGAAAAATCTTATATCTAAGTTACATAGTATACAACTAGCTTAGCTTGATTAAATATTATGTAAAGAAAGTTAATTAAGGCTTTTCAGTCACGACTTGGCTAAGTTTCTAAATACTTAGCCCAAATGATTAAAACGTGGGTGAAAGGGCCGGTAAGGTACATCCCAGGCGGACATACTCAGACCAAATAGAGGGTGTATTAGCGAAGGGCAACATAAAAAGTACCCGAAACCGGCGTGCGTGCATGCTGCGACGAAGGAATGCTGATGAAGCGAAAGAGGTGTTTTAGGATCGTGGCAAGTGGAAAACTCTGGTCTCTGCCTACCTCTCCGGCAAAATTTAACTAAAGTAAATTTAGTAAATTTGGCTATCGTCGATATATTTTCCTGACGTCTTAAGTTCCAGCAAATTCAATGCAGTATTAAATTCCGTGTGGCGCCGGATTAAGAATAGCGTCACTCCATTTCCTTCCGTGGGTGTCGTAGAAGGCGACTAAGGAAATACATTACCAGGAGACGGGCAGCAGCGTCTTCCTGAGATTTCAACAGCATACTGCGATCGCCAACCCGCCTGCCAAGCGTGGCGATTATGGCAAAACCCTTCATAGGTTCGGAGGTTAGGAAAACCATGAAGGAGGCCTATGTCCTGCAGTGGGCGTCGAATGGCTGATGATGATGATGATGATGATTAAATCCCCAATTTGGGTAAGTTGCGAACGATCTTTGCGTATGTACTTATTTCTTTGTTTTCTAGCGATCAGCTGTGCAACTTCTCATTAGCTTGTATTTATCGATGCTAACAATGTGCTTTGTAACGCTGGCAAACATTTCACGGTCACTACGTGATTATCTAAGACGGGACCATGACATACGTATAATTATTAATTTCCCGAAATTACATTTTCATAATGATCGTCAGTGTGCGCAATTTTTTAAATTCCTTTGTCATTCTATGTTTTCCTTTTAGTGCTTCCACTGTGGGCACAAGGAACATTCTGGACCTTTCCTAACGGTTTCCGTGGGGCATTTCAGGGTCCAACACCAGAGCTACCTAGTACTATATATTATAGAGTGGAAAGTAGCCGGGTACCATACAGTAATGTATGGCACCCAGCCACCTCGGATTCCGAACGCCTCACAATGTTCTCTTCACGACTATTTTGTTTTTATTTTTGTTTTTTTGACGTTCGTGTATTTTGTTTGTGTACCTTCGTGTTCACATTGTGTTTCTGTTCAGCAATTTCGAAAATGTTGGTAGCCATCACAATATTGATACTAGGAATAAACATAAATTGTCATTTCCACGTTTTAGACCTGCAAAAGTTAATACATCCTTTATGGGGCACTGTGTACGGTTCTACAATAAGATTCCTCAAGATATATAAGAGTTACCACCGACGCGGTTTAAGAAATGTAATAAGCGTACTCTGTGCAGAAAAGCCTATTATAACATTAATAATTATTTGGAAGACAAGGATGTCTGGTATTTAAATAATGTTAACAGGAACGATTGTATCCAGTGTAGTGTAACCTTAAGTTGAAAACTCTGTTAATTAAGCAAACCTGTTTTGAAAAGAATAAATGTGGAGTTTCTTTGTTAGCTTCTTCTCCGCATAATCTATTAATTGTGAAACTAACAGCTTTGACGTTCATTAAGTAAACATTTTGTTTTTATAGTGAATAAAATTTTTTGACTTTGACTTCGTGACAATTTAAATAAATGTCTTCTTTCATTCTTTTACTACATTTGGGCTACACCAATTTCCTGGGCTGCGTGCACACCGTCACTCCCCCTCTGATCCGCTAGTTATTCGGACCATCGGCACCGTCACTCCCCGTCTGATCCGCTAGTTATTCGGACCATCGGCACCGTCACTCCCCCTCTGATCCGCTAGTTATTCGGACCATCGGCACCGTCACTCCCCGTCTGATCCGCTAGTTATTCGGACCATCGGCACCGTCACTCCCCCTCTGATCCGCTAGTTATTCGGACCATCGGCACCGTCACTCCCCCTCTGATCCGCTAGTTATTCGGACCATCGGCACCGTCACTCCCCCTCTGATCCGCTAGTTATTCGGACCATCGGCACCGTCACTCCCCGTCTGATCCGCTAGTTATTCGGACCATCGGCACCGTCACTCCCCCTCTGATCCGCAAATTATTCGGACCATCGGCACTGTCACTCCCCCTCTGATCCGCTAGTTATTCGGACCATTGGCACCGTCACTCCCCCTCTGATCCGCTAGTTATTCGGACCATCGGCGGGACTTATTGGACGCGGTTTCATCTCCGTGGCTGTGGCCATCGCCATCTGGGCACCAGCGCGGACTCTGGAGACCCATCACCACCTCGGCCTCATCACTTGGGGAGTACTCGTACTCGTAGCGAGATTCGTAAAAATATTGCAGTAAAAACCTACGACCCGACCTAAAGTAATTCTATCCCACTAATACTTGTGAACAATGAGTACCAAACATCCAGACATCCAAACCTCCAACCATCCAAAAATCTTCAAAAACTTTGTGAAGTTTGTGAAGATTTTTGGATGTTTGTTACTCAATCACGCAATAACGGATGAACGGATTAACATGAAACCTGGCGTACAGATAAACAAAGACCTGAATTGAGACATAGCGTACTTGATATCCCGGTAATGCGTTCCCATGGGATAATATTTATTTTAAGTTTAAAATAGATGGCGTTGTGCGAACGAACGTTGTATTTTAAAAATAGATGACGTTGCGCAAGAATCGTAATAACGGATTCTATGGCGGTACGAAGTTCGCTGGGACAGCTAGTTCTTAATAAAACTTTTTTTTTGTACGACCTCTTGGCGAGGTAAGGACGCATGTTGCATACATAATAATAATTAAAACGTCAAAAGTTCAAGGCAGCGTTAGGTGTGATACTATGGCATCAATGTCCGATGAAAATACCTTTAAATACACGTTACGGATCATTGTAATGCTTGGTAGGGTTAGCAAAGGCCAATTGCATTTAATTGGAGGTGGGTTATACCAGGAAAACCGTAACACCAGTGACTAACCATTCCAATACGTTATTATTAACTTGTATTGGACTTGTTCTCGAAATGAATAATTTATTATTATTAATACCTGTAAAAATAACTGGCAATTATTTTCGGGAGGTATTTAAGCCTTTTCGTTTTAAGAATGGAATGCTCTATAAAAATAATGGCTTTAACAAAAAAATGCTACTTTTCACTTTAAATAAATTGTCACCCTGCAATGAAATAAACCCGCTACTAATAACAATACATCTAACTACAAATTAATTTCGGTCCCTGTAAATTAATTAGCCTCTTTAAAATAGAAGGTTTCCTCTAGGTGTAGAATAAAATTTCAATGTCTAGTCGCTCTTTGTAAACCTCAACAAGATAAAGTGGCTTTAAAATGGCTATGTAGCCCAATTTCACCGATTATCGGTAGCTCAGTGTCAAGATCCTAAAGCGGCAAATCCGTATTCGACTATTAATTAAATCGTACTAATATTATTAATGTGAAAGTTTGTGAAGATGTTTGGATGTTTGTTACTCAGTCTCGCAATAAGAGCTGAACGGAATTGCATGAAACTTGGCATACAGATAGACAAAAATCTGAATTGAGACAGAATACTTCATATCCCGGTAATACGTTCCCGTGGGATAATATTTTATTGTTACCGTAACCTTTTTTCATGCCAAACTCTAAGATATTTATTTATTGCGTTATAGAACAAATAATTTATTTTAAAGATCTTGAAATATTATCATCATCATGCAGCCAAAAGAAGTCCACTGCTGGACATAGGCCTCCTCCATGGATTTAGAAAAAGACCGGTTGGAAGCGGCCTACATCCAGCGTCTTCCTGCCACTTGGATGAGGTCATCTGTCCATCTTGTGGCTGGTCGTCCTACGCTGTGCTTGCCGATATGTGGTCTCCATTCGAGAACCTTTCGGCCCCTTCGGCCATCAGTTCTGCGTGCTATGTGCCCCGCCCACTGCCACTTCAACTTACTAATCCGCTGGGCTATGTCGACGACTTTCGTTCGTCTACGGATCTCATCATTTCTGATTCAATCTCGTAGAGAAATTCCGAGCATAGCCCTTTCCATAGCTCGTTGCGTGACCTTGAGCCTTCTTATGAGGCCCATAGTGAGAGACCACGTTTCAGTGCCATAAGTCATAACTGGTAACACACACCGGTTGTTAAATATGTTTTGTGTGCAATAAAATATAATAATAATACAACCATTCTTCACAAAAAAAAACAAATTTTATGGCAAATAAAGGCCTTTTCTGAAGGTATATTTTTCAATACAATATTTTGCCGACGCTTTCACAAATACTGCGAATTACCTAGATACCGATGACCGACCAATATAATTTACGGTATCACTTAGGGCAAACGTCTATAATATTTCAGAACTATGACTGTGGAACCTTGTATCTTTGAGCTGTGGAATTAGTTAATGTAAATGCCCGGTGTTCGAACCATATCTGTCTATCTATAAAATATTTCAAACAATGCAAGTTAAAATCGCTTGAATATGAACAGATTCAAGTTCCTAGAAGATCCAGATCACCCGTCCCTTGGGCCAGTCGTCAAGTTCTTTAAACTAACTTTTATGTGGACCCCGAACCGAACAAAAACCCAGGCACGCATCTACTTCGGAGTAGTAATTTCAACTCTTTTGCTCGGAATAAACCAGATTGTTTACATGGCTATTGCATTGGAGCCCGAGATGTTTATTAATTTCCTTCAATTCTCCGTTTACCACATCGGCGTATTCAAGCTCTTATCGTACGAAGTTTGGCGCTCCGAATGGGAAAAAATAATTCAATACATAGCGGATATTGAAAAGGATATAAAGGATGATGAAGTATGCAAAAATATATTCGAAAAGTACGTGAAATACGTCCGCGCCGTTATGCTGTTTTTCTTTCCGATGTGTACGGCCGCGAATATCAACTTATTTGGGAAAACGTGGCTCATTGTTATCAGGGAGACTGAATTTGCAACATTTAATGGCACGAGTACCAAAATTTTCTTTTACTGGTGGCCTTCTGAAGGTAAGTAAGGAAACACAAGCATCGACAGGTTTGGTAAGACCGTCCAGCTCGACATTTTCAACATAGGTTTTGCGTATTTCATACGTTTTGTGCTGATATTGTTTGCTTTTACCAGCCAGAAAATAGTCGCCGGCCAGTGAGTCGCCGATTTTATAGGTTTTCAATCTTGGTTATAATGTCCCCTACGATTTTTCCAACGAATTCGATATCACTATCGTAAAACTGTTGGTAGTTTTTTTGGATCCAGTAGAAGTGATTGTAATGTAGTGTTCTTTAGTTTTTTCGTTCATACGGTCGCTTGTTCAACATCGCAGGTGACGGTAGATGGGCTAGATACCTGGATATGTTCGCCCAGAACTACTATGGCAACACGACGAGCGTGTACGTGCTGGCTTGGGACTGTCTGGTCATATCGCTGATGGTGGTCTTCGCTGGCCAGCTACAGGTCGTTCGAGAAAGGTTGGTAGTACAAACTTCATTCATTCATTCGTTCGTTTATTCATTAATTCAGTCAGTCATTCAGTCAGTCATTCGTTTATTCATTAATTCATTCAGTCAGTCAGTCATTCATCCATTCATTCAATCATTCAGTCAGTCATTCATTAATTCATTCAGTCAGTCAGTCAGATAAGCGGCTTGAATACACGTCTACAACAAGGTCAAAGATATAACCAAAGACACCGTTCAAACAATGTGTAAAGAACACTTTATAGAAGTAGGGCTCCACAACATTAAAAATTACTTCGATGTCTGGCTTTAAAACCAGTTTAATGTTGAATAACTTTTGTTCACTTTGACTTTAGATATTCGTCTAGATGTATAACTAAAGGCACACTACAGGTTCGTGCATGCCTTGGACACGCCTGATGAGGAGGAGCAGAAGAGGAACTTGGTCAAGTGTCACAAGCATTACTTGGCACTACTAGAGTAAGTATAACTATAATGGAATAAGAAAAAGTTCGGACAAGACCTCGCGCATTGAGTGAGGGTCCCGTACTACTTAGCATTTCGTCTTTCGTATTTAGCAAAAATATGTTTCTTACAGGCAATTCCCAGCTTTCAGTTTTAACTCCCGCTAAGGGTGTCCAACTCACACTGCCGGTTTTTATAATTTATTGTTATCAATACAGTAAAAAATGTGAAATTCCTAAAATACGTAATGTTAGCACAGGGCTCCGCGGGCTACCTGCTCCAGCACAACGCCCCCGCGCACAGCGCTCAAAACGAGAGGCACCCGGACAGCATCCGGTTAAACTCCTGGTTCACCCTCCTTACAGCCCTGACCTAGCACCATGTGACTTTATTTCTTTATTTTATTTACATAAATATTGCAACATGACAGTAATTACACCAAAGCGTTACAATATTTTAACTGAGCACTACCTATCAAACATCTTCTAGCATTCTCTTACTTCTTTTTATTCCCGAAAATAAAAAATCTGCTCAAAGAGATACAATTTTTGCAGGCTGTAAACGAGGTGTCTACGGCGGACTGAAAAAACTGTTTCGAAAACTGGTTCAGAAGCATGAAACTTTGTTTATAGGCTGGTGGAGAGCACTTTGAAAAGATTTAATAAAAATATTTACATACAGATCACTTTATTTTACTTTCGCAAAACTTTCTGAGTGTCCCACGTATTTTGTTAAATTTTTCAATATTTTTTTATGCAGTTTTGTGCTTTTTAGTGGCACTGTTTGATTCATAAATGCTTAAAACCATATGCATTACATAGGTTGAACAATCTTCTGTGTAGGACAATGGCTTAACGGAGGCTGCGACGTTGGAGAGCCCGTAAAACGCAAATTTGATATACTTTTTTAAATTCTGATGTTTCAGAAACATCAAACTGAGAAATGACTAATAGAACAGAAATTGTTACACAACACAAACTAGCAAACATAGTGTTTATTGACATGATTTAGGAATTTTATCGGAAACCCTGTGTAGACTGCTTATGCGTTGAAGTATGCCTCAAGACCTGCGACGAACTATGGTGTTCGGCAGTGGTGGATAGAAGAGCCAAGAAGCACCAAATCCGTGCCGAAAGGACTCTAAACTCCTCCTTTATGTGTCCTATATTCAGAGGGCCTGCCGCTCTTGAATCGGACTTTTAAGTCATTCGAAACAGTATCAAACTCTGGAGCACTGCTTAAATCGCCCGTAATGGACGTAAAGTCCTATGATAATGATGCCCCAAGGCAAAACTTGTCACGTGCAGAACTCCGTTTTTTCGTAAGTATGAGGATTTTGATAGACACTGTACAAGAGAAGGAATGTCATATTGGCTCCACTACGTTACAGCGAAGTACGGTACCGCGATGTACGTTACCGCGAAAATTCATAACTGCGAAGTACGTTACAGCGAATGTTCTCTGCAGCATTGAATTTTAAGTAATTCTATGTCTGCAGCGACTTACGTTATAGCATTGAATTTTAAGTACTTATAGCAAATGTACGTTGCAGCGAAAGCAATGGTTAAGATATTAGCTTTACGAGAAACTAAAAGAAAACCTTAAACCTTTAGTTAATGAATTGGGTGGGATGGTTAAAGTAGACTTAAAAAATATACCAACATTCCGACGGTAAAATAATGTGCGCGCAAATTAAATAGGTAGGCATCCGATCTCGATGAAGGCATCGAAGTGAAGAAAATCGAATCGCGCGAGGCTTAGAGTTAACTTGCACGGATGCGATGCGGATGCGGATGCGGTTGGGATGCGATTGGTTGACTACAAAAAGTGCCAACGAAACAATCATTACCGTACTAGGAATCTATTGAACGTTCCGCGTGGCGCCGGATTACGAATAGCGTCACTCCATTTCCTTCGTGGATGTCGTAGAAGGCGATTAAGGAAATCAAATACCAGGAGACAGGCAGCAGCGTCTTCCTGAGAATCCAACCGCATACTGCGATCGCCAACTTGCCTGCCAAGCGTGTCGATTAAGGAAAAACCCTTCATGGTTATGAGAACCACTAAGGAGGCCTATGTCCTGCAGTGGGCGTCAAATGGCTGATGATGATGATGAATCGATTGAACAACTATGCATTTAGGAGACTCGCCCCCCTGGTCGGAGTGTTCCGATTAAAAAATCAAGTAAGTAAGTGATTTCGGAATGAAGACAATAAGACTTGTTTCCTTTGCAGGCATCACAGCCTGTGCGGCCGTTTGCTGTCGCCGGTAATGTTCTTTTACCTGCTATTGGCATCAAGTAACTTGGCCATTGTCATGTTGAAGATGTCCTCAGTAAGTACAATACAGCAACTCATTAATTAATATTTAATTTAGAATTTATGGAAAATAAAGAATTATCAAAAGAGGAGATAGGAGAAGGTAACGAGGCCAATACAACGTCTATTTATTATATCCATACTACAGCCAAGGTGAACAATGTTGGATAAATAAATATACCCATATAAATAAAAAAAATAGGGTACCTGCTAGTCACTACGCACACCTTTTACTGGGCAAGAGGGCAACTTCATACACATGTAAGTAATAAATCATTATTATTAAATAATTCTAATTAATAGCATTAAGATTGTATTGTATACTAGACTCCTTAACTCATAAAATCTTTCTAGTTTAAGATTAGCAGTTAAGACTGGCATATTATTGTTCATCTTTATAAAATAAACAGTTTAAATTTTTTTTTTACTGATTTGCGTGTGGTGTGAAGGCCACTTTCTTAAATCTCTTTGAAAATATGCGTTGGACTGTGGGGAATTAAATCGGAATGATATCGCTGTACCTACATGATTATATTCTTTTTGATTAGTACAACAAAAAAAATATAATCAAATTATTACCTGTTCCATACTAAAGTTTTGTGATGGCAGACCACTGCGTTATGCTCGTGAACAGGTGCTGTTTGTGTGTCTGGGCGCGTCATTAATGTTTTGGCTTTTAAAGTTATAATCACGGAATCTTATCGTATAGGCTCACAAACGGCTGAGCGGATTTAGATGAAATTCGGTATGGAGATAGTTTGAGTCCCGAGGAAGGACATAGGATACTTTTCATTCCGGATATTACTCATTCCATGCGGACGAATCGAGGGCATATCCTAGTAATAAATAGAGTTACATGTATGTTCCATAGTACAATCAGGCGGAACTTATGGCAGCCATCCAGTTTCTCGGAGCTTTGATGACTCAACTGCTGTTCTTCTACTGGCACAGCAACGAAGTCACTGTTCAGGTACCTATAGATTTTCATTTCAAAAATATTGAGAAGATACTGTTCATATACTGGTTCTGTTTCTGGTTTTAGCAAATGGGTGTTAGGTGGCGCTGACGTCGCACCTCCATCAACCAAACTCATAAAAAAAACTGTTCGTACTCTAAATACAATAATGGTGATATTTGTTTTGTTGTATTCTAGAGTGAAATGGTAAGCTACGGTCTGTTCGAAGGAGACTGGGTGTACAGAAACATTAACATAAAGCGGAATGTTGTGCTCCTGTCATTTTCTACAACAAAAAGGTTGATATTCACAGCTGGACCCTTCAATGAGATTTCACTGGCCACTTTCGTATCGGTGAGTTCGAAGAAATCACTCGATAGCCAGTGTACTCTGTGGTACTAAAAAAAATTTTTTTTCGCTGTTATCTGACGTTTAAACTTTTGTCTATGACTTTATTTGAATGCTTTTTTTAAGAGGGATTATTCTTTTATTTTAGTTTATATTTGCTTTTTTATCTACTAGGTAATAATCTCGTATGACATATTTGTTATGAAACTCCTCCGAAACGGCTTCGCCGATTTTTATGGATTTTTTGTCTATATTTGGTTGATATGGCAAAACAACGTTTTCAAAGACAGCTAGTATTTATATATAAGCATAAGCAGCCTATATACGTCCCACTGCAGGGCACATGCCTTCTCTCAGGGAGAGAGTATGGGCTTAATCACCACGCATATTTGTATTTTTATTAAATTATTATTAAATACCACCAGTATTTATATTTTTTAATTTAATTAACATTTAAAATTTTACCATTTTCTTTCAATATTTGTTTTTTTAGTCAAAATGTAGGAATTCTAAAGGCACCTCGTGTTCCCCTTCTTATATTTTTCGTGCTCTTCACATTTCCCAACAGTCCTACAGTACGAAGGAAGATCACAAATCTGACGATAAACCATATTCTTAGCACGCTGAGTAGCATAGCACGCTCTGAACGTGCTATGCTACTCAGCGTGCTAAGAATATGGTTTATACCCTTTAAGTGCACCAAATACTGAGCGATTCCAATCGTCTAACTGTCAAATTCCATACCACTGCGGCAGATTTGTTAAATGGCTGCTTTTTTGAATTCAGTTGTTTTTAAAGACTGTTGACAGCTCACGGACATTTATTAGATTTTTGTTTCAACATCTTAACCAGTAACAGAAGTATGGACACGCGTAAAGGTTAATTGCAATAGCCTGATGTAGATTCACATACATAAACTCACGCTTGCATCCCAATGGGGTAGAGATCACGGGCTTACCACCTGCCACGATTCTGGAAAACCGCTTTCACTTCATCAACATTCACTGGTAGTCTGGCTGGTTTCAGTACATTTTTTGTTATCCTTAATTAACACACCCCATAATGATAAACTAATAATAATAAAAGAATGTTTGTTTTCTTTTTTTTTAGATTCTGCGGGGCTCTTACAGTTTTTACACATTGTTGAGTCAAACGAAAGGTACATAAAACACTTGGACTCGTTTTTATCGACTACAGTTTTCATTTTCTAAGTAAGAATGTACACATGCATTATCAATTATTGTTATGTGATTTCACTCAATAAAATTAGCACTGAATAACACCTATCTACTTGTTTTTACTGTGAAACAGGTTTGTAACTACTTAAGGACTATCCACGTTACAATGGGCCGGAAACGTACGGAAGAAACGATACAAACTACGAAACCCTTTTAATATATCTACAACATCTGACTGTTTGTCGGTCCGTCTGATCTATAAAGGGCTTTGATCTACAACCGTAACATACTTAATTGAAAGCCACTACAAGGTTTATTAGAGAATCAAGATGAAGATTTTTTAAGAAAGGAATTTTAGGTTTAGAAAAAAGATGCTAAGTGTACACAACTAAAAGGTGACTATTTTACCGAAATGTTCACAGAATATGCATATATTGCCAACAAATAATAATAAAAATAGGCGAGGTATCACCGAACGTGATTTTGCAATTGTAAAGAGCCGAACTAAACTCCCAATGGCACCGATCTTGAGCAATGATTTGCGGCCAAAAAGACCCGCGAGCGCTACACCGCCCACCGAGAATTCATCTGTGAACTAACCCAGCCACAGCACCTCGGTATTACCATATAAATTGTTTTGGATTCAGACATCCCGCCGCCCAAATTATTTCGTTGAACTTCGCGAATTTACATGTTAATTGCTAAAACTCAAGATTTGTTGTCGAGTTTCGAGATTATGCCCCTGGTTAGACAAATCGGCTCGCCCACCAAGATTAGCGTGGTTATGATAATTATTATGATAATGCCGCGTGGACGTTCCCGTTAATTGATTATTTAATAATAACGACAGCATAGCCTGCTCACTTAAGGCATTGGACGACAATTAATCACTAAATAGTTAAATATGATGTTTGATATAAAGTTTAAACTCTGCTACCAACAATTTTTAACTATAGTCTGATTTTTCATTAGGTGGACTAAACTGTCAGTTGGTGGGTTGTCACGTAAGGGAAAATAAAAAATAGTGTTGTGTTCAGAGTGATCGAATAATAAATATTTTCATTCAATCATTCGTTCATTCAATTGCAGACTTGTGAATGTAAATGTAACTCGCTCAAACTATAAACTCTAAAATTAAATAATACTTATGTTGGGGGATTTCGTGATAAAATTACTTAACACTCAAAACAACAAGTAATAACGAATATAGGAGGTACTATAACAAAACAACAAACAGTAAAACTTAACTCGAATAAAACAAAGTAACAACAAACAACGACAGATAACAAAAATAAAATCCGGCGGAAAAAGCGCAAGAGATACCTATTGGTGCAACCGATCGACAACGAAACTGGCAGACGAATGAAGCGCATGACATGAACTTTGACATGAATGCGTCATCAGTGCTACCAACTATGCGATAATTTAGAGGTGCATATTTTTTAAAGTATACTCGTAGAAAGGTTGGATTTTTCTATATTTCCTAAAGTTTGTGGTTTTTCAGATATAGGTATGTTTGTTTAATTGGTAGGTATTTAATGATTAGGATTATGATAATTTGTTTTCCCCAAACAAAGGAAATAAAATTGAAGAGTGATTGATTGAATGAAATCGATCATTCAATCAACACATCAAGTCACATCACTACGATCTTGCTCTGACAACATTTTAAAAAAATAAGAGCATTTTTAGCTGTCAGTTTAGTCCACCTAATAAAAAATCAGACTTTAAAAGTAAGTCTTACAACTTTATAATAGAATCATGTAAGGTCTAAAGTCCATTATCTTCTCTGCACGATCCGCTTGGTGGTTAGTGTGTGTCGGCGCCTCCCGGCTGGTGTGCACTTGCAGTTGAGAACCTAGACAAAGACTACCCCAAGAGCGCTCTTGAAGGCTACTTACAAGTGCTGATTGGTCTTCAATCCATGGCCCCGTGATTGAAAATAACTTTTTGTATACAATCACTTTACAATTTCACCTTCAATATTTAACAGCGACAATAATTAGAATATCCTTGGTGACACCTGACCAGAGATAAAAAACAACATAGAAATAGTAGTGCGGGGGTCCGCCTATAGAATCAGTGTTGCCGGCCTCGGCGTTTTCTTTCGTTCTAAACATATGACATTTATGAAAATCCTACTATCCTATTCCAATATTGTAAATGTGAAAGTTTGTGAAGATGTTCGGATGTTTGTAACTCAATCACGCAATTACGGCTAAAAGGATTCAGATGAAATTTGGTATGGAGATAGTTTGAGTCCCGGGAAAGGATATAGAATACTTTTCACCCTGGAAAATACTCATTCCATGTGGAAATAGTCGTGAGAAAAACTATTATATAAATACGTTAAAAAAATGAAAGATTTCGAAAATATTGGTCGCCATCATAATTTTCAAACTAGGAATAAACATAAATTGTCATTTCCACGAAAGAGCGTCTCGACCAAAATTCTGTAACTTTTTTCTTATAGGTAACTTTACAGACATTCTAAAATAACACGTATTTATATTCCATGACAACAACCGAGGTGCTAATGAAAATCTCACCCGCCGAGGGAATTTTAATTTCAGAATTTTCCCCGAGCCGGCGACGTGTCTTTGGAAATGTGAGATTTTTGACTCTTTTAATAAACAAGATTATTATTAAGGTGACTGAGGAAAATATTTGTGCATTATAGTTTGTACTTCTTTTTTATCACTTTTACTTTTTGTTTTCTCTGTGAAAAATAGAAGTAAATCTATTTTAGCACAAATAAACATAACATAAAAATAAAACAAAATTTTGAACAAATATAGTAGTAATATAATCGTGAAAACACAAACTAAGCGCTACAAAAGAAAGCGATAATGCTTAAGCAAAATGCTAGCCACATGTGACCAGCGGAAAAAGCAGAAAAAGAAGATTGTTTAAAGACATGTACCCGTATGCCTAGGCGGTAACGGTGGAGGGGAGGCGCTGGATGCGGGCGGCACAAGACCGGGATGCTTGGAAAACCATGAGGGAGGCCTATGCCTGCAGTGGGGGCAAATAGCTGATGATGATGAACACAACAATGGACGCTACAAACAGGAATTACTAGCCAACGTGCACCAGGGATCCCCAAAGGAGACATCGCATCGTACGGAACCCGCGGCGAAAGTCTCATTGAGCCAAAATCGATTATGGAGCTTGCAGTTTAATCGATCTGAGTTCGAACGGGCTATGTGAGCGGCATGGCGCAGAAGACCCGGTCAACGGAGTGGAGACTTGAAAGACGGTCAGTGGTTGCTGCAAAAACAGTCTTATCAGGGCCGCGATAAGACCGCTTTTTGTTCTTTTAGAATAAGAAACTAGCCGAAAGAATGAAAAAACCCGAAATCAGCGTGCGTGCATGCAACGACTAATGAATGTTTATGAGGTGAAGGAGGACAGTGAAGGCAAACCCCGGTCTCTGCCTACCCCTCCAGGATACAGGAGTGAGTTTATGTAATGTACTAAGAAACTTTTGTATTAAATTGTTTTTGCCTTCTTGGGGGCACGTTTTTCGGCAGAAATTCGCTGCTTTGACGATGATGGTGAAACTCGTTATGTTAAAGTACCTATTCAAAAATTTATATCCGGATTGCGTTTGTACTTAGCTATAAGTATTCCTCAGTAGTTGTGTCATAATTTAGTTTCTTAGTCGACTGTCAATAAACGCGGTACCCATCTTGCCCAGAACATTGTGTAAGACATGAAAAAATCCTTCAGTGGACATATGCACAACATCAGTCATCCTCCCTTTCGTATTTTAACTCGCTGTATATTTGCTGAGTATCTATCATTAAATTTAAGGCGATATGGAATCCTCGGTACGTGAGTCTGACTTGCTCTTGGCCGGTTTTTTTTCATTCAAAACAACTCCTCAATCAACACGAAATCTGAACTCGGCGTAGCGACTACGAAAACCCGTAGCAAGTGCTACGCGCCCGTATCACGGCCGATGCGTAATCGTAGCATCCAACGCATGTTTTTAACCTTCGTAATCGTTATAACCCATGGTATTTGACTCAAAATTTTGTTGGGGTTGGAGGAAAATCGTATTTTGATGCCTTAAATACGTATAAATTTATATTTTTCTGGAAAATATAACTACAACCCATAAAATATTTTTTGCGGGTTACACGTACGCAAGTATACAGATTGGAAAAAAAATACACACGTATTCTCCTTTAATCACAAATAAAGTTTATAAATGGCTGCCCTCCAAAGATGTGTGTGCTTTAAGAGTTGCCAAATGAACAAAAAGTTCCAACTTTTTTAGATATACACAAATTACATAATGGGTGGAATTTTTAGCCTCTAAATAGGTTTTCAAAATAAGATCATGTTGTTAAAATATAGGCACAAACATACCTGGCCCAGTGACGGCGTCACTTTTGTCACCCAAATTTAGAAATAAAATTTTCTTTTCATACTTTTTCTAATACAATATTTGTTACGTACTTACAAGAAATAACATTTGCACGCACTATGTCTTTATACTGTATCTCCACATACTTAGTTTATTTTTGCGTCAAAGGTGAAAGATGTTTCAACATTTTCTAGTTATTATAGTATACTTTTCTGTATTAGTTTTAGTTCCCGACAGAATAAATAATTATACTTTACACTTAGCGAAATTCTTACACTGCACTTAAAATAAATTTCCGTAAACATCTGTAAAATCGATGGTTTCTCTCTATTTTAAAGTACATATAAATTTTATTTATAAAAATTTGAGAAGGTTATTAAGGATTTAAAGTTAAATAAATAAACGTTTTCAAAACGAGTACGTATACTTAGCCCTAAAATTATACAAATTAGGTCTGGCAACAGGCAAATTCCCCGCTTTTAAGGAAATTTTTGAAATTTTGAGCAATGGGGTGATGGTATGAATTTAATGTATTAGTGTGGGTGCAGCTAGAGTATACGTGTACGATCTAGCATGCTACAAACCATTTCTATGCTATGCTGCATCTGTATTTTTTGTTTTGAAATCTGGATGTAGTGACTAGAATTGAGAAAGGAATATTGCGTTGGTTTGGACATGTGGAGAGGATGAAGGAAGAAAGATTGACAAAACAAATATATCGAGCGAATGTGGATGGAAGCGCCGGTAAGGGACGACCCAGACGGACATATTTCAACCAAACAGGGGATGTATTAGCAAAGGGCAAGATGAAAAGTACCCGAAACCGGTGTGCGTGCATGCAACGACTAATGAATGTTTAGGAAGCGAAAGTGATCTGTCAGGATCGTAGCAAGTGGTAGTCCCTCGTCTCTGCCTACCGCTCTGGGATACAGGCGTGAGTTAATGTTATATTATGTTTTCAAATCTGTGGGTAAGTATTTTATTATTCGTATTTTTGACAACTTCTAATTGTTTAAATGCAAATAATCAAGCAACTCTGGAAATTAACCCCTTGGTGATTTAGATAAAGTGAAAAATGTTCTGGTATCAAGATGTTATAATCAATTTCACATTAAAATCAGATTGCAAAAACAGGACGTTCTGTTTTTGTTCACTTCGTATTCAAGGCTAGGTTCACTACGAAACTAGTTCTATCACTCACATATACACTGGATAAGGGATAAGTCGAAGCGATTGGAAATTTATGCACGCTTTTGTGTTGAAATAAACAAATAACTTCCATACAATACAATTACTTGTCCTGGTCCCAAACTAGGATACCCTATGCTGTGGTGACCAGCTAATGACATCCATCACAAATATAGAAAATACACCCAGACTGAGCCCATTTATACGAATAAAGTACGGCGACCTCCAGAGGGAATCAAAACCACGACTTCGGTTATTTGTGTACATTTGTAAATATACCTACATTTTATATTTTCACACAAAACTCATATGATAAATTATGACGGAACCTATTAACAGACATCTTACGAGCAAGATAAACACTTTCCAGACTTTTTGGGTGTCACCGCATTATCAAGCATCAATTTATGATATGAAGTAGCTGAATCTAGCAGTTCTGGCGTTTCATAAAACTACAATTCATAGGTTTATTATGATAATCCGATTCCAAAATCCGACAAGCCGATTGGCACAATTAGTTTTCCCAGCTGTTAATTTGTTTCGGCTTTGCAATGTACAACAAATTTTCATATTAAACCATGAATCTATGAAATGGGGCCCAAAGCTCACTAGCTCTCAGCTTCGGGATAAGGCTCCGTACACAAAACTGCGAACCGGCGCGACGCGGATTCGCAACGTAGAAAACTGCGACACGAATTGCTGCGATGCGATTTCGTGCGGCAAGGTATCTCCCATCCTCGATTTGGGTGACCATTCCTTCGACGACCGTCAACCGTACTGAACGTATTTTCTAAACTAGGTCGTGACATGGATCGTAAAAAGAAGTGCTCACTTCTGTTATTGCTAAGAAGGCACAGTAAAAAGAAACAAAGAATACCTACAAATACAAATATGTTTATTGAGAAATGCAATTTGCCACAGTGAATTTTGAAGCCCTTGCTCTCCAACTAGGAAAACCTGCGCGTCTCATCTTAACTGTTTCAATAGAATGTAAATTATTGGTAAACAGTGTACCAGTGTACCAGACAAAAAGTAAGATTTTTAGAAAAAATAATATTTTAGTTTCATCCATTTATTACTGTTATGAACACCGATGCGAATCAAATCGCAAGTTCTTGCAATGCGTCGCGCGAGCTCGCTGATTTTTACGAACCGACGTCGCATCGCAGTTTTGTGTACGGGTCCTAACTACCTAACGGTTGGCTAGGCGTAAAGAGTAGAGCTCTTTTTAAGATCGCATGTCTGGCCAAATGCTTATCGTCTTATCCTTTACCGTACCAAGGAGTGAAGGGCCTTGGTGTGATAGACGAGTGGACGTCTATGCCCACACAGGCCCAAGGCCTCGGCCATCCTAATCCAGCAGCTGCCAGCAATCTACCTAAGATCGTCGGTCCAGTGAGTTAGTGGGCGACCAACGCTTCGTAATCTCTCTCGAGAACCTCCGCCACAGTATTTTAGCGATATTGTGAGGACCGACTTGGCGATAAATAAAATAAGAACCATTGAGTGTTAGAGATGAAATGGATGAAAAATTTACACGCGACATTAGGAATTTAACTAGCCCAGCGCAGCGAGTCCACGGGTGCGCTCGGCGGAAATCTTGCGGGGCGCGGTATGCAGAGGACACGTAGATATAATTCCTTGCAGTTGACAAGGACATGACTTCGCTGATGGCTGACGAAAGCGATGATGAAGTAGGTAGCTACATTGTCAAGTATCGCCGAATGTAGGAGTTTCGGCAGGACTACCTCACTAGCTCTCGGCCTTGCAATAACTGCTCGTACTCGTAGCTATGGTTTAGCCAGGCGTAACGGGTAGAGTTGTTTATCGTCTCTCGGCATGGGTATTTAAGCTAAACTTTTCTTTGTATCAGAGCGCTTCGTATTGTTATTTGGATTGGTATGCAGACATGTAGTTAGGAACTGATGTATTATTGTTTAAGTATATTTGAGAAAACATGGTTAGAGTGAAAAAAAAAAAACGGTACCCTTTTCACTATTACAATTTCGGCCCAAAGGCAGTGGTTAACATTGTACATTGACATTGAACATACAGAATGTAGTTTGTTTAAATGGGAATCAAAATTTTTATTTTCATTTTGGTTTTGGTAGGCTAGTAGCGTAGGTTCTTATACTTATGTATGGAAGTGATGAATCAGTTAGTATAATTTGCGATTTCAGCTTATGCCTTGGACAGGTTCCACACTCAGGTCTCCAGTAAACAGTGCATGTGTCTGTGGGGCCAAATTCATTCCGATCCAGGCGCAGGGAACGGGAACTTAAGTGATTTCGGCATTGACTGATGCCTTGCCCAGGAGATGCTCTTTACTTAACTAAGCAAATTGCTTGTTCAATTCAATCGGATCATAGAGACGTACTTAGTTTTCAATTTGCAGCTACATGGACGTGACATTTGTTCAGAAAGTGTTTTGAAGACTCGGAGTCCTTTAATGACTTTGTATATTTTTCCTTTAGTTGATTTTCTTGCTCATGCCCCTAACTACCTATATTAAATATTATCTTACAATATTTCCAAAGCCATCTCATCCCAACCACGAGGGGGGCCTGTGTCCTGCAGTGGGCGTCAAATGGCTGATAATGATGATGATAATTTACAAAGCCAAAAAAAAAAAAAAAACTAAGCTATACCTAAACCTATTTTCTAATTTAAATAAAATATCTGAGCCAAATCGCTATCAGCCGGTAGAGCACCTTGCACTAGGCTTAGACTTCGGCCAAAGTAGGCACCAGCCCTCGGGTCTCCGGGGCATCAACCAGGCGTTACGAGATCTCCTTAAACAGAAGTGGCGCCTCCGGACCCCATGGCGCCAGAGTCTCTACCCCGAACGGCACAAATATGTAGCCCACATTTGCGCCTCTCATTGGACTCTGCATTAGATGCCGCCGCGCCCACATGGCAGTTTATCTAATCTACGCACGTTGCGTCCCAGACCAGTGACCGCCCATTCTTCCATGGAATGAGCGTCATACCGTCGGGTCTCTTGCCATCGTCGTGTGCTATCCCACTCGGCTCAAGGACTGCAGGCACGCTTGCGCTGGCAAGGGCCCGACGGATTACGTCATTCGGAGCAGCGTGTCTAGACAGGCGTCCAGCGCTGCGGCGGCAAGCCAGGCCATGGTGTACTAACATATTTTCTAATATTCATTCTGTTACCACCGCATTACCCATTTATTCTTTCTATTTCTTTCTTGTCAAATACGGAGCCCTAAAAATGAAGTAAGAGTATGAGAGAGTAAGACAAATGTTTGGTTGGTTGTTAAATTTAATCGGATGTACTCAATATTAATAAGTCTAGGTTAGGACTTTAGGAAATGAAATGCCTAGATTTTGTTAGATTTTTTCATAAATGATCAACAGAGAATAACTTTTAGAAATTTCCGAAGACGGCATTATATGACATGATAAATAAATAAATGATCAACTGTATACGGTGTCTTATAACATGATCTTTAATAAGCATCCTATATACGTCTCACTGTAGGGCACAGGCATTCTCTCAGAGAGAGAGAGAGAGAGAGTATGTGCTTAATCATCACGCGTGCCTGCCGCGGATTGGTGATTTCAAGCGCTGAGGTATGTGAATAGCTCCGACACTCAGGTTTCCTCACGATGTTTTCCTTCACGGTTAACGAGTGGTATTGCTACTATAACTTCACAAATGTATATAACTTACAATCCAAAGTCATAGGTACATGCCTGTACTGGGAATCGAACTTGGGTCTTCCATTTCCGACTCCAATGTTCTACCCACTAGGCTACCACCGCTTTATTTGGTCATTATTTTGTTCATTATTCTTTATTTTGTTATATTTATTGAGTATAATATAGATAACAATGAGGAATTTTAAATTAAGAACTATTAGGCGGATTAACTGTATCCTGAACTCTTGGTCACTATCTGACCTGATGGTAAGTGAACATGACGCATAAGATCTTACGTGCTTCCTCATTCAGTATAGCCTTACGAGACAAAACATCGAGACGTTTTGTAAGCACATCTAATGGACGCGGACCACGTCGTCCCATCTATTGTTACACACGCTCTAATAATTTTTGAATAAAAGTTGTGTAGCTCCCTTATTTTTTCTTTCTGCTCTCTTTACTACCTTAAATTAATATTACAATAATCACGCCGAAACTCCACGAATCGCTTGGCGGCTTCAGCGACTATTTGTTGGGTACCAGTGACACTCCACCCGTTTGAAACCATCAGAGAAGACAAATCCTCCGGATGCGAGTAGCTTCAACCTCCCGACGAAATAACTACCCAATGACCCCAGCACGAAGTATTTTTTCACTCTAAAAAATGTCGACACCTCTTCTCTAACCACAATTAGGTATACAATCGAAACTGGCGGCCCTCAACCAAAGCGCATCTTTTTTTTTTCAAGAAGGAGGTAACCCTCGGACCTTCGTCAGCTGTCGCCAGCCAGCCCTGCCCCCGACAACGTTCGAAATTTAATTTGCCGCCGCGTAACTTTTCGTATTACGAATAATTCAATGTTGTTGATTTAGTGCTGTATTAAAAAAAAAGTGATTTTTGAACGTTGCCGTCGAGTCTCTTTCGTCGCGGCCTTTTGAATTTTATATACCTTCATTTTATCTCATATTTCGCTACATTTTATTGCCTCGGGATTAATGGTCCTGAAATATTAAAGGGCACTATGTGGGTGAAGCTAATAAATTGAATGGAATGACGTAGCTAGCTAGGTATACTTCCTACGGGCACAAATCTCAGTAAGTAAAACTGGGTATAATGCCGAACTTGAACGAAAATCCGCAAAATCGGAGTGAATTTACTATGTGCATGTTTGCTGCATTGCATTGTTTATTATTATTTGTCAATTTGACTAAACTAAAGTCAGAAGAATTCGAAGTTATATTATTTTTATTTGGTCATGTTATTTGTCAGGCATTATATGTGTCACTGACCTCCATGTTGCCAATAGTCTAGACGAGCTTTAGGCTACATCCCAAAGAGGCAATATGCTCACTAAGATGTAGTCTACAGCTTTTTCAGACTGCTTGCAATTTGATTTCCGCTACTTCGGCGCTTCTAGCCATTTTATGTCTACACTTTTATTTCTTTCCGTGCATCAACTACCGACACAAAAAGTCTAAATTATAAACACATGTAATAGGATAAATTTTTTTGTGTTTTATTACTCATCATCAGTGTATTATTACTTTGTATTATAGTATTATTTCCTACGCCATTTAGTGAATGAAAATGTACAAAAGACGGACTTAGCGAGCACCACTGGTCGCAGGTCTTGCGGTCTTTTCGAACTTCTTCGCTCTACAGCACGCTTTTCCTGATTCTCGAGGCCGATCTCAAAGCCCGCCGTGTCATGCTTGACGCCTGTTTGTATCTATGTAGCTTTGTGCATTCTTCGTTTAGCTTCGGATGTTAACCGTCGAGAAAATCTTAAGACTCCAAGTCGCTTACGTGACACCGGAGTACAAATTCCGTGCCTTGTCGAGGTGCATTAGATTCGCAGTACGGCAATTTAAACTGAAATACTTCTATCCACAACTCGCCCTCGCCCTTTACTACACAGCAAGGAGACTTGGAAAAAAAGCTCGTCGCAGGTGAATGGAGAACTTGCACAAAAAATTGTTTTTATCTACACTAATGTTGTAACATTCTACTTATGTTTTCAATACTTGACTTATAATTACTACTGTTATAGCGCAGACAACAAAACACTCAATTTAAGCAATTTCACATGATGGTATAATATTCACATCGATATCGTAAAATCTCATTATAACATCAATAAAACGCGACCAACTTGATTGCAGGGCCAATCAGGTTGGTCGCGTTTTATTGAAGCGCGCAGCTGCGCTCTCATTGGTTAAATTTTAATGGCGGCAAAATCACTGTGATTATACACGTACGCGTGACTTAAATAAACTATTGTCAGCTTTTACTCTTGTTGTTTGATTAATTGCATTAGTGAAGATAAAGTAGTGTATGCAACTGCATATAACACGGGTATTAAAACACTCGTTACTATTATGAAGCTCGCTGCGCTCGTTTCATAAACTCACACTCGTGTTTTAATACCCTTCATTATATGACAGTTGCATAAACTACTATAATAGAATCGAAGAGACCGTGTTAAAAGATAAACAAATGTGGTATTTTTTTTCTCTGCGTCTAATACTTTGCATGATATAACCCGTCGAAATCATTCCAGTCACGTGGTACAAAAACGTGCCATACACAACGGGCTCAAACTATGACGTCAAACCTTGCACGTAACCCCTTAGAAAGTGGGTGTGTAGGAGTTTATCAATGTTTGAGTCACCTCGTAAAATTATGTTCTTATGCAAAAACTCTTATTTAACCTTTAAGAAAGTAATGAAAAAACTAACTAGAGTAACTTGATTTTTCGCATTTTTTGATCACCCGAAAACACCGAAAAAGATATTAATCTGGTTTAAATTTTTAATTTTTTTTTGTTTTTTTTTGTGTCTTCTATGGTATAAAAGCAATGGCACTCCAACTGAAGTTTGACGCAAGTTTCCCGTCATATTCGTAGGGGATTTAGTTACACCTACAACTCCGGATACGTCCCCCTCTACCAAACAGCAACGAAACTGAAATAAGAAAACGCATCCTCGGTGCAACTCTGGGAGCGGAAAAATTGAGGTAATGTTACAAAGTAAATAAGGAACCGTCTACAAAGTAAATACCAGAGAAATACAGCAGTACGTGCAATCGGTTTAGATTAGTTGACTGGAAGCAGTGAAAGGGTAGGGGTGCGTCATGGATGCTAATCATCATCATAAGCAGCCTATATACGTCCCACTGTAGGGCACAGGCCTTCTCTCAGAGAGAGGGCATGGGCTTAATCACCACGCGTGCCCACCGCGAATTGGCGATTTCAAGCGCTGAGGTATGCGAATAGCTCAGACACTCAGGTTTCCTCACGATGTTTTCCTTCACGGTTAGCAAGTGGTACTGCTACTGGGAATGGAACCTGGGTCTCTCGGTTCCGAGTCCAATGTTCTACCCACTAGGCTACCACCGTTTATTTTTTGGAAATTATATTTAGATACGATGAAAAAAAGGGGAAAAAAGGAAAAAAATAGTCGGACTGGAGACAGCCTTGAACTGTCTGATGCTAATAATAGTGACGAATATCTAAGCAGCCAAATCTGATGTTTCGATGTTTGTATGTTTGTTACTCAATCACGCAATAACGGCTGAACGGATTTACATGAAACTTGGCGTACAGATAGAAAAAGACTTGAATTGAGACGTAGCATACTTGATATCCCGGTAATGCGTTCCCGTGGGATAATATTATATTGCGTTGTCTGTCATCGTCGGCCACGGTACTCTTTTTAAACAGTAAATTCAGCTAGAAGTTGACCTTTCGGCGATTTTAAGCATGCAACAGTCTTGTGAGTAGGGGTAATGCTCGCAGTTGTTAGTAACAAAGCAAAAGAGGAAAATGTCTCGTGGAGTTTAGAAGGTGTCCCTCTTCTAGCCATGTTTCAGACAAATTTCACACTGCTTACAATGGTTAGAATTAGTTTTAAGCATTGATTTAGGTGTCTTCAAAAAGCGGTGGTAGCCTAGCGGGTAGAACATTGGACTCGGAAGCGAGAGACCCAGGTTCGATTCCCAGTGCGGGCGTGTACCTATGACTTTGTTTTCTAAGTTATGTACACTTGTGAAGTTATAGTAGCAATCATCATCATCATCATCATCATCATCAGCCATTTGACGCCCACTGCAGGACATAGGCCTCCCTCATGGTTTTCCTGACCACGCTTGGCAGGTTGGCGATCGCAGTATGCGGTTGGAATCTCAGGAAGACGCTGCTGCCCGTCTCCTGATAATGTCGGTATAGTAGCAATACCACTCGCTAACTGTGAAGAAAAACATCGTGAAGAAATCTGAGTGCCTGAGCTATTCACATACGTCAGCGCCTGAAATCGCCAATCCGCGGTGGGCACGCGTGGTGATTAAGCCCATACTCTCTCTCTCTGAGAGAAGGCCTGTGCCCTGCAGTGGGACGTATATAGGCTGCTTATATGATATGTGACCTCTTCGGGTTTTTAGCCGTTAAATAGACATTAGAGCCGTATAATACTAGCCAGTACAACGACCGTTAGTCACAAATAAAATTTTAATATTTATTGGCGAGAAAAAAAGTGCGCCTGTTTTTCTTTCACTATCTCTCTGTACAAAAATGAGTGGCCAAGAACTGGCCGTCGTTCGGTGGGCAGGCTGCCTACCCGATGGGTCGATCATATTAAGAAGGCGGCAGGAGAGCAATGGACGAGTCTGGCCCGGAACCGGGGAGGTTGGCGTGGCGATAAAGAGGCCTTTGCTCGACAGCGGGCGTAGCCTTAGCTTTGTATAAATAGTACAAAAATAATGAGATAAGGCAATTCGAAAATATCTATGCGCGTGGTCATCACGCGCCTCCAAAACACTTTGATTTCTTTCAGTGCATCGAGTACAAACACTTCAGTATTGTTATAATTGATATTCCTTCTGAAAAAATGTTGCATGTAAATTCAATTGATTTTTTTCCGAAGGTAGCGTCTGACTTATAAATAATGCCTAGATTTTTTTAAAAAGCAAATAAAAGCCGACTTTGAAACACTAAAGCACAAAAAATATTGAAATAATTTAATGGAATATGACCTTTAAATTTTGAGTAGGTACATATATGTAGTACTACACAGGTACACAAATCTGTTTATAAGCATTTCAGCGGGAACTTTTTATAAATCGTACAGTTATACCTTAGTTAATAGCATCTGAGAGAGGCATTACATGTCATAATTTTAATAAACAAGACAAGTCAATAAATAATAACGGTCAATTGATACAAACAACACGAATAACCGATGAGAATTTCATAGATGATGTTTGCTGCGAGTTTTTCTACATAATTTTTATCGTTGCAAAATACCGACAAAGAGAACCGATTACCTCCTGTCAGCCTCCCAACCATAATCAACCTATTACTTTTCATTCAGCGAACGTATTGGGACTGAAAACAGAATTTCAGTTCATCAGTATGAAGGGATTACGCACACGTACTATGGCCCGTTGGGCTATTCTCATCTGACCCTAGTTTAATTTAATTTATTTGTCTTTTTTTTGGGATCATTTTGTTTTTTGGTAGAGTAGAACGCTTACCTCTCATTGAGAGGTCCTGGGTTCTATACTGGGATATACCAATGACATTGGTTTTGGGTAAATGCCAGGTACAAACTTATTTCAATCCCCTTTCACATGATCTCAATTATTAACGTGCGCTAAGTTTAAATCTTGCCTGTTAAAAAGGGAAACCCTTTACCACAGGCCACTTAAACTGCATTTCAGGAGTCTTTAAGTAATACTGTTCTTAGAAATAATACCAATATCGTGCAGAATTAACGGTTAAACCGACATTTAAGCTTTGCTCTAAAATACTCAAACATAAATATAATAGACACATTTTGTTTAATATTTTGCAATTTTTTAGGGTTCCGTACCCAAAGGGTAATTGAAATTTTCACAGATGATGTATTTCTATTGCCGCCATAAAAGCAGAATAAAATAAATATTTAAGGGTTGCTCCCATACAACAAACATTGTTTTTTTGCCGTTTTCTGCTCGATATTAATAAAGGCAACTGGTAGACGCTTGAAATATTCAAATGTTGTATAGAAAATGGTTGTATAGAACTGTACGAGTTTTATAATTATTTATTCACACGACTTTATCGCGATATGCGGCTCGCGGCAAACAAGGCGGGGCCATGTAAGGCCATGTGTCTGGCTAAGTGAAACGATAATGTGTTCTGGACTACATGTGATATATTCTGCAAATTAAACAAAGATTACATTGGAATATATAGGTAGCCTCTTAGAGTTAAGGATACATTTTGAAATACTATGCCTTTACTCGTAATAAGGCATGGCAATTACGAACTTTTCATTAGTTTTAAACTTTATTTCTACGTGATAAGTTTCAATTTGAAGTGGGACCTATTGTCCCATGCCCGGATAAAATAGCTATAAGGCTGATCTAATTTCGGTGAATAAAGAAGCTTTGCGATTGTCATATAAAGCTCTTAGATGAGGTGATTCCCGACGATAATTTGCGATAGCTATTAGTATGGAATCTGACAGTTGAACGATTGGCATCGCTCAGGAGTGGGTGCGCGTAATGTAGGAGCTGATCCAAAACGCGAGGAACGCGGCGCAAACAGAACGCGGCTTGGAGAAAACGCTACGTAAAGGGAATGAAACAAGTAGGTTGTAGAAACTAACTGTTTTGGTAAATAAAGTTATTGATGGCAATCATGGAATCTTACCATATAGGTAGCATTAAAATGTGAAAATTAGTTTGCTAAATTCCGCCAAAATAACTTTCACATTAGCTAAGTAATTTTCACGTTTCTATTATGGATTTCCGCAAAGTGACGCTGATTCCGTACAATATATAGGCAGCAACTGATGTTTAAGATGATTTGAGAAAAGATGGTCCGAGTGGAGTTTTTTTTTTCGCTGCCCGACCCGAATCGACCCGAAGGCAGCGGCTAACAATATTGATATTCAACAAACAGAAAGTAAATTCTTTACGATGAAAAAATTGTTGTTTTCTGATTTCTTATTTGAAGGGAACGTATCATGCCGGTAATGATGTAAAAGGAATAGCCCGCCCGTTTCAGTGTGAAATTAAAGGTTTTAACCAGTTCTTCGCTAAAGCTTGTTGCGAGAAAAAAGATGGAATTTGTTTGGGTCCATGAATTTGATGGTGCCGTGATTTGATTTTGAAAACGCTCAAATGGTTTACAATATTTTGTAAGAGGCGAACGTTACAATGCTTTATTATAATATTGTTCAGGGTGATTCAGAAAAATTTTATATGGTAGCTTCAATAGAAGCTTTTCATAATTTATGGGTGAAATAATTAATAAGATTTCACTTCCGATTTCTACTCTTTTTAACCGAATTCAAAAAAGGAGGAGGTTTTTAATTCATCCGTAACTTTTAACGTATGTTCACGTTCAGCGTAATTCTTTATCATGTCGTCAACCGATTTCATTAAATATTTTTGTTAGTCAGGGGATGGTCCCATTTAAATTTGGTTATTATCGCTAACGGTGAAGGAAAACATCGCGATGAAACCTGAGTGTCTGAGGTGTTCACACACCTCAGCGCTTGAAATTGCCAATCCGCGGCGGGCACGCGCGGTGATAAAGCCCGTACTCTCGTTCTGAAAGAGGACCTGTGACGTGCAGTGGGGCGTATATAGGCAAAATAAAAAAATATCTGTTGATGAGATCCGTTAGAAAATCAAAAAACTCTTTTTTTAGTGCGTTTTTCTCTTTCTTATTAAAAAAGTAGCAGTCTGTGTATAGCCTTTGCAATAAAATCGATCGTATTTATATTATGTAGCCTATAAACGTCCCACTGCAGGAAACGATGATTGTGCCCTGCAGTGGGGCGATCGTATATAAATAATTTTAAACGAATTCCGAGTGGGTGAGTAGGAAGCGCCCAATAATTAGTAGTGTGTACAATCAAGGTTCAAGCCAGTGGCTTTATTATGTACATCTGACTTGGAACATACAGCTTAAATATTTAGTTAATTATACAATAATTAACGACAAGACTTGATTTCTATACATATAACAGTTCTATATATTGATTCCCGTTTGTGTACATTACGTTTCACTTGGCAGTGTTATTATCTAAACTATGTTTGTTTATCTCGCTCTAAAAACCGCAGTGAATTTTCAAAGAATGATGAGCCATAACATACCCACCCTTGTAGCTACTTGGGACTTAGAACATTAGAAAGTTTCTTGAACTTTTTTTTATATCACGGCAATTTTGTAGCTGAAGAAAACAGTTATTTGCCTTTAAAATATGGCGATATCCTCTCTGAATTTAACCCTTCGTCGTAGACCAGCGCGCTTTGATGCAAATAACGAAGTAACCGTAACTTTTTTCTCAAATTTATTTGTTCGTTAATTTGCTTGTTTCAAACACCTCTTTTAGTTACACCTAGTCTATAATGCTATAAGGGTGGGCACAGGGTCCATACAAAAGTACCCATAGTTCTTTGTCCTGCAAATCCCGCAACAAGCTCGAATTATGTACTAAGTTAGCGCCATGTTTGAGGGTGAGACAGCAAAGTGAATTAGGGTAGGTGAAAATTCGACACTTGCTTTTGTCTACATGGAAACAAACGGTTGATAAAAATTAAAAACATGGAAACAATAATGTCTATCGGTGGTAGCCTAGTAGGTAGAACATTGGACTCGGAAGCGGAAGCCCCAGGTTCGATTCCTAGAGCGGGCATGTACTATGACTTTGTTTTCTAAGTTATGTACATTTGTGAAGTTATATTAGCAATACCACTCGCTAACTGTGAAGGAAAACATCGTGAGGAAACCTGAGTGTCTGAGCTATTCGTGATATAAGTGATTAAGCCCATACTCTCTTCCTCCTTCTCTCAGAAGGCCTGTGCCCTACAGTGGGACGTATATAGGCTGCTTATATAATGTCTATCAATTTGTTTACTCGTCCTAGGCCATTCATTCGTCTCATTTATTCAGGAAAATATCAAAACTATTATCAATTTCAACGCAGCGTAGGACACCTGCCAGCTCGCTGGACCAACGATATAAGGCAGATTGCTAGCAGCGGCTGGATGAGGCAGGCCGTGTGCCTTGGGGAGGCCTCTCATTTATTAGAGGCTTATTTAAAAAAAAATAACTATTTGTAAGGCGGGAAGGCTAGACTGCCCACGAAAACCTACGATAATGGCCGGTTTCACATTCAACGGTAACGACACGACATCTTTGGACTAGTCATCATCATCATCATCATTCAGCCACAAGAGGTCCACTGCTGGACATAGGCCTCCTCCATGGATTTCCAAAAAGACCGATTGGAAGCGGCCTGCAACCAGCGCCTTCCTGCCACTTGGATGAGGTCATCTGTCCATCTTTGGACTAGTATTCAAACAGAATTCCCACACAATTCTATTAAACCGCCAGTCCGATCACGTCGTGTCGTTAGGGTTACCGTCCAATGAGAAACTGGCCACAAGTGTGTTTAGACGTTACTTTTTTCTCTGACTTTTCTCACGTAAAACTTTACCGATTACGTATTGATAAAGGTTTAAAATTAATGATACCACATAACTATTCAGACTTTCACTACTAAGGCCGACTTACTTCACATCTTAAATACATATTTAAATGGAATTGAATTAAATGGGTTAAATTCGCTGGATTCGGGCGGCACAAAACCGGGCAGCTTGGAAAACCACGAGGGAGGCCTTATGTCCTGCAGTGGACGTCAAATGGCTGATGATGATGATGAAATGGCTATTTACATTGAGTTCACTTACTTGGCTAAACTTACTTAGACCATATTGGAAAAACTTATGCGAGTCCGACCTGGTCCATCTCTTACATATATCAGCATTTACCGTTACATATATTCAGCAGCAAGCGGTACAGAGAGGGAGGAACTTAATTAAATTGATAGCGAGGCGACACCGCCCTGTAGCCGACATACAACGAGGATGGGTTTAGGTAGACGTCCGTGCTGCATCCATTGCGGGAACCCTGATCCATTGACTTAACAAACAGGCCCTAGAGTCTAATTTGAATGTTTGGAATAATCAAAAAGTGAAAAACAAAATAGATGTCGAAAAAGAAATGTAACTCTCCCTAGCGATTTGCAAGCGATTTGAAAGCGATGCTATTGCGCAGCGAGCTCGCCGTGTTTGCCTAGCGATTGCGCCGCGAGCTCGCCGCGACGATGCCGCGAAGACGCTGCGCCGTGGCGGCAAGCTCGCCGCTGTTTCGACGCTCAGTAGCAATTGATCTGACGTGAAAACACTACTGCTGGCTTTGTTACTTCGAAGACGCAGAAAACGAAAGCAGATACAAGTCAACGACGAATCTGGAAGGGTTCACTATCAATCGACTGGGAGAGAGCGACTACTACGCATTCCACGTAACGGAACGATTTTGAATTGTAGTTATAAATAACTTTGTCGCCGTCGTCGCGGCGTGCTCGCCGCGCTATTGAATCGCTTTCAAATCGCTAGTGTGATAGGGCTAAACAAATAGTAAGATGTGATAAATTCAATAAAAGTGAAAGTGAAATTGAAATAGTAGTTTATGCAACTGTCATATAATGAAGGGTATTAAAGCACGAGTGTGAGTTTATGAAACGAGCGCAGCGAGTAACGAGTGTTTTAATACCCGTGTTATATGCAGTTGCATACATTACTTTATCTTCACTAATGCAATTAAAAATTAAATTCACGCGTACGTGTATAATCACAATGATTTTGCCGCCATTAAAATTTAACCAATGAGAGCGCAGCTGCGCGCTTCAATAAAACGCGGCCAACCTGATTGGCCCTGCAATCAAGTTGGTCGCGTTTTATTGATGTTATAATGAGATTTTACGATATCGATGTGAATATTATACCATCATGTGAAATTGCTTAAATTGAGTGTTTTGTTGTCTGCGCTATAACAGTATTAATTATAAGTCAAGTATTGAAAACATAAGTAGAATGTTACAAAATTAGTGTAGATAAAACATTTATTTCCATTGTAACACAAATGACCATAATACAAAATAAAACAAAGTTATGGAGAGAAACGAAAACCCGAAAATAATAGTACCTAATACAATTATACCGAACAAAAGTGCCATAAGAGAAAAGGGCTGCAGTTCAGAAAAATGCTAGTAAGTAAAAATAAGTAAATATTCTATCAAAATAATGGCCCAAATGCCCACGTACTGTGTATGTGTGTGTTAGCGGAGCGGTAAGAACGCAGGATTTTCATTCGAGAGATCGTGGGTTCAATGTATCAATGACTTTGTTTTCCAAGTTAAGTACATTTGTGAAGTTATAGTAGCAATAGCACTCGCTAACTTTGAAGGAAGACAGCGTGAGGAAACCTGAGGTGTGCATATACCTCAGCGCTTGAAATTTGCCAATCCGCGGTCCTAACTCTCTCTCTGAGAGAAGGCCTGTGCCCTACAGTGGGGCGTATTTGGGCTGCATTATAAAAAATATACGAATAAATAAACGAGTAAATATCCGTTAAAATTCAGTTTCATTATGCCTAGTGCGCGTGTTAACCTCAGAAAATACTAAATATACGACTGCATTAATTTTTATGGAGTCGAGTGAAAGCATATTTTTTCTATGAATTTCATCAGGAAAACTTCCCATCAGCTTACAAAACGTGGGGGGCAGTGGATCGGGGTCGCTCGGTTCATTACAAAACCCTATTTGTAGCGATAACGAGAGCAGTGCCACACTCGACACCTTCACCGCTCCACCAAGGTTTTTCAACGAGATTCTTACACCTCGGTACAGTCGACAGCACATCAATTTTTACACGCGTGAACTCTACTCAGTTACGTTACGGGTGACTTTGCAACAAAAATTTGTAATGTGCTGTAGTTTTAGTTCGAAAAAATGTAAAGGTCGACCTGCTGTTGACTGTACGTTCTCCAATTTGTCCACTTTAACTACCACACATTGCGGGACATTCACGTTCTACTGTAACTGCCAAGTTAAACTAACTTCAAATAGAAAGAAAAATGGGGTTCATTCAGAAAAAAATATTCAATTTAACATTTGTGTTCATGAAGGAGTGGGGTTAATTAATAACTTTTAATAAAATGTATTTGCCATCGACATGCTAAGAAGAAGAACAGAATGTTTTTTTTACGTTAAAATTAATGGTTGATCCATTTCTGAAAAGTTAAATTTTAGTAGGTATTGAAAAAAATTGAGGCAGCTTTGTGTTTTTAAAATCGAGTGAAACTTTAAAAACAAGATTTTTCGCTTTGATGAGCCTAATATCTCTATTCACTTTGTTGTAATGATTGATGCGGGAAAGCTATGCGAATAGGTTGAAGTGTCGGACAGTACACGGCGCGAGTAATTGCAAAAGTTTCGAGTTTCAAAGGTTATTATTTCTTTTGTTGAAAGGCAATAACACTTTGACGTTATTTCAGAGGACGAAGGGCGGTGGTATCAAATTTTAGAGATCCTATAGATCAAACAACATGGTCGATACCTCTTCTAAGTCTATTTTGACCGAGTCGTGGGTTAAAGTATACAACGCGTTATTGAAATAAAAGTTTTGTCTTTATCGAATTACACTAGGTACTTTCAATAAATATATTCTTTTTGTTGCACTGACCCGTGCTGAGGACAATTTTTAAAAACCTATTTAGAGGTTAAAAATTCCACCCATGCCGGGACTTGAACTCACGACCTCTGGCTAACCGTGCCAGCGCTCTCCCAACTGAGCAAGTGCAGGCAAAATTTCGAGCCTCATATATTTTCGAAATGAGACCAGGTTATGCAAATAAATATCTTTAAGTTTGTATGTGCCTAACCTGGAAGGTCTCATTTATGATCATTTATGCCATTTGAAAGATGTCACCACTAGACCTAAAAGATGCCGTTGTCAGCTGATGTTTGTATTGTTTGATTGTTCGGTCTAACTCACTCTCTGAGAGATGGTCGAATCTACGATGTGACCGATGTGATGTATCTAAGCTGGTATATGACAATAGCATAACAGGCATTCTGGTCTTAAGGGAAAGTAAGATTACTTGCCTGAAACTAGAGAACGCAACGTCGTGTATAAAACAGCTACCTCCCGTCCTCAACCACTCAGTGAAACCATTTTTTCCCAACATCCACTCTAAGCCCGGGGCCTTACTCTAAAACTATTCTTTTAAGATACATAAATAACACTTTATTGTACGTTTTTTATGCAACCTATATACGACTGCAGACTGAAGAAATGGTTTTGATTGTTTGCGTTATTTCCATATGTACACATTGTAATGTGAAGTTATAAAAGCAATACACGTTGAAGGTAAATTTCGTGAGGAAGCCTGATTGTCTGAGGTGTTCACATACCTCAGCGATTGAAATTAAGCTAATGATCTGTATGTGAGAGTAAGCCTGTGCCCTGCAGTGGGACAAAAAGTAGTTGTCTAAAAAAAAATCACGATCACGAATACGCGTTATTGTGACAAGTTGTCTAGAATCCACAATAACGGCACGGCTTCTCGGCATCCGGCTGGCCAGATTTCTCTCGGAGGTCCGATCGCTCCAAGAACACGTCCGCGACTTGCGACTGATAGTTTCCACAGTGTAGTGTTATTCTACTCAAGCCGCGACTGTCGGCCGCGTCCGTCAGCCGCGTCCGATAATTTGTTTCCAGCTTAATGGATCGATTCCTACTAGAGGTTGTTTTTAGGTTATTATTTAATTATTAATCCATAATGTACCAGGCGGTCCACATGGCGGAAAACCGTTTGCTGTGGAAACGAGCGACCCATGATCGCGATCCTCAGTCATTTAAAGGGAACGACGAAGAAAAAAAAGATCTATTGATCAACAACATTTTAAAAATAAATAAAAACAAAAACAGCCATTACATACCAGTGTTAAACTTGTGATTATACCTGGAGCAATTACATAGATAGACAAAATATTTATTTGCGCTTTGAGACACTACAAATAATTAATTACCATAAAATTATAGATCTGTGACTAAAATTAATCATAACAATTAATGCAAAAATCACATACAAAGCAGTCGCTACAATATCCTTTAAAAACAACAAATGGCTGTCCACGACACAGGATCGGCCTAGTGTGGAAGCACGAGAGTCCATAGTAGCACTGTTTTTGCTCACGCTTGCTTGTAACTCGCTCGTCTCGATCTGTCAACCGGTGCTAACTATGAAGTGCGTGTTCTACCCGTCACCCACGACACAGGCTGCGCCTAGTGTGGGAGTCGCCATCGACCATAATTTATTGTAATCTTTTCTTATAAATAAACGTATTTTTATTATTATTTTTTAATGAAAATAGAATTCTCAAATTACATTCAGCTTGATCATTACAATTAATAAGAATAAAATTCTCCAATTACATTCTCCAATTCTCTAACAAGTAATGACAACCTGCCAAATGTGACTCGGACTCCTTTTAAAGGTCACAAACGAATTCAAGAGAACATATTTTTGCTAAAGTCTGTACGGAAACCTCGGTGCTCTAGCCCGACTTGCACTTAGCCGGTTTTTGTTATTGTGATAATATTTCTTAGTTGAGCATTCGGAGTATGAACCTGTGGCTCCATTCGTTCAGTCAGTCCGGAGTGAACTGATTAAATCGGTCAATCACTCGGCTTACCGTTCAGTTAGCTGGAAAATTGGTTAGCCTCAATTAGATTGTGTTGATAGGTGATAAACTAGTGCTGGAAAGCATTGTAAGTCAGCGGTGGTGTTCCGAATTGGGTCTTTTGTCCGGGAACTCAGAAATATATAAATATACCGTCACGAGTGTTTGTCTATTGTGTATTCAGGCTAGTATGCTCTGTGATACGTAAGTATGGAGCAGAGTTGAATTAAGAGTTTCAGAGGATCTTAAAAGTAAAGTTGTAGTATTGTAAACACTGTAGACTGAAAGACGATGTACTGATCACAATTGTGAAAATTATGTTGCGATGATTTGGACATTCGGAGAGGATTTATTTTCACGGAAGAAATAACATACGAAAAGAATATTCTTTATTTTATACCAGAGAACGGAGGTAGCCTAGTGGGTAGAACATTGGACTCGGAAGCGAGAGGCCCAGGTTCGATTCCCAGTGCGGCATGTACTTTGTTTTCTAAGTAATGTACATTTGTGAAATTATATCTAACCGTGAAGGAAAACATCGTGAGGAAACCTTAGCGTCTGAGCTATTCACATACCTCAGCGCTTGAAATCGCCAATCCCGGGTGGGCACGCGTGGTGATTATGCCCATACTATCTCCCTGAGAGAAGGCCTGTGCCCTTCAGTGGGGCGTATATAAGCTGCTTATGTGTACACTAGAGAACGATAATTACAAAAACAGCAGTTACAAAAAAAAGGTAGAATAGAAATGTTGACGAAATAAATCATAATACCGAGCGAAAGCGGGTGCAGATATTAATAACCCAAATAAATCCATTGATTCCTTAGCAAAATTGTATGGTGAACATCAAAACAAATTACTTGCAAGTACATATAGTTCATATAGCCTATGTCCAGCAGTGGACTGACACCGGCTGATGATGATGATGATGATGATGACATATAGTTTGTTTTGGTGTTCAGCATGCGCAACTTACGGATCGGTATACATCAGTCCTCAGGGCACAGGCTTTCTCTCAGAGACACACTCACAGAGAGAGAGAGAGAGAGAGAGAGAGAGAGAGAGCAAGAGAGTAGCAATTGACTAAAAGAGATACATTTTCCGAGATATTTCGTAATTTTTGTTTTAATCGAGCATATGAAATAATTTATTGTTGATCGTGTCAAATACCGACTACTAAAGTACTCTTAAGACAGAGCCAGTTTACGGCAGGAATTCCTCTTATGAAACAGCTTTAACTACTACGTCCTAAGAGTACTTTAGTGGAATCGACTTTTTGTAATTAAAACTGTAACATTTTAACATTTATCAAAACTGTGCGAGAGGGATTGACGACGTCATAAATGGTCAAATCACGGATTTGCTTCTAAGGAGTTTTGGATTTGTTTTGTTTGCAGGTACCTGAAACAGGCTTGCGTGTATGCAGCGGCCAATGAATGTTGTGAAGCGAAAAAGGTTTTTGAACTGAAATTTTCGTAATTATTTACATTATTAACTTAATTCCGGAATCACTTGCTTGAATTTTTGTCGCAACAGTCCGATCAGGAAGAGCTTAAAAAAAGTCTTATCCGAAAAAGGTTTGTCAAGATCGTGAGAAGTGGCAAACCTTGATCTCTGCCTACCCCTCCGGTATACAGGCGTGAGTTTATAGATCTAACTTTACACGAAAAATACAAGCAGAAAACCCGGCTTTACACAAACACATATGTTGGTACTCCCATAGGCATAGGGCTTTGCAGATAAATATTTTACCGCGCTCAGGTGAGTATACTTTGAACCATCAATCTCATCGACTCTCCGGTGACAGAAAGGCCGTGTTCTCAAACTTTTTGCCAAACACGTATTTGTTACTACAAATTATTGTTGTTGTTAGGAAAAAAATATAGGGAATTGAAGTTATGTGTTGTTGTTTTTGCGTTTGTTTTGGCTTGAAAATAGTGTGGTCTATTACGCAGAGCAAGCGTTCCGCGGGTTTCGTAATAATTAAAGGACTGATATACACTCTTGCAGTTTATGGACGGCACATAAATATAGTAATAATAATTTGGAAACAGAGTTACTAAAGAACTACATCTTGATACTAGGACTGATTACTGCTGAAGACTACTTACTTGTGACTGCTGATGACTGTTTGTGACTGCTGCTCGTTGAGCACGGAAAACCACTTTCATTGGCACTTTAGTGCTGACAGGGACAAAATATAGGTGAAGCATAACGGACATAAGAGATCGAAGCCACGTAAGTAGTCTTTGACTAGCACTGCTATTTTACGCATTTTTTTGAATATATGTAAGCAGCCTTACTATGTCTGCAGGGCACAGGCCTTCTCGGAGAGAGAGTATGAGCTGAATTACCTTTTTATCTATGTCCTTTATGGCTTAAATACATTAAAATTTAGAGGTATATTCTTCACGCCAATATTTTTTTACGAAAAAGCTATGAAAGTGCTACAAAGGAGCTACGCATCTGCTACGCCGCGGGCGAGTGCTACGTAATTTACAGTGGAAACAATGTAGCTTTTCCGTTGACGTTTTATTTGACGTTTGAACTAGCGCATCTCCATGCCATCATCGGATGTGCAATGTCAGCGCCGCCTAGTGCCTATTTTCTTCGACTGGAGAGAGCAGTATTTTGTAATAAATTATATAGAAGTTACAGTTCTTCTATAAATGAAGGAGAATTAAGGCGTATTGCGTATCTTTCAGCTTTGCCGAAAAAAAAAAACTCCTAAAATACATAAGCGCAAAGATTTCTTGTTAAAAGAAAAGTCCATAAAATGTAACTCTTTGAAAAAAATTTCTTAGTGGAAACTTTCTACTGTAAAAAAGATTTCTTGTTTGTAAAAGTAAAGTATATAAACAATATTTTATTGGCACAGGTAATTAATATGATATTATGCGACGTTTTCAAAAATTGGTAACGTTCTAAGGAGGTGTCATAGCCATTTTTTCAGTAATAGTGCAACTCAAATTGGTCATATGTACTGTTACGACCACCAAAAGCTTACTGCCCGGTAAGAAATCTTTCCAGAAGTACATTTGCTTCTCCACTTACACACATAAAAGTGCAAACAAACGCCAAGTCCTCTCAAAAAGCGAGGACGAAGCTTAGTTTTTCCCTCACTCCGCAAGTTCGTTCGTGGTTGGACAGCGAACCTCGGACCACGCATTATGGTGTAAACAGCTCCACTGAGAGACGCTAAGAATAGGAAAGTATTGGTATTCTCTTCAGGAGAAAAAATATGTCGACTGAATGTGGAGGAAAAAACTTGTACTTTTGTTGTAAGTGAAATCTCGATTGGAGATTCCACTTTTGTTTGTTTGGAATATGTTTCATGGATGCATTTGGAACATGGTTTAAATCTCATCCGAGGCGTATTTCTTCAACGAAATGAGACAGTAATTTTACTACTTGCATAGAGTAAGTTTTTCGTGGCTCTATGACAGTTAAAGACAAAAAAAGGAAAAAATATATATTTGAAAACCGTGACTCTTTTGACGACTAAGTGAAAAAATTGCAAATTATTGCATCAAAAGTAGTTAAAACTTACTGTGTTAAGGATAGGGAGGTAATTTAAAAAGATTCTGTAAAACATTAATTTACAATTAAAATTTACAAGCATTGACAGTGGCTGAATAATGATGATGATGATATTGTTTCCCAATTGCTTTACCGGTCAATATTCAACATTACGATATTAAAAGTATTCAATAAAATGGTGTCATGATATCTTTAAAATCGGAAGTGTCGTTGTCACTATTCAAAAGTAACCGGTCGCCGACGTCTTTTATCGAAGTGACTGTCTCGCAATAGAGTACCGTATAAATACAACGCCATCGAGCGCAGAACCAGCAATTCGGTCGAAGTTCGTGTATTGACGTCGTTTCTTAGGGTTTCGTAATGCCTTCAAGACCTGAACAAAGTAAGTTAAAGAGCTCCAGGGAGTAACTCTAGCGCCACCGAGGAAAAAACATCATATCTGTTTTACAGATCGAATTTGTCATCATCATCATCAACCCATAGCAGTCCACAGCTGGGTCTCTCCCTGTATGGGAGATTTTGCCGTAATCTCAACGCTTGGCAGGCGAATTGGAGATCGCAGTGCTTGGCGGTCTCCTGTCACAGGTCAACGCTGCTGCCCGTTCCCTGGTTTCCGTTTTTTAGTCGCCTCTTACGACACCCACGGGAAGAAATGGGGTGGCTCATTCTAGGCTGGAGCCACACGGCGAATTTGTGTCCGTACAATATTTCAATCATGCTACTGGTAGTAAGTTTTAGGACCCATGGCCGTGAACCTAAGGCAATAAACCTAGGACAAGATGGCATTAACGCCAAAATTGGCCCATATTTTTTGTCGTGGTTCCTAAAAATCACTGTTAACATGATTGAGAGATTGTACAGATACTTATTGCTTATTGCTTACACCACAGGCTACATCTATAGTCCTGTTTTATTTATTCGTTTTGTCTGTTGTGTATTTAGTTTTCCTTCTGTGTTGTGCATATTATGTTACTTATGTGCTTATTTTGTTTCTGTGATGTATCTTGTTGGTATAATAAATGTCTTTCTTCTTCTTCTTCATTTGCAAAAACGATCTGTAAAAGAAGGAATGATTTTTTTTTTACTGGTGGCGCTAGTTAGTCCGTCAATGAAAAAAAACCCTTAACAATGTATCATGAAGTTCTTGATTTGTATGTGCCACGATTACTTGGAAAAACAAAGTATATAAGAACAATTCTTGAGGAAAAAACAAACTTAAAAAAACACGCTTTAAAAAGAACAGCTCGATGAATTTTTCATAGATTTCATCAATAGATCTTGATCATTTTATATTTTTAACAAAATAAAAAATTTATAACATCCGACGACGTGCTAAAGAATTATAGGTGATCATACATAAAAAATATTATGGCCTTTTATTTTTAATGACTCGCGATGCTCATACATACTAATATATTAAATGGGTCTAACGTCGGGAATCAAAGGTAATTATATATTACTTGTTTTTTAGTCGGTTAAAATCCAACAAACGCTCTACTATAGTGTCGCTCAGTTTGAAATTTTGTTAAGAAATCTCTTTTGATATAGCCATTGTGTTAAAGAGGGATCTAGTGATTTAGGAATATTGCGTTGGTTTGGACATGCGGAGAGGATGAAGGAAGAAAGATGGACGAAACAAATATATCGAGCGAATGTGGGTGGCAGGGCCGGTCCGGACCTAATCCCCTATTAGGTTTTGAATTATGTATTAGCAAAGATAAAAAGTACCCGAAACCGGCGTGCGTACATGCAACGACTAATGAATGTTAAGGAAGCCAAAGTGATCTCTTAGGATCGTGGCAAATGGTAGACCCTGGTCTCTGCCTACCCCTCTGGGATACAGGTGTGTTTGCGTATGTAGGGATTTAGTGTCAATATTGAAATCAATAGTACTTACACCTTAATAAATCACCCTAATACTGAAATAATGAACAGCGAAAGCCTCCACAAAGTTCAAGTAATTTTATCTCTAAATCCACTAAAAAGTTTGTAACTTTAAGTCGGTTAAAAGCACTGAAGGTGACTTCATTAAAACTTGCCGTTGTCTATTCAAGTTAATAGTTACATTTTCCACCAATTAAACTGGGATTTGAAAGAGATGGTGCTGTTGGGTTTACTGTAGAACATTGTAGAAAATAGGTAAGTAAGTAAAGATTTTTTCAAATACCGGATCTACACAATAAGGTCGGTCGTTTTCTAAGTTATGTACATTAATGTGAAGTTATAGTAGCAATACACGGAACAAATTTTGTTCTGTATAGCAATCATCATCATTCAGCCACAAGAAGTCCACTGCTGGACATACGCCTCCTCCATTGATTTCCAAAAAGACCGGTCGGAAGCGGCCTGCATCCAGCGCCTTCCTGCCACTTTGATAAGGTCATCTGTCCATCTTGTGGCTGGTCGTCCTACACTGCGCGTGTAGCAATACCACTCGCTAATGGTAAAGGAAAACATCATGATGAAACCTGAGTCTCTGAGCTATTCACATACCTCAGCGCTTGAAATCGACAATCCGCAGTGGGCACGCGTGGTGATTAAGCCCATACTCTCTCCCTGCGAGAAGGCCCGTGCCCTACAGTGGGACGTATATAGGCTGCTTACATACACATAGGTAAATACATAAGGAGCATAATATATGATCCCTTTGGAGCGGTGGTAGCGCAGCGGTAGACCGCCGACCTCACATTCAGGAGGTCGTGGGTTCGAATCTCGGCATGAACCAATGACTTTGTTTTCTAAGTAACGTACATATGTGAGGTTGTTGTTGTAATACCAATCGCTAACTTTGAAGGAAAACATCGTGAGGAAACTCTAGTGTCGTAAGCGCTTGCTACATATAATGAACCAACTATGAGGCTAAGTGCAGAAATCTAAGGTCTAAATAAAACTAAAAATAGGTATCTTTCAGGTGTATGAAACGACTAATGAATGTTGAGGAAGCGAAAGTGATCTGTCAGGACCGTGGCAAGTGGCTGTCCCTGGTCTCTGCCTATCCGTCTGGAATACTGGCGTGAGTTGATGATGTTAAAAAAAACCCCAGGTCTTGGATGTTTACATGTTTGTGATGTCGTTGTTTCTGGTTCCCACGACACAGGGTATCCTAGTGTGGGGCCAGAAACAATGTATGTATATGTATGAATGTAAATGTTTATGTTTATGTATGTAGGTATTTTCAAAACTAAATTGTACAAGACATTAATTTACGGCACGCACTCCGTAGTACAATTATGGGTTACCGTAGGCACTGACTGAAAATCAGCGCTGAGGGATCACTTCCTCAGCACAACGCTGAGTCAGCTGCCTTTTGTGGCAATGTAGATACACCACAGGCTACATCTTAGTCCTGTTTTATTTATTCGTTTTGTCTGTTGTGTATTTAGTTTTCCTTCTGTGTTGTGCATATTATGTTACTTATGTGCTTATTTTGTTTCTGTGATGTATCTTGTTGGTATAATAAATGTCTTTCTTCTTCTTCTTCTTCTTCATTTTGCAATAGAAAACAAACATTCGATGCGTGTGTGCAGGAGCACAACAAGTTTGAGGCTACAACTGAAATAAACGAGCAAATTTATTATACCAAATGCTTCTTCATAATCACAATGCCTGCGTAATTCATTAATAAAGTTTAACAAGTGTAAGCAAAGTTTCAATTCAATGTTGAATTTCGATTCTGCAGCGTTTATGTACATAGCTGTATAAATTTGAGTGTATAAATTTAATTTGTGTTCCGAAATTACATTTTATGCCGAACGTGGAATTTAGCGTTTACGCAAATAGCATATACGCAATAAACAAGCCTTCTCTCAGAGACATATTTGGTTTGAGCTTACCGTCAGTTTCTGATTTGAGAACAGCATCAGCAAAAAAATCGAGTATAGTTAAGAGAATGTCTTAAGAAAATCTTAAAATCTCGTTCAGGATTAACTAAAGTGGCATTATTAAATAAAACGATTAGATAACTTTAAAAGTAAAATCGGTCAAGTGCGAGTCAGACTCGTATGTAAATAGCTCAGAGACTCAGGTTTCCTCACGATGTTTTCCTTCACCGTTAGCGAGTGGTATTGCTACACAGAACAAAATTTGTTCTGTGTATTGCACGAAGGGTTCCGTCGGCGTTGTGAAGGTTACATAGACGGCCGCTAGATGGCGAGTGCTGTCTTTAGACAACGATTTTTCTATGGGGGGCTCCCTTAAATATTTATTTTATTCTGTTTTTAGTATTTGTTGTTATAAATAAATAAATAGCGGCAACAGAAATACATAATCTGTGAAAATTTCAAATCACGGTTCATGAGATACAGCCTGGTGACAGACAGACGGACAGACAGACAGACAGACGGGCAGGCAGACAGACAGACGGACAGTGAAGTCTTAGTAATAAGGTCCCGTTTGGCACCCTTCGGGTGCCGAACCTTAATAGTAATAGTGTCCCGTTTGGCACCCTTTGGGTACGGAACCCTAAAAACATTTTGTTTGCTAATTACTGACATTTGCGGTTTTTATCACAATGTGGCGAAGTAATTATGCTATAAGATTTTCGTATTGTTGGGCCAGCGAATCTCAGCTGGTACTGTCCTCAAGTTGGCGAGCCCAGCCAAGTTTTGATAAAGATGCCGGAAGTCGTAACTGCCAATCAAAAGTTTGTAAAAGACAAACAGAAAACCTAAGACTAGTCATTCGCACGTCGCTAGAAGCCTTGGACCAGTGGGGTTACTCCAGTACTGCGGGGAAAATTCACTCCAGGGAAAACTAGGAAATCGCCAAAAGTATCAGTGGTTCAATAAAGTTTAGTTAAGTGGCAACTTTAGGTGGAACAGCTGCTATTTTTAAAGTTGTTATCAACGCCAGTAAATTGAACAAAAAAAAAATTTAAAATGTTGATTTTAACCACAAAAACACTGCATTATAATTAATCTATGATCTGAGGGTTTGATGGGTTTTATGACATACAGTGCCGAAACGTGGACACTCACGGTGAGGCTGGTCCACAAATTTAAAGTCACTCAGCTTACTATGGAAAGGGCTATGCTCGGGGTTTATCTGAAAGATCGAATTCGAAACGAGGTGATCCGACAGAGAACCAAAGTCACCGACATAGCCCACCGAATTAGCGTGCTGAAGTGGCAGTGGGCCGGCCATATCATCCGGAGAACAGATAACCGATGGGGAAGATGAGTTCTTGAGTGGAGACCGCGGAGCGGTAAACGTAGTGTAGGACGTCTTCCGACTCGGTGGAGCGATGATCTCCGCAGGGCGGCTGGCAAGAGCTGGATGAGAGTAGCCGAAGACCGTGCTCAGTGGCGTGCAGTAGGAGAGGCCTATGTCCAGCAGTGGACAAGCGTAGACTGATGATGATGAGGGTTCGATGCACAATTAAATTATGGACATTTAAGTATAATTTTGCTTTCCTATATTATTATGTAGTTTTTAATAAAGAAAAGTTGTTTTCAAAATTCTTAACTTTGGAATAAATATTTTTCAATCAAAAACTTAGTAGAGAATAGTAGGCCTTGAATGTTCGCAATTTTATTGTCCATCAAACCCTCCGACCACACTTTTTAGATTGTGCGAGCGAGACAGCATGTTCCACGTAAGAACAGCCTTTAGAATAATCCACCGGTCCACAGCGGGAGAGGCCGCCAAGTTTACATCGCTTGCTAACTTCAATTATTGACTTAGCTGTCTCGGATGAAAGTTTCACTCATTATGTCTCGAGCGAATCGCGCCTGCTTCATCCAGTTAGGATTTTAAACTCTGAATAATGGATGAAGACAGGTGGGGTGGGCCCACTTCGGCGGTGCGAACTGTGATTTACTTGATTTACTCCGATTACTTTAAAGATTTTTAGACATAATACTCAACATTGGGGCAGTTTTTTAAATAATAGAAACACAACCACCCAGTATATTTCGTTTCACTCAGTTTTGGCCTGGATGTAAATAAAAGTTTTGATATAGGGGTACTATCAAAATTAAGAAATTTGTAAAAGGGTATTGTATTCTTTTTGTTGCGCTAACCCGTGTTAAGGACAATTTTTAAAAACCTATTTAGAGGCTAAAAACTCCACCCATGCCGGGACTCGCCCGCGACCTCTGGCTAATTTTGACATTTTAATAAAGCAATTTTTATTTTTTAATGTTCAACCTATTTTCTTTTTATGTTTTAATTTTTATTTTTAGCCCCGGCGCCTTGCTTGTTACTACTCTTAGGAGTAGACAGAGACAAGGCGTCGGGGTACATAGAGAATTATATTCTCATTTTTACCGTTTTATTTTTATATTTTGACTCACATTGTTTTATTAGTGACAAATCTTAGAATTTTATTTTTTACAATTTTATCACAATGACATTTTATTATATAACTCAATTTGTTTTTAAATTTGGAACTTTTATAATTTTACTTTTTAATTTTAAGACATTTCAATGTACAGTTTTAAATTTTAACTTTAGCAATTAGGAAATTTTATTATATGACTCCTCATTAATTTTACCATTGTAACAAAGGGCGCCACAAAATAAATAGTGGCGGTCTGCTTTAAAAAAAAAAAAAAAAAAACCGTGCCCGCGCTCTCCCAACTAAGCTAATGGGCAAAGTACAGGCATCGGCGAAAGGGGCTCGAAATTTCGCGGGTCGCGGGCTGCAAAGGTCGCGAGTTCAAGTCCCGGCATGGGTGGAGTTTAGCCTCTAAATAGGTTTGTAAAAGGGGTGGACATTTCTTGAATTATTTAGATATGTAGTGTTAACTTTTGATATATATCAAAACTTTTGATATATATCAAAAGTCGTAGAACAAAATATGATGTAAATGACAAATTCTAACCGAGATCTTTCAGAAATTGGGCATTTTTGAAATAACTGTGTTCAATGAAATAAAAAAACGTCACAAGAGCCTTTCTGTTTCAATCTATTGTTTGGCCAAGGTAAGGTCCCCGGTAGAAATTAACGAAACATCGTCCTACTTAGCAAACTTGGGTGTTTTGATTCAGTTGTTCGAGACTCGCAACTCTTTTGTTCTTCATTTAGTTGGCGATGTTCCTGAAGAAAGCGCTGCAGCTACTTTTGTACGGATAACACTGTCTATTCTAACTGGATTTAATTTAATTAAAGCAAGGTAAAGGGCAAAAAGGACGATTTTCAGGCAGCTTTCACAGCAGGCGAGACCATACTGACATGGCTGAACTAATCGGATGCATTTATGCCTCGTTTGAGGCGTTTTAAGCCAACAGTTTTCTTGTTTTTAAAATAAGTTTTTTTTTAAAGAACGATGTTTTTCGTTCTCAAATCAAAAACAGAATGGCAAACTTATTGATAGCATAACTCGGCAACCGAGGCTCATTTATATATTTAGGTCAACTCACATGAGTTCTAACTTGTAGATCCTTGTAATATCTTTGGTAAAAAATAAACTGTTAGTACTAAATAAGAAATGTTACTACTACTAAAATTCGCAATTCTGATTCTTTTTGGCATTTCACTCCACAATTTTTTTAGGATACCTTCCGACCTAAATTAGGGATGCAATATTTTTTTCTCGCCTACACCAGTGTGGCATATAGTTTGATTGGTCGTTTAAAAATATTGTAAGTATAGGATAACCGTTTTTACATTTAGGGTGTTCAAGTGAATCCGGAATGAAGCTAATAATAAAGATATTCATATTTAACTATAACACAGGTTTGGGCAGGAAAGACTTTATAAGTATGACTAATGATGATTATTTTAATAACAAGTATGGCAGTCGCTAAGCCAAGTCAGAGGCCTTAGGGCGGCTTGACAACTTCTGACAGTAGACGAGCCACTAGTCTACAAGCCTCCACCAATCCGGACTTGGCCCCCGTGGTGGAGTATGGCCTATACCTTCCTCAGGGAAGAGACCCGTGCCCCTCGGTGGGGACATAATGGGTTGATGATGATGATGATTTAAAATATAAGTTGCAATACCATTCGCTAACGGTGAAGGAAAAAATCGCGGGGAAACTTGAGTGTCTGCGGTGTGCGCATACCTCAGCGCTTAAAATTGCCAATCCCCGGTGGGTACGCGTGGTAATTAAGCCCATACTCTCTCTCTGAGCGAAGGCCTGTGCCCTGCAGTGGACGTATATAGGCAACATAAAAAAAGCATATTGACACGTTCTGTTATTATTTCATACTAAGTGTTAGTAACAGGTTTGCTAAATACTACTCTGCTTAATTTTCTCTCTTACAAATCTACAGTCTAGGGCCCGCCAACCATTGACAAGAGGCTCTACTTTAAAGACTGAAGAATCCGACAACTTTTCCAGCGGGTAATCAAGTCGAATTCCAGCCCCGATGCAGAGATCGATTTTATTTCAAGTCCCGATTAAAAGTTATAGAAAGAAAGAGTTCCTTACCTTTCAATCGGGACTTAAAATTGATTTTAAGAGTGTAATTTCTTTTTCGTAACTTGAAATCAAATGAAATGCAAAACAATTTATACGCACTCAGAATGACATATTGGGTATAATGTGTCCTGTCACCCAAACTAGGATACAGCAAATAATATTAATAGTTTTCCGGGAGCGGCTAACAAGTAAAAAAATTGAATTACCTACTTATGTATTTGAAAAATAAAAAATAATAAAAATATAATAAAAAATAATAAGCAAATTAAAACACTATAACAGTAGAATCCTGTCTTATTTGGGTGAAATGTCCCCTTCAAACTTTAAGCCCGACAACTGGCCCATGCGTAGCGTTTGAATCGTTCGTAAGTGAGTGACCGATTCAAACTAAAAAGACAAAATGTATAAAGTTTTCCTTACCTAACGTACGAGTAGTTGAGAAATACATAGTAATTGGACATGAAAAACAAAAATTTTTAGATGATACTGTATTTCTGGGCATCACAATCGATGCAAAACTACAATGGGGTCCACATATTGTAAAATTAGCACACAGACTTAGCTCTGCAGCATATGCAGTGAAAAGAATTAGGGAACTCACTGACGTTGCAACTGCTAGGCTTGTTTATTTTAGTTACTTCCATAGTATTATGTCCTACGGTATACTACTATGGGGCCGGGCAGCAGACATTGAGACTATCTTCATCTTGCAGAAGAGAGCCATCCGATTTATTTACAAATTAGGTAGCAGGAATTCGCTAAGAGATTTCTTCAAAGAAACCAACATCTTAACAGTTGCATGTCAATACATTTATGAAAATATTATGTACGTTAGAAAAAATATCAAAGACTTCGAAAATGTTGGTGGCCACCATAATGTTAATACTAGAAATAAACATAAATTGTCATTTCCACTATTTAGACTTGCAAAAGTTAACACATCCTTTATGGGGCACTGTATAAGGTTCTACAACAAAATTCCTCAAGATATATTAGAGTTACCTCCAACGCGATTTAAAAAATCTGTTAAGCACATTTTGTGCAAAAAGGCTTACTATAACATGAAGGATTATTTAGAAGACAAAGATGTTTGGCATTAAACAGTAGATTAATATTATTTAAAGGACGATTGTGACTAGTGTTCAACACATTCATGACTAATATTTTAAGTTGAAAACTCTGTTAATTAAGTTAAAACGTGTTTTGAAAAGAATAAATGTGGAGTTTCTTTCTTAGCTTCTTCTCCACAAAATCCATTAATTGTGAAACTAACAACTTTGACGTTCATTAAGTAAACATTCTGTTTTTACAATGAATAAAAATATTTGAATTGAATTGAATTGAATGGAAAACGCTTCGCTACAATTGATATAAAAAAAATTGTCATATCAGCCGCGAGCTAGTTTTTGTGTGGACGAGATGCCCCCTAACCCGTTTGTCGAAATACTTAAGAGCCCTGAATCGGGCTGATTGGATTCCGATCAATCCGCGCGACTCGGTCGAGGCATTCCGATCGGGGCGTAATTAAAACTGCCACGTCTTTCAACTGATATCCTCCACCTGGACTGCCGGTAGGCCGGGAGCGTACAGGGAAATTTCTCTTTCAAGTTAAACGATTTACGATACTCATAAAAACATGATTATTTAGTTTACAAGTACCTATTAATTTATAAGTATTTATAAGTATTACGTATAATTTTATTATACAAATTTATATATGATAGTTATGCGTTTATTTTCCTTTATAGTAGATTTTTATTTAACCTTCGGCCTAAATGGTTGATTGTAGCAACGTAAAAAAGTCAGTGCAGTATAATATAATGAACTTCAGGAAAACTATTACGGTTAAGTAGGTTTTACAAGTAAACAAGTAATAGGCGACCAACTTGTAAAACAAAAACTTCGTACAAATTCCATCGAAAATTACATTGACGAAGTTGTTAGTAGTGTAAAGCAGGTAAAAGACCCCTCCTTCTACGGAACCCTACACTGCGCGTAGCCCGACACGCACTTGGCCGGTTTTTTAACTAATCTAAAAAGTTACAGAGTACAGAGCCATGTTGTTTGGTTCCCGTGAAGTCAAGAACATCGATAGTTTACTTATTGCCTAGTTTCATTAAGGCCGGGTTCTCGGAGCGCAAGGATTTGTATGGAACTTATTGCGCTGCGCGAGCGAATAGTTGGGACAAAAATAGGCATTTTTGAAATTACAGAAATACAAATCCTATAAATAGAATTTTGAAGAGCGACATCACTAACACATGCAGTGAAAACTCAGTACAGCTCAAATAAAACCATATCTAGTGATAATTAAGACTCATGTTCGCAATTTTTTGTGATGCCATAAAGTTTAAAAAAATCATAAATATAATGACTGACGGCCCTAGATAAGACATTGATAAGTAATATGCAATATTTATTTTAAATACTAACCATTAGAGAGTAAAATGTATTTTAAAATACCTGATTTAGAGGTAATTTCGGAAAACCCAGCCTTAAGTTCGCTTTGTCCTTTTAGTTTCCATGCGGGCGCTACGGTCCACTTTCCTGCAGTTTATTTGTTCTTTATACAGTCATCAAACATCAGAGAGAAAACATCGTGTGGAAACCCAGATTTTTTTGGGTCAGCGATTTTTGTAGCAGTCACCTGTGATGTGACTTAGTTTATATTATATCAGTGGGAACGCTAGCGGATCAAACCATGCATTTTATTCCGAACCAGCATAGCCTAACAGCGGTGGTAGCAGGTGGGTAGAGCATTGTACTCGGAAGCGAGAGACCCAACTTCGATTCCCGGTGCGGGCATGTACCGTGGTAGATTAATATAAATTATGATAAACCTCCATAAATGATAATACATAAATAAAAAAAATATTACAACAATAACATGTGCATACATATTGAACGTCGTGAGGAAACCTGGGTGTCTGAGCTATTCACATACCTCAGCGCTTGAAATCGCCAACCCACGGTGGGCACGCGTGGTGATTAAGCCCATGCTCTCTCTCTGAGAGAAGGCCTGTGCCCTACAGTGGGACGTATATGGGCTGCTTATGATTCCCTAAGGTTACGATTTTGAAGTATTGCTCCGCTGGTACAGTATAACGCTGATGTGTCGCTTCAGATAAAAAAAAAAAATAAAAAAATAAAAATCGATTTCGAAACATCTCTTTAGTGCTGTAGTGTTTCGAAGTCGGTTTTTATTTTTTATTTGAATTTTGTTATTATTCAGTTTTTTGTAGGGGAGCGGGAGAAAATCAAACAAGTCCCTTATAACCATAATTTACCGTACTTAATTCGTTGCTTTAAAATTTGATGTTCTCAATTTCCATCTCCGAAAGTCTTCATCAGAACATCACCAAATAAACTTGGGACTACTTTTACGCTATTTTATGAAACATACGGATATTACTAAAGGATGGGTCCCATTAGGCCTTGTTTACTGCTGTCCATTGAAGAGTTCCGTACTCTATTTCTAAAAGTCTTCATCAGATCTTCACCAAATTAAAATGGGACCAATGGGACGTTATTCGAAGGTCATTGATTCGAACAAAAAAAGAATTGTCGAAACCGGTTTAGATTTGACGGAGTTATGCGAAAGCATAGCAAAAAAATGACTATGTTTAAAATGAAGACGATGGACACTTGCAAACCTGTGTTTACTAAATACCTAATCTTAACACTTCCGTCACTTTACATTCTTGAAGTAGCTACATTTGTAAAAAGCAATCCTCAATCCTTTAAACGACCCGCTGATGCTGCAGCTAGAAATCGACGAGATCCAGACAGAATACAGATACATCCTGGACAAACAACATTTCTGAGAAAAAGCATTCTTGGTATGGCATCCTTAATATACAATAAAATTCCAGCAAGCTACAGAAAACTTGAGTCAGTTATGTTCAAAACCAAATTTAAGAAACTATTAATTGAAAAATGCTACTACAATGTAAATGAATTCTTGAATGATAAACTTAACTAATTTGCTATTATTGAATCATAATGACATTTCAATATTTTTATTAATACTATTTCCTTTGTGACATGAATTTAATTATCTTTATGACATTAATTTAATTATATTTAATTTAGTCTAATTTTAACGACAATGTGCCACACACAACCATTTGCACACCGGTAATGTCGGTAAAGCGTGTTGGCCCAACCTATGTTATTTTACACCCATAAATGCATGATATGTATTATGACTGACACATGTTTGAGCAAATAAATTGATTTGATTTGATTTTATTTGAAAAAACGCTTCGAATTGATAACCTTCTCCTTTTTTGAAGTCGGTTAAAAATGCATTCATGGAGTAGTAACCGAACGACAGCCCGACCGAAGTTAAAATGTACGCTAAAACGCGAAGTAATTCAAATAGCATTGCGCGCTCAATCACGCCGAATTTCTGTCGCGTAACTTCGGCACGTTTTCCATTTCTGTGTTCTTTCGTATGTAAATAACTAAATGAACGAATAAAACTATACGATAAACGCACAAACGTAAAATTACTGATCGGCATTCGAAATATTAAACTCAATAATAAACTCCTTGTTTCGAAGACTAGCTTAACTTTGCTGGGGCGATATTATCTTTCCATTCCTCTTTCTGTTTTTAAGTTGTTCATACATAGATTATTCACTATTTATTTCGTTTAATGATAAAATGGCGCTTGCGTGTGGCGCCGGATTAAGAATAGCGTCACTCCATCTCCTCCCGTGGATGTCGTAGAAGGCGACTAAGAAAACCAGGAGACGGGCAGCAGCGTCTTCCTGAGACTCCAACCGCATACTGCGATCGCCAACCCGCCTGCCAAGCGTGGCGGTTATGGCAAAACCCTTCGTGGTTAGAAACCATGAGGGAGGCCTGTGTCCTACAGTGGACGTCAAATGGCTGATGATGATGATGTTGATGAATGATAAAATGCATCGGAGAGAAAAGACTCGGAGTTCACTAAAAATTACACCTAACGAGATCAATTTATCGCCCCGAAACCTCAAACTCGTACGTAGTAAAAATGCGAATTCGAATTCCATCGTTTATCACTTCATGTGGTACAAAATACCTTTCAATGTAAATAATATTTCTCAAGATAAACCCTGTAAGGGTACTGCAACATAGTAGAAGATTTAGAACGAACAAATCGATCGATAAAGTTAGTTACATGGCTGATACCACGGGAATCGAACCCACGTCTTGGTTTGGTAGGTAGTCAAACGTTTTACCGCTAGACCAAATTCCTTCCTTTATGAAGCTACTGGCTGTTGCCCGCGACTATTTTTCCGCGGTATTTTTCCGGGATAAAAAATAGCCTATGTGCTAATCCAGACTATAATCTATCTCTGTGCAAAATTTCATCGGGAGCCGTTCAGCCGTTTTTGCGTAAAAGAGTAACATACATCCATCCATACATACAGACTTTCGCGTTTATAATATTAAGTAAGGATAAGCAGTAAAAGCGTGGCGATTATGGCAAAACCCCTCATGGTTATGAAAACCAGTGCCTGTGTCCTGCAGTGGGCGTTTAATGGCATATGATGATGATGATGATGAAGCAGTAAAACGCATTATTCGTATGCAGCAAATAAGTATCGTCTAGCGCCTAGCCTATCATGTTCGGACTTGTTTCTCGAGGAATTTGGCTCTATCTCGAATAGTTGCCGGAACTCCGCGGGGATTTAAATGAAACGACAGTCTTGTATTTTGGGGGAAATACTGAGTTAATTTACCTCAGTATATTTTTGAATCCAGGCAGTGATTACAGAGTTTCAGACAGAGAAATATGCTCGTTAATTGGTTCGGTGGAAGAGCTATTTCAAGTTTGATAGATTCCAGTTAATTGCCATGTTGCACATCGGGGCATAGGCCGGTACGGGAATTTTTTTAACTTAAACTATGGTAGGTATGTAAACTAGGTATTATAACTTATTTATGTACTAATTTATGACAATTATTTAAGTAAGATTTATGTAACTTTATTATTAAGTTTAAGTACGTACTTTTCGTATTTGCACTAACACCCGTCTCAAGGTTGTCTGGAAGAAATTTCTGTTGCAATAAGGCTGCCCATTGTACTTTTTCATTGTAACTTTCATATTTTATGTCTCTTATTTGTTGTGTGCAATAAAGAACATTCTTATCTTATCTGATCTTAAACTAAGGCAGCTATAGGTTTTATTTGATAGATTGTGCTTATCGTAAGCCAAAAGATTTTTTCCTTTTAATCTTGCGATCGGCAAGAGACTTTTTGTGAATGATACGATAAATCGCATATTGTTGATTTGTTATTAATTACGGGTTTTGGTATCTGGTGTCACAAGGAATGATGAATTTATTGTCTACATTATATTAAAATTTTCCAAACTTTAAAGAATGGGCAACAAATTATCACTAAAATGTAAAACATTTTCTTTATTTTCCAGTTAATACGCCCTTTGAAACTTGAACGTAGATAAAATAAATGCCTCTTTGTACACGAGTATACCATTTATTGGAGTTTTCGTAAAATCAGTCGCGCAGTATTAAAAATATTTTTTTTTAAAAATAAAAACCGACTTCGAAACACTACAGCATTAAAAAGTTAGAAATAATTTAAATAATTAGAAGTATGTACACATGTAGGTATTGTAGAAGTATGATTTGGAGTCGGTGCCCAAAATATATGTGCTGGTCATGAAACTGGGCACCGACTACAACATTCCTCAAATGAAGTTTAAATAATAATAACTTCCACATAACACAATCACTTGTCCTGGTCCCAAACTAAGTACTGTGGTAACCAGGCAAAGAAACCACAAACATGGAAATACACCAAGACTGAGGCTATTTGTACAAATCAAGTACGGCTGCCTCCAGTCGGAATCGAACCCATGACCTCTGTTTCATAGTCAAGCGTGGTCTCAAATAGTCTGTGGCAAAGCTTTACCACAGACTATTTAAACTGCACTTGAAGAGTCATCATCATCATCAGCCATTTGACGCCCACTGCAGGACATAGGCCTCATGAGGGGTTTTGCCGTAATCGCCACGCTTGGCAGGCGGGTTGGCGATCGCAGTATGCGGTTGGAATCTCAGGAAGACGCTGCTGCCCGTCTCCTGGTAATTGATTTCCTTAGTCGCCTTGTACGACATCCACGGAAGGAAATGGAGTGACGTTATTCTTAATCCGGCGCCACACGGAATACGGCCACACGGCACTTGAAGAGTGTTTCAGAGGAATCGTGTTTCTTTTAATAAGACTGATACTCTCTTGCTTAGAGATGGCCTTTGCCCTGCAACCTGCAGTTGCACCTTTACGTAATACTGGCTGCGGTGACCGCCACTACGTTTGCGAGGTAAACGGATTAGTCTATAGAACGGACAGCCTATGTAGAAGAAGAAGAAGAAGAAGAAGAAGAAGAAGAAGAAGAAGAAGAAGAAAAAGAAGAAGAAGAAGAAGAAGAAGAAGAAAGACATTTATTATACCAACAAGATACATCACAGAAACAAAATAAGCACATAAGTAACATAATATGCACAACAACAGAAAGAAAACTAAATACACAACAGACAAAACGAATAAATAAAACAGAACCATAGATGTAGCCTGTGGTGTATCTACGTTCCCACAAAAGGCAGCTGACTCAGCGTTGTGTTGAGGAAGTGATCCCTCAGCGCTGATTTTCAGTCAGTGCCTACGGTAACCCATATTTGTACTACGGAGTGCGTGCCGTGGTGCAGTTAAAGAATTAAGACAAATTCAATTGTATGTATGTTATACAATAAAGTAAAAAAATAAATAAAATATCGTCATAAAATACTTACATATATTATTAGTTTTAAATTAATGTGTGTGAAATATAGAGGAACACCATAATAAATTAAATTTAATAAGTAAATATAAGTGAAGGAGAAGAGAGGAGAGGAGAGATAGGAGGATACACACCAAAGTAAATAAATAAAAAGTAAATAAATGCCCGACATAACGCAATGGTGGCCATTCCACCCATTCTAAATACAGGTGAAAGAATTTTTTTAAATTGGTTAAGTACTTTCGGAGATTACTTCCTACATAGCGGTGCTAGGTTAGTGGGTAGAAAATCGGACTTGGAAGCGGGAGACCCAGGTTCAATCCCCGGTGCGGGCATGTACCTATGACTTAGTTTTCTAAGTTTTGTACATTTGTAAAGTTACAGTAGCAATACCACTCGCTAACGGTGAAGGAAAACATCGCGAGGAAACCTGAGTGTCTGAGCTATTTACATACCTCAGCGCTTGAAATCGCCAATCCGCGGTGGGTACGCGTGGTGATTAATATACCCATACTCTCTCCCTGAGAGCAGACCTGTGCCCTACAGTCGGACGTATATAGGCCGCTTATGTATACAAACTTACAAACATAGGTATAAACTTACAAACTTTTATCTATATTATAATAGGGGTTAAAGTATGAAATTGCCGTTTTATTGCAATAGGTTCTTTGAATTGACATAGAATCTTCATGGCTTGAGGTTTTCGAATGAAACTTTTTTCAAATGGTTTCTATGATGTTCTTTTTTTAAAAAATGTGAAACATTTGAATATCGACTTTCAATTGTTTTTGACAATTTAGACAAGAAAGATGGATACTGCGAAAATTCGAGTGATTTTTGAATACGAATTCCGACGCAGAACTAACGCGGCAGAAACAGCCCGCAATATCAATGCTGCGTTTGGAGAGGGGTCTACTAATGAACGCACCGTGCGATTTTGGTTTAAACGCTTTCGTGATGGAAATTTCGACTTAAAGAACGAGCCACGAGGAAGACCGCCCACACGGTGAATAACGATGAATTAAGAGAGATAGTGGAAGTCGACCCTAGTCAAACTACCCAGGAATTAGCGGCATAGTTTAACGTTACCTTACCCACAATATTGACTCACTTGCGTCAAATCAATAAAATAAAAAAATACGAAAAATGGGTGCCTCATAATCACTCGAATTTTCGCAGTATCCATCTTTCTTGTCTAAATTGAATAACAAAAACAATTGAAAGTCGATATTCAAATGTTTCACATTTTTTAAAAAAAGAACATCATAGAAACCATTTGAAAAAAGTTTCATTCGAAAACCTCAAACCATGAAGATTCTATGTCAATTCAAAGAACCTATTGCAATAAAACGGCAATTTCATACTTTAACTCCTAATATTATTATAGGTATATTATTAAGTGTAAGTGTGGACAGGTGGAAGCTTGCAATCAAAGTGCAAAAGATACAAAAACGAGTTGGCATTGGCTTGAAATCGGTTCGGAAGCAAACTTACCGGTAGATTTAGAATCAATCAAAGCAAGCTCGGCTAGAAGTTAACTTTAACTTAACTCAACGTTAAGCTAAGTAACTCCCCCTTATCCTAATGCGCTCGCTAATGGCCCAAGTTTGAACTCGAAATGCGAATCGAGTTTAATTAACTGGGTAAGTTATGCGATTTCTGTTGTTAACTAGTTATTGTCCAACTAACGGTGTATTTTACAGGTGGAGTCAGAAGTTAAGTTGTTGTAATTTTAGACTCATAAGTTTAAAGATAAGCATATCAATCTTTAGACGTTCACGCGACGACACTTTCCGCTAGTTTCTCGTACATACAATCTGTCAAAAATTAAAACTATGAATTATACATCCGAAAAAACATCAAGATAAATCACCACACACACATACACACACACACACATACACACACACACACACACACACACACACACACACACACACACACACACACACACACACACACACACCCACACACACACACACACAACCCTTAATACTTTTGATCAATAAAATTGTCAAGAAAAGTCTTTATCTTTATCAAAAACTAAGTATAAAATAAAAGTACTATAGTAAGTAGTACCCCTAGTTACTACAGCACGGGGTATCCTAGTTTGGGACCAGGGTAAGTGATTGTATTGTGTGGAAGTTGTTCTTCATTATTAACTTCTATATTATAACTTTTGTTGTATGTTGTATAGCACATATTCACAAATGTACGTAACTTGGAAAACAAGTTAATATGTAGTTAACCTTCCGAATGTTCTGACGGAAACAAACACAAAATGAACACTCACACCATGGGAAATTTACCTACTAAAGTAATTGATCGCTACCACGTGAAAAACAAATGAAGGCGCATTAGCTTTAGCTAAGTGGATTGAAATCCAAATGCATTTTTTATTAAATCCGGTTTAACCACTCGTCTGCCGCGACACAGATCTGTGTCCAACTTAGTATGGGCCACCTATACGTTGCGTTCCGCGAGGGCAGTTCAGGAGTTAATTAGTCAATTGGACTTGAGAAACCGCAATGTTGATACAGAAGATCTGGTTCTATATTACGCGCACCAAATGCTGAACTATTCCAATCGTCCAGCTGTCAAATTACATGCCAATTGCTATCGCAAATGTCAGAATACTTTAGTGTTATCTTACCATCTAACATGACATTATTAACCTGAAAATTGTGGCTTCTTAGGAAAGTAGTTCAAATAGAGTACTAGAGAGAGTGTTTGGTTTAGATCCGTGCTAGCCATTTTGCTTGCTAGGCTTCGTTAAGAAAAAGCACGTGAAGGTATTACTAGGTTCCCATTCAACTGAGTTTCGAATTCTGATATTAGATGGTAAAACGTCTCTAGCAGTAATCAAGTCCCGGATCCCGAAACTTCGCAATTCGTAATACAAACCCAGGTATAATCTTAGCCTACATTCCAGTGAGTTAGGCTAAAGATGGTGTGACGGGTCACTGACTAAGCTCCGTCTGAATTCTTGGAGCAACTCTCTACTTTTAATATCCGAATTTGTGGATTTAATTAATTCACGACTGACTTCCTCTCCGTTACATAGTAACTTTTATGTGACAAGAGGTGATTTTAATCAGACAGTGATTTTAACAGTTCGGAGTCCGTCCGCATATTTAGGTCGAGAATTGTAAATAAATTCAGATTTATTTACAATTCTCGACACTCCTGTCAAGCCGAGTTTGAATCCAAAAGAGCAACGGAAGTTAGTCTTTGTGAATATTTATTCGAAATATTTCAGCCTACGTTTGACTGCACTATCTGTCATAATGTATCTACTTTATTGACTCACTTGTATTTTTTAAAATAAATTAAATTGATAATTGACGTAACGTAACGCAACGTCACATAACGTAACGTAATGGCGGCCAAATATCATAATATATCAGTGTGATTGATAGTCTTACTTGCTCACTCATGAAAAAGCGTGACTAATTCCAGGTTACAAATTTAAAAAATAGGTCATTGGGAATATAACGAAAGGAAAAGACAGAACACCGATCATTAGAGGTACACGAGTATGGGTTTGTTGCAGTAAAAATCACAAAAGTGACTGATGCGGTTTGCCTTACACAAACAGTAGGGAGCAAAGTGCATGAAAATAGTAAAAAAACTGTAAAAGGTGACTTAAAGTTTTCTAAAATAAAAATATGTCTAATTCTTTTAATACAATTAAACAGCTATAGAAAACAATGACGTATTTGTACGTTTCTGCAGTTATAACAAAAAAGCTTCATAACACTTAGCATTTATTTAGATCGCAATTTATTTATACATCTTCTTTGTACGAATCTCAGGCCGTTTTACTTATATATGTCTCAAAAGAGCCCAGATATTCATAATTACAAATACATAGAACCTCTTCAATAAAAAAAAACCGCAGCAACTGAAATAACAGAGAGTAGGTAGCTGTACGTCTTATTGGTTATTTATCAAACTCCACAATCAACATTTCACTCATTATTACTGAAGCAACAAATCTATTAAGGCGAGGCAGCCCAGAGCGTAATAGGTACATAAATCAATTAAGTTGAACAAGTGCCCCGTGCTGGGACCGCGATCCTATTTTGGGACATTGAGCCCGTCGCACTGTTCCTGCTGAGTCCGACCGCTTACAGCCCTTTTCGCGGCATTCACGGCGCCGGTAGCAGCCAGACAGCCACTGTTTGATGTATCATCATCAACCCATTATGTCCCCACCGAGGGGCACGGGTCTCTTCCCTGAGGAAGGTATAGACCATACTCCACCACGGGGGCCAAGTCCGGATTGGTGGAGGCTTGTAGACTAGTGGCTCGTCTACTGTCAGAAGTTGTCAAGCCGCCCTAAGGCCTCTGACTTGGCTTAACGACTGCCATCTATCGACGGCAGCCGGCACCAACAGCTTAACGTGCCTTGCGAAGCACGGAACCGCTCGGAAAAATGCCACTAGCGTTAGGCATTTGATGTATATCGAAAAGTAATTGAGACATAAAAAAAACGATAAAATTTTGCGAAACGGCGTTCTTAGAGTGAAAAGCGATGGTTTTCGAATAGCCTCAGTCTAGGCTAGGTCTCCGGGGTACAGACGTAAATTTGTGTATTTCTGTCATCGTCCTGAATGAAAATCCAGCCGGCAACATCAAACTGTCTCCAGCCGTAGGTCAAATGGCAGGCATTCTCACGCTGCGTTTGCCAGTTCGTAGTCAACTCTCAAGAATCACTTCCTGAACTTAGCTCTGCAGCGGTGTACTAAAGTGGACTGATGAATTAGATTTGAATACTTTTCTAAACCGCTATCAAAATTTATCCGTCTACAGATGTAGCTTCGTACTGGTTATATGCAGATCAAAATGGGATTAAATCTAAGGACACAAAGGCAGCAAATTCAGCCTATTCCATGAGACATCTAGCCGGTGGCGGCAAGGGAAATGTCTCCGTTTTAATTCGAATATAACTTGTAGAATTGGAAGCCTGTGGCCATGCAATTGTGACCCTAATTCGGTTCCTGATTGAGGAGGTGTTCAGTTGTCGGTCTGATGGATCGGGCTTCGTGATTTTATGTTTATTTGCTGAATTTTATTCAATTTCTCTATGCTTTTCTGCCTCGGAGTAGCTATGTAGTACTCACCTAGTGAATGATTGCGTGGGACTAGCAAAACATGCAAAAGCGGCAAGTTATTTTAATGCAAACCGAAGTGGCCAACTTTTGTCATACTAGTTTAGCTTCATCATCATCAGCCATTTGACGCCCACTGCAGCACATAGGCCTCCCTCATGGTTTTACCATAATCGCCACGCTTGGCAGGTGGGTTGGCGATCGCAGTAAGCGGTTGGAATCTCAGGAAGATGCTGCTGCCCGTCTGCTGGTAATTTATTTCATTAATTGCCTTCTACGACATCCACGGAATGAAATGGGGTGACGCTATTCTCAATCTGGCACCACACGGAAGCTTTAGCTTAGCAGCCAGCAAACGCCGATTACCGACAATTTAATAGTGTGTTTTTTTATTATAGGTAAAACAAACACAGTGAATATTATTAAATTATGATTGTAACTAAATATTACTCATGTTTTCACAAAGTATCTTTAAATTTATTTTATTTATTTAGAAAATATTTATCAATTTTTTTAATAAGTATTTCTTAAATTGGTTTAAAACAGGATGAGATTTACATAAGAGAGATTTATAAGACATTTCACATAAAAATAATCATATAATAAAATACACAAGTGAATAGGTAAGGTAAATTAACACAGTCCCTAGACTATCTCACTGTGAACACAACTGATTGCTAATTACAAAGAGCAATTTGTTTTGCGACAAGCTGGGCTCCCATGTCATAGAACTACAGTTCACGGCTCTCAATGACAATTCAATGCACATTCCAATGCCGGTTAATCCACAGAATAACGAGTAGGAAAATTCAGCCACTTGACGCACATCGAACCGCCCCAAACATTTTGGGAAGCATTTACTTATTTTGGGAAGCCTTTCGTATCTTGCTGTAAATTTTATCTATCAAGCGTGAATTTATTCACCGACTAGGTTACAATTTCTTTTGCTAAGCGTTTAAATAATACCCAAACGACAGTAGGGACCCATCTGTGTCGCTTGGTTCTCGGTCGGTATTACTGAGGCTGCTGGAACCGATGAGCTGCACCAAAACAGACTTAAAACGTTGTATAACCTCGTAAAAGTCCACCGGAATCGCCGGAAACCGCCCGTTCCATGGCCCCACAGCGTCGCTGGGGCTATATTTACATAAAACCAATTACAATGGTCGCCGTTACGATCACGGTGTGCTCCGTCAAACTGAACAACAAGTTTCGCAGGATATCGCTCCAAATAAGAATATGCTAAGCGGGTTTGATCTGCGAGATTAGGTGGGACACCCGCTTGGTACCTTGGTGTATACTACTGACCTGCCCCTTGATTATCTAACTTTTAACGCATGCATCTGTGAGCGAATACGATATATCTACTGGACTTTGTCGTATAAATTCTCAGTGTGTCTCAATATCACTGTCACGCCTCAGATATCCACCCGAATGCGACATCCAGTATGTGTGATACATAGGTATTACGTTTCATATCTGTACGGCAGAGCTAAGTAAACATTTTTGCACCAGTGTGTACACTTTAAAATTATATAATCAAGGCGCAGTACCGCGTTTTATTAAATTACCTTACATAGTTTATTGTAATAATTCGATGTACATTGCGTAGCCGAGTTTTCCTACTTGTTAATCTGTGGGTTGAGCGACTTTGCAATGTACATCCAATTGTCATAGTAAGCTATGAGTTGTAGTTCTATGGTATACAGGGTGACTTTGAATTCGATTGACAATTTTAAGGGGACGTTCTAACGATGATTTGGAAATGAAACACATGGCGCTAGATTGCAAAAAAAATGGGGGGGGGTCAGAATTTTTTTTTAAATTAAATAATAATAAATAAATAAATAAAAATATCTTTATTTGACGTAAGAATAAACAATTACATATTGTACTTACATTCTAAAGGTTGTAAACTTACAATAGGTACCCAACGAATCGTTGGGATACACTCATTCATTTTCGTTAAACTTATACATAATATAATTCTATGAGCACTAGCGCTTAAACTAGGCCTAGCCTGTATCTTAAACGCTAGTTCCTTCCAGTGTTTTGACAAATTGGTTAAGTTGATTCATTAGATGTTTATTCAGCTATATGAGGGTAGAATCTATATAAGTGGTTGCAATTGGTTAGACCATGGTAAATGTGAACTTCGACAAAGTTTTTAAGTGTTGTGGATGAGAAACTTGAATACGAGACTTGAATACGAGATATGAAGTTAGTGCCGTTAACTACTTAGTGTTAAGATTTTCTATTCTTTTAATTTTAGAACAATTTTAAAGACTGGAGTTAGAAATTTTAAATAGGCAAATTTTATTATTTTATATAATATTAACAAACAAGCTTTCTATTTTATTATATTCTTGAGTTTTTAGCCATTCAACCAGTTTTATTTTACATTCATAGATATTAAGGGGATAGATATTTAGGATTTTATTCAGATTATTGTACAACATGGGGCCTGTATAACATTGGAATTTTTGTATGTAACTTGTTTTAATTCGAATAGTGGGACAGACTTTATGTGTTCGTCTATTTGCGATGGCATCATCATAAATTAATTTTTTGTGTTGATAGATAATTATATTTTTTATGTATAGTTGTCTGACTGTTAGGACGTCGCATTCTGAATAAAGATCGACTGTAGGGTACCTGAAAGGTTTAAATTTAATTACTTTGAGTAAGGCACGTTCTGCTCTTTCTAGGTTTATAAGATGCGTCTTTCGAGCACCGCCCCATGACGAGATACAATAAGTCAAGATAGACTCTGCTAGAGCAGTATACACATTTTTTAGTAGTGTGTAATCCGCTACGTGCCTCAGTTTTTTAAAAATATATATAAATCTCCTTGTTCTCTCCGCTAGTAAGTTAATGTGTGGGACCCATGTTAATTTTTCATCTAGGAGCACTCCTAGGTATTTAATTGTTTTGGTTCTATCTAGAAATGTGCAGTTGCATTTATTTTGGTTGTTGTATTGACAGGTGTGTAGTTGAATTTTGAAATTATTTTCAGGTGGTAACGATCGTATTGTATTCCCAAAGAGAATTTCGTTTTGGTAGTGTTTAGCGTTAATAGATTATGGTTAAGCCATTTTGCTATTCTATTTAATCCAGTTTCTGTATTTGACTTTGCTTCATCCCAAGTTCTACCATGAAAAACAATAGATGTATCATCCGCAAAAGTGAATAATCTTCCGCTATTTATATCTAAATCGCACAAATTGTTGATATACAATAAGAAGAGTGTTGGACCCAAGACGCTACTCTGTGGTACTCCATATTCACAACATACAACGTCATTACTGTAGTAATTTGCCAATTTTACCCTTTGTTTCCTATTTTTTAAATAGTCTTTAAATATTTTCAGTGATGTCCCTCTAATACCAAGTTGTTCCATCTTGTTTAGCAAAATAGAGACAGAAACCGTGTCGAAGGCTTTTGCAAGATCCAAAAACACTCCGATACATTTATTTTGTTTGTCAATGTGGGTGGCAACATATTCTGTAAGTTCCAGTACCGCATCTGCTGTAGATCTGCCCGCTCTAAAGCCAAATTGATTGGTAGACAGAATATTTTCTTTTTCAAGGTACGATATTAATCTTTTGTTCAAAATTTTTTCTACTATTTTAGACAGAGCTGGTAATACAGATATGGGGCGGTAATTACCGACACAGTTTCTATCTCCTGTTTTGTAAATTGGATGGATGAGTGATGTCTTGAATACTTCAGGAAATACACCTGTTTCAATGCACGAGTTTGTGATACGGGTCATAACAGGAACTACTATTGCTTTTAGCATTTTCAGAAGCTTTGTAGGGATATCATCCCATCCTGTGGCACTGTTCGAATTTAAGTTCATTAGGATCGCTTCAACTTCCTCTTCGGAGGTTTCTAGCATGGCCATCGAATTTACTGGATTATGGGTACGTTCAGGATCGTCAGTAATGTGCAATTTTTGGGCTATAATTTTTTCAGCTAGTTCTTTACCAATACTAGTGAAATAGGTATTGGCTTTGTTGAGAGCGTTTTGTGGTGTAGTTTCCGCTTTGAGTAGGTCTATGGGTCTTTCTTTTTTGTTATTTCTATTTGTTATGCTGTCTATTATCTTCCATTTTAGTTTAGGATTTTTAATGTGTTTGTTTAATTGGCTTTTTTCATAATTTCGCTTTAGGCGTTTTAACAAATCATTGCAATAGTTTTTATATCTTGTGTAAGTAATTTGTAAAACAATATTATTAGTTTCTTTTTTACTTTTAATGTGCATTCGATCCCGATTTTTCATACACCTAAGCAGACCAGGAGTTATCCAAGGCTTTATACAGCGTGTTCTTCTACGTGTTATTATTTTAAGAGAATTATTTAATATTGAAGTATGAATAATATCGACAAAAGCTTTTGCTGTATAATTCGGGTTTTGGGGATTAATAATATCATTGAAGTTTTTTGACAGTAATTCATTCACAATAGCATCGTAGTTAATTTTGTTTATAATGAAATTTTTAGACTGTTTTGTTTTGGCTTTGGTTGCGATTGAGCTTAAGACAGCGCAATGGTCTGTAATAGGCGCATCTGTCACAATTGTAGAAGAATCAAAGGTAGCTTTAATCATAAGGTGGTCTATGCAGTTGTGTTCTCTTGTGGGATACGTATGTCCTGGAAGAATGCCATGTGATGCTAATAGATTTAAATAGCCTTCCGAATTTTTGTCTTCATTGTTAGGTTTGATATCTATGTTTAAATCACCAGCTACAATTAGGTTACGATAATTTTTATATTGCGTAAGTACTTTGTCTAGGGAAAGTAGAAAAGTATCGATGCTTCTTTGTGACGGTGAACGGTAGATACCAATCACAACTGTATGGTTTTCAATTACTAATGCTATACACGTGGCATCATTAAGTGCGACTTCTTCGACTGAGCAATTTAATCCCTGTTTGGTATACATAACTATCCCGTCATTTTGATTGCGATGTTCCCTTGTATAGTGCAAATCATAGCTCAGTAGAGGTGGGAAATTTGCAGCTTTTGAGTTCCATGTTTCCGTTAATATATATATTTCACAGGGAAGGTCTAATCTCTTTAAAAATACTTCAAAGGCGTCAAAATTTTTCGTTATACTTCTGATATTCTGTGTAAGGATGTTTAGATTGTGTTTATATTTTGATGCTAGGATTGATTTGCAGGATTCAACACTACACACATTAGAGGTACCTGGTTGAATCTTATCAATGTTTTTAATTAAATTCTCATTATTTAAAGAATCGAATGTTACGGTTGCTTCGTGTGACGTAGGTATAAACTTGTTTTGTTGATCTTATCATTGTTTCAAAATTTTTTAGTTTTTTTGTTATCTCTGTAATAAATTGTAAAATAAATATTTCATTGTTGTTAACTTTTAGCAATTGCAGATTATCCACGAATTTTGGAAAAGAAAAGAGTAAAAAAATAAAAGATAAAACTACTTCTAGTCAGATGTCTGTTTTCAGCGAGATCAGTTGATTCTCATCCTTAATCTCGATGTGGGATGAGTCGGGAGTCTTACGGAGAAACACCTTCCCGTTGCTGGTCCAACAGAACTTGTAGTCATGGCTTTTCGCCAGGTCTCTGGCCAGGAAGAAGAGTCTGCGTCCTTTACTAGTAAGAGCTTCAGAGACGTAGATTGGTGTCGGTGGGCTTTTAAAACCCAGGGCGGCGGAGTTAAGTCGTTGTGCAGGGTGTTGTTTATTGTAGGTCTTACACGCATTTATCACATCGTTTTTTGTTATCACTGATGTAAATTCAGCAATAATGGTCCCCTTACCAGCTCTCCCATTTAGACGGAAAACATCTCTGATTGCGGCTTTATCGACGCTCACCTGAAGAGCTTTGCCGGTGTTTTGTACAATTTCACATAGATCGGCTTTGCTTTCCGGTTTTTCTGGCAAGGGAATATTCCGTATTTCAATACTGGATGCTTTTGAGGATCGTTGCATGTAGTCTATTTTCATTTCCAGTTGAGCTATCTGGAGCTGATTTTGTTTGCGTTCCGCCTCGAGACCTTTCACTTTCTTCTTCATATTCTCATATAGTCCATTGATCATTATCATCGATTTCTCAATTTCTTCGTTTGAGCGTTTGATATCTTTGTTCTGTTCTTTGATCTCTATAACCTCGGCAATCAGTTTTGATAGCTTGGTATCCTGGGATTTTTGCCACTCCTCAAACATACTCTTGAACTCATCTCTAAAGGAGGGAAGTGCATCGTCATCACTTGATTGACGGCATCTTTTGTTACGTTGGGACACAAAAGTTGGAGTGGTGAAGTTAGAGGCTATTTTAGATACGTCAGAATCAGAAGATGTATGCTGTAAGTTGCTCGCAGGTGGGGTACGAAGAATTTTGGACATTTTCCAAGTTCGAAGTTTAAGCAGTCGTTTATAGTGTAAACTCGTTACCAGTTACCTTGATCTCTCGTAGCACCGGATTTGGTTGAGGCGAAGGTCCAACTGTCTTGGTTGTTGGTTTTATTTTGTCACTGTCTTAAATTCAAGAGACCGCCTTTACGCTCTGTGCGCCTAATACTTGGTTCCGAATTTTGATCAAACTTTTTGGAATATTTTGTTTAAGAAAAGTTATTTAATTTAAAAGATACGTCTATTCGCTTTCGCGGTCCAGGGGGAAATTACCCTAAATTACTTCACTTAAGCATAGACAAACAATATCAGGACAAAAATTTATAAAAATAAAAAAAAACGATGGGTCGAGCGTCTTATGGTCGGCGCCTGCCAACTCAATTGTTCTTTTAACTGTTTACACATATCCGAGGAAAGACTCTTATACATTAAAAAAAACATTAGAATAAAATTTTTAACGTTCTGGTACTTCCTACCACTTGGATTCACATTTTCGAGCAGGGTCGGAAATCAAGAATATTTACAAATACCGATAAATCATCATGTTTTTATTATTGTGGTCAGATTTTTCTTAGTCCAAACGCAAGCTAGAATGAGTAGAGCTGGCTGCGACAGGATTTCTGATCGATAAAGAAAAATAGCAACAAGTGAAAGTGTCGGAAGAAGTTAGCAGTCCACTGTCGGATGTTTTTTATTTGGTTTGCCAACTGAATTATTCATCGAAGGTTTTCGCAACATTATTATACCGTCTCCAGTGAAAGGTTATCGGTGCCATTTATTTTTTGCTCGGCTAGCTAAGTCAGTAATAAATCATGACAGGCAATCTTAGATAGGTATCCTCGATGCCTTGGTATCTTTCTACGAATCCCGCTAATAGATTGATAGAGTCTGGCCTTTGCTACGAAGTCCCATTGTTTTATTACAAACTAGCTGTTCCGGCGAACTTCGTACCGCCCCACGAAATCCGTTTATACGATCTTGCACAACGCCATCTATTTTTAAAACACAGCGTTCGCTCGCACAACGCCATCTGTTTTAAACTTAAAATAAATATTATCCCACGGGAACGCGTTACCGGGATATCAAGTATGCATGTTTAAATTCAGGTCTTTGTCTATCTGTACGCCAAGTTTCATGTAAATCCGTTCAGCTGTTATTGCGTGATTGAGTAAGAAACATCCAAACATCTTCACAAACTTTCACATCTATAATATTAGCAGGATTAGCAGAATATTTGATATAATAATGCATGTTAGCCAGAGATTTTTTTTATCCTATTGTATCCTAATCAGTTAAGTCATTCATAGGTGATGAATTGCCACAATCTCTAAAACAACTGACTTTTGTAAAGATACAGAAGCCTCCAATTTCAATGTTCATATCTCGAAAATTACATCGCGCTCGTTTCCTTTCTACCCTACAGGAAAACAAATTTAAAACTTTTTCTTTGCGCTCTCCCAAGATAAATGAAACTGTTGTGTAAACTTTCACACATCGGTTTAGGTTGTGATTTATCTGCCGAATCTGTCAATTATCTGTCAGTGCCCGTGAGCATCTCACTCAGAAAAGATGTGGTGGGGATTAAATTTAATTTAACACTCGGGTTATTAAGGCAAAGTAAATATATAAAAAATATTCAAATCTCGGTCAAGCCATTTTTGACATTTTGCGAATATTATGGCCATTAATTTATATGTATAAAGATCTGAAATGTATCTGTTTCACTGATTTTCAGGGTTTCCTCCACTCAGATAATGTACCAGTCAACCGCAGGAGGTAGAAGAAAGAGTAAATTGTTACCCTAGGAATGAAAGTAAGTCTTTTACCCGAGGTAAACACTGTGCTTTTCATTACAAATATAAGAAAAGTAAAAATAAAAACATGAATTAGCTAAAATGTCAATACATCTCTGCTATACGGAAGTACAAACAAAACCCTACAACTCAAAAAACAAATGAAGATCGGATTGCCGCTTTCCCGCCTTTTTTTCTCGTCGCTGGCTAGCTAAAATTTGAAAAGTTGGAATATGGTTCAACAGAAATTTAAAAATAGAACTATTTTTTTTAATAATTTGACTGCTGCTTGAAAACGATTCTCCCTGGGACTGAAGAGTATTACTTTCAACCCGTTTCTCAGGCAACTTCAGAGCTACTTTCGGACTACGTGCAATGAAAAATACATTTAAATCAAGTTTAAAAACATACGGTGTAATTAAATGAACTTACACATTAATATACACTTACAAAGCCTGTAGGTATATCACTATAAAATACATATCATATCTACACACTATGAGAGAGCAGGGAAATACATACTTATAATTTATCATACATACGAAAAATAAATATACTTAATAGTGGGGGACGTACAACTGAAACACCAAAAACAAAGTACAATTATACATTATAAATGTATCTAAGAAGAGGAAGATATAAGATTGGCGTGCCAGCGTATTTCCCAACTAGCACCAATAAACATCGCCGTAGACAATTATCCAGCTCCGATTGAGCCGCCGGGGGATGAGCGAGACACCTCGTGAAGTATTATCGTGGTCGCACCCCGCGGCTGTGTCAGCGTGATGTATTAGTGCTCACTGTTATATGCCGTTGCCGAGAAGAAAGTTTTCTACGCATGAAGATTTTTTTACTTTTATTTCATTTCATTATAATCAGTTGTCCAATAACGACTTTTGCAAATCTTCAGCCATTAGAACGCATTATGCATTTTATTATGTATGGTGTGCAATAGAGAGTTAAAATCGGGTATAAAATATACAAGGTTATATCTTTAGATCTTTAGATGTAACCTTTCCCCAAATGATCTAGATTTTGAAACGGACACCTAATTTCTCTTGTAACGTTCAATAATTCACAGTTTCTGTGGTACTTTGAGTAAAATTTTTTGACTTTGACTTGACTTTGATAATCTTGTATTTTTTTGCACGGTTAACTTCTCAGCAAAACCCGTATTATTGCTCGCATTGCACTATCAGAATACTGGATTGAAGGAGTACAGCGTAGACAATATCACACAATATCAAGAGATGAGTCTGGGAGGTAGATTAAAGCTTAGAGGGATTATTATTGCAGTGCCGAACGAGTAGGACGCGAATAGTAACATAAGTAGATTTATTTATCAATTTTCAGCAATGAAAATAAAGTATCTGCCCACATACAGGGTCATTTCTAAAGTGGGCAATTCCTGAAACACCCCAGGCAGAGTTTGTGTAATAACCTTTTTTTTGTATGAGTTTTTCTCAGATTTACGTTTTTTTAAGTATCTTTGTTTATATAATAATATTAAATTTGCGTAGTCTTCAGTAAATTATTGTCTTAGATAGAATAATATTCATTGGATGTGACACATACGGTTATAAGAATATTCTTATTTTATCTTATAAGCATTATCCATCAAATTGCTTTTCATTCTTTTTTAAGACACCGCCCCAAGACCATATTAAAATTGTCAGTAATTTCAAAGATGGTGTAGTATAACCTACAACTAAGTGTTATCACATTCGTTTAATGAATAAACGAATTTATTATTATATTATTGGCACCCAAATTCGGCGTGCGCGCATGCAACGATTAATGAATGTTGAGGAAGCGAAAGTGATCTGTCAGGATCGTGGCAAGTGGCAGTCCCTGGTCTCTGCCTACCCCTCTGGGATACAAGCGGGAGTTTATTATTATTATGTCCTTTTTACTAAATATCGAGACCTAGGTAAATGAAAAAAAAGTGGGACCAGTCCCACTTTAAATCTTTCGGGGCTGCAACGCGTCCGAAAATTTACTAAGTTTTCCAATTTCATACAGTTCTGTAAAAACCCAGCGCCCTCAAAAACAACAGACCTCTGCCTTATAATGACGTCCAAAAATTAACGGTGGTATTTTCATAAGAACTAACACTCCCAAATATAAAATATCTATCTTGAAAATTTAATAAATTGGCCGCGGAAAATCCATTAGATCCGTAAAAATAGAGAAATGTTCATGATGGTGCCGAAAATTTTATTAACTGACATTTCAGCATCTGACATTGAATTCATTCCATTTCGATATCTTAAATCAGCGCCCTCGAAAATGAAAGATTAAAAAATGAATTTTATAGTCTCCCAAATACCGACCGTTCCTGACTGTTTGATTTAATCTACCACCGCTCGCCAATTTTGCCACTTACACTAACTACAATCCTTGCAATTCACTTTTACCTGGCTGGCGACCGCGACTCCCCGAGTAAGACGTTGCGACCCCCTGGGGGTCGCCATTGCGAAGCAGAGAAAAAACCGTTAAAACTTTTAAAAAACTATTTAGAGGCTAAAAATTCCACCCATGCTTCTAAATAGCTTTTTAAAATTTTCCTCAGCACGGGTTAGTGCAACAAAAAGAATATAACTGTTAAAACTTTCCATTTTATTTCGAAGATATGTAAATTCTCAAAAGTCGTAGCACAAAATTGTTGTAAATGGCGACTCTATTGACATTGTTTCATGAATTGCGCTTTTAAGAAATAACCCTGAAAAAATTATACAGATTTCTTAAATAATTAAAATATTAGAAAGTGCGAGCGAGGCGGCTGCCTAGCGTAACAACAGTCCTAAGTATTTCTATGTAAAATTTTCAAATAAAAAATTGGGGGTATGGCTGGTTAATGGGCGTTCATAAGGCGATAACGTATTCTTGACGAGCCCTAAGCTGAAAAATAAAACCGTTCAAAATCCACCTTTTCCAGATCTTCTGATTCCAGTCTCTATCAGTTCATCCAATTAAGGTGCCTTTAGCACAATCATCCGCGAAAAGCCGAGATTCAAACCTGCAGCCTTTCATTTTAACTTAAATCGATTGATTTAATTCAAAACCTCTCGTTACCCATTTACTGTCGTACAAAAAGGCGCAGTTCGGCCAAAGGTTTAGGTCTAATGAAATCAACTTGGGCTGCGTTTCCATTTTTTTCGGCCGACTTTTCGAGATAATATCGAACTCTTTCTTGTCCGTACAACATGACTGAAATGTTTTGAGCGTCTGAAAAGCTTTATGTTACGTAGTAAAAAAGTTGGTGAATTATTAGTTAATGAATAACGAAAAAAACTGGATTATTACTACGTAAATCGTAGTATTTTCGTGTAGATCTTTCAAATTTTTGGATCTTTAGACACCTTTGTAGATTGCAGACATTTTTATGATCGTAGTTTACCACGGGCTAACAAACCAAAGCAATAGCACTATACTTGTCACCTTCTAAAAGTGTGACAAAGTAATAAAAATCGTGAGCGAACAAACCAAAGCAGTAGCACTATAGGTTTCGGCTTCTAAATGTCTGACAAAGCAATAATAAACGAGGACAGCCAAAATAATGCAGTCGATTTGTTAAAGATTAACAATGTAATATAAACAGTAGGCGACCAATCCAAAGTAGTAGCACTGTACGCTTTGGCTTCTAAAGGTGTGACAAAGTAATATATATCGCAGGTGACCAAGCCAAAGCAGTAGCACTGTACGCGTCAGCTTCTAAAAGTGTGACAAAGTAATATATACCGCAGGCGACCAAACCAAAGCAGTAGCACTCTACGCGTCTACTTCTAAACGTGTGACAAAGTAATATATACCGCAGGCGACCAAACCAAAGCAGTAGTACTGTACGCGTCGGCTTCTAAGAACGGATCACGTGCGAGTTGCTCTTTCATTACTTAATTTAAAGACGTAATTAATGTAAATCTTCCTTAGAAACGGCCCGGAGGTATTTCACTCGGAGTCCTTTGTGCTAACGGGAAATAGAACCATTCTTTTTCCGGGATATCTTTTGCCTTCTCTCGGTGGAGAGCTTTATCCCATAGCAAGTTGATCAATATAAAATAAATATTTTATTCACTTTGGCGCGGAGAAGTATGAAAGCATACAATTTAAAATTATTAATATTTTTATAACTTAACAATGAGCCAGCGTCGTTGGGATTCTTAGCAGTGAAATGTTATCTTATGTTTAAATCTGGGAGGAAGTCAACATATTTCCGCAAGAGTCAAATTTAATTTAAATACGTGTAGACGTCAAACACAACTTCAAATAAAATAAAAAAGATAAAAAGCCATGACAAAGGTTATGGCTGGCTAACATTGGTATCATAAAGGACGGCCTAACAAAACAGGGTCAGACCGGTAACCACGGCAAAAGACTTTCTTGTGACATTATTATTAAAATTCTTCATTGCATTTAAACACATAGTTTTGCACATAGACGAGCGACCTTAGTATGATTGAGAATGGCCACTTCAATATTTTTCCCCAAACGCATGTAATTTGGTCGCGAAAATTGAACGGCCCAGAAGCCCAACAAATGAATAGCAGCCTCCGATCCTTTCCTCTAACGAACTAATAGAGCAGCCTACGTAGCCGATTAATTCATGCATCTCGACAATACAGCGGCGGCCACGTGTAGGGTATGTGAAAATTATAATCATCATCATCATCATCATCATTCAGCCACAAGAAGTCCACTGCTGGACATAGGCCACTTCCATGGATTTCTAAAAAGACCGGTTGGAAGCGGCCTGCATCCAGCGCCTTCCTGCCAGTTGGATGAGGTCATCTGTCCATCTCGTGGCTGGTCGTCCTATACGCTGCGCTTGCTGATATGTGGTCTCCATTCGAGAAATTTTCGGCCCCATCGGCCATCAGTTCTGCGTGCTATATAATAAATTATTATAAAAAATTATAATACCTATAACAAAATCTTACTTGTTTACTCCCCTAGCTCAGCGACCCGAAGTGAGTTAGGTTTGGTTTAGTGGGTGGGTTGTGGCCTGCGATGCAAGAAGTCCTGCACGGTCGCTTGCGCGAGCGCACGCAGGTCCTTGGCCACTTCATCCTTCCAGCAATATCTGGGCCAAATGTCCCAAATTTGATTTTATAGTGCCGCCTTAAACCACTCGTGAAATCTGCCCTCATTATGTTTATTATTCTATGTTATTTATTTAACAGAAATTCACAGCAACACAATTACAGTAAACAATAGGTTCTTAACAATTTGTACATGCAGCCATTAATGGATTTTACTATGTAGGTTTGAAAATTATTAAATTGTACTTATTTTAATTAATTCTAAAAATCTATTCTATACTATATTTTTAATAGTAGCTTCCACACAGCACAATCACTTTTCCTGGTCTCAAACTACGATACCCCATGCTATGGTAACCAGGCAAGGACATCACAAACATGGAAATACACCCATACTAAAGCCATTTGTACAAATGTACAGCGCCCCCCAGCGCACCTCCGGCATGGTAATCGGACCTCAGACTTGGCTATAAATGCTGATAGCCTCCAACCAATATCAAAGCCCAAGTAATATTGATTTGAGTCAGAACTACTTTTGAAGGTGTTCAGTCCTGTAGGATTTGTAGCGTTTGATGGACTAACTCTAGAAAGAAAATGTCGTTACACAAAAAGTGTAGGCTTATGTTATTTCATACAAACATAAATAAAATCACGCCTGCATTCCGAAGGAGTGGACAGGCGAGTCTCTAACATACATAGTTGTTAAATAGAGTCATATCAGTACTTTAATGGTTGTTTCATTAACAATATTGGTAGTACGGTAACCAATCGTATTCCAATGGCATAATCCATGCAACTTAACTCGGCGTCTCGCGCGATTTAATCTTCTTCGCGAGAGATGGCCATGTAATTTGCACCGGTTATATCATTGGATTAATATTGTACTGCAATAGCTTAGTAGACTGCCAAATAAAGGGAAATGACAGCTGTTGTCGTATTTATACCATTCTATTGAAAAACTGTGTGTATTAGACTCTAGGACCAGGGTTTGTCACTTGCCACAATATTGACAAACCCGTTTCGCTTTATTAACATTAACGATTAACATTACTTTTTAGGGTTCCGTACCCAAAGGGTAAAGTACCCTATTACTAAGACTCCACTGTCCGTCTGTCTGTCATTATCTGTCTTTCTGTCTATCACCAGGCTGTATCTCATGAATCATGATAGCTAGACAGTTGAAATTTTCACAGATGATGTATTTCTGTTGCCGCTATAACAACAAATACTAAAACAGAATTAAATAAATATTTAAGTGGCGCTCCCATACAACAAACCGTCTTGTTTAAAATATAGGTAATGTATAAGTGTGAAACATCTTTGTTCTCGGCAATAAATGGTTATTAATTTATTCATTCATTCATTCAAACGTGATTTTTTTTGCCGTTTTTTTGCTCGATATTAATAATAACGGAAACAGGTAGACGCTTGAAATATTCACAGATTATTAAGTTGTATATTAACTTTAAAAATAAATAATAAAATTAAAATAAAATAAATATTTACGGGGGGCTCCCGCGCAACAAACGTGATTTTTTGCCGTTATTTGCTCGATATTAATAACGCCAACAGGTAGACGCTTGAAATATTCAAATGTTGTATAAATGGTACGGAACCCTTTGTGCGCGAGTTCAACTTGCACTTGGCTGATTTTATCACTTGCCTTTCAAAACTACGAAATAAAAATTACCCCTAACGACTTTAGAATCAATGTCTAACTACAGTAAGTAGCTTATCTTTCCGCGATACTGGCAGCCGTATATTTGATTAAAGGGACGACAGAGTCTTCTAATAATGGATCGGGGATAATCTTATCTTGGGATAATGCCGGGGACATTTTTTGGAAAATTCCGCCCGCTGTCCAATTTCTGTGAGCGAAGTTGATGCCATTTTTAAGCCGGGATTTATTGATCTATATTCTATGGCCCATCTTCGTTACAACGGGCTGGCGACGTGCGGGGGGCACGATTTCAATCTAAAATGATCCTTAACTACTTATAAAGTTAGTGGCAACAATACAAGGACAAAAAACACAGTCCCGTGACGTGCCCATTGGCCGCATGAGGTCGGTATATTTTTTGAGCTAGTTTTGTTTTATCACACCTTAAAATGACGCGTTGTGCAAAAAAATGCGATAGAAAACCTTAATTTCAAACCTCAATATGTCCTCTAAAGCAGACCTGAGAGTTCCGCACTTAACTTCATAGTTGGGCCATTGTACGTAGCAAGCGCTGAGGTATGTTAACACCTCAGATACTAGGGTTTCCTCGCGATGTTTTCCTTTACCGTTACCGAGGGGTATTGCTACTAGAACATCACAAATGTACGTAACTTAGAAAACAAAGTTATTGGTACATGCCGGGATGCGAACCCACGATCTCCCGAGTACGAGGCCGGCGATCTACTGTAGCGCTACCTCTCTTTCTATAGGTACGTTCTTTACCATACCACAGCGGTGGTAGAACAAGGAATCGGAAGCGAGAGACCCAGGTTCGATTCCGAGTGCGGGTATGTACCTATGACTTTGATTACTTTCCAAGTTACGTACATCTGCGAATTTTTAGCACGCTAACGTGAAGGAAAACATTGTGACGAAAACCGCGGCTTGGTTGGCTCCGCATGTATTGACTTGTCTTTCCTGTGGGCTAGGCCAACTAAACTGTCAGGATGGTATAGGTGCTGGGCAAGCCTAATCCATCTAAAAAAAAAGACAGTGTCCCAGGTGTTGCAGCGTCCAAGTGGTCCCTTCACCCATCTAAATCATCTCATTACGTAGATGCAAAAAGGCGAAAGCTTATCATAGTTCCTTTGAGAAAATAATGTTCGTATATCCATTCTTATGTGTGGCCGTGTGGCGCCGGATTAAGAAAAGCGTCACTCCATTTCCTTCTGTGGATGTCGTAGAAGGCGACTACGGAAATCAATTACCAGGAGACGGGCAGCAGCGTCTTCCTGAGATTCCAACCGTATACTGCGATCGCCAACTCGCCTGCCAAGCGTGGCGATTATGGCAAAACCCCTCATGGTTATGAAAACCATGAAGGAGCTAGGCCTGTGTCCTGCAGTGGGCGTCGAGTGGCTGATGATGATGATGATAATGATCCATTTTTATGTACAATTTTGTACAATAAAGTGTTCTCTAACTATCCATCTGCAGTATTTGAGTTCAGGAAGAGAATCATGCCGATTTCACCGGCTTCCTACTTAACCCATTTTAATGATGCCGAGTTTACACGGACTTCAGGAAGGTCCTTAGCTTACTAACTCCCGTGAAAGTTATTTATACGATAATTACCCCCGGTACAGTTGTTACGATATACCATGGTAGAATTCAATCATGATTCAATCATATCCTTAATAAAATAAAATAAAATAAATAAAATGATCGGTAAATGGAATGACTCTACCATCCTGTAAAGACGAGGAAACTGGAGTGTCTGTGTTCACATACTTGGAATTACCAATCCGCATCTAGGCTCTCGTAATGATTAAGCTCATTTCTCTCTCTCAACGAAGGCCCGTGCCCCGCAGGCGCTCGTTTATAGGCCGAATAAGCGTATGCCTGTAAAAGTATTTCTATTCTCATGCTACAAGGCTAAAAAAGTGCCTACTTAAACCTATGCAATATCATGCGCATAATTATTATGTAAGCCAACCCCACATACCATGGTACATAGAAAGCTTTGCCTGAACAATTTTAGTTCAGGACGCAGTTGACAATTATCAAATATCCACCATAAACTGGTACTTTAAAACCTATCCTCCATCTCCTTTTACGTCCAAAATCTAAGGCTTGGAAGGGGAGTGGAAGTTCAAGTTGTCTGGTCGAGAGCTACGTGTCTGAGCATGAATAATCATCGCGCAGAGCCGTCTGAGTTGTCTCGAGTTAATATCAATTAAAACAAGGTTTGACGAAACGCGCGATTCAGTACCAAGGGGGCTACCATGAGTGACGGTTATTAGATATTGAAAGGACTAAGTATTTAGTACTGGGAAAAGTACTAATCTTACGAGAACCAGCCAGAGGCTAGTAATATCAAAGATCGGTCTTGAGCCCGAGACCACAATGTTAAATATGACTGACCTCATGCTTTCACTTCAAGGTTCCTTTGGGTTCTGCACACCGACTAAATTGAGTTCACAGTATACAATATTTAAGACACAGTAAAAACATGCAATAGTTCGTGCAACGTGCACGAATTGATTTATTTTATTTATTTTTATTTTGGCAACAGACAGTCACAGTTTTGAAAATAGGTAGAATGGAAATATATTTAATGAAAAGAATTTATAGAGTGCCAAGAATAACATTTAAGGCTTAGCCGTTAATGGTAAGTAGTACACAATTCAACTCATGTGTATGAAGTACAAACATATACTGACAACAAAACTCTTTTAAATGGTTATTGTTCAGCGTCTATTTATTGACGGCCAGTTCTCTAGGCATTTCAAAAAGGCACGGCGTATTCGCGGCTCAAGGCGTGATATTGAACAATGAGTTGAAAAATCCTTCAAATTAAAACATGGGGTTTAAGACCCTCAGTAAAAACATTTAAAACGTTTAAACTGAGGCCTAAGTATGGGCCCCAAATCCTGTCTATTTCCTGACGTTTGCGATAGCAATTAGAAAGGAATTTAACAGTTGGAATTGGCAATTGGAATTGGACGATTGGAATCGTTCAGCATACAGGAGCAGATTGTAAACAATAGGTAATTCAGTAACTGACGCTAAATTATGTGCACCCAATCCTGTCGGAATCCTGACGTTTGCGGTAGCCATTAGATTAGTATGGAATTTGACCGTTAACCGATTGGAATTCTTCAGGATTTAGTTCACGTAATATAGGGGCAGCACACCAAATCCTGAATGGTTCCAATCGTCTAACTGTCAAATTAGTATGTAATTTGGCCTCTGATCATTGATCTATCCACTGCGCTATCACCGGATTCAACGCGGTTTGTATAGCGCGGATAATTTAAGAAAAAGGGGCTGGATAACTGTTTGACTCTCGCTCACAAAATTCAGACGGCAATATTGTATGAGAGAGAGGCAAATAGTCCCTTTATCTTTCTTTAATTAACAGTATTATATGTCGGTTGTCATGGTAATCCTACGTAGAATGTTCCCGTACTTCTTCTTATTTCACAGCAACACAGTCTTTATTGTAGCAAACAACGGAGAACCCACATTTTGCGTGTGTAATTCCACAAGATTACTCGGTAGTCCTTTCCGACATGTCGGAGGTGTTATTTTTAATTAAGGACCAATTTGTGAGTGCTGATGTTTTAAAGATTCAGCTGAAGGCTGAGTGGCGGCTTAGCATAGTGTTTACGCGATGGCTTGATGTAAATGAAACGTATTTATGTAACATTAAATTACGTAAACTCACACCTGTGTCAAACCATGAGGGAGGCCTGTGTCCTGCAGTGGACGTCAAGGGCTGATGACGATGATGATGATGACACCTGTGTCACGAAGGTGTAGGCAGAGACCAGGGTCTGCCACTTGCCACGATCCTGACAGATCTCTTTCGCTTCATCAACATTCATTAGTCGTTGCATGCACGCACGACAGTTTCGGGTATTTTTATTTTGCCTTTGCTAATACATCCCGTATTTTCTCGAAATATGTCCGTCTGCGACGTCCCTTATCGGACTTTCCACGCAAATTCGCTGAATATATTTCTTTCGTCAATCTTTCTATCGTCATCCTCTCCTCTCTCTTTAATGAGTCGTCTATAATAAAACACCCCATCTTTTCACAGTCTGGTACAAAAAGGCTGACTGTACGAGTGCTCCATCCAGGGAAGCTACAAGTTGTTGCCGCTCCGACCGCAATTAAAACGGACCCCTATCAGTCGGATAGCTGGATAATTGACACGCGCGCGCTGGATTGCTTTCTAATGAGAAATCGGGCGGTAGCTCACTGGTTCGGACGGGAATCAACCCGGGAGACTACTCTGGGGCGCTACTACGTAAGTCCTCCACTTCTCTGTGTTACGTACAGGCAGCGACATCTGGCCGGAGCAATTTACATCACTTGTAGCCCCGACTAACCCACTTTGCAGTTAGGTTTTTACATAGGAATGATATCGCTCTACCTACATAATTATATACTTTTTGTTGTACTAACCCGTGCTGAGGACAATTTTAAAAACCTATTCAGAGGCTAAAATGGCATGGGTGGAATTTTTAGCCTCTAAATAGGTTTTAAAAATTTTCCTCAGCACGGGTTAGTGCAACAAAAAGATTATAAGTCCTCCACTGTTTGGAGTTATCCGATTTAACCTACTGCGAAATACCTATATATTTTGACATTTTGAAATCTTCAAAATGGTTAACCCATAGAGTACACAGTTACGGGAAGAAGGGTTGTGCAGAGAAAACCTCGTAGGCACAGATTAATATTTTATAATATAATGGTGTACCGGTTTCACTTACTTTTATTAACCTCCAGCAACGGAGCTGCCGCGGTGGTAGCCTAGTGGGTAGAACATTGGACTCGGAAACGGGAGACCCAGGTTCGATCCCAGTGCGGGCATGTACCTATGAATTTGTTTTCTAAGTTATGCACATTTGTAAAGTTATAGTAGCAATACCACTCGCTAACGGTGAAGGAAAACATCGTGAGGGTGTCTGAGCTATTCACATAACTCAGCGCTTGAAATCGCCAATCCGCGGTGGGCACGCGTGGTGATTAGGCCCATACTCTCTCCCTGAGAGAAGGCCTGTGCCCGACAGTGGGACGTATATAGGCTGCTTATGAACGGAGCTGTCCGCGCGGGCGCAGCACCTGCAAGCCCGCAGTGAGAGATCGATGGCCGCAGCGAACGCATCGACTCTCCTCCATGATTAAGGCTTCCGGACTAGGTCGTAACTAGTCGGCTATCCCGACGTTGATACAAGCACAGAGGAAAAAAGGAAATAAAAGTAAGTTTCTGTTACACCAATTTAAAAAAATTTAATAATAATAAAAACTTTATTGATAGTCACAGGGTTAATGTACATTAACTGTTTAAGTATAAATAGAAAAACGAATAAATAAAATGATACAGATTAATACTCCGAGATAGAGGATGTATGAGCGACAAATTAATGTTGGTTAATGGAATGGGACTTAAATATAAGTAAACGAGTTTTACGATAGTTTTACATTCTGACCTTTTGAAATCATTGAGCGTTGAAATGTCAAATTTGTTTTCGCAAAGAGAGCTCAAAAAATTCGGTAAGGTTCCTTGGTTGAAAAAGAAAGTAGATGTATTTTTGCAAAACAATCCAATACAAATTGTGAACATTGAACCAAAAAGTTGTTTTCTGTCGGTTCTGTTAACTTGCGTAATCGATGCAATTGAAATGAGACAGAGTAGGTCCCCTGTTTAACGCTGTTGAGACTAGAGATTTGGCACAGTGAAAATGTGTCAGTGTGTGTGTGTAAACCTATTCAAGTTAAAATTGATCGTGCGTGTAGGGGTTGAGCGTTTTAGATTCGAGGTTATGTAAATAGGTTTTATGTTAATATCCTCGGTAATGTTTGTCTTATGTCGTTGAATTTCTTAAATGGTCTATTGGTTGGATGTGTACATAGAGTTGAGAATAGAGTCCTTATGCCTTGTATGTCTATGTGGCGATAAATAAGAAAAAAGAAAAGAAGAAATCGCTATTAGCAATAAGGCCGAAAGTTGTATTCTTTCTTTTGTCATTGCTGTTTCTGTAACATTTTTCCGGTGTACAATAAGGAATATTCTTATCTTATCTTATCTTATCTTTAATAAATGTATTCTTATTCCTTTTCTTCTTACTCCACTGCTAGGTATAAGGCCTCTTCCCTGTATAACCAACTCAACACATTTCTATAATAAAATTGTAAATAAATTTGGGTATGGCAAGAGAAGCAAGAAAGGGGGATAACTGCAGTAGAAATGAGGTCCTTGAGAAGTATGTCTGGTATTATTTTGAATGACAGGATACGCAGTAGTTTGGTTAGAGAACCTTGTGGAATGAAAGAGGATGTAGTGACTAGAATTGAGAATGGAATGTTGCGTTGATTTGGACATGTGGAGAGGATGAAGGAAGAAAGATTGACGAAACAAATATATCGAGCAAATGTGGGTAGAACAGCCGGTAAGGGACGTCCCAGGTGGACATACTTCGGCCAAATAGGGGATGTATTAGCAAAGGGCAAGATAAAACGTACTCGAAACCGGCGTGCGTGCATGCAACGTCTAATAAATGTTGAGGAAGCGAAATTGATCTGTCAGGATCGTGGCAAGTGGCAGTCCCTGGGCTCTGCCTACCCCTCTGGGATACAGGCGTGAGTTTATACATGTGTGTATGTAAATTTAAGCTCTTGCCTAAAGAAAGAGCTTACCACTTTCCTTAGTTAAGATCTTATAATTCTAATATATAGAAGTTGAAAAAAAACTTTTAAGTTTTTTATATATCTATAACACGTTGTTTAAACTATATTTGGCCAAATATTGAGGCTGCTGCCATCACGGACAAATAGTGTCAACTTAATTGGACGGTACTGGTAATACAGTTTTTAACTAGTACAGATGTCAATGACCCCCAATTTAATATTAGCGTATACATTTATTAAACTAAGCTAAGCCCTTATGTAAAGTCTTTTTATAAACAACTAAAAAATATTATTTTTATACCACTACTTTAACAACAGGACTGGTTGTTATCGGCGCGATAAACGCTGGTTGTACCAGCGCAATAAACGCTGGTTGATACCAGCGCAATAAACGCTGGTTGATACCAGCGCAATAAACGCTGGTAACAACCATCGTAATGTACGCTGGTGGCTACCAGCGCAATATATGCTGGTGGCTACCAGCGCAATATACGTTGGTAGCAACCATCACAGTGTACGCTGGTTGATACCAGCGCAATAAACGCAGTTTACTACCAGCGTAAATAACGCTGGTTGCTACCAGCGCAATATACGCTGGTTTTTACAGTAGTGTTATAAACGGCGCATTTGCTCACTTCAGTTTCATTCACTCACAAGTCGTAAAATGCGTATTTAAAAATTCATGCGAGAGAAGGAATAAAACAAATGTCGGCGAATATTATTCCGTGTTTCATCTCCGTAAAGCAAAACGGCTTCCTTACTCTCGATATCATTGCTCACGACATAAAAAAATTTCTAATCTCATTGGAGAAGCCATGTTAAAAAATCGTGGTAATTTTATTATGTACGTCTAAATACATACATATAATACATCTGTAAATTTTGTCTCTGTCTGTTAAATGTCTGTCTCACTCTGTTTCTTTGTGCATGCGCCTCGCAAAAACCACTAAAGGGAATTAAATAAAACTTGCCATGATTATAGCTTAGATTCTCGTGTAACATTGAGACTATGTAATATCACGTGCGCAGGAGGCAATCACTATAAATATCTTCATAAACTGGTTAACTGTATCCGACACTGTAGAAAAACTAATATTCGATGACCTCTGAGCTTTCAGGGCTTAGTTTCATAACACTGCAATTTGTAGTTTATTATGACCATTCGAGGTACATCTTTCTGTTCTCAACCACCCTCATCCGGCTGCTACCAGCAATCTGCCCGAGATCGTCGGTCCAGTGAGCTGCTGGGCGTGATACGCTGCGTTTGGCAATATTTCGCAAACACATCCACATGTCTAATCACTGTATTATATTGAGCATTCTATTCCACCAGCATGGGTAGTAACCAAGTAGTAACATCACATGTGAGAAACTACTGCTTGTGCCAGCCCAGTTTTGGTTCCAAAATGTAATAAGTACCTATTTAAAAGGCTATTTTGTAGTTTCAAGTAGGTGGTAATGTTCTCTTTAGTTTTTATATAATGCTTGTCTCATTACTCTTAAATATGAGGACCACCGTAACTCGTTTTTCTATGTATTTTAATGTGCGTGTATACTTTGGGTGTCAATCTAGCTTAAAACTAGTATGCTCCAATATTGTTATTTTAAGATTGTTACCTGTTTTACATGCCTTTATTAGGCAAAACAAAGCATGCAATCGGAAACCAGCTTGCACATGCCACAGTTCTGGGCCACTAAAAACTGGTTTGGTCACCGACATGATCAGAAGATGGGCAGAAAGACGACGTGAGTCACGCGTTTTAAATGTTAAAAGTGCCTCTTTCCTTTTTATTTATTGTTAAATTCTGACGTCTTAGCGCTACAAAACGGGTGACTCATAATTATGTACTGCCTATATTGTAATGAGTTTGAGCGGGCGACAAGCTGCGCCGACGTGAGATGGCGTGGTGAGGTAGGATAATAGTAGAATGATAAATTTAAAACAACCGCGAAAACGTCTCATGGGACGAAATTTAGAACAGAGATAGACCATGGCTTTGATTAAGGGGTAAGGCCACTTCATTTTCTAATCCAACGCGAACGTAGTCGTGGGCATAGCTAGTAACACAATATAATAATAACTTCCACACAATACAATCACTTGTCACGATCCAAGTGTTGGAACGATATCGCTCCACCACCTGTTAGGCAAACACAATCAAGAAATAGCTTTAAAAACAGTTACAAAAAAATTCTTCTTGACCTACAAAAGTCCTTAACATCTGTAACTATATAAAACCAAGACCAAATCACATTTACACTATGCCCTTATATATATATATATATATATATATCCATAAAATGATTGAAATTAAATTAGTTGACATCAATAAATTGAATAATGTACAATTTTTATTTTTATTACTATTTTCACAAGTTTCATAAATTACCGTAACTGACATTTCGCTGATAATATCCAATTTTATTTATCTGTACACAATTTATGCTATTAATTTAACTGACATTCCGCTAACATTAATTCAGCAGTCAGCAGTCTACTTCGTTGACACGAAGTTGACACGCGCGATGCTATAATAATACTACTTATCGTACTTGACTCGCTATCTCATATTCTATTTATTTTAATCTTATTTACGTTTTTGAAATGGTTCGTACCATCTCTCCGAGCCCTGCACGCCGCGTTACGGGTACTGACGCTGACGGAAGACCAGCGCTGGGGTACCATTATATCTCCAGCTTATGCTGAGTCAGAGCCCTTTTGCATTTCCCACACCCAAAGTACTCACACCGGATAAGGCATTGCTGTGTGTCTCATTTGTTAATGTTTTTTGTAATAATGTTTCATTGTGCTTTGTATGAGCTCTTACTACTGTATTATTGTTTTTATTGCGTGTGTGTGTAAATGCAAATAAATAATCCATCTACCTATCTATCTTGTCGTGATCCCGAACTATGATAATAATATAATTTATCGAAAATAATCTCAGTCACGTGGTACAAAAATGCGCCGTTTATTAATTTTAATAAATGTAATTGCCGCACATTTATTAAAATTCCAGTCATCTCATTAAATAATGTTTTTTGTGCCAAAAATATTTTAAGAACATATAATGTGGTCTGTAAAAGCTCTCAAATGTGACACAACAAGGCAATATCGCCATCAAGAGTAGAGTGGCAGAGCAGCAGCTACTTTTGGGAAATTTCTCGAGCGCAGGTATTCTAGCGAGCGTTGCTTAATCAAAAATAACGTGGCAACAAAATTCAATAAAAGGGGCTCATAAAACACGGCGTAATGAAAAATATTAAATTCCAGAGACAAAAAAACGTTTTTTTTTCAGGCGCGGCGCGGCGCGGACATAAATAATTTCATTTGCGCGGGAAACTTGCCGCTTTATTGTTCAAATGTCACTGAATTCGGGAACTTTGTGTGCTTCCACTAACGGTCCCGGTGCGTTTTTCTAATGCCACGTTATTTTGTTTTACACTTTCAGGTAAAATTGTATACGTTGCAAAATCACCCGTGCAGCCTGGTACGTAAGTACGGGAACATTTTTCACTCAACCTAGATGCTCTTTTCGATAGGTTTACGTTAAGTTAGAAATATGAATATGAAATTGATAATGTGATAAAGAATCTAATTTGTTCCAAACTATATTTGGATATTTCGAAATTTAATTATTTCGAAAACAAATATAGCATGTACGTGGTGGTCATGGGTTTTGTCCAGATTAGGCGCATAATATGACACATTGAACTTCATTTTAAGAGTTCCTTAAGGTATGGTGTTCTATGAAAAACAAAAACACTCAGTAACACCGTAACCAAACATTAACCACTGCAATAAGTGCGTGAGTTTAATGAAAATAACGATATCTAAGAGTTTTCTTCGAAAAAGATATATCATTCACTCCAAAGTACAGACAATATGAAATCTATCACCACAAATCAAGGCTACGCTAAACAACGATACTATGGTGAATAGGCGCACAATTAAATCTAATGTAGAACAATCAATTACTATGGGCGAGACATCCTATTGACAGGTCGATAAGAAACTACGTCTATAGGGGTCTAGAAATTCCTCTGATTGATGGATGGCCCCTTCGACAGCTGAGAAAGCCCCCTTTGGAAAGACTAGAAAAGGATACAGAAGGTGCGACTACTATTACTTCCCGTAGGCAACGTTTCGGCACCGAAGAAACCCGATCTCCATCAAATAGTATAGTAAAGTAATGAACCTTAGATACACCACAGGCTACATCTATGGTCCTGTTTTATTTATTAGTTTTGTCTGTTGTGTATTTAGTTTTCTTTCTGCTGTGATGTATCTTGTTGGTATAGTAACTAGTATTGTAACTTATTTATGTAGTAGTATATAACAATTATTTAAGTAAGATTTATGTAAGTTTATTATTAAGTTTAAGTATGTACTATTCATATTTGCACCAACTACCCGTCTCCCTTTCTCCTTCGGAAACCTTTCCGTCACAAGGTTGTCTGGAAGAAATTGCTGTTAGCAATAAGGCCGCCCATTGTACTTTTTCATTGTAACTTTCATATTTTATGTCTCGCTTCTTGTGTGCAATAAAGAATATTCTTATCTTATCTTATAGTAAATGTCTTTCTTTAATGAGACCGGGGAGCTTAGGTGCAGAATGTCATGTGCAGAATATTCCCTAGATGCAAAATGACACATTTGCAAAATGCTCTGGTCGCAAAATTCCAGGGAACCTCAAAAAAATGAACATTTTACTTCAGAACCTTCTATGAGGTTCATGAGCGCCACTTTGTAAAAAATTCATGTCTCCTTTTACAGATCGTTTTATTTCTCTCAATCACGTAAATATATATTTTTAGGACCCGTAGCTGAGAATCCACGAAAAAACCTAGCACAAGATAGCTAGAAGCCGGCGTCGTTTTTGGTATAAATGTTATGAAGTCCTAGGATCTCAGTCGTGGGTTCTCTTTTGGGTCCTGTATATCGTTGAATTTGTTGTTTAAAAATATTGTGGGTGTAAAAAAGCAATTTTTCGATTCAGGGATCTCTTAGCGAAATATGAAGCTTTGGAGCGCAAATTTTTGTTAGAGTAGAGCATCTCCTACTTTCCCGACCAAACGGTTCTTGGCTTTAGTTTGCTATTACAAGTGAATGCTCAGGTTTATCAGCACCATCAGAAGAAACTCCTGCAATGTTCACAAAAAAAAAAAAACTCCTGCAATGTTCTTTTGCGTTTCATCAGCTGTGTTCCCGTGCAATAATCCCAGTTTCCAGCGAATATTTGTCAAATAGAAACGACACCTCGGGGAAATGATCCCCGTAAGTTTGACGTTATGTTTATTTCTATCTGCGGCCTTGCAAGTATGTCTTCCGGTCTGATACAGAATGATTGTCGGTTCGTGGAGGAGCGGTTCTACTCATAAATTCAAAACTTCGTGAATCAGTAACGATGGGGATGGAAAATCCTAGAAGTCTGCAGTGAAAAGGCTCGAGTAGATTTGAAAAAATAGAAGCATTAATTAAGATAAGATAAGAATATTCTTTATTGTACCAGGAAAAACACAAACATCAAATATTTATAAAGATGCCGTTCCATTGGCGGCCTTATTGCTCATAGCAATTTCTTTCAGACAACCGACAATGGAGAGTGGCTGAAGGAAAAGCGAGACGGGTAGTCGGTGCAAATATGAATATTGAATAGAATAGAATAGAATATTCTTCATTGCACACAAGAAGCGAGACATAAAATATGAAATATGAAATTTGTATTTACATACTTATACTTAATTAACCGCAAGACAAAGAAAAAACTAATACGGACCCTTACTGATTCCATATTCCAATGTCTGAAACCTGCACATTGACGGCACACGTCCGGAAAACGATACGTTCAAAATGTACTGCTGGCAGAGAATGCTTCGTGGAGTGAACGCTGCACAATCTAGTCTATCCTGGAAGAACTTCAAGCCTCGTCTAGGCGTTCCGTATGTTACACCCAACGCATCCTGATGTTCTCCGCTCATACCGTCCAGCGTGGGCTAGATAGTCTAGAAAATCTCATTATCACTGGCCGCGCAAACGGGAATAGAAGCATAGGATGTGTGCCAATGTGGTGGACGGATACCCCAAGTGAAGCTTGGGGAGGGATTTTAGAAGCGCCCATGTATCTAGCGCATAGTCGGATAGAGAAATGCGTTGGTGACGAAAGCTGCCCCATAGTCACGTCCCTCAGTTATGAGGCTAAGACCAAAGAGAGAGAGAGTTGCAAGAGGTCAATATTGAGTTTAATGAGTTTGGGCACAATAAACCCACCCGGGGCGTTGGTAGCCTAGTGGGTAGAACATCGGACTCGGAAGCGAGAAACCCAGCTTCGATCCCAAGTGCGGGCATGTACCTATGACTTGGTTTTCTAAGTTATGTACATTGTGAAGTTATAGTAGCAATACCACACGCTAACTGTGAATGAAAAACATCGTGAGGAAACCTGAGTGTCTGGGCTGTTCACATACCTCAGCGCTTGAAATCGCCAATCCGCGGTGGGCACGCGTGGTGATTAAGCCCACACTCTCTCCTTGAGAGAAGGCCTGTGCCCTACAGTGGGACGCATCTAGGCTGATTATAAACCCACTGTAAGATAAGATAAAAAATATTAATCAAAGAACCTACAGCTAAAAACTTGAATTTAACGCATGCATAACTCGCATAAAAATGCGTGCGGTTGGTATGGGGAAATTAAATCCAACAAATCTTCTTACAAATTCACGTCGAAAGTGACGTTACAGTTCCAAAAAAACGATCCACGTTACTATTTGAGATTTAAAGATTATATTGTTTTCCCTTTCGTTTTTACGATGCGAAAAAATATACCAAGTCGTTTCCACTCAATGAGCAACATTTCACAGCGTTCGAACTCTCAAGTTCAGACACAAAAAGACTAAAGGAAAAAGATCAAAGATGGCGAAATATATTACCAGAGAGCTGAAGCCGGGTTTTTCGAAACTGATGTTGTTACTACGCCAGGCGTTGCAACTTAGGGGTTTTCTTCCCAAATTTAGGGGTTAGATAGGTGGCACGGGAAGTTTTAGGGGTTTTGTTATTTTAGGGGTACGTTTTTGTGATTTTTACTAATAGCTGTACTCGGTACAACTTGTAAGGGCAATATAAAAAGTACCTGTATCCGGAGAGCGTGCATGTTGCGGCTAAATTAATGTTGACGAAGAGAAAAAGATTTGACAGAATCGTCCTAAGTGCCAATGTTATTCTCTGCCTACATAAAATGTATTGTACATAATTATGGTAAAGATTCGGAAAGGAACAACCCAATCGCCCCTCGTCAGAATGAATACGAAATGATTGCAGTCAATGCACTACGAATATCTTGAGTGAACTCGCTGATTTGCATGCACTTAAAACGTACCTAAAATATCAGCGACGGCGGGAGAGCCATTTGGCTTAATTTATTGACTTACTCGGATGTTGTGGGTGCTACACTGTGTTAAGGGAAAAAAGGGTTGCTACGGAAATTTAAAGATGAAGAAAGAAAACGCGTGTGCGGTGTTGTATCGTGAATGTTATGTAAAAACAAAAATAAAATTTATGTAAATTTGGCAGAAACCAGAGTTTGCCGCTTGTCACAATACTAGCAAACCTCTTCGACATCATCAACATTTATAAGTAGTAGGTGTGCCGGTTTCAGGTACCTTGTATCAAGATACAAGCCCCTGGCTAATACATTATTTTATGTGACGTGAAACGTCTTTCAGTTCGGTAGTAGGGTGTCACTTGCTAAAAACGCATGCAACGAAAGCATGTCGCCGAGTCAACGGCTGTAACACTGTGTCGCGTGCAATTCATTTATATGCAATTCATTTATGTCGTTTAGTAGACCAAAATAGCGATTACTCAGATCTTATTGACTCGTGCCGCGAAATGGCGCCAGTGCCGCGTAACACCTTGCGCAGTTTGAGCTAAATATTAACGCTTACTTATAGACTTTTCACGTTGAACCAACGGCCATGTCCGACACAGTCCCACCCGCTTTTTCCTGGTGTACAATTTATTTATTTATATTCTTTAGAATATTATTATTTTTATCCTCTTAACGATGTTCAGATTAAATTTGCAAACTTGCAAATATCTACAGCTCCGATAATTTACGTAGAAGTTCCACTTTTGTGGCATTTACTGTACATTACGAACAAACAACAGGGAAACTGTTCAAGGCTGTTTACTTTTCGTTAGCCACTTATTATAGAATTGAAACTAGCACCGAAGTTACGTAACAGAGTGAAAATAATAAGAATTTGAAGCTAAAAATTTTGGTAGAGTTTCATCATCATTCATCATTCAGCCACAAGAAGTCCACTGCTGGACATAGGGCTCCTTCATGGAGGTATTACATTACATTACAAAAAGAGCGGTTGAAAGCGGCGTGAATCCAGCGTTTACCTGCTAGTTGGATGAGGTCATCTGTCTATCTTGTGGCTGGTAGTCCTACGCTGCGTTTGCCAATATATGGTCTCTATTCGAGAACTTTTCGGCCCCATCGGCCATCAGTTCTGCGTGCTATGTGCCCCCCCACTGCCACTTCAACTTACTAATCCGCTGGGCTATGTCGACGACTTTCGTCATTTTTGATTCGATTTCGTAGAGAAATTCCGAGCATAGCCCTTTCCATAGCTCGTTGCGGTAGAGTTTATTTTTACGTAAAATAAATTATCTAAAGGTTTACTAAGGTACCTACTCACTACGTGCTTCTCTTTACTGACAGTTTCAGAACTGTTTAACTTTTCCGTGGACGTTCTATTTGACGTTTGAACTAGCTATGGAGATCATTTGATGTACGACGTCAGCGCTCATTTAGAATTTTTATATTCTTCTCACTATTAAGAAGCATTCTGAGAAGTATTACATCCACAAGAAAAAAACTGCAATATCGCGCCTATAGTGTAACCATACGCAGTTCAGATATAAACGTACTTACAATATTAGTACCTCTTTTGTTTTTATGTTCCGTAAAACGAAATCATTTGAAATTTCGAGTTAAATTGAAATTTTATAGAAAAGGGTTGAATGTGAAGAAAAATGAAGTAGGAAATGGATGAATTTTATTGGTACCTACATGTTTTAATGTAAATCAAAGTATGTTAGCAAAATTATAGTTACGTTGTTATCGGCATTTTTTCGGTGATTGAGTGTAGAAATTGTAACGGCTGAAATGGTCAACCCTTTCTTTCGTAGAGTTTTCAGGAATGCCACCTGTTATGATCTCAAAGAACTATTTCACTTTAGGAGTGGGTTGATTTCAGTCCTAGGAAGTGACACACCGCCTATATTGGGTGGGACTGAAAATTAAAAAAATATCGAAGAATGAATCTGAAAACTTCACCAACAAAAAGAAAAACAAGTCGCACTAATGCATGAATACAACATAGGACAAGGTAAAGTCAGAGCGTCAGAGTGCAACGCCAAACTCAATCTATAACACCAAACTGGATCAGGAGGAACTACGCCGACAACTGTCTAAACAATTCGGTTTTCAAGTTTTTGACGTTTTTGTTTGTTTTTGTTTCATCCACTTCCGATAGTAAAAGATTTTTTGTAGGTAATAAAATAGTTGATGAATCTATTTTTGGGGGTGGAGCCTAGCTTTGGACCGAGGAGAGCTGTTAAATCCAGGAGATGACATCGGGAGTTCAATCGCAGCATTCAAGGAGAAAGGAGTTCACCTGAACATTCGTCCGCGCGCTCAAAACCTGTAAATAGACCTAGCGGTCTGGACTTCCCGCGTTTACGGTGTTCTTTAGGGCAATTCCTCAGTGAAGACTTCCCGAGTGTAATAGTGTAAGCTAGCCAGCAGAGAATTCGCAAAGTAGAGAAGGGAAAAGTGCATCAAAGAGTTTTTCCATCGAACGGCGTCTTTTTTAAACTATACCAACGATTTTCCGAATTTCCGTCTCGCGTGTAAAGAGCCACGAAGATTAGTGGCATAGTCTCAGTGGCGCCCTCTATATTTTTTTCAATGTCGTGGAGCACGATGAAACCTAGCTAGATCGATAGAGGACAAAAAAGTAAACAAGAAATTATTAAAGTCACCATGTCCTAAAGTGGCACGTTTAGGAGTTATTGAGCTTTGAAGTTTGTATGGAATTTCCACTAACTGAGTTTCATCACTGAATTTGTCACTTGATATGAGTTTTCTCGGGGATTCAAACCTACTTTGATGTTTTTTAAAGTCTGGGTAGCTATGTCTAGTAGGTACCTACCTACTTATATACATATATACATGAAATTATAGTATTATTCATGCATCCAATTCGTTCAATTCGATTAAAATTCAAAACATGTCAATATAAAACCTACAGTTTAATTAATATAGATAGGTTTAGGTGGTAGGTAGGTACCTATAAATAATGTAGATAGGTACATATCGCTAGAAACTTAAACCGCTGCTGTGTGTAAAACCATGTTCAACCATGTTTTTAACATAAATACCTTCATCCCCGTCGAACCGTGTGAGTTCTTGGTTTTCGAACTATTGCTGGTGCTACTGTCTGGTTGACGTGCTAATTCAGGTGAGATGTCCATCTTCTTTTCGAGGGTCTTTAGTCGACGAAGCACCACGGAATTTCAACGTGGAATCGACTGTTTTGTTTACTCTTTTCATGTTCGCTCAAAGTTCGTACACATTTTGTTGGTGCTTATTGTTATCAAACAAATTCTATCTTTTTTCAGCTCAGTCCAAAGTTTTTTTATTCCGATATGAGCTTACCCTTGACCACAATCTTGCCTAGGGCGTAGATGTTCGTTTTTGGTGGCTCTCATAGTTGTCTGCTGTCTTACTCGTAGCTGTGAAGACTGCGGCTTTATGTATCTTGTTTGTGGGATGTGATGGACTATGGATGAACCAAAAAGATCAAAACCTTTCCCTTACCTGGTGTAATAGAATGTACTTGGACTTGGGGAATGAGGATATATGTATAAAAATGACTTCTGTCAACCAATAATTACCTACATTGAAGGACATATGTTTACTATGAAACCATATTAAACATAGAAACAGGGATTAATCATATTTTCAGGTCTAACTACCTAATTATTGTTTAACTGCTAATATTTAATCAGATAATGCTTATAACTAAACACAGCCACCATAAAACTTAATTTAAGTACAAATGTTTCTTCCGGTACCTACTTCTCCGATCAATAACTCGCTCACTGTTCGGTAGAATGATTTAATGATAAGTAATGCCTAATTGTATATTGTAATTAGTCTAGCAGCTAAGTGTAATTTGTAATTAAAATAAAGAAATATCTTGTGAATTTTCCTTTAAATACACTATTTTATTTATTTACCTGATAGGATTGATGAAAAGCAGATTTATAACTCTGGTAAAAGCTCCCGTAATACCCTCGCATTGTAAGCATCCTCGCTACGCTCGGGTGCCTTAATATACGGTATCTATAATAAACTGGGTGTTTTTTCTACGACTTATTTAGCAATTTAGTCAAGAATCGGCAACGAGTCACAGGTGCCAAGCATATAGTCCAGTATTTAGTGAAAAATGATTCAAAAGTTAAGTTTTATAAAAATCTCATACAAACTTCAAAGCTCAATAACTCCTAAACGTGCCACTTTAGGACATGGTGACCTTAATAATTTCTTGTTTACTTTTTTTTCCTCTATCGATCTAGCTAGGTTTCATTATGCTCCACGATATTGAAAAAAATATAGAGGGCGCCACTATGAACTATGCCAGGCCCCATACAAAAATCTTCGTAGCTCTTTAATTATTGTTATCTAGGTATGTATTTTATTTATTTTGTGTACGTGTATGTTTTAATCCACTAATCTTGATATTATTCCAGCATTCTATTTATAGATTTTCCACTAAGTAGCGAGAGCAGAAGGAGCGCCGGTGTTTAGCACTGTGTGTTCTGCGTTGTTCCGACGTCTCCACCTTACCTAGGGCCAATCAAAGGTTTCCAACAATGAAAGTAGGAGTAGGACAGGTTTATATCATCAGAAGGAGTATTTTACCAACATATCTCATCGGAACGAGACTTTTATGACGATCCGCCGACCTTTTATGTTTTCTTTTTTCCACCGCTGCGGTTGGAAGGAGCACATATCTACGACATCACACGATCATCATCATCATCCCAGGATTATTTTCGATATCACAGGATCATCGACATCATCGTAGGATTATCTTCAACACCGCAGGATTATTTATCATCAGCATCTAAATGTAAGTATTTCATCCGGAACAGTTTCCTCACAGCTTAATGTTTATATTGTTAACTTTAGCTAGCGTCATTCTCGAAGTTGTATGAATATTTTATGTGTAGCCGTCGTTTGAGATCTAGTAGCTTGAAGACCTTCACCGATGTACGGCTCAGCTGGATGGGTGTACTCCCTGTCTTAAAGGACGTGAGTAGGAAGAGAGCTTGTTCCATAGCCAGGTCAATGGGAAATACATCTGTGAAAATAAATTTCTCCTTTATTGTTTCGATCTATGACGAAGGTTCTCGCGGGTATATGGATGGGCTGGATGGGTGTATTTGTCCTCTACGGCTAGCCGGAATATGTCTTTGACTTGTGTAGAAAGGGAGCCTGTTCAATAGCTCGGAGGTCAATGGGAAAGATACTTGCGAGAACTGGGTAGCGCGTTTTGCGTTTTTAGAACTCCGATGGTAGAAACGTGTGACGTATTACATTATCGGTGAATGTTGAATGTTGCGAGAAGGTTTGAATGTAATAGGGTGAAACATTGGGTCGCGATGAATTCTGTCGGACCGGACTTTTCGTAAGTTCTTGGGGATAGGCGAAGCGTTGGAAGGGAGCTTTTCATGGTATCGTAGGCATTTCTTCTAGATTTTTTCCTGAAAGTCTGGAATGCGTCCAATTTCATTTATTTACAGGAAGGAGAGTTGCTGACTGCGCGCTACGTTCATTGTCCCTGGCTTTCTAATACATTTTCAATATCATTTTATGTCATCATCATCATCAGAAATTTGACGCCCACTGCAGGACATAGGCCTCCCTCATGGTTTTCTAAGCTTCATATAATGTATAACTTTGTTCTTTGTGTGATAATTTGTGTGATTATTCACGAGTGAAACGAGCTAGGTACGCGTGTTAAGTCATGCTAGAGAAGCAAATTGTAATGCATCAATATGCACAGTGTAGTGTACAGAAGGATTGCAGTGCTCACTCTCTCGCTAGTCGCGGGCATTGAGGCTGACCGAGTCTCGATGCTTATCTCTCTGGGGCGCTCATGATTACTGACCGAAGCTATTTTGCATATTCCGTTACACGAAATATTATTTCATACCTTTGTCTTTGTTACATTTCTCTTGCTTATTAATTCACAACACAGCACATGGGTATTTATTATTTAACTAGACGATTACGATTATTTTCGTTGGCCAATTAATTTTCATAAAATTCTCAATTCTTCACGTTTATTTTGTTTACATTTTATTAATGCGGGTAGGTGGCGTCTCGTTACAAAGTGCACCTTCCTTTTACAAAGTGTACATTAAAGCCATTAATTAATTTATAAAAGAGTGTTTTTTCAATATACTGCATTTTTGTGACCAGTTCGATTAGTTTATTTTTGTTCCCGTGTAATTTGTCATAAAAAATATGAGATGAAAATCACTAGCCAGCATTTTAAAGGTGAGGCCAGTAAAAAAGTTATAACCTCCACACCGGCAAAGAGATGCCCCACGTCATGACGTCATTCCTTATAATATCCACGCGTTCTACGGATTGCATTATTTTATTACGAATCGTTTCTTTTGACGCAGTTTACAAACTGAAGCGGAAAATGGGCAAATAGTACAAATGGTATAAACCCTTCGGTGCGCGAGTTCGCCACACATTTGGCTTGCATTTGTACACGTTACACTATATGGATTGCATTGTGGTCTCACCAAGTTTGACACTTGTGTGGGTGTTATTCCATGTTTATGTCTGGTTACCATATCACAGGGTACCCTTGTTTGAGACCAGCTCTACGATTATGTTGTGTGGACGTTATTTATTTATTAGTATCTATTATAATATGATAAATAGATATATAAGGTAGATAAATTATTTATTTGCACTTGCACATATATGTACCTACAGATAAAAATAAAGTGAAGCTTGTAAACAGTAAGAAGCAAACACTTTTTAGTGCAATCGGCAGTGTGTCATATCCGTATATGCGTGCACTCACTTATTTACGTTACGGATAACTACCACAAAAACGAGTCGGGTAGGACCCGCTTTATAGAACCACATCCCGCTGCTCACTATGACAATTCGACGTACATTGCCAATTCGGTTAACTCATAAAATAAAAAGTAGGAAGACTCTGCCTACGCAATGTACTCCGAACTGACACAACAAACCATGAATCGTACCTCCACGAAACGCGGCCAGAAAGCACAGCGCAATTGGACACTCAGTAATATTAACAAATAACAGTAATATTAACAAATAAATTCAATGCACAGATTCGGATGGGGGTGGCAAAAGGGCTCTAACTCAGCATGTGCTGGAGAGCAGTACACTCCAGCGTTGATCTTCCGCTAGTGCCTGTCAGTACGGGCACTAGCGGAAGATCAGCGGAAGATCAATATTTACGTTATCCGAAAAAAAAAAAAAATACAAAATAGACGGTTCACATTTCATGTCAACCGCAACGAACTCTTTGTGAGCCTTTCAAATATCGAAATGCACCTGATGCGGCGCGGTTCAGTGAGCGAAGAGCTTCAAAGAAAATTCTAAAATTATTTTCGTTCGGTGCAGTTAGGTACGAGTTCATTTTAAGAAGTAAGAAGCATAAGACTTGAGACTTACATTTAGACCACGAACTGCCAACGTCAGAGAAAGAAACGTGGCTTATCGGCAAAGGTTGAATTCAAATTGACAGACGCGACGTGGCGGGTTTATGGCTTACCCTGAGGGCTGCTTTGGTGAATAGGCGTTTTATATCTATGTTATATGATTTATACACTTTTATAGCATCTAAACTAGATAGGTGATATCTCGCAGGCACTGTCCGGTGACTGAAGTGCCTGGTATATATTTTCCTCTACTAATATTTTTACTCATATAATTTTTTTTTTTCCGGTACCGGGCTTTTTAATCGACGCATCTACCGTTGTCAACACCGCTTGATGCAAAAAAAAATTCTATGCAGATAGCAACTAAACAACAGATAAGATAAGACAAGAATATTTCTTTTTGTACACTAGAGCCCATGACCTAAAAATTGGCAAAAATACACAGTAAAATTGGCAGCCTTATTGCTACAAGCAATAAGCAATGTCTTCCAAATAACCCTATGATGGAAAGTTGCTGAAGGAAAAATGAGACGGGTAGTCGGTGTCAATATAAATTTTTAGTGATAATTTTTACCTACCTGCAAATAAATTCTATGTTCTAGCTTAGCTTAAGTATTGTATGCGCATGAAATGTGGTCATGCTCAAAGTAGCCCTAGCATTACTTTATTTTAAGTCGTAGATAGTAGATATGTAAAGATATAATTGAAATTATGAGTTATTCATATTTTTAAAAGTTTAAAAAGGCGTGTAGCTTCAAAACAATTAAGTATAGTTTTTATTGCATGTCCAATTTTTAGAATACTTTTATGTTAATCACCTTTTTTCATGCGGTCGATATCGTCACACTGCAGGGCACAGGCCATCTCTCAGAGAGAGAGCACGGACTTAATTAAGACTCGTGCCCACCGCGGATGTCAATTTCAAGCGCTAAGGTATGTGAATACCTTAGACACTCAGGTTTCCTCACGAAGTTTTCCTTCACAGTTAGCGAGTGGTATTGCCACTACACAAATATACGTAACTTAGAAAACAAAGTCATTGGTACATGCCGGGATTCGAACCCACGACCTCCCGAATGTGAGGCCAGCGTTCTACCGCTCCGCTACTGCCGCTCACCTATAAACATAAAAAAAAACCAAAATTAGTTAATAGATTTTTTCCATATTTTATGCTGTATTTCTTCTCTTATTTGTAAAAAGGCGATAAATATGTGGCAAAAAATATCATTAAAATTATTGCGTCTGTTGCTTTTATAGCGTCTTTTGTGACATTGTCAAAATATGAAAGACTATTATTACGTCGAGTATGATCCTTGAAGAAGTAGTTAGGAGGAAGAAGGGTCCCTCAACAAGACATCAATTAGCGCGCATCACCCGAAAGGGTGGGCAGAGGCACGCCAAACATATGTAGCGCTGGTTAAGGAGGACCGACGTTACATTAACTCTTGTAAGACAAGAGGGGCCTTTGGGGGCTCGGAAAATGGCGGGTACTTTCTCGGCTAATTATTCGCTTTTGTGGGTGGTTTGAGAGCCATAGCAAAATGAACGTGCCTTAACAATAGCTATCGAATACCCTAGTTTGTTTAAAAAAAAGGCACTTCCCAAAAATGTCTCTGCATCCACCCGAATATTTGAGCTCCATTAATATTGACTGTGCGGTAAACATTCGTAGGTCTAGTAGGCTTAGCACACTAGCATGCGAGAAAATGACAGGCGCCGCGGCATAAACTTTGCCGCTTTATTAGTTTTGTCGCAACAGCAAACATGATGTGAGTGGAAGAGAAATTTAAACACTGTTTAAAGTCTTTCTCGCAGGCGGCAAAATGGAGATGTCAGTTAAAAAAAGGCTTCAATTTTAATATTTTTTTGGGTTGGTCACACTCAATCGGTAAACTTCGACTGTATGACAACACTATTCATTTGTTCATTTAGCTCTTCTGCGTTTCGTTCACAATTTTTTTCCCTAAGAACAGTCGATAGCCTAAATGTTTTGTCTGAAGTCTGAACTGACTATGAAGGTAAATATATGAATGGAATATAGAATGGTTTTTGTTCTTCTTTCGAACAACTGACCTACCTAACATAACAAAACAAATACAGTTTTCTGAAGTTCCAGAGAAAATGGAGCGAAACTGTATACGACAGTTACATGTGTATTTTTTCATTGAGCTGTCTTTTAATTCAATGCAAAACTGCTTTATGTAATTATATGTCGTTCCGAACTTGTACAATAACGCCGTCATCTAATTTCACACAATTAATTTGCTATACTTAAGATCTCGTGGCTGGTAAGTGAAGTGAAGACCTAGTAGTAAAGCCATCCTCATATCCTCATTGGGTATGCTCATCATCCTCACATGACATAAATCAACACGAAAACTAAGAAACGCAAATATGTAAGAGTATGATAGCAAAGACAAATTATAACCTAAAAGCCTTGTCTTTACCTTGACACCAACAGAGAAATTTCTCTTAGTTAAGCTGTCATTTTGCGAGAAAAAAATACCTTCATGTTCGCGGTTGCGGCAAACCATAGACAAACGGTATTAAACTGATAGAAGGAGGTGCGTTGAGACAGCTCACGCGGTCTTCATGTTCGCATCGGCGAGATATCCCTGTGTGACGTCATCTTAATACTGTTTAGTGTCTAATGTTACAGTTGAGAGCAGGCAAAATGTTCAGCGTGCTAAGCCTATTGGTTTCGAAACGAATGAATTCGTTTTCTAATTTACGTACATTTCATCATCATCACCCACTGCAGGAGATAGGCCTCCCTCATGGTTTTCATAACCATGAGCGGTTTTGCCATAATCGCCACGCTTGGCAGGCGGGTTGGCGATCGCAGTATGCGGTTCGAATCTCAGGAAGACGCTGCTGCCCGTCTCCTGGTAAATGATTTCCTTAGTCACCTTCTACGACGTCCACGGAAGGAAATGGAGTGACGCTATTCTTAATCCGGCGCCACACGGATATACATGTCGGATATACACACATCGCTATATACGTACATTTGTGAAGTTGTAATAGCGATACCACTCGCTAACATTGAAGGAAAACGTCATGAGGAAACATGAGTGTCTGACGTGTTGAAATACCTAAGTGCTTGAAATGGTCGATCCGCGGGGGGCAAGCATACTCTTTCTTTCTGAGAGAAGCCCTGTGCCCTGCAGTGGGCTGTATATAAGCTATATAAGCAGAATATATACGTCCTACTGTAGGGCACAGGCCTTCTCTCAGGGAGAGAGTAGAGAGAGTGTATATAAGCTAAGTCATTACTGGTGTGCAATAAAGTATTATCTATCTATCTAAAATAAAAACGAAGTAATTTTTTCATTACGAGAGATCGTTACGAGAGTTAAACATGGACCAATTCAAATTTAAATTGAATCAAATGTTTTTATAATATAATGGAATTCCTGGCTGAATGAATATATATTCTCCGACATTAGCAATTAATTTATTAGACATATTAACCTTGACCTTGTGTGTACTAAATAATGGTGACTTTAAAACTGTTTTATTAAGACAGGCATTTATTACTATCTTCTGACTGATCTTGTACTTACTGATGATTATTATCTCATTTTTGACATACATGTAGTGGAAGGTTTGTGATTTTGATCCATTTGGAAGACAACTTATCTCTCAACTTACTCTCTCAAAGATTTTGTAAGTCCCTATGGACAAAACCTGCACAGGACACATTTATTTTAATATAACAGCCTTTTAACTCATGTTTGACAAATAAATAATCTTTATCTTCACTTAGAGTATGTACCTCGCATCTCGTCACGTTCTGGGCAATTATTTTATACTCATGTAGTTCGCACTCAACACGCTCATAATAAGCTTTTCAGGCGCAGCCCTAAATGTTTTAATGACTTTTTGCAAGATATTGATATTTTTACAGTTACATTAAACGAATTTAAAAAAGAGGCGGGTAGCCTATTGCTCAAGTACAATTAAGTTAAAATGGCTCATACTTTTATCTTTTATTTTACTGTAAGTCTCAGATACTAAGAATCAAAACTGGTTAAGATAGCATGCTTATAATATTATAATTTTGTTTACATATACTTTTTATTTTTTCCTGTTTGACTGTTTGTGTTCTAAATAAAATAAAATAAAATAAAAAAATATTTTTATTAATCTATCTATTGAGAGTCGTACTTTGCTTGTAACACTTGTCGCTACTCTCGTGGCCCAACAATCAAAAGGGTCGTGTATTTAACTGTGAAGGGTGTCGTAACTCGCTAATGTGTAGCCTTAGGGTGACCTTGATTAATCCGACCCCTTACATCTGTCTTCGGAATCACCGGCCTTTACAGTCGGTATGCAAGAGTTCGACACTCAAGAGTAACTTTAATATGCGCATTTTAACGAAAGGAGGCTTTCTATTGTATTTTTAGAGGGAAAGAGGTATCCTAATTTTTTGCTTGCGATAAATTTTTAACCAACTAACTTTTTTTTAACTACGTTCCACACAACACATCATCACTTGTCCTCGTCCAAAACTAGGATACCCTGTGCTATGGTAACCAGGTAAGGACACCACAATCATGGAAATACACCCAGACTGAGGCCAATTGTACAAGTGTACGGCAGCCCCCAGTGGGGATCGAACCCACGACCTTCAGCATGGTAATCAGACCGCTCGGCCAACGAGGCAGTCATTCATGAAGAGCTCAGCCGACACAGAATATGCGGGATGGGCTTCATGGTGTTTTAAGTAGTTATCATAAGTAAAAGCGTACGACACCAGTTAAAATAACTTGTTGAGGTGTCATATGAAAGTTATTGACGGCGGTCGTTAGTTCCACATTATTAGTAAAACGCCATTAATAAGATTTAAATTAAAAAAAACTTGTTAAGTACTGCCTTTTCTGTGCCTACCCCTCAGGGATATAGGCATTAGTTTACGCCTGTCTCCCGTGAGGAACAACAATGCTAGCATTAATAATCTTGCCGATCACATTTTAGTGGTTCCATTACCGTAGGTAGAGCACATAGCTAACTGAGGCCGGCTGGCGCAAACGCTATCTGAGAACACTATCTATCTATTTATCCGAGGTAAGCTCTAACCAGTGAATAAGATCAAATCTTTGGCGCCATAACATTCGCAGTGCCATCCATGGATAAATTGTATGCCTGACAACTGTGTCAATCTTCATTAGCTTAACTCTGGATACGTATTTGTCTATTTATGTACTTAAATATCCATCGAATTGACGCAAAACACGTTATTTAAAAAACCGGTCAAGTGCGTGTCGGGCCACGTGCAGTGTAAGTAGTTTTAGCCAGGAGAGGGAGGGGGGGACGCCCTACTCGGACAAAAATTTGCGCTTTAAAGCTTAATATTTCGCAAACGGAACCCTAAATAAAAAAAATGATCAACCTACTAATCTAACGATGCCCCATACTAGTAGGCGAGAAAAAAACTACATCCCTACCGTTTTATGTCCATGCCAAATTTCAGATTTCTCGTACTAATCCGCGGAAGAGACTACGGAACCCTGAAAAGGGCGCTAAGTATTCCTTCTGTCTATTTGTTGGCAATCAATCATCATCATCATCATCAACCCATTATGTCCCCACCGAGGGGCACGGGTCTCTTCCCTGAGGAAGGTATAGGCCATACTCCACCACGGGGGCCAAGTCCGGATTGGTGGAGGCTTGTAGACTAGTGGCTCGTCTACTGTCAGAAGTTGTCAAGCCGCCATAAGGCCTCTGACTTGGCTTAACGACTGCCATCTATCGATGGCAATCAATCTAAATCGTCAATGTCCATGGCGGGTGCGGTATTATCTCTTATCGCGTCATCGTAGCCAAGTGATGCATCTACACAAACCGGAGACGAGGATCGATGGGGCGACCCACAGAGCTGGATTTAGGCGAAAGTAATTTAATTTTAGAAGGAGAGGCCAGAGGCGAAGGCAGAGACCAGGGACTGCCACTTGTTACCATCCTGACAGATCACTTTGCTTCCTCAACATTCACCCACATTCGCTCGATACATTTGTGTCGTCAATCTTTCTCCCTTCATCCTCTCCACATGTCCAAACCAAGGTAACATTCCTTCCTCAATTCTAGTCACAACATCCTCTTTCAGTCCACAACGTTCTCTAATCGAGCTATTGCGTATCCTGTCATTCAAAGTAACACCAGACATACTTAACAACTGGCAAGTTGGACTAATTCATAGTTGCTAAAAAACTGTGTGTGCATTTTCTCAAAATAACTACTGTTAACCGTAGATTATGAAGTGTAACGGGATTTAGAATTGACGAGAGTCAGAATTGATAATACATACGTTTTTAAATAAATACGTGTGGCGAATGTTACCGAGACATTAATAGACCAACGCAACAAAGTTGAATCTGCACGTTGTTGCTATAATAGGTTGTTTCAGCTTATTAAGGCGCGAGACACACAGACGGGACGTGTGGCCAGGGTGCGGTAAGATGTTTAGAGTCACAGACCAAGAGCGACCTCAGAGCAAGGACTGTGGTCTGTGACTCTATACATCTTACCGCGCCCTCGCCACACGTCCCATCTGTGTGCCTAAGGAAGCGACGCTACAAAGTGACGACGATAAACGACAAAAAAATATTTACCATTAAATGAAATTTAATAGTCGCGTCCGATAATTAAACATTTTGAATAGAAAATAAACTGACATAAGAATCCATAAGAGTTTGCTCAAACAAAAAGTACATTGTGATACATTGAAGACTAACCGTCCACATTCTGAAAATGAAGCCGTAGGTAACTATCATTCAAAGCCACAATTTTCCATTTCCGACTTTTTTACAACCTTCAACCCTTGTGCTATCAAGTAAAACACTTATTAAACAGGCATAAAGAAGGCCTAATACGAACGTATTATTCATAAGGACTAGCCAAAGCCTTTGGCTAGTCCTTATGAATAATCAAAGGGTAGGTAGGTAAATTAATACGAATATGCCTAATTATTACGAGAAAACCAGAGTGGTATTCTTTTCATGTCTTTTTCTCCACTACAACTCGAAAGCAGCGATAACATTGTTATATTCAACAGACAGAAAGTGAATTGTTTACGTTGAAATACATTTCTGATTTAATACCCCAACCCTAAGCGCTTGAAATCGCCAATTCGCGGCGGGCAGAGAAGGCCTATGCCATACTGTGTTACATATATAGACAGCATCATGGCACTATTATTTATATGCACTGAAACTCTGTAAATAAAGATCTATTTTATTTACCCATGTTCATGATTAACCGATACTTTACTTTATATTATTAAACCCTTATGTCCTCCTAACTAGGAAACCTTGATCTAAATTGACTCCCTAACAAGTATTCACTGGCGCCATTATTTACAATATATAATTTTTGTTTACGATCCGTTTTAAAAAGTGACAAATTGAAGTTATTTTTTACGTGTGTGCTTTGGTTGCAATATAAATAATTGGTCTCTTTCTTTCTTATAATTATTTTTTTCTGTTTGTGCAATAAAGTCTACTCCATCTATTTATCTATGTAATAAATTAATCAATAACAATATAAAATTTATAAAAACCAACAGAAGGACCAAGAAAGTAATGGTCTTATTTATAAAAACACAATTCCTCTGAAATACTCCTCGGAGGCAGTTTAAATCATCTGTGGTTGCGTCTTTCCTTTAACCATAGACTATTTAAACTGCCTCTGAAGATTGTTTTAAGGAATTGCGTTTCTATATATAAGTCCGCTAGAATCGGCCGTATTTGGTACCAATACTCCGAGCGCCTTTTGGTGAAACAGAAATAACTGCCAAATAATCCACCCTAATAACGAGTTAAAACTTAAAAGTCAGCGAAATCGGGCTATCTAACCACACATTCGGCTGGCATATGCCTATAATTTTTGCGCTTGTCTCGTACATCAGCCTAATTAAAAGAGTTACCCCCGGTTTCTCGTATACTAACAATCTAGTTAGTCTACTGTTAAGAGCTGTCAGTTGTTTTCTATACACTTTGGCCACCTGAAAGCTATTAAAAAAATGTCCCTGGGATAAACAGTTACACTCAATAATACTGATAGTTTAATTTGAAAGTTAAACTTGGTACTTATACGTAAATGCCTTTCAAATTATAAATTAAAGAAGAAGAAGAAGAAGAAGAAGAAGAATGACATTTATTATACCATAAAGATACATCACAGAAACAAAACAAGCAGATAAGTTACATAATATGCACAACAGAAAGAAAACGAATAAATAAAAAAGGATTATAGCTGTAGCCTGTGGTGTACCTAAGTTGCCACAAAAGGCAGCCAATGAGAAATTCAGTTAACTACAATGCTTTCAATGACTCCTTTAGAAATGCGAAAATGAGGTAAACGAGGAAGGTAATTTTCTTTAAGTGGTTTATCGTTCTTTTTGCCTTGCGTTTGGTAATCAAACACATTATTTGACATAGGTGATCTTGTTCCATATGACTAAAAATAAATAAGAGAGAAACTTGGCGTAAGACGAATATAATTTTCCTTGCGAATTCTCCGTATAAAAAAGCATGTAAAAATTTTTGCATCTGTTTGCATCTGCATACCATGCGAGAGGTCCCGGGTTCGAATCCCGGCTGGGGACAAAAAAAAACCCCAGGTCTTGGATGTTTACACATGTTTGTGATGTCGCTGTTTCTGATTCCCACGACACAGGGTATCCTAGTGTGGGGCCAGAAGCAGTGTATGTGCCTGTATGTAAATGTTAATGTTTAAAATATTTAAATGTTTTAATGTGTTATCCGTTTCCACCATTCGGATCGCTGGCATCGTGACGCCCGTTTCCCGATACGCCCTCAAAAAACCCACCAAGCAGGCACACAGAATCCGTTGCTGGCGCGCGTATGTTTCACAATTTGATCCTCTCGGATCAGTATGTCCGTCGGACAAGGGTCCGCGACGGATAGATCCCGGCTCCAGCCTCTAACGTAACAAATTGGGCAACTTATATTTTCGGAGGGACCGTATGCCGCGCGCGTGCCCCGCGGATCGCGTATGGAGATTTCGGGCGTAATTGAAATGCCTGGGTTGAAATGTTGTGTACTGAGGCTGTTTATTGTAGTAATTAAAGAGACAAGAATAGTGGAGAATACCGTGTATACTTGTCTTGGCCGGGATAGCTACAGAGTGTCGTTTTTTACAATGTAGTCTGGTCTCGCTGTGTTTTTTCTTTGGCCGGGCAAATTAATCGACAGAGCTGTATTTGTACTGTAGGGATTGTTTTAGGCTGTATCGTTTGGATCGGATAGATCTTTAAGCTATGTTACCTATCCGTGTGGCGCTGGATTAAGAATAGCGTCACTACATTTCCCTCCGTGGATGTCGTAGAAGGCGACTAAGGAAATCAATTACCAGGAGATGGGCAGCAGCGTCTTCCTGAGATTCCAACCGCAAACTGCGATCGCCAACCCGCCTGCCAAGCGTGGCGATTATGGCAAAACCCGTCATGGTTACGAAAACCACGAAGGAGGCCTATGTCTTACAGTGGGCGTCAAATGGCTGATGATGATGAGGTAGATATACCTTCCACCCAACGAGACAAACTAACAATGGTTTAACGAAGCACAGATCGAATAAAATTAGTATTCTTCATATACGATTTAATAATAGATGGTAATTATTATTACAGTATAGTAAAGATACTGCAAAAATTGGTGAGGGTTGGCAAAATCCGAATAACAACACTGCGCTCCAGAAGCATGATGGTCGATGTCAGAGCTGCGGCCGCTAAGCTGAAGTGGATTGGGCGGGCCACGTGGTTCCTATTGGTAGGGTTGCGATAACAGTTTGGAACCAATACGGGACGTTTTCTGTTCCGACGACCAAAACTCACAAAAATATCACAGTTTTTATTCCAAATGTTACATGTCTATTTATAATTTTAATTGCGCCGGCATGATGGGTGGATCTATATTTTTGTATTTTGTCGGAGTACGGGACAAATACGGGATATGCAGTAATACGGGACGGGACGGTCAAATACGGTGATAGTCCCGTATATACGGGACGTATGGCAACCCTAAGTATAGGCCCAGATAGGTAGGCAAAAATTGCCACTGACTGGGTTCCATGCGACCATAGAACAATTTTTTTATTTTGTGCATGCAAAAAAATTTTGAACGTTCGAAATTCAAAATAGGGGCGAGAATATGGCAACCCAAAAAATGGACCTCTGCGCAAAAAAGTCTGCAGCCAACTGGGCACATGCTGGTGATCGCAAATGTGGATGACCTTTTAAAATTTAATTTTATCTTCCTGAAATATTCTAGTTCTTTTTCGGGAAGTCTGAAGAATAATCTGTAGGGCATTGGCCTTCTCTCAGAGAGAGAGAGAGTATGGGCTTAATCACCACGCGTGCCCACCGCGGATTGGCGATTTCAAGCGCTGAGATAATATGTGAATATCTCAGACCCTCAGGTTTCCTCACGATGTTATCCTTCAATGTTAGCGAGTGGTATTGCTACTATAACTTCACAAATGTACATAACTCAGAAAACAAAGTCATATGTGCATGCCCGCCCTGGGAATCGATCCTGGGTCTCTCGCTGCCGAGTCCAATGTTCTACCCACTAGGCTACCACCGCCGCATTATCCGCAACATCTCGATTAGGAATCCGGCGGATGAACATATAACGCTACTTAAGAATGACTAAGTTGAGCCATGTCTCTTAAATATTAGACACAAACAAAATTTTAACTCACAATGAGAAAAAACTGTAGAAAAATTTACGTAACTAGCACAGAAAAACAAAACCGAAAAAAGAAATAATCCTAAGGAACAACTAATAGTTTACGCACAACTCAGTAAGCAAAAGTTCTGAAGCGGCTGGTCAATAAATAGTGGGACCTAAAACGTCAACTCGGCATTGACTTGCTATGTTTCTATCATTTATGTAGGCTTCTGTGCAGACTTTCCTTAAGGCCCACTTGGCATAGGCCTAAAGCGGCTGATATTAGTGGAGGTCCATCGCAGAAGAACCCTGACTTGCGAGGGATGATTTAAATAAAAAAATATTTATAGTAATACATGTTTCTCGAAAACAAATAATTCGCTAAACTGCGTATTATTCGGATTATACAAGAACGGAAAATTATAAGATGCTCCGGATAACAGGATAACATAGACATATAAGCCTTATAATGTATTTTGTTTTCGGGTGTGTACCATAAAGTGTTCTAATCTAATCTAATACAGAAAATTCATAGATTATCATATAGCTCAGCCAATAAAAGAGGTGGGCAGCTAGTACTACGGAGCTGAGGGCGGCCAATACTGCGAATCTGCTTCTGCTTCTGTCGCGTCTATGATATTTATGAAAGATATTTATTTCTCATATAGAACTTTCACTCAATTTCACTTAGCCTCATAGTTAGCCTTTAGTACATAGCAAGCGATAATATCTGTGAATTTGTGACACCTTCCTTCTGGTTCCCTCACAATTTCTTTCACTGTGAGTTAGTGGTACTGTGACTACAAACGTACGTAATATAGAAAACCCTGCATTGTATACGGCAAAACTTAGACATGTAAGGCTTTTAATATATTTTTTTCTCTGGTGTGTACAATAAACAAGTGTAATCTAATCTAATCTAAAACAAATATGCAGATTTGTTATAATATTGGATTTGAGGCAGCGTCCCACCACTGTCGCGCTCAACACTATTTGCCAAAAGCATTCGCATTGACGTTCTGTTCCTTCATTTGGCGGCAAAAATTTTGAAGCGTCGACCGAGGGTTCACAAAAAAGCATCGCGACCCGATTGTAAAGGCTCTCCTTTCTTCTCTTTTTAATTCGCGCGAAAACAATGCTGGCCGGACGGAATTTCAGCCAAAGGGTGAGACGAGACGATAACAAGTTGGGGAAGAAGAAAAACCGCGAATAACGGCCAGGCCTGAATATTTATAGAAAACTCTTGGCTGTTAGGATTGATATATTTCGCGATTTCAGGGATTTATGGATTACTAGTTTTGAACCGCAACTTTGTTTGCGTGGACGTAAAAAAAGATCAAAGCGCCTTATTGACTGTAAAAAAAATATATAAGTGGTATTCTTCCTAGGAACTTGCAAGCAAGCAAGAATTGTTCCTTTATTTTCAAAAATCGTTTTTGAATATTTCTTTTTTTTCACTTAGCAAGTTTTTAAAACATCACATCATCAATTTCATTTCATAGACCCATCGGATCATCCGGTGCCATTATTTGAATTTAATAAACTTTCATCCCTCTTCAACCCTCTTAGGGGATGAATTTTCAAAAATCCTTAAATGCGTGAGGTAATGCATGCAGCAATGACTTAGTTTTGACTTAGACTTAGTACATTTGTTCATATACTAGCTGATCCAGCAAACGTTGTATAGCCACATCAACCTATTCTTAGATTGCCGAAACGTCGGGAATCAAAGGTACTTAAATTTTACTTAATAAATAATCGCGGTTAGACCCGTTTAATCTATAACTATTTTCGGAAGTACCAAATATACACAAAAAAATTATCAAAATCGTTGAAGCTGTTTCAGAGGAGTTCGATAACAAACACTGCGACACGAAATTTATATATATTAGATTTAAGTAGCACTTCCACTTGCCAACGGTTAGGAGACCATTGTGAAGAAGCCGGAATAGGCACTCTCTATCTGAGATAAGGCCTGCGCTATGCAGTAGGGTTTTATGCTGCCCAAGCAGCAGTGTTGCTAACAGTTTGTGCTATTACGTGTGGGTTAACATTTTATTACAAATGTATACATTTGAGAGGAATAAAAAAATGTTAAGCATTGTTACAAACTCACTTACTCCATTTTTCGTCGGAACACCCGAATCAAGTATATATTGTATATACAGTGCTTACAAAAGTTTAAATTCAGAAACATCTATAGTAATAATGCTCGTTTATTAATTTCACAATTGGGTATTTGAAAAAATATCAAATGAGTTACTTTTAAAACGGAATTTTGTATGAAAATACTGGCTTATGACGTCACATTTCAGAGCACTCTTTTTATGTTTAATCTATTTAAAAATTGTAATAACTAGTAATTGACTAAAAGAGATACATTGTCCGAGATATTTTGTAATTTTTGTTTTAATCGAGCATATGAAATTATTTATTGTTGATCGTGTCGAATACCGTATTATTCGACGTTTCGGTTTTTGTAATTTTTGCCGAGGGTAGTAAACTAACGCTTTCAAAAAGCTTTCAAAAAGACGCCTATCATCTCAGTCTACCGAGATCACGGCACTTGCAAAAGTACCGAAACGTCAGAAAATTGTAAAATGAAAATAAACCAGTAAATATCCGTGCTAATTCAGTTTTTATTATGTCTAGTGCTCGTGTTAACCTTAGAAAATACAATAATAACTTTAATTAATGTGAGTCAATCATACAAAAAGTCCAGGTGATTGATAAGCAATTTTCTCTGTCCGGGATGAACATAGTTATTTTAGAACCGAGGCCAACAAAAAATAATTGCGAGAATATGTATAATTTTCACAAAACAATACCTAAAATTTCACCCCGAAACAAAATTTCTCTGCTCCCATGACAATAAAACAAAAACATTTCATCCTCAGCATTACAATTACTGTCCAAAGTTTAGACCGAACAGTAGTAGGCCCAAACGTTAGGTCTAACATAAACAAAGGTCCTTAGTCTCCCCAGGGAACTATAAAGCTGGTGACTGTTTTCACAGAATAGCGAGTATGAAAGTACGCTTTGGCTTATACAGAGCATCATCGTCAGCCATTTGACGACCACTGCAGGATATAGGCCTCCTTCATGGTTTTCCAAGCTTCCCGGTCTTGTGCCGCCCGCATCCAGCGACTCCCAGCCACCGTAACCAGGCGTCGGACCATCTGGTGGAGGCCTGCCCACGCTGCGGCCCGACGTCCGGTCCGCGGTCGCCAGGTCAGAACTTTCTCGCCCCAACGGCCATCAGTTCTCCTAGCAATGTGCCCCGCCCACTGCCACTGCAGCTGAGCAATTCTTCGAGCTATATCGAAGATATACTCGGGTTTATCTGCGAATCTCCTCATTCCTGATTCGTACATACAGTGATACTCCTAACATAGTTGCTCGTTGGGCGATCTTGAGCCTTCTTATGACAAAAGCATAGACAAGCATACACAGCATAATAGTACCTATACCGTAGATAACCTTAAAATACGTCAATACGGTATTTGACACGATCAACAATAAATTATTTCATACGCTCGATTAAAACAAAAATTACAAAATATCTCGGAAAATGTATCTCTTTTAGTCAATTACTAGTTATTACAATTTCTAAATAGATTAAACAAAAAAAGAGTGCTCTGAAATGTGACGTCATAAGCAAATATTTTCATTCAAAATTCCGTTTTAAAAGTAACTCATTTGATATTTTGTCAAATACCCAATTACAGTTTGCGTCTTACAATTTTTTGCCTTATTGACATTTTCTGAAATACCAGAGCTTAGATCATAATAATAAAAATGCGGCCTATATAGATCCCACCTTTCAGAAGGCCTCAGCGCTTACATTTTTTCTAGTGGCCTCTTCTATGGCCTCCTCTGTGTTATGTGGTCTCTGCTGGGCACAGGCCCCCTCAAACTTGGGCTAGATATTTCTGTCCTAGGCCATCTCAGACTAGTGTGTCGGTCCAGGCCGTTTTCAGGTTTCTGCGAGTAGACCATTTTTTTATTTACCCTAAACGCCGCGGCTGGATGAGGATGACCGAGGATAGAGAAAAATGGCGCGACTTGGGGGATGCCTCTGTTCAGTAGTGGACTATTTTAGCCTAGTCTATGATGCAATCTCCGATCACGTTATTGTTAGTTACGACACATACATATACTCACGCCTGTATCGCAGAGGGGTAGGCAGAGACGAGGGACTGCTACCTGCCACGATCCTGACAGATCACTTTCGCTTCCTCGACATTCACTAGTAGTTGTATGCAGGCACGCCGGTTTCGGGTATTTATTACCTTGCCTTTTGCTAATACATCCCCTATTTGGTCGAAGTATGTCCGCCTGGGACATACTTCGACCTCTTACCGGCCCTTATCGGCCCTCCATCGCACACATTAGGCTATCTAATTTCTCGATATGTTAAGTTTATTTTTATCAAAAGCATGTTGATTTACGCATAACATCTATTCTACTATCTATCACTGGCGTCATCACTGGAAACCTGAGCGTCTGAGCTATTCACATACCTACCTACCTCAGCGCTACAAATTGCCAATTCACGGTGAGCACGCGTGGTGATTAAGCCCATGCTCTCTCTCTGAGAGAAGGCCTGTGCCCTACAGTGGGACGTATATAGGCTGCTTATGGTGATATTTTGTGATGTGATATAAAGATATCGGACTGTTAAAAGTAACTTCATGTCGTGGAGAGGTCATAACAGGAATAACATGGAGATTTAACTGTATAAGTCATGATTTAGTTAGATAATATTTTAAACAGGCTTGAACTCTGCATGAAGAGCGGTTTAGTGGAATCGACGTTTTTATACAAACGACTGTTAGTTTATTACGTTATCGTATCGTAGGACCTTCTGCAACAGATCCAATTCTATGCTGTACTCTCGACAATTAATCTTGGGGGGGCGGGCGGATCGAAGTGGTCGTCTCCATTATAATGATTTTAATCACGTTTTTTGAGAATAGAGTTCGTGAATTGTTTTTGGCATCTTTTGTGATTTTATAAAGTGTTTTGTTTTAAGTACAGTGGTAACTTCCACTGTTGTGATACTGAAAATTCTTTATTTCACAATAAAACATGGTGTACATAGTCGAGCTCAATAATAATAAGTGTATAGAGATATTCGTGCAGAAGGTCGGGGTAAAGGGAAACGAATGAATCAATGAATGAATGAATGTGTAACTGTATTATATATTTATTATTATAGTATTGTAATAAAAATATATAAAACAGTTACACAGTTATAATACATATTACTGTATTATAGTATATATTTCTTCACCTTCTAATAAAACAAAACAAAATTAAATCTCATTACGTCAAATCATGTCTCGTTACGAGTTATTAAATTGGGTCTGATCACGATTATTAATCAGATGATGAATGAATGGCAAGTTGCAGTCCTGGTATCTGCCTACCCCTCTGGGATACAGGCGTGAGTTTATGTATGTGTATGTATGTATGTATTTTCATCTAATAAATAATCGGTGTGTCTGAGGTGTTTACACACTTCAGCGCTGGAAATTGACAATCCGCGTAGTAATTAAGGCTGTTATTACTTTTCTTACTCGCACAGCTAAACATTTTTAATATTTTAAAAATATGAGTAAACTTTTGACAAAATGTGGTTTGGGGTTTTGATATGTAATTAAATTGCGGACATTTTAAATATGTTATTGTTTTCCTATAATTAGTTTTTAATAAAGAAAAGTTGTTTCCTAAATTATTAATTTTGGAATCAAATTTTCTCAATCGAAAACTTTGTACATGATAAGAAATAATAGGGGTTAAAGTATGAAATTGCCGTTTTATTGCAATAGGTTCTTTGAATTGACATAGAATCTTCATGGTTTGAGGTTATTGAAGATTCTTACGAATTACATAAACCATGAAGATTCTATGTCAATTCAAAGAACCTATTGCAATAAAACGGCAATTTCATACTTTAACCCTTAATATGTTAATATACACCTTCATCATCATCATCATCAGCCATTTGACGCCCACTGCAGGAAATAGGCCTCCTTCGTGGTTTTCATAACCACGAGGGGTTTTGCCATAATCGCCACACCTTGAATGTTCGTAATTGTGTATTTAGTTTTCTTTCTGTTGTTGTGCATATTATGTTACTTATCTGCTTATTTTGTTTCTGTCATGTATCTTGTTGATATAATAAATGTCTTTCTTCTTCTTAATTTTATTTTCTATCAAACCCTCAGTTATCACAAGTATACTCATTTTATTAAAATCACAAAAAAATTTAATTCGGTATTTGACACGATCAACAATAAATTATTTCATATGCTCGATTAAAACAAAAATTACAAAATATCTCGGAAAATGTATCTCTTTTAGTCAATTACTAGTTATTACAATTTTTAAATAGATTAAACATAAAAAGAGTGCTCTGAAATGTGACGTCATAAGCCAGTATTTTCATACAAAATTCCGTTTTAAAAGTAACTCATTTGATATTTTGTCAAATACCCAATTGTGCGAGCGAGACAGCTTGCTCGACGTAACAGCAGCTTTAAGTGCGAAAACTTCGAGCGAAGGCCAGTACGTACCCTGCAGTGGGAAGTATATATATATAGGCTACATAAAAAAAAATCGCGAATAGACTCCTCATAACCGTCGCTTTTTTGTCTTAGGTATAACTATGTTAAATGATCGTCGCGAGTCTTTAAAAAGTACTATAAGAGATTTGATTGTCCAGTCACATGTCTGTTACGTGGATAAGAGAGATTTCAGAATATAAATAAGTGCATTCTTTCTATAGAAAAATTGTTGTCATTTATTTTGCAACAGCAGCAATATCATTGGACGTACTTTTTGGGTTCGGCAATAGTAGGGTAGACATTAAATGAGATTTTTTTTTAAATTTATTTCATGTTTTGAATCTTGAAGCGTATGCTGAAAGTAAGACTGCTTAGATAGTTATTTATATAGAACTCAGATATTGTGGTGTCCACGCGTTGGTCAAAAATATCGCAATTTCTCTAAATCAACTGGCCTATAGACTCGCATTCGTATGATACAATTACATCTTAAGAATTTCCTGCAAATGATTATATTCTGTTTGTCGCACTGACCCGTGTTGAGGACAACTTTATAAACCTGCAAATGCACAAGAAAACAAACATAAACCTACACATACATACATTGCTTCTGGCCCCACACTAGGATATCCTGTGTCGTGGGAACCAGAAGCAACGACATCACAAACATGTAAACATCCAAGACCTGGGTTTTTTTTTGTCCCCAGCCGGGATCATGAGCAAATATAGGTTGCCCAGGTTAACTGTATTTTGTTGTACCCAAGCGAGCCGCGGTGACAAATCGAGAAGCGAAAGTATTTACTTATTCTAATTGGCATTCAGAGACATAGGTCCGGCACCAGGCCGGACGTGTAGCGTGTGGAATGTTTAATCTGTGTCCGAATCCGTGCATTCCAGCGATGGGTTACTTAGGCGTGGGCCTCACAGAAAGGACGTGGGGCGAGGGCGCGGAAAAGACGCGACGCATTTTATAGAGTTCACACTATTGGTTCTGTGGTCGCTCTGTGGTCTGTGACTCTATGCAACGCGTCGCGTTTTCTCGCCCCCTCACCCCACGCCCTTTCTGTATGGCCCACGCCTTACGCCACGTTTACACTGCGCACGTCCATCTTGTTTATTACCTACTAGTAGAATTTGGTTGGATATACGCAAACCGTTGAGGTGGTAGCGCTTGCCTCATATTGGAGAGGTTCTGGGTTCGTTTCCGACGTGCCATTACTTTTTTCGTTTTGAGTTCATACTGTAGTTAAAAGCTTAAAACGCGTTGCAATGTTGTACATAAAATCCAATCAATCAGTCCCTCAATGCCAAGGATCGCGGCCGATGTGACGAGGGTGGGTGTAAAATGCTTTCCATCTGGGTCGAGTTTCATAAAACTACAATTTGTAGCTTATTATGACAATTTGATTGATTTGAAGATTTTTATTCAAATAAATACAGGAAAATACATAAGTGGTTTGCCAAACTGCATTACAGTTGGTTGGCAGATGCTCTTGAATTCGACGTACATTGCGTAGCATAGTCTACTTGTTAATCTCTGGGTTAATCGACTTTGCAATGTAATAATAATATCTATCTATCTATAATCTAATAAAAAGTTGCTTAAAAATTATGCATCCGTAAATTTAATTTTATCGTAACATATTTTACATCTTCAGGCATGGTTTTTTACCTTTTCACTTGTCTACCGCTCTACGCAAGTCTTATTAATTAAGAAAGTAAGCACATTGTATCTGGCTATAAGCGGATTTCAGTAAACAAGGCACAAACAGATGGGGTTCTTACTCGGTACTTACTCGCCCGAGAGTAAATAACCATAAATACACGTTTCTATTCAGTATTTATACAAATCTGACAGTAAATATTTTTAATTGGTTTTTAACGTTTCGAGTTTGATCTTATTTGATCGGTATTGATGAGATTTTTGGTCAAACATGGTGACCATAGTCTGATGATGGCACTGGAAGGTGCATATGGGATCTCCTCAACGGTAAACCGTTCGAGTTTGAACTTATTCGATTAGTATTCATGATATCTTTGTAGAAACTTGGTGATAAGTTCTGACGATGGCACAGAAAGGTACCCAAAGGTATCAGACACGAGATCTTCTCAACGGATAATAGGAAACTTTTCGAGTTTCGGCTTATTTAATCGCACTTTGTGACTAGGATCTGACGATGGCAAAGAAAGGTGGTCAGTAAGTAGGACTTGAGAAAAGGAGTGTGGTTACGGGATATCCTCAACTAATCACAGTAAACCGTTCGAGTTTCGGCTTCTTTAATCGATATTATGAAATCTTTGGTGGAACTTGGGGAGCATGATCTGATGATAACAACAGAACATGGTTACGGGATCTCGTCAACGGAAAACGGAGGAACGTTCAAGTTTGTGCCTTCTTGATTGATGTTGAAGACTCCTTGGAATCATATTTAATGATAACGTTTTTATATTTTTCCTTTATTGACTTTTCTATCTCATGTCACTCGTTTTTGAAATATTCTTGCTGTCACTATGTCAATGCCCATTTATTCTGCTATTTTCTATTATACTTCGTTTTACCCGTTTGCATCAGTTTTCTTTCATTATACAGTCCATTGCTAAACAATTGGCATTGATAAGATCTTCAGTGAAGGGTCTAATAATATAACTGGAAGGTAGGCATGGGATTTCTGCAAAATATAATAGATCGTTCGAGTTTGTGCTTATTTGATTGGTATTGGTGAGGAATGATGAGACTTGAAGGCAATAAAATGTGGATACGGGATCATCTCAACAAATACAGATTTCCAAAGCAAATAAGTTACTGGTATTCACTTTTCAGCGAATGATGATATTTATTTTCTGATACAAAAGTACGTTGCTGAGCTAATTACGGTTGTGGACATAAGTCCAGAAATTAGAATCAAAGACGTGGAACAATTTAGTCGTGGATTCTAGATTTAGATTAATCAATCTACCCGAAACAGGTAAATTGGAATTACATACATACATACATAAACTAACGCCTGTATCCCAGAGGGGTAGACAGAAACCAGGGACTGCCACTTGCCACGATCCTGATAACTTCGCTTCATCAACATTCGTTAGTCGTTGCATGCACGCACGCCGGTTTCGGATACTTTTTATCTTTTTAAATACTTTTTACTATTTACTGACCGCCCATCTGCACAACGTATAGAAACAAAAGTACAGCTTCTTTGAAGCTGAATATGCGTGGGAGGGAATCCAAACAAGAATACCTATTAACTATACAAAAAAAACATAACATAAACTCACGCTTGTTCCCGGAGGAGTACCCTGTGCTATGGTAACCAGGCAAGACATATAGTTATATATATAACTATATTTGTATATATATTTATTAGGCTATTAGGCTTTGCGTTCCTCTAGTTAGACAAAGTAACACGATGTCCAAAATGTTAAAGTTGTCGTATGTAATAAAGGAACGCTCCTAAATCGGTTCACTAATGTTTGACAAAAAACCTATGACAAATGATCATTTTTAATTTGACAAACGTATAGTTTTAGAAATGATCATTTGACAAATACACATTTCGCAAATGTTTTACACGCAAATGCGTCTTCTGTTAAAACTATAACTTGTAAATTTGTATTTGACCACATATTTCGTTTGTTAAATTCGCAATTTTACAAATTGTTTAGATATTGGATGTTTTGTGATGTTTTACATAATGACGAACTGAGTTTGTGTAGTTTAAGATTCCGGGACGCCTCGCTCCGTTCCGCTTTGGGTTTTTTATCATCATGGAACCTAACGTAACTTAACACTCCTTCTCGCTACGCTCGTCGCCGCACCTATATTTCTCTATTCGCCTTGGAGATCTTGAACTGTGTAGGAAGGATTTCCGCAAAATGCATTTTGTCAAAAGTTTTATAAATGATATTTGTATGTCAAATGATGTTTTATAAAATAATAATTTGTTTGATAATTATTTGTCTAATGAGTTATTCACAGCAACAATACTTTGTATAAATATCAATTTGAGAAGCATAATTTTGTCAATCGTTATTTGTCAGATGAAAATTTGTATTTTGTTTTTTGTTTAATGATGGGACACCCCCTAGATCAAATGAATGTACGGAACCTAGGATAAAAGGCGAAGGATTTTCGTCGAAACCTAGATTTAGTCTTCTATTGAACAAACACACTTATATTACTCAAGCAAGCTTTTGTTCCTTCCCACAAAGATGTCGGCGGTAACAATGATCATTGACGGATATGCCTCGCAGATTTAATTACTGTCTGTCGCTGGAGTTTCTTAATTAATCTCTTAACCTCAATTCCATCGTCGAAATTAAACGGTTGTAATTCAATTCGTCACTAACCTCCGGTTTTTGGTTTGTTGTTTTATAGAATTCCGCACACAAAGTATAGTAACGACACCTTATAACTAAGCCTACGCTGTTTGTTCTTTTGTACTTTTAAAAGGCTGTATCTCTTGAATATAACTTTCACACAATTAACTTCCACACAACACAATCACTTGACCTGGTCCCAAACTAGGATACTCTGTGCTATGGTAACCAGGCAAGGACATCACAAACATAATCACTTGACCTGGTCCCAAACTAGGATACCCTGTGTAACCAGGCAAGGACATCACAAACATGGAAATAATATACCCAGACTGAGGCCATTTGTGCAAATGTACCACGAACTCTATCTTCAAGTGGCAAATAAAGAAAGTGCGTTGTAGTTACAGGAATATGAATATGTACTAACATTAGAATAAGATCACTAACAACTTTATATGATTTTTTATACTTGAAATAAAATGAATTGAATTGATTCTTGGTAGTAAGCGCCTTAACAGCTAGTCCAACGAGGCAGTCATAATCAAGTCAAGAAATATGACATGGTGTGGTTATGACACGATCCAAGTTGGAAGACAAACTTTCATATTACATAGGTACCATTATATATAAAACAGATAACAAATATAGAAGATTTCTATTTACTTGTATTTTCTATAATAAAGTAAATGTTTATAGAATAAAGTGTTTTCTATCTATTTTCTGTTATATTCGCTCTACCTATCTATCTATTTTCTGTTATGTTCGCTCTACCTATCTATCCATTTTCTGTTATGTTCGCTCTAGCTATCTATTTATTTTCTGTTATGTTCGCTGTATCTATTTATCTGTTTTCTGTTATGTTACCTGTAAATATCTATCTATTTTCTGTTATGTTCGATGTTTTTGTTATTTGTAAATTGATGCGTATGTCATTACGATTATATTCATTTATCTATTTCGCCATACTTATAACATAGAATTCAATGCAAAGCACCACATATATCAGACTTGCACAAAAAATCACGTACAACTTTTTGCACCACGAACCCAATACGGAAAAAGGTCGAATCTGTTTGAAAACGCACAATAATCGCTCAATAGACTACCGAAAGATATAATAGATTCAGATTCACTTACAAAATTTAAGTTCCGACTAAGAGGCCACATCAAAGAAAAATATAAAATTTAAAATTTAAGTCTGTACTTACGTGAATAATGCATTCACGCTCGCACAATTTAACATTTTTAATTATTGTAAACTTTTAATAAATGTGGTTTGATGCATAATTAAATTAAATTACGGACATTTAAAAACATATTTTTGTTTTCTAGACCTAGTTTTTAATCAAAAACTTAGTACAGGATAAGAAAAATATGCCTTGAATATTTGCAATTTAATTATCAACATTGATCAATCACGCTAACGGCGAAGGAAAATATCGTGAGGGAACTCCGCGGCTTGGTTGGCTCCGCACGTATACGTCTTTCCTGTGGGCTAGGCCGACTAAGCTGTCAGGATGGTACAGATGCTGGACAAGCCTACTCCATCTAAAAAACAATGTCCCCAGGCACTGCGGCATCCGAGTGGTCTCACAAGCCATCTAGTGTGACTGAAGGTGGCACTGGACGGTGTATAAATCATCTCATTACGTAGATGCAAAAAGGCGAAAGTTTACCATAGTTCCTTTGAAAAATTAATGTTCGTATTTCCATTCTTCAACTGTACAATAAAGTGTTCTCTATCTGTCTATCTACAGTGTTTGAGTTCAGGAAGAGAGTCATGTCGATTTAACCGGCTTCCTACTTAACCTATTTTAATGATGCTGATTTTACGCGGACTTCAGGAAGGTCCTTAGCTTACTAACTTTCCTTAAAGTTATACGATAATAACTCACGGTATTTGCCAAAGTTTTTTTAATTATCAAATAAACCTTCAGACTAAACCCTCAGAAAAGCATGCTCATAATACAGTTAGCGAATATAATAAATATTAAAATCTAAATCTACTTCTGATGACTTGTAATAATAATTGGCATAGGCAGGCCTATGTCCTGCAGTGGGCGTCAAAGGGCTGATGATGATGATGATGAAACGAACTTATGAAATTTGGTGTACTCTGTTATTTAAAAAAAACGAAAAAAAAAAGAAAAGAGCGCGTGGGGCTGTGTCGGGTTACACGGCCATTGGTTTAACGTGAAACTTATATAAGTAAGCGTTAATTTTTAGCTCAAACTGCGCAATGTATTAGGCGGCACTGGCGCCATCTAGCGGCACGAGTCCAGAGGATCTGACTTATCGCTACTCTGCTCAAATCAACGACACGTAAATAAAATGCACACGACACGTAGTTACAGACTTAAACCTCTCGCAGGTGTGTTTTCGTTACATGGGGTCTTAGCAAATGACCCCTTACTACTGAGCTGACAACGTTTCAGGTCAAAACTCATTATCAGAACCAAAGTTACATCACATTGAACTCTGATTGACGTGGTTCGAGAATTGCGCATTTTAAAATATAATTACGCGTAGCAAATAAAGGAATAATATAAAATGTTTATACCGAATGCAGTCAGATTTACAGTATTTATTAAACAGGAAAGTTCATTAACTATTTATTACACAAAATATCGGCTTAACGTCAGTCAATTAGGCTGACAGGCTTCAATAAGGCCGTAACGTTTAATAAATAGTTTGATTCCCAACCTTTGTATTTGTTGCATTTATTATTTAAAACCAACGGGCTTTTGCGCATTCGACAGATTCTATCACGTCGAATTAATGAGGTTTTAGAATATTTATATAAATTCTGGTAATTAAGGACTTGAAAAGACTAAGTTTGGAGTTTTTTTGTCCATTTTTTCTCCAAAATGATCTAGATTTTGAAATGGACACCTAGTTTAACTTGTAACGTTTATTAAGTCGCAGTTTCTGTAATACTTTGAATAAAAAACTTTTGATTTTATTGATTTGATTGTATACAATTGCCAATGAACCCACGATCTCCCAAATAAGAAGCCGGCGTGCTAATGCTCCGCTACCACGGCTGAAGAGAAAAAATAAAAATATGTTAAAAAGGTAATGTAATATAAAATTATTTAATGAATTTTTCAACATAATTCGAATGTTTGACTATATTTAATATTTTTTCGGGCTTTTGGGGGTACCATAAAATGCAACAAATCACGTTACTCTAATAACAAGAAACATATTAGATTTCGTGTTTCACTGAATTCTAACAGTTTTCTAAAAAGGGTGTAGATGTAAAAAAACGTTATTTTACGAGATATTACTTCGTATTACTTGCAATTCTTATGTTCTCCTGAGTACAGGTGTTAGGGCACGGCGGGCGCCACGAAAGACGGTCCATCCTCTGAGAAGTACCGCACAGACAGTTCAGCGTCACAAAGTTCTGGACCACAACTGTATAATAAAGACTTTAATAAAATTTGTTGGCCATCGAAACGCTAAGAAGAGAAGACTCGAAAATTGATAAACGTGTAATATAATGAAGAGAGTGGAGGGTGGTCGACGGGCAGAGCCCCGGGTTGTTATATTAAAACCACAAGTTAGCTGTCCGCGGTGCACGTAATAAAAGAGGCCTTTATTTGGATAACACATTATTTTTATACATTCATTCGTGGGTAGCCAAGTCAGCATACGTACTTATGTTGTAGTAATGAGTAATGTTACAGTAAAGTAATACAATTAGTTATTTGCTTCAGTTACCATACTACACCTCCCCCTTAAACTCCCTTCAAATGCTCTATACATGATAAGGCGTTAAGTTCAAGTTGTGATGTCATAGTTTGAGTCCGATTTGTGTAACGCGTTTTTGTACCACGTGACTAGAATAACTTTTCGACAGGCCATTATGAAAATTATTACCCGTACAGAAAAAAAATAACCAAGTTTATTTATCTTTTGACGTGGCGTCTCCGAATGGAGACCACGTATCGGCAAGCGCAGCGTAGGATGGAGAGGAGACCTCATCCAAGTGGCAGTAAGACGCTGGACGCAAGCCGCTTCCAAGTGGTCTTTTTGGTAATCCGTGGAGGAGGCCTATGTCCAGCAGTAGACTTCTTGTGGCTGAATTATGATGATGGCCTCTCCGATTATATTAAAACATTTTTTGTGTTTGATCTCCATTAGCTAAGCCCTACGTTGTTTATTACGTTATTACGTTGCTTCTATTCTTTGTATGTTTTTAACGTGTGGCGCCGGATTAGGAATAGCGTCACTCCATTTCCTCCCGTGGATGTCGTTGAAGGCGACTAAGGAAATAAATTACCAGGAGACGGGCAGCAGCGTCTTCCTGGGATTCCAACAGCATGCTGCGATCGCCAACCCACCTGCCAGGCGTGGCATTTATGGCAAAACCCCTCATGGTTATGAAAGCCATGAGGGAGGCCTGTGTCCTGCAGTGGGCGTCGAATGGCGATGATGATGATGTTTTTAAGGTTCCATAACTCAAAAGGAAAAAAACGGGACCCTTATAGGATCACCTTGTTGTCCGTCCGTCCGTCCGTCTGTCTGTCAAGACCCTTTATCTCGGAAATGCGTAGAGGTATCGAATTGGAATTGAAACCACACGCTCAAGTCTATAGTCCCGTGAAGCTGTGAAAAAATCAAACCTCTAAGTTAACGTAAAAAATGATACGGCCGTTTATGCCGCGAAAAAACGTATATTTCGACACTCAAGGGAATCAAAATTTATAGGGTACTTTCTGTTGACCTAAAACTATGAAATTTGGTAAGTAATATCATCTTATACTACAAGTACAGGGAAAAATCTGAAAAACATACATTTGTAATTAAGTCATAAAAATAATAAAAAGTGTATTATTTTTTTGGTGCACTAACCCGTGCTGAGGACAAAAAGGTTTTTAAAATAATAAATCACTGCGGCCAGATGTCGCTGCCTGTACGTAATATAGAGAAGTTTGTAAAGAGGCTCGTTTCGCCGATGCCTGCACAGAGAAAATAATCACTAAAATAATCACTACGTTTTAAGAGACGGGACTACGAAGGAAAAAAAAATGTATGAAAACTGAAACGTGCATACAGAATCAATACCAACCTAATAAAAAATCCGAAAATAGTTTGACACTCCGGTAGTGCCAACATGAGCATAAAATTGTGGTTGTAGGGTTGGGATACTCCTAGCCTGATATTTTTTATCGATTATTTATGCTTGCTACATAGGTACTGCTTTGGTGACAACTTGAGCAACTGCTCCTAACTCCTCCTGCTGAAGCTTGTAGTGTAACGTGAATTAGATATATGAAATTATAAGCAAAGTACACAAAAATATCTTTATTTAAGTACACCACACTAAATTATAATACACTATTTGTGACTCCAGTTCAATATACAAAAACATATAATATTAAGTTACAATGGGTTAACAAGGCCCAATTTTAACAAACAGGAATAAAACCTTATGTTTAACACCACGAAGAAAAAACTGTTTACAAGAAAAACTATTTCGCGAACCAAATAAATTAAATTTTACAAGCTTCTATGACGATAGTTTATTTTCTGGACCAATTCACTAACCTTTATTTTAGACCACTATTAACATGACTGAGAGTTTGTATTCACACTTTTTGCAAATTCGATCTGTAGAAAAAGATATGATTTTTTTCCCTTAGTGGCGCTAGTGAACCGGTGGACCCGATGGATCCCCTTAATAAGGGCCGTGCCGTTTCGAAGTGTTCTACATTTCACTCAGAAGTAAGCAGTCAAGGCCTAAATTATTTATAAACATAGTTAATGAATAACTACAAAACACTTGGTAGTTATTCATGAACTTTATAACAGGCAACATAAACCAAACTAATTTATATATTGCTAAAACAATTTACCCACTTTTAAAATTTGCGAAAAAAAAGACGTGTACCTTATTTTGCAATTCCTTGTTGCTGTGATTTTTTTAATACGTCTGCAGATGATTCTTCTAATAAAGCAAATGACCTATTTATAAGGTAACATTCATTTCTGATTAGTAAAAGGCTTAGGCGACGAAATAACAGCTCGGACAGTGGATTTCTATGGTCACCACACATCCATGTTACATCACATTCTGTCATCATTAATGTTATACAATATTGACATAAATTTTGTCTATGTAATTGAGTGCGTACGTTACGCTCAAATACCTTTGTAGCAACATCAATTGTTTCACATAGCCGAATGCTAGGGTATGTGAGGGAAGATTTGTCATTCCACCACTCTCTTAATGCAATGTAATTAATTATACATTGGATTTGAATGACGTTCGGGATCTGATACTTTAATTTTTTTAACACATTCTAGACATTTTTGATTTTTTAAAATAATTTTAGCCAAATAACCACTTACGTATACAGTTGGCTGATTATCAAACATTTTAAATAAAGCTTCCAACTGCTCGTCGGATTCTACTTCGTCATCGTTTTCATCAACATGCAAAACAGGCACATCTTCATTTGGTGTTGGCAAACCATCATTAGATGAAGTAGATGGTACTTGTCTCTCGTTTATATTAACCTTAGATGATTTATCATTTTGGAATACAATGCCATGGAAATCAAATAATATTTCATTAGCATCATTTTCACAATTTGAACCTCTAGCAATGTATTAACTCAAACGAGTTATAACTGAAGACTTTAAAGCCGACTCGAAATGATGGCAAGTAGGGTTTCTGTTGGTGGGGCTGTGTTGTCTTATTAGTCCGAAAAGGTTTTCAATAGAGTCTTGGTTGAGCTGTCTAAGATCCAAGTATCTAAAATTCTTGCACTTTACGTAGTTCCAAATATCTTGGAGGGATGCCAAAGTGATGAGATATCCTTTGACACATCTTACATTTTTCAATCTAAGATTACTGTCGGATTTCAAAAAAGTAAGGGTTTTCAATTTTCTTTTATATTCAATCCAAAGTCTGTGATGAAAACTGTTTTTCTTCACGTTTTCTCTGATATGTTTCTTAATATCTTTTTCACATGAGCGCCCGTTTGTGCAGTCAAATAGTCTGTCCAAGTCTTCAATGACTTCAGCGGTTTCTAAAATTTCCCCACTGTTTTCTTGACTGGCCACACTTTCAGAACGCAATTTTAAAATAGCAGCGACTGTGTTGCTCAGTATTTGCGCAGCTAATTTGACCTTCATTTTTGAAAGAAACTTGGGTTCTACGTGTAATTTGGTATTTTTTTTAAAATGGAGCGTTTTCTTGTTTTTTCTTTCTAATTCGATTAAATGACGCCATTTTGCTCGTTTATCGTCCATTATCATTTCACCACCTTGTAAAAAGTTGTTTCTAATCGATTTAAAAAGATGTGGAACATCATAAATAATATAAACATTTTTGTTGTCTATAACATAAAAGTTAGAATCAACCGGATTTCCGCAAAATTGCTTGAGCAAATTTAAGGCTCCAACGTTTGTTGGACCTTGATCACATACAGTTGCAATGACGGTATATCCAGCAAGTCTGGCTGCTCTTATATTATCTTTAATGAGTACGACTAATTTTTGGCTTGAAATAGTACCTTTAACAAAAAAATGCGCAATCGGTTGTTTAAATTTCTTTCTTATGCCTTGGAGCATAAATACTAACGCATGGTCAGCTATTTTCTCAATTCTACCCTCGTTATTTCCAATATCCTCATAACCATCAATTTTATCTGAAGCAACATTATAAATTAGTCGTTTCTTAAGCGCCATTTCGTCGAACATAAGTACGCATATTCTATCTTGTTCCAACATTGTTTCTCCTGCGTTTTTAAGATGAGCCATTACAGAAGGGTATATTCCTGGATTCATCATGATGTGTTGAAGAATAGTTTGCAGTGTTCTCACACTTGGCATTGGTAAAATATGTTTGATATATGTGAAAGCTTTTGGTGATTTTTTATAGATAGCAAGTGCCAAGCTTTTGTCCACGTCTGTCCAGCGTTTACCACGTGGCCTGCGACTTTGATTTCTTATTGTAGCTATAATAAGGTTTTTCAACACTGGTGAGTTAAGTTTGTCGATTAGTGCAACTCGTTTAAGAAGAGATTTTATTTTTATTTTACTTTTATTCAGTTTCTTCAGTAGCTTCTTCTTGCGAGGTGTTACGTCCAGGATTGCTGTTGATGGTGGGAGTACTGCAACATAAAATAGGTTACGTCAGAGTATCTTCGATAAATTGCAATTATTTAGTAGGTATGGAATACTTTGCATTATAAATTAAGGGTACCTATTTAATCCAAAAGTATGAAAGTAAGAAACTTCAATAGTATAATGTAAAATACTTACTAGGGGTGCATGATCTCTTTCTCTTAACATCTACTAGGCCAGGGTCAGTGTCTTGAGTTAATGTTGAAGGTACTACAACACACAAATGTTATGCAATGAGTAATTAATAAAATTTTAAAATAAATTATTGTCATTATTTTATAGCAAATGATAATTAAATGATATTCATCAAATTAATAAAAATTAGTATAATTTCCATTACTAGAAATAATTAATTAAATATAAAAATGCTCACTTGGACTATTTGGGCTTTTCTGCTTTGATGAGTAATGGGTGGGTACGGATTCCAAAGGCAATATCAAAGGCTCTGAAATACGAGAATATAAATAATTTTCGAAATAAATATTTTTTCAAGTTCTAACTACACTGAATTTATGTAAAGTGACTTCTACACAAAGAGATTTGACATAAAATTGTTTACCTTGTGCATCAATACGCTTGCAGTAATTATGATCTTGAAATGCATCTAATGTTTCTCCGCGAGCAATATGCAATGGAAACTCCTTCATTTCATCAACTGTCAGAGGGTTTACAGAAATATCAATGGACGGAACAGCCCGTTTTAGTAATTGCGTTCCTTCTTTTTTTAAATCTTTCAACTTAAAATGCTTGCCATATATGTATCTTAGCTGGTGAAGCTTTTCAATAGGCACATGGATTAAATCTCTATTTCCTGTTGCTGCTACCCAATGTCTACATCTGAAATAGATAATAGATTTTTAATTTATATCAAGAGAATTTAGGTAAACATTTCATACACACCCAACGGTACCACAAACACACTTGTGGCATGGAAATTCAGACGCAGAACCGAATTACTACATAAAATCAATCAATTTTATATCCTTTGAATAAATTTCAAAATTATCAATAATTGACGCCCAACACTACTGTTTCCCTTTTACCGCCAAGAAATATATGAAAATGAAAATTTGTTATTTAGACCTTAAGTATGAATAGACATGTAATCATAACGAAAGCAAATAATGTTCTGTTCTCACCGATCTTCATTCAGAGGAAATTTTGCCATGAAAATACGTTTTGCACTGCCCGTTCGATGTGTTTGTTGATGGCATATTTCGCACTTAATTTTACTCATTTTCTCACTGCACTTCGTTTATCGTCGTAGATATTCCTATTCCTGTAACGTGAAAAACTTTATCTGCGTAGATATCAAAATAAAACTTACAAAAACATTTTTTTTTGTTGTGAAAAGACAAAATGACAAACGACTGACAGGCCAGAAAATAGGTGACAGCTACCCAAATGACGAATGACGACAACATGGCGGCAAAGTATAATACCTCTAAGTTTGAAAGCGGCCAGTTACAATGTGCATACCTGAATTTCCGCGTTCTCCGTATTTGATAGTGTTAAAGCCGCCATTAAATTGCATGCACGTTTCATACAATCACTTTTTTCTAAGAGAGTTGCGCCAGGATGCCTGCACTTGCCCATTAGCTCAGTTGGGAGAGCGCTGGTACGGTCAGCCAGAGGTCGCGGGTTCAAGTCCTGGCATGGGTGGATTTTTACCCTTTAAATAGGATTTTAAAATTGTCCTCAGCACGAGTTACTGCAACAAAAATAATATAAAAGTAATAGTCTTTGAAGTTCGGGAAAAGCTCGGAAAAAAACTGCGAGACTCGATTCCTGATATTATGTAAGTACCTAAAAATTTGTACGGAACCCTAGGTGGGCGAGACCGACTCGCACTTGTCCGGTTTTTTCTTGTTACGTACTGTTACAGTAAAATTCTTTTCTTTCTTTCAAAATGAGTTTTTAAAAATCTGAGTACCTATTTGGTTTCCATCGAGAAATATAAATAGGCCTTCAATCGCAAAAGCTATACGGTATCATAATAACCCCTTCACTTAATAGCGAACGGTCCAATGCAGACCCTCCTTACCAGGTTAACCCTTAAGGTTGCAGAGAACACGACAAGGCTTTCAACCCATCGGTCACACAGGCCTTTCCGATGAAACCACTAAATATGTACTCCCAGAAGGCTCACCAGGGTAATGGTAGCCCAACCAGCCCCTTTATATCAATGAAAGTATTGGTAAACAGGTGCAAATGATCATCATCATCAGCCATTTGACGCCCACTGCAGGGTATACTATTATTATTAATACGTTTATTGCAGCTAAGTAAAAAGTAATGAATATTGAGGAAGCGAAAGTGATCTATCAGGATCGTGGCTAGTGGCAGTCCCTGGTCTCTGGTCTCTGGGATACAGGCGTGAGTTTATGTATGTTTGTAAGTAAAAAATACAATGGCAATGTGGCGGACTTAATGCTATAAGCTTTTTCTACCAGTCAACCACAGGTGGTGTAAGAAATTAACTGCTAGGCATACGAAATAGACGGATAAGACGATTTACTTCCACTAAAATTAGATAAGCTGACAAATACTCAACAATGAATAAGTAACTATTAATACTATAAACTTATAATACATAATATAAACAGATATATTTACAATATACACATGTAAACTGTAGCAATATAAGTAGATATAAATAAATAAGAAAGAAAGATAGTAGTGAGATTGCAATTACACAGCTGAGATCCTGGGGCTCAGGGGGGCTCGGGATAACACATGTCGAGAAAGTTTTTGCGGACAAGGGCTTTGAAAGCATTCCGAGATGAGGCTTTACGAATGCTTTTAGGAAGGTCATTCCAGAGACGAACAGCTGTAACAGAAAACGAATTTGAGAAAAAACCGTAGCGGTGAGAAGGGGTACTAAGGAGATGATTCTGAGAAGATCGGAGTGGTCAGCTATGAGTGCTAGACAAGAAATCAAATTGGGACTTTAAATATTTAGGATGATAGAAAATTAAGTATGGTCTACTCTCCGATCGCGAATGGAGAGCCATCTTAGCCTGGCGCGAAATGCCGACACATGGTCGTATTTGCGCAAGCCGAAGATGAAACGGATACTGGTATTCTGCAAGCGAGTTTTTTAAGAAGCTCCTGTGAAAGGTCATCTTAATGTTAATCGGGAGAAAGTTTTTCAGACGGAGTAAGGGGTGGAGGGAAGCATAGAATTTCTGCGAAACCGCCTTAGTCTGCGCATTTCAACAGAGCTTCTGATCGATAATGAGGCGTAGATGAGTTACCGTTGGCAGGAATGGTATAGGGCACCCATTAAAAACCGAAGGATTGAGAGAAGCAGAATCCACCTTGGCAAGCTGCCTCGAGCTCCCAACTATGATCGCTTGGCATTTAGAGGCGTTTACGGCGACGCTGGAACGATTAGACCACTTCTGAATCCGTCTCAGATCTTCGTTGAGACCAGAGACGGCTTGACAAAGATTGCTTGAACTGGATAAACTATAAAGTTGTAGGTCAGATAAGAGAGATTGGGAGTGATTAAATTTATGAATATTGAAAATAATAAAGGGGAGAGAATGCCGCCTTGCGGGACGCCAGCATTTAAGTTGATCCAGTCGGATTGGTCCTGGCCGAGTTGCACCGCTTGTCGGCGTCCTCCCGCATGGTTTTCCAAGCTTCCCGGTCTTGTACCGCCCGTATCAGCAACTCCCCGGCACCGTAACCAGGGCCTCGATTCTGTTAGTGTATTGTAGTATAATGACAGATACACTGTCGGGTCACCTGACATGTTTTTTATACCATTGACGCCTAGAAGGTTTGAAACGCGTGCCCGCGTAGACTTAAAGCAGCCATGAAATGAAATTGCCATGTTCATGCAGTTGTCACGATACTACAATGCATTTACAGAATCTAGGCCCTGGTCGTCAGACCATATAGTGAGGGGCCTGCCCACACTGCCACAATTAAGATACAGGATTTTTTTTAACCTAGTTCAAGCATAAATAGGTTTAAGCCAACCGGCAACTACTCGGATTATAATAAGTATTGGTATAATAAATGTCTTTCTTTTAGTTCATTTGTTCTGAAATTCCATAGATTTCGGCCAGTCTCTTATTAAATGCACAATTTGTCCAAAAAAGTGATAATACCACGGGAATGGCTGATTTCGTTTGCATAGTAACTACGGATTGTGCAGACGTTTTGGTAAGTTCTGAAATTCCATTGAATTCCATTACTTCCGTGCTATTATGACTTTATTCGACAACTATTTTCCAACAGTTACTATGCATTTAGTGGACTTGAAGCCGCAGGCCTAAGGACAAGTAACACCTGCAATTGCAACTGACGGGTATTCTGTACCAGGCTATTTATGGTGGCCTTTCAGATGGAAGTGGCCACTTACCTCGTCAAACGCCAATCCGGTTGCGATATTATAAGGGGGTTGGGGAGGTGTTATGCCCCGATGGTTAGCGATAACGAGTAGTTTAGAGTAGACGTGGTAAAAGGAAAAAAAAGAATCAAAAATACCGGATAGTTACAGTTTGCTAATGCAATCTTACTAGCAGATAAGCAGATTGCACTAATTCTGTCAGATCTCTGCCCTTTTTTTTACGCTCAAAATGGTATTTCCCGGTTTACTCATATTATTTTATTTCTACATATTTCCATCGTATTCTTCGTGATAATTGACGAGTTTTCAATATTTTTCTAATTTCCCGTATTGGTGAGCATTTGGAATAATTTTTCTTAATTCTTCTCAGTCTTAATTATATTTTCTACGCCATTTGTAAAACATGAATCGGATATAACTGCATTATTGTTCATGTAAGTTTCTACTTCAATATTTTGAGTCAACACAATAATACTGTCTATTCCGCAACGCTAATTTATCTATGACCAAAATTAATGGAGCACTTCGGTGGAAATATGATAGTTGAAACAATTTGAGCCTAGGAGAATTCCCATAACCACTTTGAAATGGAATGGCTTAAAATAAATCTTTACACGTACAATATCTACGTTCTCCAACAGATTGTTATAACTAAAATCTTATCGATAATAGAAATTGACTTGTTTTAAATACAAGGCAATTGTCGCGTTATATATTGTCAACAAAATGAAACTTTTGGGGCTTGTGCTACTCATTGTTAGCAAAAAGTTATGTGTAGCGTTTGTCGATATCGAAGAAATAATCAACAACACTGTGGTGCGGTTTCCACTGGACTTTTCTTTAGCTATTAAAGACATGGTGGAAGGTCTGCCTGCTAAAACGATTACTGTTGTTAGAGGAAACTCGACTAACATACGGCAAGTTGTAACTTAAGATCTGTAATAATAGTCACAATGAACAATTTTATTCGCAGTGAAACAAAATTGTCACATAAATAATTAACATTAGAAACCTGTATTGATAAAAGATTCAGGATTAAGTAACAGAGAAGAAGCTGACAAAGAAAAAATCCTATTTTTTGTGCACCATTAGATAACTAGTGTCATCAAGGTGCAAATACAAGATTATTATATTTCAACCTAATGAACAGTTTTTTTTGGCACTGCTGAACTCTAGAAAGCATTATCTTCTAAACAAATTTATGTGCTGTTAAATACCAAACATATTTGTCTTCTTAGTAATTCTCAACAACATGTCATCGATAATACGCTGAATCAGAAAACTGTTTCTTCAGCAACGCAAGAACCAACGTTCTAAACTTCAACCGCGTTTAGTTTCAAGATAGTATGAAATAATAAAATGGAGAATGAAACATTTGCTTATTGGAAGAGTTTTAATTATTGAATCTGTAGGAACGGTATACGGTATTTCCTTATTTCAATAACAAGTCACTGTAGACTTTTGGCGGAGGTAAATTTAATATTAATCTTGAGGAATATACACAAAGTAAGATCAACTCATTCATTAATTGCCAATGGAAGCGTTAGCACTACATTATTTGAATTGAATTCGAATGGATAGGGTCAAGTGTTAAAATGCCATTTAGTCTGCCCGAAGCTCTATCGAATATACTGAAAACATTTTTGTCATTTATAGATCTTCCGACATCTATGAGCTGTTTGGTATTCTGAGTAAGCATAACGTTCAAGTCGTGAATTTGGATATGAAGACCAAGGAAAATAAAGAAAAGGTATATTAATAACTTATTGATATTACAAAATTGTATTATTGCCCTTATGATAAATGTAATAGTGGAAAAACTGAAATTGACACTTTTGTGATGAGCCAAAAAAATAGAAATACTATATATACACTCTGAAATCTGAGTGGTTTGAAAACCGCGGCTATGTAATTAAAAATTCCATCTATTTAGACTACCTATTCCTATTAAGTATAGACGTAAAATAAAAACAAAAATGAGAAATCTTGTTTCGAGTTAAGAAACCCTGTTTCGAAAAATTCGAGTATAATTATTACCGCCTCTCCGTCTATCATGACAATGTCCGCGGATCCACGGCGCGCACGCACCGCTCTGGCTGGTTCTCACAGATTCGAGTTTGCATCGAGATACTTTTAGAAGGTGCCTTTTTTAAAAAACAAACTAGCGTATTCGATAGCCATTGTTTAGGTACGTTCAATCTGATATGGCTCGCAAATCATCCAAAATTCATAGTGTATACTCTAAAGACCTGTCTAACTTGTTTCTTGAGACATTATTCTCAGCGATAAGACAGCCAATTGTACATACATAGATAAACTCACGTCTGTATCCCAGAGGGGTGGGCAGAGACCAGGGACTAGGGTCTGCCACTTGCCACTCGCTGATGCCTGCTCTTGACCATTAGCTCAGTTAAGAGAGCGCTGTCACGGTTAGCCAGAGGTCGCGGGTTCAAGTCCCGGAATGGGTGGATTTTTTAGCCTCTAAATAGATTTTTAAAATTGTCCTCAGCACAGGTTAGTGCAACAAAAAGAATATCATTTTGTTTGATTGTAGTTGCATAGTTGTATTCCATCAGTCTTAGCTTAAAACGTATTTATATGTCTTGTTGAATATGTAACTTAGTTTGATTCAATAAATAATTAATCTTTACATGCTAAGCCGTCCACCAGAATGTAATCCAATATGACTATTTTTTCAAGTAACCATAGCACAGGTTCATTCTAGTTTGGTTACTTCTGTGATCCATGTCGCGTAAATTCACATTAATAAAGATATTTGTATTTGTATATAAAAGGAAATATTAGCCATCGTTTTCCATTCACCATCGTCGCTGTGAGAATATTATACCGGTTTTCTGGGAAACGAGAAGCGGTATAATATTCTCACAGTAACTGTAGCAAAATACTTATTTTCCAGTACTACGGATATCTGAAGAAATCTCTAGACATATCTGAAGAAAGAACCAGCTTAATACTTTGCGAGCCATATGAATGTGAAACAATACTTCAAGAGGTAAGTTAAGGCGATATTAGATAGTTCAATCACACTGAAGCAATGCCATTGAAATGCATTATTATTATTAATTAAGTTAACACATTTTCTCTATTTAAGTATTTTTTGTTAATTCAGCTTTTCCTCCTTTATAAAATAAAATAAAATTCTATATTGCACAAAGGCAGTGTACAAAAAGTAGACTTAATGCTAATGGCATTACACATTGGGCATTGAACGACTTTACCTATTTACACGGTTCAATCAAATTGAAACAATCCCATTGAAAAGCATTGAACATTGAAAAATGCGCCCGATCGTTCAATCTCCGTGTTTACATTTTTCAATCGCATTGAATGATAACCTGCGTCAATCGCATTGTAAGCGTTCGCCGCGATTTAGCTTTCAATGAAATTGCGCAATGGCATTTCAGTTTATTTAGACGTTTCAATGCAATTGAAGCAATGCAATTGAAAGCAATATTGAACCGAAATTGAACCGTGTAATATAAGCTTGACGTCTCAATGCGATTGAAGCAATGAAATCGAAACCACCTTCCCCTTTTTACTATTCTTTTTCCTGAGTCTCTCGCTTCCGAGTCCATTACCACTCGCTACCACCGGTTCGATTCCCAGTGCGGGCATGTACCTATGACTTTATATATTTTCAAAGTTACATACATCTGCAACTTTGTGGTAGCAATACCACACGCTAACCGTGAAGGAAAACATCGTGAGGAAACCCGCAACTTGGTTGTCTCCGCACGTATTGACTTGTCTTTCCTGTGGGCTAGGCCGACTAAGCTGTCAGGATGGTATAGGTGCTGGGCAAGCCTACTTCATCTAAACAATGTTCCAGGCACTGCAGCGTCCGAGTGGTCCTTTCACCCGTCCCGTGTGAGTGAAGGTGCTGGACGCTATATAAATCATCTCATCACATAGACGCAAAGACCAAATTTTTTTAATGTGTTCCATATTTGCAGGTTTCATTCAGGTGACTTAATGGTCGGTACAGTTTGATGGCCAAGTTGTAATCTGTCCAATATAATCACAAATCAAGGGGAAACTATGAATCGTAAAATATTGTAAAATGAGTTCTTTTAAGATTTAAGAGTTGCATAAACAAGTTAAATTACAGTGTAGTTGGCTGGTATCGACTATAGGACGCTTGAAATATATTTTATTTATAACTTTTTGTGCCGTCATGGGTTGTTTATGATAAAATAAAGTAATTTTTGGCATTAGGGTTCTGAATCATGGTCAATGATTGAATCAATCAATCAATCAGCGTGTACTTGTCCACTGCTGGACATAGGCCTCCCCCAAGGCTGACCACTTCCTTCTGTCCTCAGCCATCCTCATCCAGCCACTGCCAGCAACCTGCCTCAGATTGTCGGTCTAGCGAGCTGGTGGGCGTCCTACGCTGCGTTTTCCAGTTCGTGTTCAGCACTCGAGAATCTTTGCACGGTTTGGTCATTATGATCCCTTAAAAAAAATGTTACATACATATTATTATTATTAGCTACGAGGTGACGAGGTAGACAGATAAAGTTATCGCGGACGCTGTAGTCTTAGGACATATTTTGAATTGTAGTAAGCTTGAGTATATAGGGAAAATATATGCTTTCAGCTGACTGACAACAGTCTGATCCACCGAACGATAGTGTACCTGTTCTTCTGGCTAAGCGAGCTGGTGACCAAAAAGTTTCTCTCCATCATCAAGGAGGCCATGAGGGTGGCTGTCATCACCAATCCGAGAGCTAGTGTGTAAGTCTGTAGTGGTATTATTTAAAGACTCGCGAGGTTCATACCTAGGTATACATTTAACAGGTCTAATCGCGATTGTGATTCATAACCAAGTTCTCCTATTAATCAATCACGATTGGACCCGTTAAACTTATAACTAAGATCCCCACGTACATCTATAAACGGGAGGTTTCTCGACATCAACACTTAATCCTGGTTTGATTCAACGAATATTTCTATATGTGCTTGAGCAACACAGTAGACGAACATCTATATACCTCAATATGTTTAAGTAATATTCATTAACCGATGTAAGTCGGCTCTATATAATAAATTAAATGCACCAGTTATAAAATTGGCACATTAATCCTTTTTATTCGACGATTAACGAGGAATTATCGATAAACAACGAGAACTGACGGTCGTCGTGTCCCATGAATCACCGAAATCAAATTAAGTACTCGGGGCCAGGAAATTGGGGATCTTACTGTTTATTTTACATTGATATTGCATTGTTCTAAAAAAAACTAAGAGCTGTTTTTATTTTTTTTTCGAGTAAATAGGTAATTTTGAGAGCTTGGGCTGTACATTAAGATTTGAGTTGCTTCAATTAATTTTTAACGCAACAAAGAAGAACCAGAGTCTACGAAACCGGAAGTACACCATGCATGGATGTACGTCATCAACTGAGATTCTACGAGCTGTCAGTTTCTAGTTATACCATGACTCGATTTGGACTCGATACACGAACTCTTTAAATAAACAGAACTAAGGAGACTACTAATCTGTGCAGACGTAAAAGAGGTCATATTTGTTTTTTTTTACGGAATACCGAGATGTCAATATCTTGGCGTTTTTTATTCAAACCACGTTTGAGAGTATTCATTCACATGTGAAACGAAGGTCGTATTAGTTACACACTTATTCAAAAGTATACAAGAAATCAGTAAATATAATTAATTTATAATTATAGCATTATATGTTCTGACCTTATAACTTCAAAATTAAGTATAATTTGTAACTATTGTCAATATTTAGGGCAATGCCCATTATAAGAGTTTGTTTGTTTATACGAGATATTGAAACTTAAAGGGTTATGTTATTTGTTAACCCATCAACGTAAACAATTTGTGCTGTGAGACCAACTTAGAAATTACGAGATTGAAATTACAATATTAAGATTGTTTGTACGAGTAAGAGGTATGCCAATATCGAGCAAGAAGGATTTAATGAGTAATAATTTTCACAATCATGAGTAATTTTTAAATTGAAAACTCTGTTAATTAAGTTAAAAACTTTTTAAAAGGAATGAATAATATGTTATTTCTCTGCAAGATTCTTCTCCACATAGTCTGTTAATTCTTAAACTAACAACTTTTTCAGTAAAAATTTTATTTTTATAATGAATAAAATATTTGAATTCGATTTAGCACCTAAGAGAGCATCGATATTTCAGCTCTTAATAAATGAATGAATCAGACCATACTCGTCCACCGTTGGGCAATATAGGCCACCTCCAAGGCACGCCACTTCTTTCCGTCCTCGGTCATCCTCAACTAGTCGCTGACAGCAATCGGCCTCAGATCGTTGGTTCAGTCAGCTGGTGGGTGTCCCACGCTGCGCTTGCCGGGTTCGTGTTTCCACCTTAATAGAGACTCAATGGAGATTTTTGTCCATTTTTTCTCCAAAATGATCTAGAATTTGAAATGGACACCTAGTTTTACTTGTAACGTTCATAATAAGTCACGGTTTCTGTGTAATTTTGAATAAAAACATTCTGAATTTGAATTTTGAATTTGAAAAGAGGCCAAATACTCAATCCAAATACCATATTAAATTATCCGAAGATTGCTGTTCCGAGTCTTCAGAACAAAAAAGCAATTTCTGAATAAGATAGTCTATATTTTACTTGATAACGAAAATTTACAGAATTTGGTGCTGCGCGCGAGCAATTAGTTTTTTGACAAATCGACCATAGACAATAAAAATAATATGAAGTGTTGGTAAGAAGCTTCTATAGTGTTAGGCATGGGGCGTAGACATCCACTATCCATCATGTTTAGAAATCAAAGCGCAAAAAGGGGACTTCATAACGTGACGTAATTTATTGTTGTCTTTTTTATACTTTGTGCAAATGGCACTAGGATACAAACTCGAGTGCCATTTACGCAGCCGTCTTTTTGTACTTTTATTTCTAAGCATGATGGATACATATGAAAAGTTTAAAGGTTTCTTTCTGATGCAAAATCGAGGTAACAATGCGACTAGTTGAATTTGCGATAGTCGTATTTGTCGGTACTATTGAAAACAAATAATAATAAATAATATAACCTAACCAAATAAATCGCTCCGAGCCACATCCGGCCAAAAAGTCCCCATGATACTGGCCGCATTGCCGCGCTGCACAGCGAGGGAAATCCTTTGGCTCAGATATGCCCCGGAGCAAACGTCCATGCCACGGTCCCTCAGTCGGCGGCCCAGCTCCCGAATAAAAGCTCTGCCCTGAGACCCCACCAGTGTTTTTGATAGCCAGCGGCACAAAAATATAATTATTCACTCATGGCTATATTTTTGGCACTTTGTCGGCTATTTTATACATCCCAAGCAAAGTTGCATTTTCGTGGCCACAACTTTCATTGTAGATCGGCAATGAGTGGCTTTGGTGTCAGCTAGATAGATGTCAGTGCGACTGAATTAAGTGACAATTGAGCGTCAGTTACCATAAAGCGACATCTGTGTACAATAAAGAGTTTTCTATCTATCTATAAATACATTAAAATTGCTTATTAACTTTCTTACTTCATTAGTTTTTATCTTTCAATATCTGAATTGAATGTTTTTGTTCAGATAAGTTTAAACCGAAAAGACAAAATAACAGATATTAAAAAAATATTGTTCTTAGCGATAAAACAGCCCATGCGGCGCCAGATTAAGAATGGCTTCACTCCATTTCCTTCCGTGTATGTCGTAGAAGGCGACTAAGAAAATAAATTATCAGGAGACGGGCAGCAGCATCTTCCTAAGATTCCAACCGCATACTGCAAACGCGAACCCACCTGCTAAGCGTGGCGATTATGGCAAAACTTCTCATGGTTAAGTTCGAAAACCATGAGGGAGGCCTTTGTCCTGCAGTGGGCGTCAAATGGATGATGATGATAAAACAGCCAATTGTACTATATTAAATAATAAGGAAGTAAGCACTTAAGACTTCAATATAGCACGTTTTACATATTTATTTCCGTGTAGTTATTTATACAGGCTGTAACAATATAAATATATATATCCGAAATTCTACTCGTCGACACGTTTTATTATAGGGAAAACTTCGATATGACGAAACAATTAACAGATATTTCTGTCATGTAAATTTTTGTATGTGTCTGTTTAGCATACTTGATAAAAAATCGTAGATTATAAAACAGGCCCCTTTTGTAAGACCAACAACATGCTGCGTGCTAAGCCGTAGCACTGCTGAGAACTACGCCGCGTAGCACACTTCAATGCTACGACGGCGTAGTTCAACTGTAGCGCCAAAACGGACTTTATCGCTAAAATAAAAATAGGTCGATTCCACACTTGGGGGCTTCAAATCTGTTAACTGACGTGTATTCAATATCAGTCGGCCTTTTTCTGGTCGTATATAAGCCTGGGATTAATGTATGTTAAAAGAAAACTTCCGATTTCTCCTCTTTTTTGCGAAACTTATTACAAATCATTGAAATACAGTAGCTACAGTCAACACATGATCGAGTTTCATATTTTTTGGTACAAGGTACTGTAATACGCTACTTATTTAAAACGCGGATTACGGGCAATATATATTTTTATTATAGTCTTTTTCATCGATTCCCTAGCCTAGCTGGGGATCGACTGACATCTAAAACAAAACGTAACGATTCCCTTCAAAATATTCAAAATAAGACGAGAAGGCTCTGCCAGCCAGCTACTATAAAGAGGAATCGTTACAGTACACACATCAAAAAAAGTTTGTGATCAATAGCATAAGCTCCTATAATTCTTTAAATTTAACTTTATCAAGAAAAAATCTATGTTGTATGCTTTCTTTAAATAGGAATACCCTGTTTGAAATTAAAATATAAAACTATTTCTTACTATTTATTTAAAAAAAAATTGAGCCATTAATCATAATGTAATTGTGATAGAAATTTCATAGAAAGAAACATACTGTTTAATTAAACTTAAACAACAATAATTTATTATTAAAAAGTTAAATTCAATATAAAATAACTCCTCCCCTGGCTCGAACACATGCGGAGATCCTCCTGGGCATGCTGAGGATCAAGTTATCCAGCATTTCCTGGGGTAACCTATCCCATTCTTCAATAGCGGCTTCCCTGAGCTCTGGAACTGTCTGGGGACGTGGCTCACGGTTCCATACAGCTCGTTTAAGAGCATCCCACGCGTGCTCTATTGGGTTTAAGTCGGGCGAGCCGGCAGGCCAGTCTAAACATGTGATATCGTATTCTTGAAGAGCAGCATTGACTCGTTGAGCTCGATGTGCGGGCGCATTATCATCGACCAGTACAAATTGGTGCCCATGGTTTACTCGGAATGGTCTGACGATATCATCAATAACAACTGCTTTGTACATGTCTGCTGTCATGTAGCCCCGATACGGGATCAAAGGCGTTCTAGCTCCAATCATAATGCCACCCCAAAAGGACACCGATTTTCCGCCTTGCTGAACTGTTCCAGTGGCAGTTCTTTGTCTTTCACGGTCGCCTGGTCTTCTCCAGACACGGACACGTCGGTTATCTGGATGAGTGCTGATTCGGGATTCGTCAACGAAGAGACAGTTTTGCCAAATGTTTTCTTCCTCACCTTCTTCATTTTGCCGAAGTCTAGCCCACTGCAATCTTCGTTGTTGACGTTGCCGGGAATTGAGCGGAGCTCGCCAAGACCTCCGTGCTCGTAATCCAGCGTGATGCAAGCAATTGCGAACGGTCTGCGTGCTAACTTCAAGCCTAGAGGCGGCCCTGACTTCTGCTTTTATTTTAGTGGCGTTGATTGTTGGATCACGGGCTGCCAGCAATCTAATATAGCGCTTTTGGGCAGCTGTCAAAACAGTTGGGCGACCGCTGCGGGGTCGGTCAGCTAAATTCCCCATTCCGTGGTACCTCTGCAACGTAGCCACGACACAGGATTGGGATATAGCAAGTCTGCGTGCTAGTACTCTCGTGGTGTATCCTTCTTCCCTCAAAGTTACTATTCTTGCTCGTAAAACCTCTGATAATCCTCTTGTCATTTTTTCAATCACAACTTTCCGCAAAAAATATCTTGAATCGGTTATAATTGACTAAATCAGATTTCTGAATGAGCGTAAGCTAGGACTGAAAGCCTTTTAATATGAAAAAACAACTGAACGGTGTCATTGTTTTGTGTTCTAATTCTTTATTTTTAAATAAAGAATCTAAAAAGAAGAAAAAATCATAATATAATCTACAGTAACAAAAAAGATTTCAGTTTTTCAAAGTGATCGCAAACTTTTTTTGATGTGTATACGTTGAAAAATCGAGTAAACTTGATGCTCTTTGATTTTATTTTACTTTTGATACACGAAGAAACATTTACAAAGCTAATTGGGTATTTGACAAAATATCAAATGAGTTACTTTTAAAACGGAATTTTGTATGAAAATACTTGCTTATGACATCACATTTCAGAGCACTCTTTTTATGTTTAATCAATTTAAGAATTGTAATAACCAGTAATTGACTAAAAGAGATACATTTTCCGAGATATTTTGTAATTTTTGTTTTAATCGAGCATATGAAATAATTTATTGTTGATCGTGTCAAATACCGTATTAACTCTTTGTATGAATATATGACGTCTGATTAAAATGTTATTCAGTTCTCCAACAAAAAACCTATTAAAGAATTTATTACAAAAGAAATTAAGTCATACGCTAATAAATATAACATTTGACGATATGTTTTTTTGATAATAATAAGGGACATAACCCCGTTCAGTAAAACGATAACACTCTCTTAAGCATCTTGTGGTAACTATAATATAATTATTTATTTCATTGAAATTAAGCCATAAGCTAATAAATATAACATTTAACAATATATTCTTGTCATAATAATAAGGGATATAACCCCGTTCATTAAAATAACAATAATCTCTTAAGCATCTTGTGGTTATCATAATAGTACGAGTATTATTTGTTTTCATTGATAGAGCGGTGGTAGCCTAGTGGGTAGAACATTGGACTCTGAAGCGTGAGAACCAGGTTCGATTCCCAGTGCGGGCATATACCTATGACTTTGTTTTATAAGATATATACATTTGAGAACTTATATTAGCAATACCACTCGCTAAGGGTGAAGGAAAACCTCGTGAGGAAATCTGAGTGTCTGAGCTATTCACATACCTCAGCGATTGAAATCGCCAATCCGTGGTGGGCACGCGTGGTGATTAAGCCAATACTCTCTCCCTGAGAGAAGGCCTATGCCCTACAGTGGGACTTATATAAGCTGCTTAAATATGTATGTTATGTATGATAGAACTTAATATACTTTAATAAACTTATGATATGATGTCTACTTTACTGCACACGAAACATTGAACAGGATATTACATCAGAAATAGCATGCACAAAGGCGAGCTTAATATATTTAGTATGAATTTTGTTTAAAATAAATTAGATTAGTACAAAACTATTGATTAATGTTTATCTTAGGCGTAGTTAGAAAACTTTTAAAACCGATAGAATTTTTATACCGATCGAAAGGCTAAACAATAGTTACACAAAGAAATTACTTTTACTATCGTTCCATAAATAGATGTATAAGTGTGTCGTCAAATAAAGAGATTATTACAGTTAAAATACCCAAGTCGGAAATGAACTCCGAGCTCAGGTTTAGTCTTTGGTTGATAGGCCTTTTCGATTGTTTTCTCTTATTTACGTGAAAAAGACGCGGAGCGATATAATACTTTTCACCAAAAGAAATTAACAAGATTGTGTGGAAGAGTATGCTTCGCGCCGTATATTTGCACCATATATTATGTTTCTTTACTAACTTCATTGCAATTCCAAAACCATATTATAAAATCCTCGAAAGGACTACAAAATTGTTCCACAAACCAACTCCACCGTAAGTCGCACGTACTTAGAGGCAAGTCGAATTGAGCCTCCTTAGCTCTTATCCCCCAAGACATAGAGGCTGTTATTGAAGCAAAGAGCGACGTGTAGGATGGATGAAATTTCCCAGTAGACCGCAAACACGGCTTCGATGAGGATTCCTGTTAAGGCCCCGGTACACTTATTTAGCGGAGTTGAAAGATGCTTGGAGAATTTATTTAGACTATAACAGTTGCTGTTCGTCTTTTTTAAGTTACCTTATATTTACGTTGTTAAGGCGAGTCCGTGTGGTGCCGGATTAAGAATAGCGTCACTCCATTTCATCCCGTGGATGTCGTAGAAGGCGCGTAAGGAAATAAATTACCAGAAGACGGGCAGCAGCGCCTTCCTGAGATTCCAACCGCATACTGCGATCGCCAACCCGCCTGCCAAGCGTGACGATTATGGCAAAACCCTTTATGGTTAGGGAAAACCAGTCATGCAGTGGGGGTAAAAATGGCTGATGATGATGATGATGATGAAGGCGACGAAAAAACATTAAATTTTGCCATTAAACATTAGACGTTGGGCTTCATTAGGAGACAGATTTTGCACGCAATTTACGCGTATAATGATTTATTCATATGAACTTTACCACCCATCTTCTTCCCTTTAAGGGGCTTCGTAGAATAAAACTAACGCCACCAAGGGAAAAAGTCATATATTTTTTACAGATCGTATTTGTAAACAGTGTCTGTACAATCTGTCAATAATTTTAATAGTGATTTTTAAGACCTATAGCCGTGAACCTAAGGCCGTTTTTGGCATAAATGCTATCCACTCCCAGGTCCTTGATGCTAGGTTCTCTGTCCTGGTCCCTAAAAATCTGTAAAAGAAGAAATGATTTTTTTTTAATTGGCGGGGCTAGTTAGCATGGATTAAGAATGAAATTTTGAAAAATCTTTGGGAAACAAATTTAGGATCTTCATCCATTTTATGCCAATGGCGTTTATGCCACGTGTTCTTAAAATTCAATCTGCAAGGGTAGTAGCGTTGTGTGACGCTAAGATGTCATCATTTGGCAGTTAATATATTGGAAAGTCGCGGCTTTTGACATTTAAAACCCGCGACTTGCATCGCCGTACTATCCAGGCCGAACTGCTATACAACACGAGAAACGTTTGTAATAAAAAAAAATTGACTGCTAAACGACAACAATTTCAATCTACATTCTCCAACCATCGGTTAACTTAAACTATTTTTCACACATCGCTCCGACACTCAAGCTCAACTCAGCGGGAGCATTTCTCATTTTTCATGAGTCAGCTGTTAAATACCGAGTTCGAAACTTGTTGCCTTTCACGGAACGTCCTTTCTCACACGACGTCGCTCCCGTCCGATGTGCATTCACCTCTCCACACTCGATGAGGAGGATTTCTCTAAAAATTACATTCCCCGCCGCGGCCGGCCAATAAAGCGTTCAAAGAAACACAACGCTCGGGCCAATCACGTACTTGCCTAATTCAATTTGTACCTCTCACGGCGATTGCGAATTGCCCGGGATATTTTTTTTATTGATAAATAAGTTGCCGGTACTTGCGCCAGGAAAAATATTATTTTCGGCCAGGACAATGTTGCTCGGAGAGCGTCGAGCGCAAGGAGGTTGCTGTTGGTGAGTTTAAAAAAAGGTTTGCTAATTTTACAACCACGTACTTGCCTCATTCGATTTGTACCTCGTACGGAAATGGACAGTTTCCTAAATGTTGACAATAGTTACAAAATAATGCTTGATTTTAAAGGTGGAAGGGTTAGTAAATATAAATTATAAATTAATAATATTTACTGATTTCTTGTATTTTTGTGAATCAGTGTGTGACTAAGTCGACCTTCTAACATTCGCTTCACACGTGAATGAAAGTAAGTTTAATATATTTGATTAAACACGTCAAGATATTAACATCTCGGTATTCCTTAAAAAAATCAATTGTACATAATATCGTACTTCCGTGCATGACATACTTCCGATTTCGTAGACTCTGGTACTTTTTTTAAAATTAATTAAATCAGCCCAAACAGAAATATTCAGCACGGTTCTCTGCCTTTTTGCAGAAACATTTTTGGCCGATTTTCATTTGGCAACTAACGTTTCGAAGAATATTATTTTGCGGAATAATCATTTGCCAACTTTTCTTATTATTTTTTTTATTTCCCAACCTCGCAGTTGCCAACTGTTTGTTTGGTTTGCTTTTTATAATGACATTTTTTCAAAATGCCAACTTTTAAGTAGCGTATGTTTTACTTAGCGTAATATTCATTCATCTGTTTATTGTATACCAAATGTTGCACCAAAAGTATGTGTGTTAGATTTCGAAAAAGCTGCAATATTGAGTCTTCGATCAAATTTTGAAGATATTTATTTACAAGGATGCCATTTTCATTTGGTGCAAATTCTATACAGGTGTTTATGATTTATCATTATTATATTGGTAAGAAGGTTAGGGCAAACCTATAGATTAACCTAAAGGTTAGGAAAACCTAGTAAAATGGATAGAATTTTCCTAGCACTCGCCGGCCGCTGCCGCGGCACGCTCGCTTCGCTCGCTCGGCTCGTGCGTGTGTTGGTCACAGTTCTAACCTAACCTAACCTATAGGTTTGCAAAAAAAAAATATCTATTTACGAAAAGGGAACGGTTTCACAGACGAAACGTTATTCATCTAATAGTTGTTTGGCCTAGTAAAAGATTTGAAAAATAATAAATACCCAAAACGTTTTGTTTCATTATAATAATCAGCTTAACAACAATCCTACCAAATGAAACGTTGCCATACAAAAATTTGTTAATCGTTTGTTGTCAAAGTGAAAAATAGGTGAAATGTTGGTTGGCAAGTGATAATCAGCGTAACAATTTTCTGCGAAAAGGCAGGATCCCATTCAGCACAGGCACTGCTACTGCTAAAAGTACATAATTTACTTGCTGAAATTATTTATTCCGAAATCGTCGATTAATTGTCGATTAACAGAGCAATTAGATAATGCATTTAATATGCACAGTTTTTCATTAAAATATCAGAAATCGGATTGCCTGCATCGTCCGTCTATTAAACACTTAGCAATATTTTAAAAGGCACATTTTTGTTTTCGTCTTGAAAAATTATATTATAAACGGTTTGAAAAGAAAGATATAAAAATTTGTAAAACTGTTTTCTTTTACGTTAAAACATTTAAGATATGGTCTTCCGATATGCGGAATGGCAAGAGATCCTGAAGCTTGGCATAATGGGGAAAAGGCCTTTACCCAGCGGTGAGCAGAGGTGGGCTGAAGATGATGATGATGCGTATCTTGTTGGTATAATATTTTTCTTCATCTTCTTCTAAAAAAGTATTGAGTTGGCCGTCGCCAACCATAAGACGCGAACCATAATATATTTTTAATTTAAATAGTTTTTGAGGTGATTTAGGTTGTCTATAGAGCAAAATAACTTAGATTAAAAAATACCCATTGTTTTTTAGACTATTGCCATAGTTAGAACCCTATCAAGGCACTAGTCTTAAAAAACTAATCAAAAATTACTTTTCTCGAAAAACAACCCAAACCACTACGAAAACATATGAAAATAAACAAAAACTGGCCAAGTGCGAGTCGGAATCGCGCACGAAGAGTTCCGCACTATTATCTGTACAACATTAGACAAAGATTGAAACTAGATAGATTAGGTACAGCCATCTATAGAAACCATCAAGAAGCGTTTAATATTGACATTTAACGTCGGAGCTGTGAAGGTTATATCATTCGCTGCTAGATGGCGAGCGCTGTCTTTAGACAACGGTTGTTGTATGGGAGCCCCTCATAAATATTTTATTCTGTTTTAAATATTTGTTGTTGTAGCCGCAACAGAAATATATCACCTGTGAAAATTTTAACTGTCTAGCTATCACGGTTCATGAGATAAAGCCTGGTGACAGGCAGACAAATAGCCGGACAGTGAAATCTTATTAATAGTGTCCCGTTTGGCACGTTTTGGGTACGGAACCCTAAAAATGAATAAATAATCTGAGCCAACGAATTCGATTTCACGTTGTAGATTCCGCGTCTACTACAACCAGGCCAGTCCGAATCAGCTGAACCATCTGACGCTGGTAAACTGGTGGTCAGGTCGCCTGTACAAGTCACCTCTTCTTCCACCAGCTGACAAGGTCTACGAGGATTTCAAGGGACGTGTTTTTGACGTTCCAGTGTTGCATGTAAGTACATACATAAAGTCACGCCTGCATTTGTCTTACTATGGGCCAGTTTCTGAATTGAGAATTTCGCTAAGTAAATAGTTAACTGTAGTGCTGTCTCTTCGAATTTCTCAGAAAAGAGCGTTACAGAAAGTTACTTAAGTATTTACTTAGTGAAATACTCAACAGGCCCTATGAGTTCGAAAATTTACTTAAAGTTATTATGTAATCCTTACAGCCACTAACATGCTGCAACTTACGTTATACTCATATTCCTGTTCACTCACGCTCTCTCACACACATGCATACTCACACACAATAGATACTGATTCGCCTTCAAACAAATACATATATACACACAGACACACACTTACTTTTTTTAAAATTATATTGTAAACAAGCTGTGACCGCGATTTTGTTTGCATTTGTTTGCCTTACCTCTTTACCCAGCTCATGGTCTATCTCCGTTCTTGCATCTACGTAATGCGATAATTTATACAGTGTCCACTTGTCCAGTGGCACCTTCACTCAAACTAGATGGGTCTCTGTTTTTTAGATGGAGTAGGCTGGCCCAAAACGAATAACTACACAAAAAAATTACGCCTGTATCCTGGAGAGGTAGGCAGTTAGGGGACGAGTGTTTGTCACTTGCTAAGATCCACGTTTTGGCGATATTGTTTTTAGGGTTCCGTACTCGGACCCTATTACTAAGACTCCGGTGTCCGTCCGTCCTTCCGTCTGTCTATCTGTTAGGCAGCTGAAATTTTCACAGATGATGTATTTCTATTACCGCTATAACAACAACTACTGAAAAGAGAATAAAATAAATGGGGGCTCCCATACAACAAACGTGATTTATTGCCGTTTTTTGCTTGATATTAATAACGGCAACAGGTAGATGCTTGAAAAATTCAAATATTGTATAGATAATGGTAGGGAACCCTTCGTGCGCGAGTCTGACTCGCACTTAGCCGGTTTTTATACCGATATTCGGTTTATATTTACTCAAGCACCCCTACAAAGACTGTCTGCTAAGACAGAGGTCAAGGGTTCAATGCCTACTAGGAGTTGTCATACTTTAGTTTGCACAAATGAACTCAGTCTGGGTGTACTTCCATGATTGTGATGTACTTGTCTAGTCACAATATCACATATCGTAGTTTGGGACTGAGACAAGTGTATTGTGTTGTGTGTCATTATTAAATTTATTAGGATTCATTGAGTTCATCTTTGCCCATTCAGGCTCCCCCGTGGCACTTCGTAAGGTTCCAGAATGACTCCTCAGTGAACGTGACAGGCGGTAGGGATGACAAACTGCTGAACCTGATTGCACACAAGCTGAACTTCAGGTAAGACGCATGAGACATGGTGAGGCGCGAACTGAGACTTACTTTGAGCTGCTTTTAAGACTATTTTATTATCTTTTCAAGTATGAAACTGATAAACTATGTCACATACATACATAAACTCACGCCTGTATCCCAGAGGGGTAGGCGGAGACCAGGGACTGCCACTTGCCACGATCCTGACAGATCACTTTCGCTTTCTTAGCATTCATTAGTCGTTGCATGCACGCACGCTGGTTTCGGGTACTTTTTATCTTGCCCTTTGCTAATACATCCCCTATGTGGCCGAAGTATCTCCACTGGGAAGTACCTTACCGGTTCTTCCACCCACATTCTCTGGTTATATTTGTTTCGTCAATCTTTCTTCCTTCATCCTCTTCACATGTCCAAACCAACGCAACATTCCTTTCTCAATCTTTCTCAAACTAAGTCGTTCTGTCGTAAATACGTAATAAACTAATAAGTCAAGAAAATCGTTTTTGAAGTGAAATTTCTTTTAGGCGATTAATTTTGTGAACATTTTTCTGAACAGTGGAAACAGTCACGCTCGGATTCGTGACGCTGGATCGGGTGTACTCGGCTCTAGTCATCATCTGAGTTTCACATCTTTTTAAAGTCAATAGAAGACTTTTGTCAAGTTTACATTAGTAGCAAACTTAAATATGCATGATTATAATTACTCTCCGTAAAGTTACAGGGAAACCTTTAATTTTAAAGTAGATTTAAATAAACCTCGTTGATGATGATCCCTAGAACAAGGGCGCGTAGTACGAGTATGTGAATAAACTTACTATAAAGAGCAAAAATACATTCTACAATTTTGCAAAGACCAGTTTTGCATTTGTTCTGGACAAATACTTGTCCTTAAGTCCTCAACTCATGGTAAGTCTCATGGTTAGACTGCGCCGTCGGCGTTCAGCCGTAAGTAAGCGAGTTATCGGTAGCTCCAGCTTGAGATACGATAAACTTTAGATGCCAACGATAAACTGACAATATGCACGAGCTAGTAAGCAAGCGTTCAACTAAACCAGACATAGAGAGCTCGTTTTTGTACAAAAAGAATACGGTTTAGAATGTAGCTTCTATAGTAAAATAAAGTATATTCTATCTATCTTTCTATCTACAATGCATATGCAGCCTATATACGTCCCACTGTAGGGCACAGGCCTTTTCTTAGGGAGATAGTATGGGCTTAATCACCACGCGTACCCACCGCAGATTGGCGATTTCAAGCGCTGAGGTATATGAATAGCTCAGACAGTCAGGTTTCCTCACAATGTTTTCTTTCACAGTTAACGAGTGGTATTGCTACTATAACTTCACAAATATACATAGCTTAGAAAACAAAGTCATAGGTACATGCCCGCACTGGGAATTGAACCTGGGTCTCCCGCTTCCGAGTCCAATGTTCTACCCACTAGGCTACCACCGCATGAGACTATCTACAATAGTATCGTGCTATGACATCCACTAGTCGAGGACAAAAAGAAGTGACGGGGGTCTCCGACCAGCAGCGAGCGAAGACCGACTGATTAAGGATATCCACACACATGATCAATTAATTGTCTCCCAAATTAGGATACCCTGTAATTTGGTGACGCGACGAAAACGTCGCAAACGTAGAAACTACCCAGATTAGTACAAACCACTGTACGGAGTCTTCCAGTGGAATTCGAACTCACGACCGTTAAGAATATTTTAGAACCAATCAGAAATCAGAAAAAGAATTTACATTCTGTTTGCTGAATGTCAATGTACTATGTTACTATGTTAGCCGCTGCCTTCGGCCGTATTTGTAGTGGAGAAAAATGCAGCGGAAAAAAAAACTCCACTCTGACCATCTTTTCTCAAAATAAAAAGTTGAGTCCGTCTAATAAAATGATAGGACGTGTGACGGGCGTTGGAGTGAGAAGATGTTGTACTGGTACCCACGCGAGTCGCGCCGGCCCTCGGGGAGGCCGTGACCTCGCTGGCGAGACGATATAGTGGCTTGGACTAGCATCACCTGGACAAGACATGCATGGAGCGAGATGGAGGAGGCCTATTCTCGACACCAGAGGATACCAATTTCCATGAAGAAAATAAATAGATAAAATAAATATTATAAATTAATTTATTCAATTGAACGCATGAATGATTGTACACCGAAATAAAGATTTAAAATCTAAAATGGTTAAATTATCATAATAATCATTTGTTTATTTAGATTTAAATGTAATTTTGAGCATGTAAAGTTGGAATTAAATGGCTACATTATTTTATTATTATCATTGTTATAAAAACCGGCCAAGTGCGAAACGCACTCGCGCACGAATGGTTCCGTACCTTTATCTATACAACATTTGAATATTTCAACCGTCTACCTGTTGCCGTTATTAATATCGAAAACGGCAAAAAAAACACGTTTGTTGTATGGGAGCCCCCCTTACATACTCCGACTGACAGCGGAGTCTTACTAATAGGGTCCCTTAAAAAGTACCCGAAATCGGTGTCCGTGCCTGCGACGACGAATGAATGTTCATGAAGCAAAAATGAGGATCGTGGCAAGTAGCAAACCCTTGTCTCTGCCTACCCCTTCAGGATACAGACGTGAGTTTGTGTTACGTTTTACTTTCTCCGTCTTGGTTGCAGATACAAATACTACGATCCACCGGATAGAAGTCAAGGTTCAAGTATTTCAGGCAACGGTACGTTCAAAGGCACCCTGGGACTCTTGTGGAAGCGAGTAAGTATGCTTCATGCATGTCACTTAGCCTTATAATTATACTAAGTGGTTAGTCAAACAATTTCATCCTCATCACGCCCACTTGACATAGGCCTCCCTCATGGTTTTCGAAGATTCCCGATCTTGTGTCGCCCGCATCTAGCGATCCCCCGCCACCGTAACCATCTGGGGGGGGGGGGGGGGCTTGCCCACGCTGCGTCCGGTCCGCGGTCGCCAGGTCAGAACTTTTCCGCCCCAACAGCCATTAGTTCTGAGCTATGTGCCCCGCCCACTGCCACTTCAACTGAGCAATTCTTTGAGCTATATCAGTAACTCGGGTTCTTCTGCTTCGATTCCTGATTCGATCACGCAGTGAAACTCCTAACAAGCTAACAATACATAAATACAGTTTGATATACCTACTTACTCAAACCCTTATTTATTATAGGGTTCTTTTTTGTGTAAACTGGGTACAAAAATATTATTGTGGTGCTTACATAATTGTAAATTGTGATATTGAAGAAAAGAAAGAACTAAAAAGCTAAACCACACTATAAATGCCACCTTAAATATTACGTAATTAGCAACTAGATGTAACTTACGTACGTCATTATAATGAAAACAAAAGGTTCAATAACTTCGAATTTTTGATAGATAGCTAACCTTAGCCTAACCTTCTTTGTTAATCTGTGGAAGCCTATTTTAGGCTTTTGATCATTGTTACTGCACTACACATTTAAGCTTTTATTGTTATTTAAGCTGTTTGTTCCCCAGATTAACTAAAATATATAAAAATACTCAACATGTGGATTTTCCACTGATAAAGCATTGGTATGCTCTCAAAAAGAAAGTATAAGTATTTAATCAGCTCGAGTATTCAACGTGATCTTGCGAATTGATCAAGAGCCAGTTAGCCATATACGTGCCTTAATTATGCAATTATTTTGGATAATGATTAACACGCGCTTATAAAGTGATATCAAAACTAATACGTATCTAAACTTTGAATGGAGGATGAATAAATAAATGCCACATCAGTCTCGGTAGCATAAGAAATAGACAAAATTCTCGCCCGCTACGAAAACGGATATAAATCATTTATCTATCTCTCTGTCTATCTACGTGAGCGCGGTATGGGGCGATTACTTCTTGCGTAATGTTAGGGGTTCGTTGCCGGCGCAGATGCATAAATTAAGGATAATACACACCAACGCGGTGGCGGTCCATACATACGTCATTTACTGCAATAGTATTTATATGGACCGCCACCTCCACTGCCACCGCGTTGGTGTGTTTCATCCTTGACCGGTTTCACAAAGGACGTTTACCGTAACTGCACGACATCGTCTGACTGGCAGTTTCACACATTTACTAAGGCTATTGTGGGAGCGTTGTGTGAACGTTGTATGAATACCAGTCCAACGATATCGTACAGTTATTGTTATCGTCCAATGTAAACCGTAAAATCGTGTGTTTAACAGAAAGCGGACTTCTTCATCGGTGATGTGACGATGACGTGGGAGCGGCTGCAGGCGGTGGAGTTCTCGTTCCTGACGCTGGCCGACTCCGGCGCCTTCCTGACCCACGCGCCTGCCAAGCTCAGTGAAACCCTGGCCATCATCAGGCCCTTTCGGTGGGAGGTGAGTTGAGGCATTGGAAAAAGAGCAAAGAGTATGCCTTCCTGTCGTGCGCTCCGGCCAAGCTCAGTGAGACCCTGGCCATCACCAGGCTCTTCCAGTGGGTGGTGAGTAGAGCATTAAAAAAACAAAGCCAAGGGGACGCCTTTCTGACGCACGCGCCGACCATGCTCTGTGAGACCCTACTCATCATCAGAGCCTTCCCGTGGGAGGTGAGCAGAGGTATTGCAAAAGAAAAGACCAAGCGCTTACTGCTTATTCCAAACGTATAGATAGAAAACTTAACATTATGGTGAAAGGATTTGCCAATCAGCGCGAGGACCTCGCTCGTGGGGCACACATACTGAGCTCCGCTTCATGAACCCCAAGAGTTTACTGAAAGAAAAGAATGAATGAGTGCGCTAGAATTATTCTGGCGTGTCTAGTGGTATTGCTGCCTTCATACACGCCAAAATATTTCTGGAGCACTAGCAGTGAAGTAAGTGAGTAATTTTATTCATAAAGATGATACAATAACACTGGGATCTATTTAGCTTTAATTTATTAGAAATAATATACGATAGGATGTAGAACCTCTGCTTCCTAAAAGAGGTATGCGACCCTGTAGCTTAGGGTAAGAAGTGCTCATCCTCAGTTAATGTTACATTATTAATTAAAGTAATACAAAAAGGAAAATATGTGAGGAAATCTAAGGATGCATCTTTCTAATCAGGTATGGCCACTGCTCTGCGCTACCCTCCTGGTCTCCGGGCCAGCACTCTGGGTCGTCATAGCAGCGCCGTCACTATGGCAACGCCGGCCGGGCCAGAACCTGAGGACCCTCTTCGTCAATTGCTGCTGGTTCACCACGACACTTTTTCTGAGACAGTGTAAGTCCCAGAAAGACTTCTCAGACAGTTCAGTGAGTTTTCACTGTCCATACGAATGGAATAAACATGTCCTAACATAGAAAACTATGTCTGAAGACGGGTCTCATACGTATTACAAAAAAACGCGTTTTTCATCAAAAATTACATAAAGATTCGCAAAACAAGTAAAGGTCTGAGAGTCGCACTTGTTTGGTGGGGTCGGCTAGAAGCTTACTCACGTTTAAGCCTACGATAAGTATCTATCACGATTAACCGGTGTGAAGTTAGCTGACAAACTTAGCTGACAAACATAGCTGACACTATTACACGACCAAATAAAATGGTCGTTTTTAAAAAAGGCTTTCATAAGCCAGTAGGTACGACAAAATGCCTATGGCAATAATAAATTTATAATGGTATTAAACGGTCAAGACCGAAGACCAAATTTATATTTAGAATTAAGAAATACTGTCCCATCAAAAAATATTCTGAGATAAGCTCCTCACAACTAAGCTATTTTGGGGAACATTCTGACCGTAAGTAATTGTGACAATAAAAGATGTTAAAACATATCTTAATTATGGCTCAATACCGTGGCATAGCAGTGAAAACGTGAAGAAATAAAAAATATTCGCAAAATTTTCAGTACGCGTTTATGTTTCTTATTGGGATACTAAAAAAATTAGAATTTCTAGAAGGCTGGATCTTAGTTATTACGGTTCCTTAGATACTAAGGAAACTGTTAAGGTATAAATAGAAACATCAAACCCTTCAGTTTTTGTGATAAAGCGGAGCTGACAAATAATTTGTGAGAAAAATCTCTCCAGAGTTTCTTTCTGGGCGACGTATTGCAGCAAAACGAATTTCTAACACTTTAGCAATGCAAAATTATGATTGCATAGACTCTAAAGTATTTTAAATAAATCAATTTATACCTTCAGACCATTCAGTTTTTCTGAAATCGGGCGATAGACAAAAATAATGGAGAAAATTTAAAATAACCTTTGTGATTTTCTTGAGATATACAAAAAAAAACGAATTTCTAACAGGCTGGATTTATGTTATTTCGGTTCCTTAGATACTACTTAAACTACTTAACTATAAATTGAGACATGAAACCATTCAGTTTTTGTGACAAAGCTGAGCTGACAAATAATTTGTGAGAAAAATCTCTCCAGAGTTTCTTTCTGGGCGACGTATTGCAGCAAAACGAATTTCTAACACTTTAGCAATGCAAAATTATGATTGCATAGACTCTAAAGTATTTTAAATAAATCAATTTATACCTTCAGACCATTCAGTTTCTCTGAAATCGGGCGATAGACAAAAATAATAGAGAAAATTTAAAATAACCTTTGTGTTTTTCTTGAGATATACAAAAAAAAAAGAATTTCTAACAGGCTGGATTTATGTTATTTCGGTTCCTTAGATACTACTTAAACTACTTAACTATAAATTGAGACATGAAACCATTCAGTTTTTGTGACAAAGCGGAGCTGACAAATAATTTGTGAGAAAAATCTCTCCAGAGATTCTTTCTGGGCGACGTATTGCAGCAAAACGAATTTCTAACACTTTAGCAATGCAAAATTATGATTGCATAGACTTTAAAGTATTTTAAATAAATCAATTTATACCTTCAGACCATTCAGTTTTTCTGAAATCGGGCGATAGACAAAAATAATGGAGAAAATTTAAAATAACCTTTGTGTTTTTCTTGGGATATACCAAAATAACGAATTTCTAACAGGCTGGATTTATGTTATTTCGGTTTCTTAGATACTATTTAAACTACTTAACTATAAATTGAGACATGAAACCATTCAGTTTTTGTGACAAAGCGGAGCTGACAAATAATTTGTGAGAAAAATCTCTCCAGAGTTTCTTTGTGGGCGACGTATTGCAGCAAAACGAATTTCTAACTCTTTAGCAATGCAAAATTATGATTGCATAGACTCTAAAGTATTTTAAATAAATCAATTTATACCTTCAGACCATTCAGTTTTTCTGAAATCGGGCGATAGACAAAAATAATGGAGAAAATTTAAAATAACCTTTGTGTTTTTCTTGGGATATACCAAAATAACGAATTTCTAACAGGCTGGATTTATGTTATTTCGGTTCCTTAGATACTACTTAAACTACTTAACTATAAATTGAGACATGAAACCATTCAGTTTTTGTGACAAAGCGGAGCTGACAAATAATTTGTGAGAAAAATCTCTCCAGAGTTTCTTTCTGGGCGACGTATTGCAGCAAAACGAATTTCTAACACTTTAGCAATGCAAAATTATGATTGCATAGACTGTAAAGTATTTTAAATAAATCAATTTATACCTTCAGACCATTCAGTTTCTCTGAAATCGGGCGATAGACAAAAATAATGGAGAAAATTTAAAATAACCTTTGTGTTTTTCTTGAGATATAAAAAAAAAACGAATTTCTAACAGGCTGGATTTATGTTATTTCGGTTCCTTAGATACTACTTAAACTACTTAACTATAAATTGAGACATGAAACCATTCAGTTTTTGTGACAAAGCGGAGCTGACAAATAATTTGTGAGAAAAATCTCTCCAGAGTTTCTTTCTGGGCGACGTATTGCAGCAAAACGAATTTCTAACACTTTAGCAAAGCAAAATTATGATTGCATTTGCAAAATTATGATGGCCGGAAGGTATATCTTTTCGCCGTTTTATAGTCTTTGCTAAGAAACAGCCTTAAAATTTATTATGGAAAGTCCTCAAGCAACTAGTAGCTTTGTAAGTTTCAATTGTAAGTCACTAGCGCGCTCTATAGACCATGTGAGGACTCTGTGTCGGGAAGCAGATGTAATAGCTCTGCAGGAGACCTGGTTGTTTCCACACGATCTGCCTAGCCTGGGCTCCATCGACGATGACTTTGGATCGACGGGCAAATCCGCAATTGATACTTCTGCCGGCGTCATACGAGGTAGGCCCTATGGGGGGGTAGCATTATTATGGCGAAAAAGTGTGTTTTCCTCTGTGTCAGTAATCACGTGTAATAGTGTGCGTCTTGCAGCCATCAAGGCAGAGGTCAGTGGTCGTTCTATTTTGATCTTCTCAGTGTACATGCCTGTAGACAGTACGGATAATATACCGGAATTTACAGATTGCTTAAGTGAAATAACCGCCGTAATTAATAATAGCGAAGTCGCTTCTGTATTTATACTGGGAGACTTTAATGCCAATCCTTGCAGTTTATTTGGTAAGGAGCTTTTGAGATTCTGTAATGATCAAAAATGGTTTTGTGTGGATGTGGAAAAATTAGGACTTATGTCTAATACTTTCACGTTTATGAGTGACGCTCATGGCAGTACTAGTTGGCTGGATCACTGCTTAACAACCGAATCTGCTAGGAAGTCGGTAGTTGATGTTAAGGTACATTATAATTGTACATGGTCGGATCATCTTCCTTTAGAAGTTAAATGTAACTTATCACTATTAAAACCAATAACAACTAGTAAAAATACTAGTTGTAATAAGATATTATGGGGAGAAAGAGACGCTGATCAGATAGAAAATTACCAAAGGTTGTGCAATGAGAAACTTAAGTTAGTAGACTTTCCACCTGAATTATCTCACTGCTGTGATAATATGTGTGATGTTTTAGACCATAGATTAATAATAGATAAATTGTATAGTGATATAGTTGGGATACTGTCTGAAGCTGCTGAGAGTAGTTTTGGAGTATCGCGTAATATTATAAAGAAGAAACGTGTGGTTGTTGGTTGGAATAAACATGTTTATGAAGCGCATAAGGCTGCTAGACTACATTTTCATATGTGGCTACAACAAGGTAGGCCTTCTAGAGGACACTTTTACGAAGAAATGGCGAAGTCACGGCGCGTCTTTAAATCCAAATTAAAGTGGTGCCATAATAATGCCGAGCAAATAAGGATGGATATTCTAGCCACTCACCACGCACGAAATAATTTTAATGATTTTTGGAAAAATACCAAGAAATTTAGTCCTAGATCTAGTGTCCCTCTTAATGTTGATGGGGTGACTGAGCCAACTGGAATCGCAAACTTGTTCAGGGAGCACTTTCAGGTGGAACCGCCAACCCAAACAAGTGAGCCACGGCCGCTGCCGCCGGTGCTGGATGCTGAGATTCGTCCAAAGCCCTTAATAAACATAACAGCGAAGGACGTGTTATCAGTTATTAAAAATATGTCGAAGGGTAAATCTCCAGGACACGACGGACTTAGCGTTGAGCACCTTCGGCATGCCGGGTTCCATCTGCCGCGGATCTTGTCAATGCTCTTCAACTTCTGTTTGAGACATTCATACCTCCCAAGCGAGTGCATGAGAACGGTGGTTGTGCCAATAATCAAGAACAAAACCGGGGATTCATCCGACAGAAGCAACTACAGGCCCATTTCATTAGCCACTATTATTGCAAAATTGATGGACAGCCTGCTGGACCGCATATTGTGTGGACATTTGAGGTTGAATGATGCACAATTTGGTTTTCGTTCTGGACTGTCCACTGAAAGTGCAATATTCTGCCTTAAGCATGTTGTCCGTTATTATACCGATTGCCAGACCCCAGTCTACGCCTGCTTTCTGGACCTGTCAAAGGCTTTCGATTTGGTGTCCTATGAGTTGCTATGGTACAAGATGCGATCGGAAACCACTTTACCGGAGGAATTTATCGCGTTTCTTGATTATTGGTACAACAGCCAAACGAATGTTGTGAAATGGGCGGGAGCAGTTTCTGACGAGTATAGGTTGAAATGTGGTGTGAGACAGGGAGGGTTAACCTCTCCTCGTCTTTTTAACCTGTACGTAGACGGGCTGGTGGAGGAACTCAGTAGCGCCGGAGTTGGTTGTTCCATAGAAGACAAATATATTAACAACATTAGCTACGCCGACGATATGGTGCTGCTGGCTCCCTCCATAAGCGCGTTAAGACGACTGGTAAGCATATGTGAGACATACGCCGGGGCCCATGGTCTCAGGTACAATGTAAAGAAGAGTGAAGTCTTAGTTTTCCAAGCACGCGGTCGAAAGGTCACCACTGTACCACCTGTGTACCTTGACGGAGCTGAGCTGAAGAGAGTTTCGCGATTCAAATACCTGGGTCACTGGGTCTCGGATGACCTCACCGATAGTGAAGATATTGAGAGAGAGCGCAGGGCTCTGGCTGTCAGAAGCAATATGTTGGCTCGTAGATTTGCGAGATGTACAGTGGCCGTTAAGATCACGCTATTTAAGGCTTTCTGTCAGACTTTTTACACGTGCGGTCTATGGGTCACCTATTCGCAGAAAGCGATCAGCGCCCTGCGCGTTCTGTACAATAATGCGCTTAGGATGTTGTTGGGGCTGCCGAGGTACTGCAGCGCGTCATCTATGTTTGCTGAGGCCCGCATAGACGGCTTTTATGCAATTATGCGGAAAAGAGCTGCCTCGTTACTCAGCCGGATCCGAGGCAGCACTAACAGCATCCTGAGAGTTATAGCAGGCAGATATGACTGCCCGGTCATGTGGCACATGGAACAGTGGCACCTTAATTTAATTGGTTTTAATTTATATTAATTTATTTGGTCTAATTTAATTTAATTTGATTCAGTTTGGCTTGATTTGATTTGATTCAATTTAATTTGATTTATTTTGATTTTCTTTAATTGGATTTGATTTGATGTTATTTAATCTGACTTAATTTAGTTTGATTTGATTTAATTTAGTTGAATTGATATGATTTGGTTTGAATCGATTCGATTTGATTTAATGTGTACATACGAATATTATTACTAACATAGCATAAGTCACGATTGTTACTAACACTATATGGGCATTGCCTGAAATAAATGAATACAATACAATACAATAGACTCTAAAGTATTTTAAATAAATCAATTTATACCTTCAGACCATTCAGTTTCTCTGACATCGGGCGATAGACAAAAATAATAGAGAAAATTTCAAAAAGCGCTTTATGATTTTCTTGGGATATACAAAAATAACGAATTTCTAACAGGCTGGATTTATGTTATTTTGGTTTCATAGATACTACTTAAACTACTTATTTATAAATTGAGACATGAAACCATTCAGTTTTTGTGATAAAGCGGAGCTGACAAATAATTTGTGAGAAAAATCTCTCCAGAGATTCTTTCTGGGCGACGTATTGCAGCAAAACGAATTTCTACCACTTTAGAAATGCAAAATTATGATTGCAGAGACTCTAAAGTATTTTAAATAAATCAATTTATACCTTCAGACCATTCAATTTTTCTGAAATCGGGCGATAGACAAAAATAATGGAGAAAATTTAAAATAACCTTTGTGTTTTTCTTGAGATATAAAAAAAAACGAATTTCTAACAGGCTGGATTTATGTTATTTCGGTTCCTTAGATACTACTTAAACTACTTAACTATAAATTGAGACATGAAACCATTCAGTTTTTGTGACAAAGCGGAGCTGACAAATAATTTGTGAGAAAAATCTCTCCAGAGTTTCTTTCTGGGCGACGTATTGCAGCAAAACGAATTTCTAACACTTAAGCAATGCAAAATTATGATTGCATAGACTTTAAAGTATTTTAAATAAATCAATTTATACCTTCAGACCATTCAGTTTTTCTGAAATCGGGCGATAGACAAAAATAATGGAGAAAATTTAAAATAACCTTTGTGTTTTTCTTGAGATATACAAAAAAAACGAATTTCTAACAGGCTGGATTTATGTTATTTCGGTTCCTTAGATACTACTTAAACTACTTAAGTATAAATTGAGAAATGAATGAAATGAAATGAAATGAAATGAAATGAAATGAAATGAAATTGTTTATTTGCACGAAAAGTGGTACATTAGGCTGGTACTAATAAATAAGTTTCTTCACAATTCACCTTCTTAGGCATGCAAAAATTATTAAATTAAATATGTTAAGTGTCAAAGTTTGTAAGGTTTTTCAGGAGATAATCATAGTGTACATAATTATATTGACTATGTCCTACATAATAATTATTAATTTTTATACATATTTATTTTATGTCAATATATTTAATGTTTAATGAGACATGAAACCATTCAGTTTTTGTGACAAAGCGGAGCTGACAAATAATTTGTGAGAAAAATCTCTCCAGAGTTTCTTTCTGGGCGACGTATTGCAGCAAAACGAATTTCTAACACTTTAGCAAAGCAAAATTATGATTGCATAGACTCTAAAGTATTTTAAATAAATCAATTTATACCTTCAGACCATTCAGTTTTTCTGAAATCGGGCGATAGACAAAAATAATGGAGAAAATTTAAAATAACCTTTGTGTTTTTCTTGAGATATACAAAAAAAACGAATTTCTAACAGGCTGGATTTATGTTATTTCGGTTCCTTAGATACTACTTAAACTACTTAACTATAAATTGAGACATGAAACCATTCAGTTCTTGTGACAAAGCGGAGCTGACAAATAATTTGTGAGAAAAATCTCTCCAGAGTTTCTTTCTGGGCGACGTATTGCAGCAAAACGAATTTTTAACACTTTAGCAATGCAAAATTATGATTGCATAGACTCTAAAGTATTTTAAATAAATCAATTTATACCTTCAGACCATTCAGTTTCTCTGAAATCGGGCGATAGACAAAAATAATAGAGAAAATTTCAAAAAGCCCTTTATGATTTTCTTGGGCTATACCAAAATAACGAATTTCTAACAGGCTGGATTTATGTTATTTTGGTTTCATAGATACTACTTAAACTACTTATTTATAAATTGAGACATGAAACCATTCAGTTTTTGTGATAAAGCGGAGCTGACAAATAATTTGTGAGAAAAATCTCTCCAGAGATTCTTTCTGGGCGACGTATTGCAGCAAAACGAATTTCTACCACTTTAGAAACACAAAATTATGATTGCAGAGACTCTAAAGTATTTTAAATAAATCAATTTATACCTTCAGACCATTCAGTTTTTCTGAAATCGGGCGATAGACAAAAATAATGGAGAAAATTTAAAATAACCTTTGTGTTTTTCTTGAGATATACAAAAAAAACGAATTTCTAACAGGCTGGATTTATGTTATTTCGGTTCCTTAGATACTACTTAAACTACTTAACTATAAATTGAGACATGAAACCATTCAGTTTTTGTGACAAAGCGGAGCTGACAAATAATTTGTGAGAAAAATCTCTCCAGAGTTTCTTTCTGGGCGACGTATTGCAGCAAAACGAATTTCTAACACTTAAGCAATGCAAAATTATGATTGCATAGACTTTAAAGTATTTTAAATAAATCAATTTATACCTTCAGACCATTCAGTTTTTCTGAAATCGGGCGATAGACAAAAATAATGGAGAAAATTTAAAATAACCTTTGTGTTTTTCTTGAGATATACAAAAAAAACGAATTTCTAACAGGCTGGATTTATGTTATTTCGGTTCCTTAGATACTACTTAAACTACTTAAGTATAAATTGAGAAATGAATGAAATGAAATGAAATGAAATGAAATGAAATGAAATGAAATTGTTTATTTGCACGAAAAGTGGTACATTAGGCTGGTACTAATAAATAAGTTTCTTCACAATTCACCTTCTTAGGCATGCAAAAATTATTAAATTAAATATGTTAAGTGTCAAAGTTTGTAAGGTTTTTCAGGAGATAATCATAGTGTACATAATTATATTGACTATGTCCTACATAATAATTATTAATTTTTATACATATTTATTTTATGTCAATATATTTAATGTTTAATGAGACATGAAACCATTCAGTTTTTGTGACAAAGCGGAGCTGACAAATAATTTGTGAGAAAAATCTCTCCAGAGTTTCTTTCTGGGCGACGTATTGCAGCAAAACGAATTTCTAACACTTTAGCAAAGCAAAATTATGATTGCATAGACTCTAAAGTATTTTAAATAAATCAATTTATACCTTCAGACCATTCAGTTTTTCTGAAATCGGGCGATAGACAAAAATAATGGAGAAAATTTAAAATAACCTTTGTGTTTTTCTTGAGATATACAAAAAAAACGAATTTCTAACAGGCTGGATTTATGTTATTTCGGTTCCTTAGATACTACTTAAACTACTTAACTATAAATTGAGACATGAAACCATTCAGTTCTTGTGACAAAGCGGAGCTGACAAATAATTTGTGAGAAAAATCTCTCCAGAGTTTCTTTCTGGGCGACGTATTGCAGCAAAACGAATTTCTAACACTTTAGCAATGCAAAATTATGATTGCATAGACTCTAAAGTATTTTAAATAAATCAATTTATACCTTCAGACCATTCAGTTTTTCTGAAATCGGGCGATAGACAAAAATAATGGAGAAAATTTAAAATTTAATTTAAAATAATAAATCCAGCCTGTTAGAAATTCGTTTTTTTTGTATATCTCAAGAAAAACACAAAGGTTATTTTAAATTTTTTCTATTATTTTTGTCTATCGCCCGATTTCAGAAAAACTGAATGGTCTGAAGGTATAAATTGATTTATTTAAAATACTCCGCTTTGTCACAAAAACTGAATGGTTTCATGTCTCAATTTATAGTTAAGTAGTTTAAGTAGTATCTAAGGAACCGAAATAACATAAATCCAGCCTGTTAGAAATTCGTTTTTTTTGTATATCTCAAGAAAAACACAAAGGTTATTTTAAATTTTCTCCATTATTTTTGTCTATCGCCCGATTTCAGAAAAACTGAATGGTCTGAAGGTATAAATTGATTTATTTAAAATACTTTAGAGTCTCTGCAATCATAATTTTGTGTTTCTAAAGTGGTAGAAATTCGTTTTGCTGCAATACGTCGCCCAGAAAGAATCTCTGGAGAGATTTTTCTCACAAATTATTTGTCAGCTCCGCTTTATCACAAAAACTGAATGGTTTCATGTCTCAATTTATAAATAAGTAGTTTAAGTAGTATCTATGAAACCAAAATAACATAAATCCAGCCTGTTAGAAATTCGTTATTTTGGTATAGCCCAAGAAAATCATAAAGGGCTTTTTGAAATTTTCTCTATTATTTTTGTCTATCGCCCGATGTCAGAGAAACTGAATGGTCTGAAGGTATAAATTGATTTATTTAAAATACTTTAGAGTCTATGCAATCATAATTTTGCATTGCTAAAGTGTTAGAAATTCGTTTTGCTGCAATACGTCGCCCAGAAAGAAACTCTGGAGAGATTTTTCTCACAAATTATTTGTCAGCTCCACTTTGTCACAAAAACTGAATGGTTTCATGTCTCAATTTATAGTTAAGTAGTTTAAGTAGTATCTAAGGAACCGAAATAACATAAATCCAGCCTGTTAGAAATTAGTTTTTTTTGTATATCTCAAGAAAAACACAAAGGTTATTTTAAATTTTCTCCATTATTTTTGTCTATCGCCCGATTTCAGAAAAACTGAATGGTCTGAAGGTATAAATTGATTTATTTAAAATACTTTAGAGTCTATGCAATCATAATTTTGCATTGCTAAAGTGTTAGAAATTCGTTTTGCTGCAATACGTCGCCCACAAAGAAACTCTGGAGAGATTTTTCTCACAAATTATTTGTCAGCTCCGCTTTGTCACAAAAACTGAATGGTTTCATGTCTCAATTTATAGTTAGTAGTTTAAATAGTATCTAAGAAACCGAAATAACATAAATCCAGCCTGTTAGAAATTCGCTATTTTGGTATATCCCAAGAAAAACACAAAGGTTATTTTAAATTTTCTCCATTATTTTTGTCTATCGCCCGATTTCAGAAAAACTGAATGGTCTGAAGGTATAAATTGATTTATTTAAAATACTTTAAAGTCTATGCAATCATAATTTTGCATTGCTAAAGTGTTAGAAATTCGTTTTGCTGCAATACGTCGCCCAGAAAGAAACTCTGGAGAGATTTTTCTCACAAATTATTTGTCAGCTCCGCTTTGTCACAAAAACTGAATGGTTTCATGTCTCAATTTATAGTTAAGTAGTTTAAGTAGTATCTAAGGAACCGAAATAACATAAATCCAGCCTGTTAGAAATTCGTTTTTTTTTTGTATATCTCAAGAAAAACACAAAGGTTATTTTAAATTTTCTCTATTATGTTTGTCTATCGCCCGATTTCAGAGAAACTGAATGGTCTGAAGGTATAAATTGATTTATTTAAAATACTTTAGAGTCTATGCAATCATAATTTTGCATTGCTAAAGTGTTAGAAATTCGTTTTGCTGCAATACGTCGCCCAGAAAGAAACTCTGGAGAGATTTTTCTCACAAATTATTTGTCAGCTCAGCTTTGTCACAAAAACTGAATGGTTTCATGTCTCAATTTATAGTTAAGTAGTTTAAGTAGTATCTAAGGAACCGAAATAACATAAATCCAGCCTGTTAGAAATTCGTTTTTTTTTGTATATCTCAAGAAAATCACAAAGGTTATTTTAAATTTTCTCCATTATTTTTGTCTATCGCCCGATTTCAGAAAAACTGAATGGTCTGAAGGTATAAATTGATTTATTTAAAATACTTTAGAGTCTATGCAATCATAATTTTGCATTGCTAAAGTGTTAGAAATTCGTTTTGCTGCAATACGTCGCCCAGAAAGAAACTCTGGAGAGATTTTTCTCACAAATTATTTGTCAGCTCCGCTTTATCACAAAAACTGAAGGGTTTGATGTTTCTATTTATACCTTAACAGTTTCCTTAGTATCTAAGGAACCGTAATAACTAAGATCCAGCCTTCTAGAAATTCTAATTTTTTTAGTATCCCAATAAGAAACATAAACGCGTACTGAAAATTTTGCGAATATTTTTTATTTCTTCACGTTTTCACTGCTATGCCACGGTATTGAGCCATAATTAAGATATGTTTTAACATCTTTTATTGTCACAATTACTTACGGTCAGAATGTTCCCCAAAATAGCTTAGTTGTGAGGAGCTTATCTCAGAATATTTTTTGATGGGACAGTATTTCTTAATTCTAAATATAACATTTGGTCTTCGGTCTTGACCGTTTAATACCATTATAAATTTATTATTGCCATAGGCATTTTGTTGTACCTACTGGCTTATGAAAGCCTTTTTTAAAAACGACCATTTTATTTGGTCGTGTAATAGTGTCAGCTATGTTTGTCAGCTAAGTTTGTCAGCTAACTTCACACCGGTTCACGATTATATTCTTTTTGTTGCACTAACCCGTGCTCGGCACGGCACGGTTAGCCAGAGGTCACCAGGGTTCAAGTCCCGGCATGGGTAGAACTTTTAGCCTCTAAATAGGTTTTTAAGTATCCTATCACTTTAAAAAGTTGGACCTGTTGTTGGCCTTACTTTAAGTTATGAAACTCTGTAACGCTGTTGGTTTTTTTGAATAAAATAAAAGATAGAATAAAGAAAATTAAAACGCATAGAAATCTGATTGTTTGTTTTTTAGCAGTAAGCGCCTTACTATTTTTAATAAAAAATAGTGAACATTATTTGGCTTGTAGATTTTTTAAATTAAATATTCGTCTCTTTTCCCTATCAACAGCGTCCAGTAAAGAGCCCTCAAAGACCCATAAGGCTCGTTTGGTCTCCGTGTTGCTGTCACTCGGTGCGACTTACGTCATCGGTGACATGTACTCTGCTAACCTGACGAGCTTGCTGGCGAGACCGGCCAGGGAACAGCCTATAGGCACGTTGCAGGTAAGCCTTAAATCAGAGGTCATGGGTTGTATCCACTATGGGCCGCCGTAGACTATCAGCTGGCTTACAATACCACTACTCAAACGGAAAACTTACATATCGGTGCAAACGCACCTTTATAGCCAAGAAGAATAGGCTATACTCCATTCCACGAAATGAGCTCCCAAAGAAAATTATTAATGCGCGTGATCTTAATTAGCCACTGCATTAAGTAAACCTACCCAGTGAAGCGGTCCGTCTTCGCTTATTGTTTCGCTTATCTCTAGCCGTGCGCATTGACCAATGAGATGTGAGTATTTTGTTCCCTAGGAGTTCGACTTGTGGAGCGGAATATACATCAGCACAAGACCGACGCCTTCCCCAGCCCTAACCGTCACCGCGAACAAATAATCATTATCATCATCATTAGGCTGCCGCTGTTTTGTACTGATGGCCTCGGTATGGAAATATTTCCATGTTTGTGATGTTCTGGCCTCGTTATCATAGGGCACAGGGTAACCTACTTTGGGCCCAGGACAAGTGATTGTGTGTTGTGTCGAAGTTAGTTGTTATTACATGCTAAGCTATGGTTCACTTTTTCTTATAGGATTTGGAGGAAGCCATGAGGGATAGAGGTCTTGAGCTGGTAGTCGAACGACATAGTTCTTCGCTGGCCATACTGCAGGTAGAGTTGGTTTTTGGTTGTCAAATGATTATTTATTGCTAATGGACAAAAGATTGTGTTGTGTTGAAGTTATTATTATTTTATACCACAAACACTCAGAAAGTGTCTCATTGCTCGTTTATAAACGGGTTAAACGGGAAATACAGGTTTTATCTCAGTTCCGGAACGGAAGCCTACTCGTTATATTCATAAATATTTAATCAACAATAATTAGTCAAACACTAATTTTAAGGGAACATTCTTACCATGATTTAGAAAGATATGGCGCTAGTTTTATTTGTTTTCTGAAATTACTTCGCTTAAGCATAAGCAATCTATTTTAGTACAAAATAATACTGAAATCGAAAAAAACAAACTATTGTTCGAGCCTCTTATGGTCGGTACCAGACTGAACAATTGTTCTTTTTCTTGTTTACGCATTCAGATGAAGGAACATATAAGAAAACATTTTTCAACGTTATGGTACTTCCTACTACTTTGAATTTAGATTCATAGTTTCGAGCCAAAGGTTGGAAATCACGAATATTTACCAATACCTATGATAGGCCATTATCGATAAAATAAGTATGTTACAATGCATACCACCTTATCGAAGTAGCAGCAATACGCTGGATGCAAGCCGCTTCCAACCGGTCTTTTTGGAAAGGAGACCTATGTCCAGCAGTGGACTTCTTGTGGCTGAATGATGATGCATACAATGTGTGTCAGTTCACTGCAATTGCATGCTAAGGCATGTTATAATATCTTTCTGACATTTTGTATCGCTTCTCGCTTCTTGTAATAAATTATTCAGCACATACCTATTTTCAATTTTCTCTAGCGTAAATATTTTTATTGTCCTTGAAGGAGTAAGCTGAAAGTAATCTGTGGAAAATATTTTGTGTTACACTCTTACCAACTCTATTTCATACCTATATATGTAAATCATGTAAAATTGTGTAACAGTATATTATGCCTAATAAAAAATATATATAACTGCACAGAACGGCACGGGCGTGTACGGGCGGCTGGCGCGCCTGATGCGGCGGCAGCGCGTGCAGCGCGTGCGCAGCGTGGAGGTGGGCGTGCGCATGATCCTGGCACGCAAGAAGGTCGCCGTGCTCGGCGGCCGCGAGACGCTCTACTACGACACGGAGAGATTCGGTGATCGCTTGTTTTATTTGCAAATCAGAAATCAGAAATTTATTTCAACGTAAAGAATTTACATTCGGTTTTTTGAACATAAAATAATGGTCATAGGTATTGTAATAGCGTTTACAATTTTACGTTAAAGATTAAAAAAAAATTACTCGCTAAAACATGTGTCAGTCAAGATACATAAGTAGGTATTTCTACTATCACACAGAGAGATTTGGCGATCGCTTATTTTATCTGCAAAGAATAAAAAAAACTGAAATAAAAAAATAACCAACAACCCTACCCCACCCAATAACACAGATTTTGATAAGATCTCAATCAATTAGTCGTGTTTGCGTAATAAAAAAGTTTCAACGTCCAAACGCGTTCTAACGAAAGATTTAAAAATCACTCAAAAGACAATTATAAAACACTGGTATATTCAATTCAATTCAATTAATTTTATTGCAATAAATTACAGTATAGTATGATAATGATGTTTACAAAAAGTGTGGTACAAGTGTAATTTTACCGATAGTGGCATAGCAATTTGATAATTTAGAATTAGTATAATAGACAATAATAACATTAGGTACATTATTTAATAGCTCATTAAATAATAAATCAGTAAAATTTCAGCATTAGATCAATAATCAGTATTAAAAACTATTTACAATTTTCATAATATTCGTTCAGATTGTATGGGCACATAACAAGTAGATATTCCTTATAGAAAATATTCAACAACCTGACTGCTCAACATTAACTAGGCGCCAACCTAGGCATTTCGCAATGAGTTATATTAAATTTGGGTCTCGCTTGCTTATTAGTTAAAGCTCAATAGTCGGTTTTTTTTGTTTTCAGCTTTTTATTTATGTCTTTTTAGTGACGTTATCATTTGCTGGAACGCGTTTGAACGTTGTTTTTGAGATTCTGTCAAAATCTGCCTATTGCTTAAGGAGTTATGAGTGAACATAGAATCGGACATACTTAGATACATACGAGCCAAACAGATTACTCTCCTCTTGGGCTCCGACGCAGTCGGGTAAAACAAAACTAACTATAGATATTGTAATAGCGTTCCGTTTGCTTCCTTCGGCTACGAAACATAACATCATTCAAGAAGAGATTAAAAGAGCACTATCTCTCTAACCTACCATAGATAATAGGTTTATGTAAGTATATTACCTTATTATTACTTATTTAGGTAGTTATAAATATTTCTCCCTTCCTCCCGTTATCTAAATTTAAACACCCTGTGCTAAGGTTGGCTGGAAGAGATCTCTCTTAGAGATAAGTTTGCCTTTGTAACAATGCCATGTAATTAATTTTCGAATTTATGATTTGCAATAATATACCAAACTTTTAAAAATGAACCTTTTCTAGCTTTTCATGCAATATGTTCTGGGGATTTGACCTATGGCCTTGCATTCCTCGGCCTTTCAGACGGTCACTAGGCCTCGCTAGGTTTCCGTTTGGTTTTTGCACTAGTGGCTGTCTGCATGCTTTGAGATTTGCTCTCCATGGGACTCGGCCTTTGGGCTCGTTGAACGGAGCTCAGTTTTTGGCTTCGAGAATTTACAACGAATCTGTTCGCTGAGCTCTACCCTTCATACTCAGTTTAGACTTTGCGTATTTTTACTAAGTAATAAGAATTAAACAATAATCTTTAGAAAACTACGGTCTGCAGACTGTAGGAAAATAAAATCCCGAACCCTTGATTTGAACTACGAAACGCAGAACTCGTTCAATCCATCACCCTCAGAATTCAATTCAATCAATCAGCCCGTACTGGTCCACTGCAGGACATAAGCCCCCAAGAAACGCCACTTCCTTCTGTTCGCAGCCATCCTCATCCAGCTACTGCCAGCAATCTGCCTCAGAGAAAAACTGCTGAAATTCTACTTAGATGCTTTTGTGAACGACTTATTTGGTGTGGGATCTTTCAGGTTCACATAATTTTCACATGAGTGAGAAACTGTACACTCGGTATTCGGCCATCGCTCTGCAAATCGGATGTCCTTATCTGGAGACGTTTAATAATGTGTAAGTTCTTAAAAATCTATGTACAGGCTGAATTCTGGGTGGTTTGAAAGCCTATGTTATGTAATTAGTCATTAAAAATAACAACAATTTAGAGTAGATTATTACTTTTAAGTAAAGACTTAAAATAAAAAATAAATTGGTTAGGTTAAATCTTGTTTCAAAAAATTTGCGAATAATAAGTACCGCCTCTCCGTCTATCAGAACAGTGACCCGCGGACCCGCGGCGCGCACGCACCGCTCTGGCTGGCTAATGGTTCTCACAGATTCGAGTTTGTGTCGGGATAGATAGATAGAATATTCTTTATTGTATGTACACGAGGATATTTTATGAAATGGTCTTTTTAAAAAAAAAAAACAAACTACAGTATTGGATAGCTATTGTTAATATACGTTCATTTTGCTATGGCTCTCAAACCACACCCAAAATGCTTGGTGTGTATCACAAATTATCCGTGATGCAATTCATAAGAGTTAACTTATTGGAAGTGGTTTAATCGTCGATACTGAAGAAACAGTTTTCAGGTTTGGCGTTATTTCAATAACATGTTGTAACAGAATGTAAAGACTTAGAGACAGTGTTTTGTAATTATCTAAAGATGTTAAGTTTACGAATCACATTTTGATGTTTTGTAGATTTAACTTTGTGCTAAGCATATCTATCTGTGACAGGAAACATTATTTTGCAAAGTCGATGATTAAGGTGGTTATTGAATATTTTCAACAAAGTAGTCTAGGAGTGTGAATACACTATTTGCTTCTGTCCTGACCCGAGAAGTAGTAAAACTCGACTGCCTCACTACTACTACCATAAAGACGTTTCACAACGAAGACCGTATGGATTCGATTTCCGCTGGCTGCTGCTGTACTTTGATATGTGCAAATGGCAAGAACGTTGTCTGAAACATGTTTGACTAATCGTCTTAGTTTTTCCACATTTATGATGCCCTAATCTGGTTTCTATAGTACCGGGGATCCTAGCTTAGGACCAGAGCAAGTGATTGTGGTATGCACAGGCCCGTAAAATTCATGGTTTACTATGACAATCCGTTGTACATTGCAAAGTAAAGTGTGCTGAGTTGGAGCCCCTACCTTGTTGTCACGGAAGCACCTGAGGCGTTTAGAGGCCGGAGTGGCTGGGTGCCATACATACCTGTATGGTACCCGGCTGCCTTCGACTATAATATATGTCTCACATGTTCTCTTTACGATTGTTTTGTCTTTATTTTTGTTTTGTTGACGTTCGTGTATTTTGTTTGTGTACCGTCGTGTTTACATTGTGTTTCTGTGATAGTTTAAATAAATGTCTTCTTTCTTTCTTTCAAAGTCGATTTACCCTCAGATTAGCAAGTACAAAGACTGCTATGGAATGTAAATCAAATAGTAACGATAAACTGTGAATTGTAGTTGTATGAAACGCGCCCCAGTTGTTATTATTGTTATGAATTACAGCATCATGACGCTTTTCGAGGCCGGTATTCTATCAAAGATGACGACCGATGAGTACGAAAACTTACCAGAGCACTCGCGGCGGTCAGACCCTGTCACCGAGAGTGACAGAGACCCTGGTGACGTCACAGGGGACTCGTCTAGCGGGGCACAGGTGATAGAGGCTACGATAGTTTCTTACTAAAGGCTGAATATTCTTTAGTTCAACCGTCAGATAAGGTGGATATAACGTGAACTGTAAAATGAGTTCTAAGTAACTAGAATGTGAATGTTTAATGACTATGAATAAGAAAATATGTACTCTTCTCGAGATTACACTGTTGTCTTAATTCAAAGTGCATTACTACGTCAAGATTTGACTTTGCATAGTTAATGATTTTTAGGATCGAAGTTACTCTCGTCTTTAAGTTAATCCGAATGATGCTTCAGGAAATACGTAATTTAAAGCTAATTTATTCGGAGAAAAAATTGTCCTCATTATGCCATTGACTTTAGCGGCTTGGACGAGACATATGACGCTCGGCAAAGAGCTACGAAGATTTTTGTATGGGGCCTGGCATAGTCTAGCAGCTAAGTGTAATTTGTAATTAAAATAAAGAAATATCTTGTGAATTTTCCTTTAAATACACTATTTTATTTATTTACCTGATAGGATTGATGAAAAGCAGATTTATAACTCTGGTAAATACCCTCGCATTGTAAGCATCCTCGCTACGCTCGGGTATCTATAATAAACTGGGTGTTTTTTCTACGACTTATTTAGCAATTTAATCAAGAATCGCCAACGAGTCACAGGTGCCAAGCATATAGTCCAGTATTTAGTGAAAAATGATTCAAAAGTTAATTTTTATAAAAATCTCATACAAACTTCAAAGCTCAATAACTCCTAAACGTGCCACTTTAGGACATGGTGACTTTAATAATTTCTTGTTTACTTTTTTGTCCTCTATCAATCTAGCTAGGTTTCATCGTGCTCCACGACATTGAAAAAAATATAGAGGGCGCCACTGAGACTATGCCACTAATCTTCGTGGCTCTTTGAACGATTCCAATCGTCGAAATGTCAAATTAGTATGGAATTTGACAGTTAGACAATTGGAATGGCTCAGGATTTGGTGTACATAATTTTATCAGGCCCCTGATCGAAAAAAAAAATTAGTAACTTTGTATGGACCCCGAACTCTAGGTGCCATTTAAAAGAGGTATATTTGAAACACTGAAAAATATTCGAAAGAATGAACCAATTTGAGAAAGAAGTTGCTTCATTTTTGCGTCAAAGCGCGCGCGTCGATGACGCGAGGGTTGAATTCACGAATATCTAGTAACTTTTTAACTGCAAGCTACAAAGTTGCCGCAATACAAAAAAGTGTATTTTCCAAGACCTTCCTCTCACAAGTTGCTACAAGGATGTGTATGTTATGACTTAAATGGCATAGGCCTCAAGGTCGCTACAAGTGTATCCACCATTAAAACTTATCATTCTTTCATAGTTGCAACTACATTAAGCTGCAACTGTTATCCTGTTTCATTATAGTAAAAGTTGATGGTACACATGTATTTATAACCAACTAGATGACACTGTGATCCATTTAAACCTTTGCTGGACTACAAATACAAAAAAATAGCCAAATCGGTCCAGACGTTCTCGAGTCTTAGCGAGACCTACGAACAGCAATTAATTTTTATATGATTATAAGATAATGTTGTTGCTTAATCAGGTGCCAGCAGAGTCCACTCGGGGCTTAGAACCGGTATCACTGAGGATGCTGCGCGGGGCTTTCTGTCTTCTGGGCATCGGGCACATCTTGGCAAGTATGTAAATTCCTCGTTATTTAGTTGGTCAATGGGTTAGCACACTTGGCTATCAAAACAGAGGTCGTGGGTTTGATTTCTACCGGAGACCGCCGTACTTCATCATCATCATCATCATCAGCTATTTGACGCCCACTGCAGGACATAGGCCTCCTTCGTGGTTTTCGTAACCATGGGGGGTTTTGCCATAATCGCCACGCTTGGCGTTCGGGTTGGCGATCACAGTATGCGTTTGGAATCTCAGGAAAACGCTGCGGCCCGTCTCCTAGTAATTGATTTCCTTAGTCGTTTTCTACGACATCCACGGAAGGAAATGGAAAGACGCTATTCTTAATCCGGCACCACACGGAATGCCGCCGTAGTTAATTTGTACAAATGGCCTCCGTCTGCATGCATTTCCATGTTCATGTGTTTTCCACGTATTGTGTGGACGTTACTTACCTAAGAAGGTCCCTCAAGAAGCAATTTCCATACAAACGTAGTTTGGTTTTAATTCACAAACGACATCCCGGATCACAATGACACTTTACCAATATGTTTAGAGAACACAAAACAAGTTTTGATAGATAGATAGATAGATAGACAAATCATTTATTTGCACTTGCACACACACACACACACACACACACACACACTAAAATGTACAAAAACAAAACAGCATACAAAGAGCACAGTGGATAGGTGAAACACAATAAAGAGACAAACATAAAAATCGAACATAACATAAAGTGCATGGACGCAAGGTACGATATGTACCTACATCAATTAGGTACGACCATCGATATAATATTGCTGTGGGTGCGGCAAATGCAAAATGGTACTGACCTCAGAACGTACTGACTCAGCATTGTGTTGAAGAAACGAGCTACTCCAGCGCTGGTATTATGTTAGTACCAGGTACTTACTTAGTAAAGGCGGTTTGCAGTGTTCGGGATATATATCCATGACGTAGATTTGTGAGAGGTATAATTAAATATAATCGTTAATTAAAATTGTATAAATGTTGTGTAAATAAGTTGTTTCATTGATTAAGATTTGTGAACTCTACACGTATTGCCAAACTACGTCTGTATGGAAATCGTTTCCTTAACTGCTAAAATGTTATAAGTCTCTTAATAAAAGCGCCCGGAATCGTCCCGGAACATCGAATCCGAGAAAAAATACCCCATCAAGGCCGGATGTAAACATTATCTGCATCAATCAACAAAGAAAACTATATGATTGATTGACAGGTAGAGTCCGTTTTGTAGAGAACATTGACTTTTGACTTTTTCTGTAAACGAAACTGAACCCCTGAACTGAACTCGTGAATGTTCATTAAGTCTCAGTTTTGTTAAGTAACACACGTTGACACTGGGTAGGTGATGGTGAATCTTACAACTTAGAAAATCTTAGAAGTTTTCACTTTTATCGTGTTTATGATTACACGCACACACCTCTTTTTCCGACCGAAGAGCTTTTGATCACCATTCTCGAGGTCTACCTGACGCTCGGAGTTCGAAGCTCACTATCTCTTTCTTCCACCTCGTTCCATGTCCCGCAGCGTTGACACTACTCAGCGAGCTGCAGTGCCACCGCCGCAGCTTGAAGCTGCGAGCAGCGGGCGCCGCACGCCGGCGCAGCACGAGCGTCGTCGCCGTGGTGCGCGCCAAGCTCGTGCTGCGCCGCGCAGCGCGACGAGCGGCCCGAGCACTCGCCGGCAACCTGGATAGAGCCTTCGGCCCGGCTGTTTGATGGCGTTACATTAGATTAGTTTACAATTATTTTTGTAAAGACGAGAAAAAAGTCTAGAACTCCTTAGTGTAAACACCGGAGAAAAGTCTACATCTAAGTTAGATTAAATTAGAAGACACGATTCAACTACATACAAATCCTTTCAAGTCGGTTCGACACTTATACCTATTATTTAATAATTTTAATATCTCCTATTACGAGTATTTAACGGTGGCGTCGCGCGTCGTTTATCATATACATACCTAGTTCTAGATAAGTATTCCAATAAGGAGACAAACTAACGCACTGTAGATGATTATAGTAAGAACACAGACGGGTTATTCCTGTTAGCTTCAACTCAGGAAAAAATCAGTAATGCGGGTGTTATAATATTTTGAATAGAAATTTTTGTATTTAACGGTCCTAATCGCTAAGATATTACTATGTTTAACTATATATCAGATTCGCGAGTCATTAAAAATTACTCGCGCGTAGTACTTGCGTTAGGAACAGAGTATGCAAGCCAAATACAGAGTCCATTAACCAATGAAGATACGAGTTGATCTCGAACCTAGATCTACAGCGTTAATGTAAAATCGCTAGCAATATTGTTACCAAAATCATCGACGTTATCATTGTTGTTATATATATATTTTATTATGCATGATAAATATTTATGTTAATGATGCAAAAGTAATGGTAAAATATTTTTGTAAATATTCGTGATTGCCAACGCTTGGTTCGAAATTGTAAAGTCAAAGTGGTAGGCACTAGCGTTGAAAAATGTTTTCCATTTCGTTAATTGCTGTGAAGGCCAACATTTTTAAAGTGGCGAATGTTGGCCGTAAACAAGTGAAAGTGCAGTTGGATTGACCACAAGATTCACGGACCATAGTTTGTTTCCATTTCAATCTCCCGCGGATCCTTAAAATATCTCAAACACTTCATAGTTCATTTTGAAACTGGGAAAGAAAAAATCGAATTAAAAAGCGGAATCCATCGCCGACGGCAAACTTTCCTTGACTCAAGCCGAGTTTCCGACCGGCTAACAAGAATTGCTCCCCGGTTGCCTAATGAACTTAACGCTATCTGGCGTTACTTGTTATAGTTATTTTCTAATGGGTTTGACTGTACAGTCAACAGCACATCAACCTTAAGATGACAAGATAAGATAACAAGCAGCCTATATACATCCCTCTGCTGGGATCAGGCCTTCTCTCTAGAGAAGCTTAATCACCACGCGTACCTACCGCGGATTGGCGATTTCAAGCGCTTGGGTATGCAGATACAATTGGGTTTCCTCACTATGTTTTCCCAAGGATGTTGTGTTTACCTCTACCGCCGGCGAGTGGTATAGCTGCTATAAATCCACAAATGTTCGTAACTTAGAAAATAACGTTATTGGTACATGCCGGGATTCGAATCCACGTACTGAATGTCGAGTGTTGGGCCGGCATTCTACGGTTGCGCTACCACTGCAGATAGGTTGCGGGTGATTTTCAAATATATACATTTTTAAATATAGATTTTTTTAAGGTATATTGACTTATTGGTGTAACAGTAATATGTTTAATTACCAAGAAACGGGTCGCGTGTTCGTTTCCTGCAGGAGCCGTACTTTAATTTGTATATAGCCTCGGTCTGGGAGTTATCAGTGGTAAATTGAGTGTCTGCGACACACTGCGACAGTACGAGAGCATTATGTAGAGACTTACTCTGCACAGAAGGCTTATTCTGCTAAAACACAAGTTTACATAATCAGTGGTAAATCACTGACTTAGACAGATGTTTTAAATAGAGACACACCAAAAGACTTAACTCGTTTGAACGAGTGAACTTGAAACGCCATCAACCATCTATCAGTCTGCGGTATTTGATGGACAGTGGGAAAAGACAGTTACAATCACAAGGCACATCACAGAAAGAAAATTAACAGATAAGTAACATAATGAGGGCAATGGAGCCTTTATGTGTCAAAACTCGCAACTCGGATTATCATGTTACTTTTCTCTTGACCACCCGGAATAAAATAGATGGTGGAAACTTGCAAATTTTCTTAGGCTTTCATTGTTATAAAATTATTTCTGTATAATAGGATTGGCTACAAATAGCAAAGTATCTTTTATATTCTTTACTAAACCCAATGTTTAAGAAAATATGGTATTGACATAATATATTTGTCTGCAAGTTGCGTTGATTTAAGCCTAAGTTCCTTAGTATTTACCGTAATCTTGTTTTTATAAATTTTTTTGTTTCGAATTATATTCGCTTCATAAATACTTTACTCGAAATGTGAAAATTGTTGGAAAACCTGGTCTATGGTAACCAGGCAAAAACGTCACAACCGTGGAAATACATCCAGACGGAGACTACTTGTACAAATCAAGTACGGCGGTTTTCAGTGGAAATTGCACCTACGATCTCTGTTTTGGTAGTCAAGCGCCTTAAGCACTTGACCAAAGAGGCAGTCCGCCAGTCAAAGTTATAGACATCTGTTATTTTTATAATTGCTATATAAAATTTTTAGTAATAGTTGTGAAATGTATTTGCACTAAAATAAATACATATAATTAAAGAAAGAGTAAAACTGGTATTGTTAATTATAGTAGTTAATCCAATTCAATCGGAAATCTCTTGAATATCAAGCCTCAACAAATCGAAGTATAGCTCGGATATTCAGGTTTCCTCACGATGTTTTCCTTCACGGTTAGCAAGTGTTATTGCTAATATAACTTCACAAATGTACATAACTTAGAAAACAAAGTCATAGGTACATGCCCGCACTGGGAATCAAACCTGAGTCTCTCGCTTCCGAGTCCAACGTTCTACCCACTAGGCTACCACCACTTTTCTACCCACTAGGCTACCACCGCTGTTGCAATTCATCAATATCGCGAAAAATTACAAAACAGTTGACAGTGGAAAAATGTGCAATAAAAAGCGCGCATCAAAATTTTGCGTTTCATGCAGAGGATAGGTAAAACGTTTGGACAAAGGGTTTGCCGCCCTAAATCATGTGCAAGCCAGTTTATTTGTTTGCATACGTTCCGCTTTGTTTGTCTGAAACCGGCGGAAAATATAGCCATAACACCGGGAGTTGTCGAAAAAACTAAAAACCGGGCACGGAACGTAAAGGTGGTTGTGGAGCAAGAACATGTTGGGATTCTATGTTTGCTTATACAAATACAAATATGTTGATTTTCTTAATCCACAAATCTAGTTCAGTTTATACAAATGGTGTGTGTGTGTGTGTGTGTGTGTGCGCGTGCGTGCGTGCGTGCGTGCGTGCGTGCGTGCGTGCGTGCGTCCGTGCGCACAGTTGCGTGCATTTTCTTTTTTTTGAAGCGAATATAGAACTAAATATTGTGTGAATATTTCAAGCGTCTACCTATTGCCGTTATAAATATTAAGCAAAAAAAATAGTTTTTTGTATGGGAGCGCCCCTTAAATATTTATTTTATTCTGTTTTTAGTATTTGATGTTATAGCGGCAACAGAAATACCTACATCATCTATGAAAATTTCAACTACCTAACTATCACGGTTCATAAGGTACAGCCTGATGACAGACAGACTGACAGATGGACAGTGAAGTCTTAGTAATAGGGTCCCGTTTGGCACCCTTCGGGTACGGAACCCTAAAAAGCGCGCTTTCAGATTGAGAAATCTGTTAATATTTTTATAGTGACGTCATGTATGCCGTGAAGGTTTGATACCTCCTTGTTTAATCTTGTCGTTCAGCTTAGTTTGAAATCTTCTTAATTGAGCAAATTAAATACCTAATGTTAGGATAATAATGAATACGATACCACCGAAGTTGTAACCAATACTATTCACTGCTAGAATAATAAAATATCACAAGGAAACGTGGTAAATCTAAGTGTCACAAAATATTCTTCAGTCAAGACGCTCCCGGTGTGTACCCAGCTTAACAAAGTGGGCTGCAAAATGAAAGTTTTACGTCCGCCATTGCCCGTTTGAGATTTCACATACCCGTTTTTTTAGTCGCACGTTTAAGCTAGCAACACTTGCACAGATTTGCATTTTTCAGCATTTTAAGTGCAAAAAAAGCGGACTCGGCCATCGAAGGTGCTGTGCTGTGCTACCAAACAATATACCAAACGTGGCTGGCGGGAAAAAGTTGCTCTCGAGAAATCAAAATTATGCTACATCTTTAAAATAATATAAAAGACGCGATAAAGTTAATATTGATGCAATTTAAAATATTTAAATACATGTCAAACCAGACTTTATATAAGAAGAAGAAGAAGACGAAGAAAGACATTTATTATACCAACAAGATACATCACAGAAACAAAATAAGCGATAAGTAGCATAATATGCACAGCAACAGAAAGAAAACTAAATACACAACAGACAAATCAAATAAATAGAACAGGAACATAGATGTAGATGTATAAGAGTGCAAGCTTTTAAATTGAGGCCCTAAAAAGTTATTTTATTTTACATAGAGCTCGCCAAACGAAAGCGAGACCTTTAAAAAACAACCTTGTCTTTTAAGTGTTTACACTCGGCACTACATGGCTTTCAAGGGCTGTCAGGTATAGTGACGCCCCTTTGTTCATTATTTTCTCTTTTTATTATTTATTTATAGTCACAACATAATGTAACACAAACTTGCGCCTTTATCCCGGGGGGGTAGGCATATACTACAAACACTCTCAGGGGTAGTGAGAGTGTTTGTAGTCCGAACACATTAAAATAAATATGGCAGCGGTTGTATTTGGCTCTCGCTCACACGCTATTTCCTTCTACCTATAAATTCGCATGCGCTTGCATGGACCACAAAAAAAGTGACTTTTTTATGCTTCGTGGAAAGTAAAACTTACAGAAAATACTACAAATTTACTTAAGTTTATTTTATTTTATTATAGAGTAATTTATGTTACAGCCATTATTTTAAAGGAATTTCCTTTATTTTTAAGGAGCCTTTAAGACTTCTTTCGTGGAGCATGCTGTCTCGCTCGCAAAATTTAACATTTTTTTATTATTGTAATAAAATAAGTAAACTTTTGGTAAATGTGGTCTGAGGGTTTGTTGTATAATTAAATAAAGGACATTTTAAGTATATTTTTGTTTTCCTATACGTAGTTTTTAATAGAGAAAAGTCGTTTCCAAAATTAAAAAACTTGGTACATGATAAAAAAAATTGCCTTGAATGTCCGCAATTTTATTATCTATCAAACCCTCAGACCACATTTTTCAAAAGTATACTAATTTTATTACAATCACTAAAACTGTTAAATTGTGCGAGCGAGACAGCATGCTCAACGTAGGCCTTAAATAGATTCCCTTTACATAACATAACATAACATAACATAAACTCACGCCTGTATCCCAGAGGGGTAGGCAGAGACCAGGGACTGCCACTTGCTACGATCCTGACAAATCACTTTCGCTTCCTCAACACTCATTAGTCGTTGCATGCACGCACGCCGGTTTCGGGTACTTTTTATCTTGCCCTTTGTTAATACATCCTCTATTTGGTCAAAGTATGTCCGTCTGGGTCGTCCCTTACCGGCCCTTCCATCCACATTCGCTCGATATATTTGTTTTGTCAATCTTTCTTCCTTCATCCTCTCCACATGTCCAAACCAACGCAACATTCCTTTCTCAATTCTTGTCACTACATCCTCTTTCAGTCCACAACGTTCTCTAATCACACTATTGCGTATCCTGTCATTCAAAGTAACGCCAGACATACTTCTCAAGGACCTCATTTCTACTGCATTAATCCTACTTTCTTGCTTCTTTTGCCATACCCAAGTCTCGCTAGCATACATAAGTGTTGGGACTAGCACTCCATTATGGATAGCCAATCTAGCTCTTTTGGAGATGTTTTGGCCGCTCACAAAGGAGTGCAATGCACCGTTTACACAATTTCCTGCTTTTACTCTTCTTTCTATATCCCTTTAAATATTCCAACTCTTCAGCTTTTTCAGTTTTTAATATTCATAATAATGAAATAAGCTGTCATTAACATAAGACGACATTAATCGTGTGAGGAAGCTGTGTAAGCATAGCTAATGACGTCACTTCCGCGGAATAGCGAGTGCAGTTACAGCTGGAACAGTCGACAAGTAAAAAACCTTTTCAAGTTTGTTTTAAAAGCGCCGATACCGTGACTGATTTGTATGTTATTAATAAGTAGTATTTTATATTGTAGGTACTAGTAGGTAGGTATTGGTAAGTAATTACTGTGGTTTGAACTTCACTTGCAGTCACTTTTTTAGAATTCCAAAATTTCTATGCTGGCTGGAAGAAATTGCTGTCGAAATTAAATTAAGCAAGTAATTTATTAAAATATAGTAATTATAATTATTTTGTAATTAAAGGACTACAGAAAAAGCGGCCAAGTGCGAGTCGGACTCGCGCACGAAGGGTTCACGGAAGCTCAATTTGTCGCATATTATTATGTTTTTGTTTCTTTTTCGGCTATGTTCTCTCATAACGTAACGTCCCATTGGTCCATTTTAATTTGGTTAAGTTCTGGGGGCTACTGCGTAAGTCCTCCACTGTATGGAGTTGTCTGATTTAGCCCTACTCCAAATTGTCAAATACATACATATTTTGACAATTCGGAGTCGTCAAAATGGTCAAACCGATAAAGTGGACAGTTACGTGATAGAAGGGCTGATGAAAACCTTCGGTGATGGAGAACGGAGCTGTTCAATTGTCAGCAGATAATTCATTAGTGAACCTTTCACAAAATATGTCATCAAGGTAGTCCCACGGTCTTCACAAAAAGTAGTGACAAAAATAGTTAAAAAAAATTTAAAAACCGACTTCAGAACACAACAATAATTTGAAGTCGGAGCTGCATAACCAGCACATAAATTGTGTGAACCGACTTCCAATTAATTTATTGTTGGCCGAAGTCACTTTTTATTAAAAAGATATCAGAAGCTTAGTAAAACTGAATTTGAACGGATATTTACTCGTTTACTTCTCCATTTTACAATTTTCCGACGTTTCGGTACTTTTGCAAGTGCCGTGGTCTCGGTAGTCCGTGGTCGACCGAGACCACGGCACTTGCAAAAGTACCGAAACGTCGAAAAATTGTAAAATGGAAAAGTAAACGAGTAAATAGCCGATAAATTCAGTTTTATTATGTCTAGTACACGTGTTAACCTCAGAAAATACTATCAGAAGCTTGTTAATATTATTATAATGTAGTGCACACGGAAAACACGATACGAGAAAACATAAGTACAAAGGCGATTTCTTTGTAAATATTTTTTAAGGGCAATAAATTGTAACAATAAAATAATAATAATAGTAAAATAATAATAATAATAATAATAACAGAGGTAGCCCTACCCCTCTGGGATACAGGCGTGAGTTTATGTATGTATGTATATATGTGTGTATGTAAATTGTACACAACCAAACAAACTGGGCAAATCGCACGCGTGCAAGGTGCATTTGCTGTTGACTGTACGATGGATAGACGAGAGAACATCGGGTAGCATCCCACTTCCGATGTCGCCGATATAAAATGCAATACGCCCCCATTAGCATCCAGTTTCGGCACTATATCAGCACGCTTGTACCACTTAGGGGTTGCCAGCTGAAATCCTACACTCCCCAAGGTCTTTCGCTGAATACCGTTACTTGACAAGTTTTGCGCAGAGCAGAGTATGTCTTAGAGAAGAAATGTTAGGGATTGGTTTCGCTTGCCATGGGTTAATGCAATGAGTAATTACTGACTCTACGCTTTAACTCCTTATACCTAACCTTCAAGTTATACTCGACATTTCGAGTTTCGACATTTGTCAGTCCACAATATTAACACTAACGTATTTTTACGGCTCTACAGCATCGTAGGTACTGTGGCTGCTCTCCACAGAGGATTTTATTTTATGTTTTTGAATTTAGTTTGTTATTTTTCAGTTTTTTCTCTATTTGTCATGTATGTAAATACAGCCTCTAAGTGGAGCAGCAACTTTTGTTTATTGTACATGCATCCATGCTTAGAGTCACGCTTGTATCCCAGAGGGGTAGGCAGAGACCAAAGACTGCAACTTGCCACGATCCTGACAGATCACTTTCGCTTCCTCAACATTCATTAGTCGTTGCATGCACGCACCCCGTTTATCTATTTTAAATTAATTATTTGTCGTTTATTTTAATTTTTTTTTTCACGTCGCAACACCATTTGTGGCGGCTGGCAAGAGCTGGATGAGAGTAGCCGAGAACCGTGCTCAGTGGCGTGCAAGAAGAGGCCTATGTCCAGCAGTGGACAATCATAGGCTGATGATGATGATGATGATGATGAACACCAATTGTGGACGCACCAACCCGCATGCGTACCATGTACAGTATCTCTCGGATGTGGAGCCAGCTCTCTATCGATGTAATACCATATCTCTTGCGCTACCGCGCGTTACTGTTAATTTTTGCAGCTTTCAGTGCCAACTGCTACCTATATATATTAATCAATCAATCAGTCAGCTTGTACTCGTCCACTGCTGGACATATGCCTCCCCAAGGCACCCCAATTTTTCATGCTGGGAAATTCTCAAGCAGCTGCTGCCAGCAATTTGCCTCAGAACGAGGGTCCAGCGAAAGAGGTAAGTCAGAATAGTGGCAAGTGGCAGACCCTGGGCCTCGATTCTGTCAGTGCATTATAGTATGGTGAGAGATACACGGTCGGGTAACGTGACATGTTTTTTCAGACCATTGTTGCCTAGAAGGTTTTGGTACGTGAGCGCGCGTAGACTTGAAGCGGTAATGATGTGAAATCGGCACGGTCATGCAGCTGTCATTGTACTGTAATGCATTAACAGAATCTAGGCCGTGGTCTCTGCCTACCCCTCCGGGAGACACGTGAAAGTTTATGTGATGTGACGTATGTCGTCAACATACACATGTCGTCAAAAGACAGTGTAGACAAAGTTTCTTCAAATCATTGCAGCATTTCTGTGAGATAGGAGAAAACATATTATTGTAAAGAGACACACCTGTATTTTCCGACTATGGAAATAGTGGCGGAGGTCCCTATTTGAAATAAAATACTTAAAGACATACTCACATTTATATTTATACTTGTCACATCGTCAATTAGTTAGCATTATTACAGTGAATAATCTGCAGAAGATAACAAGATTATTAGGTACTCGAGTAATTTTCTTTACAAAATTACAGTTACGTCCTTCCCGCCAAAAAATGATAAGCCAAGGTGGCGCCTGCCTTTCTTTTTTTACAGTGACGTCATTACATGAAGGTTTCATACCTTCATGTTTATCTAGATGGCCAAGCAACTTTCCGTACTAGTAAATTAGTCAAATTAAATACTCTTAAGTTGTTATGAATACAATAAATGTCCACTATTAACAGGTACCTAGGTATTTAAGTCCTAAAGCGTCACTGACATTATAGACATTCTCACGAACAATGAGTGCTGTGTGTTGTTCACATGAATATTGTCCTCCGCAACATTTCTGTGAAGAATGACCTCAATATCGTAGTGGAAAATTGATTGAAAACGTATCCAATGCGCAAAAAGAGCACAATCACTACAAGTTGAGATGAAATATTATTGCGATAACCGCGCACAAGTCCTTTAATGACGAAATTCCACGTTTTTAGTGACGCGGTACACAAATTGGGGTCAAGAAATAATAAGCGACGAAAATAAAATCGATGGTTGAATAATAATAAAAAATGCGTATTGCTCGCGCTAATATTTTACAAGAAGAAAAAAAAAACCAAAAGACGTATGACAGAAAAAGAATAAGTTACTAAAAAGGAGGTTACAGACTTTTTGGATGGTACAGACATGGGGTCTATGAAGATAAAATACTTACCTCATCATCATCATCATCATCATCATAATCATCATCATCATCATCAGCCACTCGCCGCCCACTGCAGGACATAGGCCTCCCTTTAACCATGAGGGGTTTCGCCATAATCGCCACGCTTCGCAGGCGGGTTGGCGATCGCTGCTCGCGAGAAGACGCTGCTGCCCGTCTCCTGGTAATTTATTTCCTTAGTCGCTTTCTACGACATCCGCAGAGGAGTGACGCTATTTTTAATCCGGTGCCACACATAATACGCCACACAAATACTTACCTACACTAACATTCGCTCACATACACACATCGAAACAAATCAAATAACTTGTGACGTTTTAGTTTACCATAGAGCGTTTTCGTTTCACGTGACTAGAATACTTTCCGACAGGATATATTAAAAGAAGTGTTAGTTATAGAGAATAATTTTCATAAGGCTTTTATAATATAACATTGCCTCTCGAATAATAGCAGAAAAAATATAATTGTTATCTAGCGTATTTACCCGCGTAAAATAAATGACTTTTAAATGTTTAGTTATCGACCTAAAATTAACAATCTATCTTAGAATCTTATATGGACAGAAGAGTGGTTTTCACCTGCTGTGAGTGAGTGTGTTCAAATCATCGAACTCTTCGTTTTAGTGTATATTTTATTGAGCTCTTTTTTTTATTTTTCCTTTGTGCGTGCATGTAAAGACCAATGAATGTAGAAAGATCTGTCAGGATCGCGGCAAGTGGCAGAGCCTGGTCCCTTTTTTAGGGTTCCTAGTCCGACAAGGAACCGGTTGGCTATTTTTACAGTTTAGCGATGAAAACTTTTTAGAGGGAAATTTTGGTGTCATCAACTCGTGAGCCGCGTCACTGGATCAGAGGTTATCTCCAACATCGCGGCTAGCCCGCGGCGGCGCTTTCTATGCTGGTATTTATACACTCCACTCAAAGAAAAAACTCGGGGCCTTTGAGGAGCACTTATTAGTCTCAGTTTTATTTTATACTCCGAAGACTGTTTAACAATAAGCGTGGAAACGGAAAACGCAGGATGAAGTCTAGTTGCAAAAGTAATGCGAGTAATATCCAGAACATAAACGGGAAAAATGCGGCCAACTTCGCGTCACAAAAAAAATACAGGATTATCATTTAGGAATTCTACCAAGTTTCTACCCTACGCGGTGCGAGCAGTGTTAAGAAAAACACGGACAAATATTGAGTAACTTTTATTTAGAGATCAATGGTAAACCATTCAATGTTCTTCAAAAACGTACCATGTTTGGTTGGTTGGGTTGGTTGATTAAAATATTGTGGGTGTAAGAAGACCATTTTTCGATTTAGGGTTCCGTTTGCGAAATATTAAGCTTTAAAGCCCAATTTTTTGTCAGAGTAGCATACCCACCCTCTCCCTGCTAAAAGGTTGATTGTATAGAAATTTCAGAGCAATAGCGCATGATATAATAAACTTTAAAGAAAAACTGTCACGGCTAAGTAGGCTTTACAAGTTATCGAGTAAAAGGTGACCAATTTATAAAAGGAAAACTGCGTACAAAATCCATTGAAAATTTATTTAATTATTTATTTTAATTAATAGGGAAAGCAAACAGAAGTGCAATGTATCTCGAACAGATAAAGCAATCGTAAAAAAAAATATTGTTAATTGTACAAAAATTAATTGTAAAATTACTTCGATAAAGTGTTCTGTAAAGCAGATAAAAACCCATCTCTCTACGGAATGATACACTGCACGCGGCCAGACACGCACATGGCTGGTTTCTTAAAATACTGCTATTCTTAAAATTTAAATTTTTTTTAAAATTTTAAGCTGTTTATTTCAAAAATAAATTATATACATTACATGGCATGAACTTAACTTCTAATCTTAATATTTAAAGATTTTTTGAGTTAAGGAGCTGCTTATTCATAAATTTACTTATACATTATATTTTTACATTTATTGAGGTAGGTTTAAACAAGTGCCGCTTAATAATATTTTTTGTTTGCTGACAAGTTTTGTTTTCTATTCTACTAACTAATTCTATTGGAAATCTATTCAATACTCTAGGCAGAATTGACTGCCAGACTCTCTGGCCATATTCGTTTTTACTTGTTGGTATCTCGAAGTTTGAAAGATAAGGTAGGTTACGTAGATTGACGGGTCTTTTCTTTTTTTTTAAAAGGGGTATATTTTCATTATACTGAATAACAATTGCCAAATCCAACTTATCAAATACGTTCATCACTTTACAATAATTGAATAGATTTTCATAGTTATTTTTATGTAGCCAAGGAGCTTGGCCTTCTCTCAGAGACAGATAATGGGCTTATTTACGACGTGTGCCCACCGCTGATTGGAAATTTAAAGCGGAGGGGTATCAAAAAGTGCTTGAATAGATTTGTATAATACTAACCCGAGTTTATTACATTTTTCTCTATTCCTCTGCGTCACGGTACGCTAAAGTTCTATAGATTAGAAAGAGACGCAAGAGAATTTGGCCTGGCGCATTTTTTGCGCTCATATTTTTCTTTGTATTTGATCCTCTAATGGAAACATGGAGAGCCAAACATAGACTTTCACCTCAAGCTTAAAAAGGCTTCTTCTTGAGTTCTTATAATGCTCACTAACTTTCTTGGCATAATTTAATAAAATAATTTATAACATCAATCATGTCGTAGAAACGTCTGTGCGTTTCTGTGTGTCTGCGTGTGTGTGTGTGTCTCTATTTATTCATTAATTTGTGATCAGACCGGCAATAATGTGTCACAAACGGCAACATAAAAATTGGGCACAAAGAATTTTGGAGTTTCTTGAGATGTTTCCGGAAAATTGAAAGAAAGAAGAAAGAAAGAAAGAAAGACATTTATTGGGACAAATTAACACATCACAAGAAAAAAAGGTATAACAAGTAACATAAACGAGTACAAAGGAAAAAAAAAATCACGTAAATACAACATAATACAAGACAAAGCATAAGACAGAAGCGGTGGTAGCCTAGTGGGTAGAACATCGGACTCGGAAGCGAGAGACCCAGGTTCGATCCCCAGTGCGGGCATGTACCTATGACTTGGTTTTCTAAGTTATGTACATTTGTGAAGTTAAAGTAGCAATACCACATGCTAACTGTGAAGGAAAACATCGTGAGGAAACCTGAGTGTCTGAGCTATTCACGTACCTCAGCGCTTGAAATCGCCAACCCGCGGTGGGCACGCGTGGTGATTAAGCCCATATTCTCTCCCTGAGAGAAGGCCTGTGCCCTACAGTGGGACGTATTAGGCTGCTTTTGTTTACAAGACAAATTTGGGAACATTGCTGAAAATATTCCCGAGTAAATCGCCGGTATACTATATTCCCATCGCTAACCAATGATTGAATGAACGAGGCTTATAAACGGTAGCCTAAAATCGTTCGGTTTGCTATATCGTAAGGAACATCCTTTATTACTAACATACATCTTTATTTCTACTGAAGTATTTTCTTAGTACCACCTTTCTTTATTTTTTCTTATTGAAAAATATGTTAGTCTACTTAGTATGCGTATGCTCGACAATTTTTCTTTGTTATTGTAGCCTGTTTGTATTCTTTAATTTAAAATAATTTGCTGCATTTCTGGCACACCTACTCTTTCTCTTCGTAGATATTATTCGTTGTTTGCAGGCCCGCCGCCGGTTTCTGGACCGTTTATTTGAACCTTCGCCAACATGCCAACATGCCCCGGTTTAACATGCACCAACATGCATGTTAAACCGAGGCATCCTTTATTAGTCATTCCACTTCTGGTCGATGCCGACCCTAGGCTGAATTCTGCATCTTTTCTATGCGAATAAGGATTTTAATGAACTTTAGCATAGACGAAGAAAAAAGGAGCGCACAAAGACCACCTGCCGCTGATCAGTGACGTCAGAGGCAGAGGCACTTGGACTGGGATGGGACGACCTCGATATGAAGACCATAGCAAATGGAGATCTTTTATAATGCCCTACGTCCCTGACAAGGAGTTTTTTATTCAGCCTCCATAATATGGGTGTCCCACTCCAGGGCAAAGGCTTCCCCCCTTGCAGACCAAGATTTTCTATCATTTGCCACCTCTGACTACTCCGGTAAGAATTTGTCGAGATCATCCCGGCATCGTCGTCTCGGCCGCTTCTGTTTACGATGATCGCCGCGCGGTTCCCACTCAGTGGCAAGTCTCGCCCTCCTATTCGGGTGCATGCGGCTTACGTGGCCGGCCCGGCCCCACTTTAGTTTGGCGGTCAGAACCCCCACGTCTGCTATGCGCGTTTTGGAGCGCAGAGTGGTATTCCAGCCACGATCTGTCCTCCGGACGCCCATAATGCTGCGCTCTATCGCTCTTTGGCGAACATATTACAATTATGTATCTGTCAATTATGGAATTCCGCGTGGCGCCGGATTCCGCGTGGCGCCGGATTCCACGTGGCGCCGGATTCCGCGTGGCGTCGGATTAAGAATAGCGTCACTCCATTTCCTTCCGTGGATGTCGTAGGGGGCGACTAAGGAAATAAATTACTATGAGACAGACAGCAGCGTCTTCCTGAGATTCCAACCGCATACTGCGATCGCCAACCTGCCTGCCAAGCGTGGCGATTATGGCAAAACCCCTCGTGGTTATGAAAACCACGAAGGACGCCTATGTCCTGCAGTGGGCGTCGAATGGCTGATGATGATAATGATGATTACAATTATGTATCTTTGTCAATTATGAATTAGCGGTGGTAGCGGAGCGGTAGACCGCCAGTGTCACATTCGGGAGGTCGTGGATTCGAATCTATGTTCCAATGACTTTGTTTTCTATGTTACGTACATTTCTGAAGATATAGTAGCAATACCACTCGCTAACTGTGAAGGAAAGCATCGTGAGTAGACCTGAGTGTCTGCCTGGAATTGCCAACCCTACAAAGCTGTAAATGCCGATCAGTTGTTGACGTTCTGTGGGAAGGCGTAATAATAAATCCGATATGTGTTTCGGTCTATCGAACACAGTGCCACGGGAGTGTTCTTGCGGGACTGATCTCATTTCTTAAAAGCTTTTCTCCATCGACAAGCTTCTTTTACACGGCGTCTGAACGTGGTCGCTGCGAACGGTTCGTAAAGTTATACAGGGTGTTACTTTTTTTATGTAGTCTATATGCGTCCCACAGCAGGCCATAGGCCTTCTCTCAGAGAGTATACGCTTAATTACCATACCCACCGCCGATTGGCAATTTCAAGCGCTGGGGTATATCAAAACCTCGGATATTCAGGTTTCCTCACGACGTTTTCCTTCACGGTTAGTGAGAAAATCAATACAATCAATTGCGTCAATTCTTTATTATTTTTATTTTTGATACACGTTTTTTGTAATTTATTTCGAAAATATGGACCATTTCGTTATTTTTGAAATCTATTCATTATTTCTATTTTTATAAAATTTTGTGGTGAGTGACGTCATCAGAGCATGATTAAAGAGATAGTCTTTGCCTACATAAAAAAAAAACAAATGTCATTTACCTCAGTTTTCTACATACTACGTCCATGGGGCTAACCTCAAAGTAAAACGGAAAAACGACACTCTGTGAAACCGACACTTCAACACGTTGACATTTCGTTTTTCTTTTTTGTAAGGTAAAGGATTAATACTCAAACTGCCGTTGCTGACGTCATGCAAAAGTCATATAAGGTCAAAGCTTTTTATTGAATATCTTAAAAAATATAGACTAAAAATATAGAAATTGTTGGGAAAGCAAAATTCTCGAAATGGTTTTGAGATTTTCGTTCAAATTAAAAAATGTAGCATGGCCAGTTAGAAAAATACGAGTATTTCGTCGGCTTATTGCAAGAACTCATTAACCGTCATATTCACTATTGGGAGAAAAACGACTTTTTAGTTCGTGTTAGTTAATGGTTGTATTTCCTCTTCCTTATAACACCGTTAAAATAAATTCTGATATTAAAACACCACTATTGTATCATTGTTCAATACATCTATATGTCCATACCTTTAAAAAAAGCGGTTAGAGAGTTTTTGCAGTAAACGACTTCTTGCAGTAAGCCGACGATTTTATCCGTCGCAGAGTCTTAGCGATGCAACAAAATTTTTCGTCGTCACCGACGTTGGGAAACTTTACTCCCAAAATATTTTTCTAATTGAAAATTGATGTTCATAAAATTTGGCACTTGTCACTGTACTTATAATATCATCTAGCAAGACGTAATGCATAAATTGTCTGCCTCGTTGGTCTAGCAGTATCACGTCTGATTACCGTGCCGGAGGTCGTGGGTTCGATTCCTACTGGGGGCCGCCGTACATTTGTACAAATGGCCTCAGTCCGCGTGTATTTCCATGTTTGTAAAGTGCTTCCCTCGTTACCATAGCACAGGGTATCCTAGTTAGCGACCAGGAAAAGTTGTCTTGTCCAAGGATAGAATATTATGGAACCCAGCTGATTCCACTCAGGAAGTAATTTTATTGCCGCAACTTCTCGTCATTACAAATTGGTTTGCCTATGTCTCTGTAATAAGTGATCGTTAATGAAATACGCAACTCGACGGAGTACCGTATTTTGCAAATACGAAATAAGGTACTCCATCGATGATAAGTTGTACAAACGACATACTAAAACTACATTTACATCATACGAGTACGAGCGTTGAGCGTTGAAAATCCGTTTTGGTATAAGACAAAGTTTGCATAGCTGAAAGAGATCCGGGATCTTACTTTACGCAGCAAATCCTGCCGGAATCCCGACGTTTGCGATAGCAATTAGTATGAATGTGACAGTTAGACGATTGGAATCGCTCAGGATTCGGGGTGCGTAATATAGGGTCTGTTCAACAAATTCAATTCTTCCAACTAAAAAAAATGATATGAAAAATGTACGTAACACAGAGAAGTTTGTAAAGAGGTTCGAAATTTCGCCCATGCCTGCACTTGCCCATTAGCTCAGTTGGGAGAGCGCTGGCACGGTTAGCCAGAGGACGCGGGTTCAAGTCTCAGCATGGGTGGAATTTTCAGCCTCTAAATAGGTTTTTAAAATTGTCCTCAGCACGGGTTAGTGCAATAAAAAAATTTATAAAAAAACTGTGCTTAAGCCCACTGTACCTTAATATAGCAAGATGTAAATTCGCGTAAATGTCTTTTTCCTTGTTTTCCAGGGATAGAATAAGATTAGAATAAGCTAATTTCATTCAAATAGTAATTTTATTGCTGCAACTTTTTAGTATTGTTTAATAGCTTGCATTATTCTCAGTGAAGAGGGATCGTTAATTAAGATTAAGACCTACTAACGAGTTACTAAAACTACATTTCGATCTTACCTTTCGCAGTCTAAACGCGCCTCGAAAGTTATCAAAGGCCCAAGATTCCAGCGACAAGTGATCTCGGCAGATCATTAAAACAAATCTCGATTTAAGGATGCCTTATTCGCCCGTTTAATGAGACAATAATACGGTTAATGCCCTCCTAATTTAGCAGGATTACGAGCGTAATAAATCCTCTCAGCAATCGCGGGCGGGTATTAATGATTTATTTATTGTCTTCTCCGGGTATGTGTACATGGAAGAAACATATTTTAGACATATTCAATACTGGTTGTTTGCGCCTGCCAAAAAGTATTTAATACCTCCTTGTTTGTTAACTTATTTTTTTTATTCAGCCATTCGGCTTTTGTTTTTTCTTGTTACAAAATTGTTTGTGAAGGCAACATGTAATTGAACAAAAACTTTCGTAAGCAAACATTATTAAGAGCGAAACCTGCTCGGACTCCTCCGACAAAAATCGAGTGATTTCAAAATTAAGTTTATAACTTGGTCGGTACAGTACAGGCCTCAGGTACAGGCCAATTCAGCTGTTTTTTTAATTGTCTATTCATATCGGACGACAGAATTTTAAAAGCATTGAACATATTTTATCATCATCATAATCCGCCATTTTCACGCCCACTGTAGGACAAAGGCCTCCCTCATGGTTTTCTCTAAACATAAAGGGTTTAACCATAATCGCCACGCTTGGCAGGCGGGTTGGCGATCGCAGTATGCGGTTGGTGAGGAAGATGCTGCTGCCCGTCTCCTGGTAATTTATTTCCTTAGTCGCCTTCTATGACATCCACGGGAGGAAATGGAGTGACGCTATTCTTAATCCGGCACCACGCGGATTTAACATATTAGAAAACATTTTTCAACGTTACGGTACTTCCTACCACCTCGAATTTGGATTCACAGTTTGGAAAACTTAATCAAAATAAAACAATCAATTATCGTAACACTTTAATATCCTTCTAAAACTAAAGTAGATGCTCAAATTGTTTTCCTCCAGCACGAATGCAAGCTCTGCATCGCCTCAGAAATTACCTCTTCACCAGTCGTGCAAATCTACTCGCATTTATTTCTTCTGATGCTGCATCAATTTTTTGGCGCAATTCTAATAGATTTTGTATTGGTTTTGAGTAGACTTTTTCTTTTATGCATCCTCAGTAAATAAAATCTACTGGATTGAGGTCTGGGGACCGAGGGGGCCCCCATCAACATGGGGGCCTTTCTGCAGAACCATGTTGGCGAAAATTCCTCCTCGGTCCCCAGACCTCAATTTCGCTGGGTCTGTGGATAGTACATCAACCTTTACATTTTAGTTGCAAAGTCGCTTGTAACGCAACGGAGTAGATGGCTTGGATGTAAATAATGATGTGCTGTCGACCGAAACTTTGTCTTAAGTGAAAATGGGAAAAACAAATATTTGTGCATGCCTTTCAAAGTTCGAAATAGGATCACGCACTCGGTAAGTGCGGTGCCCGATTCGTTGCTCATCGACACACAATAATAACACCTATCGATATAACTTTAGGGCTTATTAAAGCAGCACGGGCAAAGTTGTCGAAAGTCGGGGCCACAAGTTGGGAGTTACAGGGAATATCCAACTAATATGTTAACATGCCTGTCAGAAAACCGCACTTTATAAATCTTGCCTCGAAAATTTAATAGAAACTTCATGTGGCCGAGGATCAGATGCATAGTTTGCTTGCAAGTTTAATTTTACGTCAATAGCAGAATGTTTTGAGGGTGATTTTGATGATTAAGTCGAGACGGTTGGACGATTAAATTTATGCGGCTTGCGCCAACGATACCATCAATCTGTTTATCCATGGGTAGGCGTTATCTAATGAATAATTCCAAAAATGTCTTCCATCATGGCATTAGCTGAGTTGTGTAAGGTGAAGGTAGTGCGTTCCACTTCCCATATTATTATTATTAGTGTTAATACTACTAATATTATAAATGTGAAAGTTTGTGAAGATGTTTGGAGGTTTGGATGTTTGTTACTCAATCACGCAGTAACAGCTGAACGGAATTACATGAATGGCGTGCAGATAGATAAAGACCTGAAATAAGACATAGCATACTTGATATCCCGGTAGTGCGTTCCCGTGGGATAATGGACTTGGCACAAGCCGCCTTCAGTAAACTTCGTACACTTTTACTTTAGGGCCCAGTGTGGTAATTCCCATTTAACCTCTGAACTGCCCTCGCGGAATGGAACGTATAGGTGGCCCATACTAAGTTGGACACAGATCTGTGTCGCGGCAGACGAGTGGTTAAAAGTATATTTGCTTTGACTTTGAAATAACATATTTGTCAGCGGGCGACATGGGTTGTCTGAGAACTGACTATATATATTTTTTACCCGAATTGCCGGATCGGAACGAAACTTAGCCAATGTGTTTAGGTGTCAGATATAGATATTTGACATTGTTTCGAATTGCGAATAAGTGGATCAAAAGGAAATTAAGAATCCTTCTACGAAGGGTATATATATAAGGTTTAGAAGGCTTTCTATTCATTTTTAGGGTTCCGTACCCATTCATTCATATTGCAAAACAGGACCCTATTACTAAGACTTCACTGTCCGTCTGTCTGTCTGCCTATCTGTCACTAAGCTGTATCTGATGAACCGTGACAGCTAGGCAGTTGAAATTTTCACAGATGATGTATTCCTGGTGTACATACAATAAAGAATATTCTATTCATCTATCTATCTATCTATCTATTCCTGTTGCCGCTATAACATCAAATAAACGTGTAAAAACCGAATAAAATAAATATTTTTTTGGGGGGGGCTTCCATACATCAGGTACACGCTTGAAATATTCACAGAATATTTAATTCTATAATATTATATTCGCTTTAAAAATAAATAATGAAATGAAAATAAAATAGATATTTATTCCTATACAACAAATGTGATTTTTTGCCGTTTTTTCTCGATCTTTGTGTCTAATGTTGTATAGATAATGGTACAGAACCCTTCGTGCGCGAGTACGACTCGCACTTGGTCGGTTTTTATTGTACTCGTAATATCGTTTGTGAATTAAAGTCAATATAAAAAGTGCAATATAAAAAGTATCCTAAACTGGCTTGCGTTGAGTAATGAATGTTAATAAGACGGTTTTCGAACCGAGTCAATCCGACTCTGGCCTCATTAAGCAGCCTATATACGTCCCACTGTAGGGCACAGGCCTTCTCTCAGAGAGAGAGTATGGGCTTAATCACCACGCGTGCCCACCGCGGATTGGCGATTTCAAGCGCTGAGGTATGTAAATAGCTCAGACACTCAGGTTTCCTCACGATGTTTTCCTTCACAGTTAGCGAGGGGTATTGCTACTATAACTTCACAAATGTACATAACTTAGAAAACAAAGTCATAGGTACATGCCCGCACTGGGAATCGAACCTGGATCTCCCACTTCCGAGTCCGATGTTGGTAAAAAAGCGGTGGAAGCCTAGTGGGACTCTGGCCTAATATAATGTAAATAACCAAGGTATCCAGTTTTTCAGGCCTCAAGCTATGAAAAACATTTGTTAAAGTTTACACTGCTTCGGTACACATTTATCTGTAGAGAATTAGTTCGTAGCAAGTCTATACAGCAAGCTAGGTCGCTCGCAGGCAGGCAATCAAGCTAAACGCCCGCGTGTGGTCCCGAGACCCGCGCGGAATTTCGTTACCAGACTGGCCACAGTGTTACAACAACTCACAGAAAGACACTTCCTTTTAAAACTTAGGCAAACATCAGTTTATTCTTCTCCTGTACAGAGTGTTTTTATTGAATACATGCAAATACATTTTTTTCTCAAGTATCTGATTATCGTCCCCTGTTTCTCGTAAACTGACAATTTGTTAAACTACAGTAAAGTTAAAAGCTGTCAGTTTTCTAATTAAACCTGGTAATACTAATACCTAATAACTTTGAGAAATAGGAGGTAAAAATAACAGAGCTAAAACCCTACCGTTCAATTACTTTAGCTCTTAGAAACTTTCTAAAGTGCTAGGATAGGACCAGATAAATATACAAATAAAGGTGTGATTATTTAATTGTTTATTCAAATAGATGGGAAATTTAAACTAGCCACTAGTTACGGTTTGAGAGATCAAGGCTTTTAAAGGTACGTCAGACAGACAGATGGACTTAGCTGACGTCTTCTTGGAGTGTGGATATTAACGTATTCAAGAAAAAATCTATAGTAAAGACTTTATCTTAACCTCCAACGCGGTTCAGAAAATGTGTTAAGTACATTCTGTGCAAAAAAGCTTACTATAACATCAAGGATTATTTAGAAGACAAAGATGTTTTGCACTAAACAGTATATTAATATTAATTACAGGACGATGTTACAGGACAGGCCTACGTCCTGCAGTGGGCGTCAAATAGCTGATGATGACCTTTATCTTTGTATATTTTAAATGATTAAAATCCAGACTCAATATCTATTAAAAATATGTATCTTAACTTATTTTAATGGCATGTTACATATTATTATTATTTAATTTTCTTTATCTAGAAATTGTTTTCGTAATAAAATATTTAATTTCATTTCAATAAACAATTAAAAAATCTATAGTAAAGCACGGTGTTTCTGGACCTTTCATATCTTCCTTAAGGTATTTTATAGAGAGTTCTGTCTGTTGTATCGTGCAGGTGTGGCTATTTCAAGAAACGGGAATCAACCTGCGACGTTTAATGTGTTTTCAGAACAGTCATGTGTGTTCCAGTTCCACGAAATGGATTGTTGACAGTGATATTTGCACGGTAATGGCTCTTGTTTGAAATTATTTTGTAGTCCGCTAAGCAATCGCAAAATTTACTTCGTAGTACTGCTACATGTTGTGTCAATCAATCACTCAATCACCCCCTACCCGTCCTCTGTTAGACATAGGCCTCCCCCAAAGCACGCCACTTCCTTCTGTCCACTAAAGATCTTAGGCAGACTGCTGGTAGTGGCTGGATGAGGATGTCTAAGGATAGAGGGGTATGATGTGTGTTTGTATATAAACAGGGCTATTTCTAAAATGTGCTTCAAATGAAACATCGTTGGTTCGATTTTGTCATTGATATCCACGGTTATTCTACAAGTTATAAAGTATGTATTTTCAGATTTCTTTACGGGGTTCTCGCTTTGTATGGGCGCTGTTTCATAGATAGTGATTAAAACCATATGTGCCTAATAATACAATAATATTTGACTGCCTCGTTGGTCAAGCGGTACTTGTCTGATTACAGACTATTAAAAAAAATATATATATATATATATTATATTGTATTAATGTAACTTATTATTGTGATTGGAGTGACATGTGAGCGTTGTGGTAAGTATAGATTTTAATAATAACAAACACCTAATGTACACCTTACTGCTTATACTCTTAGTGCAATAAACAATTTTTTGCTTTTGCTTTGCTTTGCTTTACCATGCCGGAGGTTCTGGGTTCGATTCCCAGTGGGGGCTGGCGTACATATTTTGCAGAAATGGCCTCAGTGTGGGTGTATTTACATGTTTGTGATGTCTTTGCCTGGTTACCATAGCACAGGGTGTCCTAGTTTTGTTGTGGATTGATGTGATTGTGTTGTGTGGAAGTTAAGTAAAAAAAAGTTAGTTAAAAAAATTACACAAGGTATCGTAATTTGGGACCAGAACAAGTGATTGAGTTGTGTGGAAGTTATTATTATTGGTAGACATTCTTCTATGTAAGACAATGATTTATTGAAGACTGCCATATTGCGACAAAACTACGCGTACAGCGCTTTCACTAGTAAATTTTCACTCATTCTGTAAATGCGGGACTTTAACCGCATAATAAATAACCGCTAGGGTGTTTCAGCACCAAAAGTACGTTCTCCTAGAAAACCTTACGATAACGGGCAATGTGGTAGTTTTTGAAAAAAAAAAAAAAAATTCAGTCTGTATTCAACGTTAGCTTTACCTAGGGAATCGTTGTGGCTCTCCACTTTTTACCCGACTACAGCCTATCCAAAAGGAAGAGTTATGATATTTAGCAGTTTATGTACGTATGTACGTATCACTCGAAGACGGGGAGAGATGGAAAGCTGTAGGGGCGGCCTTTCACCAGCAGTCCCACTGCTGACATAAGAGGCTGAATAAAAGAATGTATATAATATGTGTGTATAACTGACAGCCCCCTTTGCCGGGGATGCCTCAAAGAAGAGGAAACACCCGCTCACGTGGCCATCCACTGTGAAGGCGTGGAAAAGCAACGGATCGCCATCATTGGGAAGCTGGGATCTCTTTAGGAGGCCTGCAGTGACATTCGAGCACTGCTGGCTTTCTGGAAAGAGATAGGCTGGCTGGAGTAAACTCACAGCTTTCCTACCTACCATGGCCCAACTAAGGCTAAGTGCGGAAATCTAAGTAACTATATGTATGTATACATATTTATGTAGATATATAGATGAATTATTTATGTAGTTATCATCATCATCATCAGCCATTTGATGCCCACTGCCGGACACAGGCCTCCTCCGTGGTTTTCATAACCACGAAGGGTTTTGCCATAATCGCTACGCTTGGCAGGCGGGTTAGCAATCGCAGTACGCGGTTAGAATCTCAGGAAGACGCTGCTGCCCGTCTCCTGATAATGTATTTCCTTAGTCGCCTTCTACGACATCCACGGAAGGAAATGGAGTGACGCTATTCTTAATCCGGCGCCAAACGGAAATTTAGTTATATATGTATGAATATATGTGTGGCGAGCATATGTCAACTCTGTGCGGCCACTGCATACTCCGACATATCCTGCATCGCGCATGCAGTGCTTCAAGTGACATATCATAAATATGAGTACTACGAGCGAAATTTATTCACAGTTCTGAATATTATAAAAAGAAAATTTCCGTAGTCGGGTTACAGATTTTAAACTTTTGCTTGTTTTAAGCATACGATCCTCTTGGGTCTCACAAAACGGGAAATTAAAAAGCTTAGTGTAAACACTTATTAAAGTACGTGAGAAAGAAAAATAGAAAAGTAAACATCGAGATACAAGCAAAGAAATACAACATTAGAACTATTATTTCAACCAACTCACTTACGTACTTAGTTCTTAGTTTTTAGGGTTCCGTACTCGAAGGGTTAAACGGGAACCTATTACTAAGACTTCAATGTCCATTTGTCGTCCGTCTGTCTGTCCGTCTGTCTGTCCGTCTGTCTGTCTGTCACCAGGCTGTATCTCATGAACCGTGATAGCTAGGCAGATGAAATTTTCATAGATGATGTATTTCTGTTGCCGCTATAATAATAAACACTAATACATGTTCCGTGTGGCACCGGATTAAGAATAGCGTCACTCCATTTCCTTCCGTGGATGTCGTAGAAGGTGACTAAGGAAATAAATGACCAGGAGACGGGCAGCAGCGTCTTCCTGAGATTCCAACTGCATACTGCGATCGTCAACCCGCCTCCAAGCGTGGCGATTATGGCAATACCCCTCATAGTTATGAAAACCACAACAACCACAAGGCCTGTGCCCTGCAGTGAGCGTCAAGTGGCTGATGATGAACAAACACTAAAAACAGAATCAAATAAATATTTAAGGGGGGCTCGCATACAGCAAATGTTGTCTCAAGACAGCGCTCGCCATCTAGCGGCCATCTATGTAACCTTCACGGCGCCGATGTAATATCGTTAAATATCAATGTTAAACGCTTCTTGTTGATTTTTACAGATGGCTCTGTTCTCAAATTTGATCTTTATCTAATGTTGTGGTACGGAACCCTTCGTGCGCGAGTCCGACTCGCACTTGGCCGGTTTATTGTTATTAAGTCGACCAAACAAACAAAAAATCAGAGAACAAACGCGCGATCTTCTTTCTGTGAACTATAAAAAGCTTTCAATCACAACGTCCGTCCGTAACATTTTCAATTATATAAGGATAATAATATCACAACGTTTTTCCTCGACCGATGTCTTTGATATTAGATTTATTTGAGCGATAGACTCACCGGCGTTCATGAAGTTTCTTATGTTTAATGGAGAACTTGCACAAAAAAAAATGTTTTAAATTAATAGACCATGTTTAAAGACAAAGAAACATGGGTAATTTCTTTCTCTATGAGTAATACTTTTCATAATGTGACCTGTAAAAAAGTCATTCTTGTCACGTGGTATAAAAACGCCCCATACAAATCGGACTCTAACTATGACGTCACAACTTGCACGTAACACTTTATAATGTATGAAACGTTTATCAAATACTCGAGTTATCTCGTAAAATAATGGTTTTATGCGTCTACACCCTTTTAGAAAACGTTAAGAATCCATTGACAAAACGAAATCTAATATGTTTTTTTATTAGAGTAAATTGATTTTTCGCATTTTTTGGGACCCCGAAAACTCCAAAAAAATATCTTTATGGTTTTATTTCTTTATAATTCTCAACTTTTTCTATGTCTCCTAATGTACAAAAGCGATGACACGTAATCTAAGTTTGACGCAAGTTCCCCATTAGCTATTATTTCTACTAAAAAAACGAAGATTTGTTAAATTATAGTAGCAATGTCACTCGCTAACGGTGAAGGACAGAATCGAGAGAAATCTTAAGTGTTCACATAACTCAGCGCTCGACATTTCCAATCCGTTATAGGCAGGCGTGGTGGAGGCCCATATTCTCTCTCTCTCTCTCTCTCTCTCTTTTTCGCTGAGAGAAGGAAAGGGAAAAACTTAACAAAAAATGACAAAAATCGTCCATACATAACGTAAGTGAGTGCACGCATATAAAGTTAGATTTGCCGTCAATTGTACTGTAGAGATTTTTTTATAGATTACATTTCTCCATAACGAATTCCTATTCAAAATACCATCATCACAAGCTCTTGTCTGAGATTTTACTGCCGCAATGACGCACTAATAATATCTGCATTTTTCTTCATTGGCATCCAAACGGGCTAGTATATCAGCACGGGGTACAAACTACATTACAGCAAAACTGAAAGCGCGCAACAGCGCGTATTTGCATAACAGTGGCGCACACTGCGCGACAAAGTTGCATCATCCATTTAAGAGAGTAGTGGCATAAGTTACACCCCATCTCAGCGGTTATTAGCCAGACGGAGTATCGCAAATTGAATAAACCGACGCCGGTCCTCCCGCGGGCTCTTATAAATCACAGCCATCCGATCCGACGAATCAACTTTAAACTAATTTATTAACACCGAAGACGCTGCTATCAACGCCATTGAGACGTTCAACTGGAACAGTGGTTCGGTAACGTCATTATTTAGTCCAATTTGCGGGATTAGCTTGATAAATGTGTTTAATTTTGTGTTTTCGTTGAGTTACGAGTGCGCGCGCCGCGCTCCCGCCACGGTGGAGACTCAGTCGCGGTTGCCGGGTCGTCCGAAGCGCGCGCTGCGACCCCTCGGTGGTCGAATCTCGAATTCGAATTTCGAGTCTCAGCCGCCGGAAGCTGGCCGAAATCGTTTGTGTTTACTCAAGTGCGTTGCCCCTTTGAAAAAAAAATCTTTGAGTGCAGTGAGTGACTCAGTGACTGATTTTTTCCGGAAGGTGGGTTTTTGACGGGTAATATTCCTAATCGTTTGTGCGGTTTTTTTGGTAGGGAAATTGAATTCGGGTCTATTTCTTTTTACGAAGTTGTTTTAGCTCTCGGTGTTGCGGACTCTACTGTCATAGAAATTGGGGTAAAATACACCGAGTGTAGTTCTTCTTACGTTCAGTAGCACATTATATGTTAGATGAGAGGGATTATGTGTTATAAATGAGCAATACCGAGGGATTAATTATCTTTGTAGCCCGTTAAATCACTAAGAACATTGAAAACATTTTGCTTTAATTGAATAGGGTTTTATGCTGTTATTTTATGAAGTACACAGAGTTTGGGATTTAATATTCATTGCCAAGCATAATTTTGCTTCTAATATTTTGGTATTTAGGCCGGCTACGCGTTCTGATTAATTTTCGAATGAATCTCGGTAAAGTACTTAAATGCTGACGGAACCATTTACTCGCTGGAAATGTACGGAGTCTGGAGTGTTTTTATTTTTACCGACCCCAAAGATGGATGTAGTTGCGGACAAAACTAATAATAATCATTTAATGTTAACTAATCAGCCTGTACTTGTCCACTGCTGGACATAGGTCTCCCCCAAGGTACGCCACTTCTGACTTCAGCCATTCTCATCCAGCCGCTGCCAGCAATCTGTCTCAGAAAATTTCATTTGGCTTGCAATTCTTTATGGCAAAACAAATCTATCTGCACAAAGGCGAGCTTAATACTAATAAGTATTTCTACCAATCATGGGTAATATGGGCAGTGAAAGGGGTAGGCTGGTTACCTGATGACGATGTAAACCCGGCTTGGACGGTACCTAACTGCAACGTTACTGAAATGTCGGGAAATTGAAATTTATTCAATTAAGTTTACGTGATTAGACCCGTCAAATTTATAACAATAAATGATAATAATTGATATTAGGTCTTGGTATTTTATACTGCCTAATGAACTAGTTTTTGCCCTCTACTTCGTATACAAAGTTCCTTTTCAACAGTTTAGGCTTTCTTAGGCTAGGGAGCTCGAGGAATATTCCCTCTAAATAAAGCTGTGGGTTCACCGGGTTAGGCCTTGCGGTTTATGTCAGCTCCGTACCAGAGGAAGGGCTGCAAGACCTGCGACGAAATATGGTGCTCGGCACTGGCGAACAAAGCCAGGAGGCACCAAATCCGTACCGACCCGACTCCGGACTTTTCCTTTATGTGTCTTACATGCAGTAGGGCTTGCCGCTTTCGAATCGGACTTTTTTGTCATCCGAAAAAATGTCAAATTCTTAGATACTGCTTAAATCGTCTGTAACGGACCCAGAGGCCTATGATCATGAATGTCAGTCAGTCAGTCACGCTACGATTTACGAAGTTTTTATTTGAACTAGACAGGTAAACATTGGCCTCCAGTTACGCCTGATAGAAAAAGAAAACGGGGTCTAGTATTATGCATATATTTGTGCATCTTATGTAACTTATCTGTTTATTTTGTTTTCGTGATATGTCTCGTTGGTATGATAAATATCTTTCTTCTTATTCTTTTTCTTTAATATACAAGACAGAAAGATAGAATATCAGATGTTAGGTGTTCCTGTTAAATGTCGGTTTACATTAGTTTCAAAAATGGCCAGATTTTTGTGTCAGGAAAAGCAGACGACGGGAACGCGTATAGACAAGTAAATAAACATATTTGAAATATTTGGCTCCAAGACTGAAACTGGAACAAAACATGGTTTTGAGGAAAAACAGAGCTGCTTGTATTTTATATTAAGAACGTAAAAAAGGATGTTTCAATTAAATAATTCAATCGGACAGATTATTTTTCAAATTCCCTAAATTAACTAAACCGCATCCACAACACAAGCGGGAACCAACACCAAATTTAGCCATTTATCTTTGTAATCTTGAAGTACTTTTTCCTTTTAATAACATTTTTAATTTATTCATTATTTTACTGATACAATTACAACACATTTCTAGGTTTACATTTGCAATTTACTCGCAATTTTAATTAGAGTTTCGTAATTGAAATTTAACAAGTGGTGTCTAAATTGTAATGTAACAACAAGAAGGTAAGTAGTATTTACTATATAATTGTACTGTAGTCTTTCCAAACCGTTTCAGTAATCGATATAACGATCAAAGAAGCAATTAATAAAATACGCAATGTTTCCCAGCACCAGTTTTTTCTTAACAAATCAATAATTCATTACGTCATGTCACATGCGGTTTCAGCTGAAATCCAGAGCTGCATTTCAACGTTGAACGCGTTTTGGCGCCACAAAGTGACAGTTTTATTTTTTTATTTTCGGTGCGCAGCGGGCGAGGCAAAGGCCACGAATATGCAGCCTAGTTTACTTCGTTATGGCGAATTTGTTTGCATTTTTTGGGGTTTAAAAAGAAGGAAAAGTTGTTATGGTTTGTGTTTTGTTTAAGTGTTATTGTTTAGCTGACTGAGATTATTTGTAAAATCCAGACTAAGACCATTCCTAAAACTGAAGTGCGACGGGAATGGAACCCACGGCCTCTGTTTTTGTAACCAAGCATTACCGCTAGACTATCGAGGCAGTCAACCACGTTAGTACTATAATTATGTTAAAAATTACTATGACTAATGTATATACCCTATAGTCAGGGTCCATACGTTAGTCATGATAATAATAATAGGGGTTAAAGTATGAAATTGCCGGTATAACAGTTGCTACCAGTTGAAAGTTCACCTAATATTAGGGGTTAAAGTATGAAATTGCCGTTTTATTGCAATAGGTTCTTTGAATTGACATAGAATCTTCATGGTTTGAGGTTTTCGAATGAAACTTTTTTCAAATGGTTTCTATGATGTTTTTTTTTTTAAAAATGTGAAACATTTGAATATCGACTTTCAATTGTTTTTGTTATTCAATTTAGACAAAAAAGATGGATACTGCGAAAATTCGAGTGATTTTTGAATACGAGTTCCGACGCGGAACTAACGCGGCAGAAACAGCCCGCAATATCAATGCTGCGTTTGGAGAGGGGTCTACTAATGAACGCACCGTGCGATTTTGGTTTAAACGCTTTCGTGATGGAAATTTCGACTTAAAGAACGAGCCACGAGGAAGACCGCCCACACAGGTGAATAACGATGAATTAAGAGAGATAGTGGAAGCCGACCCTAGTCAAACTACCCAGGAATTAGCGGCATGGTTTAACGTTACCTTACCCACAATATTGACTCACTTGCGTCAAATCAATAAAATAAAAAAATACGAAAAATGGGTGCCTCATAATCACTCGAATTTTCGCAGTATCCATCTTTCTTGTCTAAATTGAATAACAAAAACAATTGAAAGTCGATATTCAAATGTTTCACATTTTTTAAAAAAAGAACATCATAGAAACCATTTGAAAAAAGTTTCATTCGAAAACCTCAAACCATGAAGATTCTATGTCAATTCAAAGAACCTATTGCAATAAAACGGCAATTTCATACTTTAACCCCTAATATTAGGTGAACTTTCAACTGGTAGCAACTGTTATATCAGTAAGAATGTTAAGTCTAATATCCTTCATAAATAATAAATTCTTATAGAAAAATAAGTTATTAAATTATATTTCCTCCATCAACGAGAGAAACGCATTCCCTTGGGCATTTCTAAACGCTCCCGAGACTGACTGGTCTTTAAAGGGTGTGTTCCTGGATTGAACAGATTAGTTTTAATCTTTTGAGAGAATTTTACTCTCAATTTTTATAACCGGCCATGATTTACATTTGAGGAAATATTAAACTCGGTAACGTATACAGGGTGGAATTATTGAACCTCACCCGGACGGAAAGTACTGTAAAATGGGTTGATAAGAAACTGGAGTATGAATAGGAACAAAAAACCAGTTTCACGTTACTTTCAATATTGGAGATAGTAAAAGAAACATTTCATTATTTTTAAAAAGAAGCAAACCTGTATACTAATATTTTGTTACATAAATCTAGCAATCTAGCCGGCGTAAATCCGAAAAAATAACACCTTGTACTTTTATGTCATCAATCGGTAGGGTCAATGGTAAGGACGAAATCTTTCTAAAAAACGTCTAAACTTCTATATCCTTCTAAACTTCTGATCCGTACATTATTTTTGTAATCTCAACTTAATACCAAAATTATGTATGGATCAGCTGATTAAAGACTTTTTTTGCAATTTTAGAGTTAGTCGCATAATAACTGAATCCCTTGAGCTCTACCAGGTCATTCTGCAAACTGTATTAAAAAAAAATGGGATTAAAACTATATCTGTCGAGTTCTACAACTACGCGGCCACTATTCTGACAGTGGCAGCGTAATTCTATGCGAATGAAGTCCCAAGCCGGGAGAACTCAATACAAAGCCTCTCGCGCCAAATCATCCAAGCACAATAGTCGGATTCCGATAATACTGTAACTAATATCGAAAGATGTCGGATAAGACGGAGGGTGTGCCCTATCGGCAATCTCAAGCCTATTGTCTTCCATGAAATTCCGCTTTTTCTAACGTAGGAAGAGTCCTCAGCTCACTCACCTTTATAAGCCAGGCATTTCAGAATTGTTCAACATATTATTTTGACCTAAATAGCCTAGAGTAATTTTAGATGGCTTTATTTATTTTTAAATTATTTCATCATCATCATCAGCCATTCGACGCCCACTGCAGGACATAGGCCTCCCTCGTGGTTTTCATAACTATGAGGTGTTTTGCCATAATCGCCACGCTTGATAAGCGGGTTGGCGATCGCAGTATGCGGTTGGAATCTCAGGAAGACGCTGCTGCCCGTGGTAATTGATTTCCTTATTCGCCTTCTACGACATCCACGGAAGGAAATGGAGTGACGCTATTCTTAATCCGGCGCCACACGGAAAAAAAAAATTATTTATTTAATTTAGTTTTGCAATAGTAATTAATGACCTTGCCTCTCTAAATTACTGCAGTCTTATTCCGTATGGTGTGCTTGCACATAACGCACCTGAATTCTAAAGTGAAAATGAAACTTTCAAACTTACATTCTACTAGCTGTTGCCCGGGATAAAAATAGCCTATGTGCTAATCCTATTGCTAATATATTCTATCTCTGTGAAAAATGTCATCCGGATCCGTTCAGCCGTTTTTCGTGAAAGAGTAACAAACAGCCATCAATACATACAAACTTTCGCGTTTATCCTTACTAATAAGTATCCTTAGTAATAAGTAAGGATAAAGTTCGAATACTATGCTAGCGTCACCTTTGCGAATGAAGTATTTACATACCTCACAGCTTGGGTCCAACTATGAGGTAAAGTGCAAAAATCTCAGGTCTAACTACTAACTACTATGGGCAAATCTCCCCTCAATTTGCTCTTTCAAAATCTTTAAAAACCCCCTTTCATTATAATAGTAACTAGGCTGGGAGATTACTCCAGCTTTCTCTTTTCAGGAGGCCAGCAGTGCTCTGTTATTACCGTTGGCCTCTTGAACGGGCTTTCCCTACCCCAATGGTAGAGGTCCATTGCTTTGCTGCTCTCTCACAGTAAATGGTCACGTGGACGGATGTTTCTTGAGGAACTTTCTATTCAGTGTGCATGGTCTGTCAAAAGTCCCTTTCACAGATCATATCGTCTCCGACGTAGCAGATTATTGGTACAATCTCCGTGGTCTGCCTGTATTTTTTTCTTAACGACTTTTATTTTAAAATTATTTGGGGAGCAAACAGCTTAAATAAGAATAGAAGCTTTAACGTAGTGGAGTAACAATCATCATCATCAGCCATTTGACGACCACTTCAGGACATAGCCCTCATGGTTTTCCAGGCTTCCTGGTCTTATGCCACCCGCATCCAGCGACTCCCCGACACCGTAACAATGATAATGACTTACAGATGTGAGACCTGGTCGCTGACTATGGGCCTCGTGAGAAGGCTCAAGGTTGCTCAAAGAGCAATGGAGAGAGCTATGTTAGGAGTTTCACTGCGTGATCGAATCAGAAACGAGGAGATCCGCAGATGAACCCGAGTTTCTGATATAGCTCGAAGAATTGCTCAGTTGAAATGGCAGTGGGCGGGGCACATAGCTCGGAGAACTGATGGCCCTTGGGGCGAAATAGTTCTGACCTGGTGACCGCGGACCGGACGACGCAGCGTGGGCAGGCCCCCCACCAGATTTTCTAAAGTAACAATAAGTTATAAGTTTCCACAGTTTAACAAAGTAGTTCACAGTTCAGTATCTGGTTACTGGTCCGCAGCCTTGACAATTTCGAAAAATAAATCTTTTGAAAATATAGGTTTGCCACTTGCCGTGATCCTGCAGTCCTCTTTCACTTTATCAACATTCGTTAGTTTTGGCTAATATTGGGAAACACGCACGCACGCCGGGCACGCAATTCAGGTACTTTTGATCTTGTCCTTCGCTAATAAATCCCATATGTGGTTGAAGTATTATAACCTCAACACCTGATAAACTTACTTGGTTTTTTGTTGGAAGAGTCCGACCAGGTTTCGCTCTGATTCGTGTCTTAATCATGGACAGTAGAGACGGAGCTCGCGTCGTCGGTTGCTCGCCTGTCGATCGAACTTTTCCGACAAAAAACTAAGTAAGTTTATCCGGTGTTAAGTCAATAATGTGTAGTGCTTACGAAAGTTTTAGATCGAAAAATGTTTGAAGTATATTATTCAAGTGAGCCTTTCCATCCAAATTCACTTGATATCTCTTTTGTCAATCTTTCTTCCTTCGTCCTCTCCCTGTGTCCAAACCAACGCAACATTCCTTTTTCATAATTTTTAATGAAGTAAGTAAATGCTCTCTTAATGTGAATTTTATACAAAACTGACGCCGAAACCCAACGGCACAGACAACGGTACCCATAGTACAGTTACTGTAAGGCTCACGTACAGGCCAATAGGTAATTAAAATTTACAAACGCTGGCTTAACCCAAGCCTACTTTAATCCACACCCTATACAAACCGCAGGGCGTAACTAAAACCCCGACCTGTGTCAAAGTGTCACCGCTTTCTATTCAGTTTGAGCTATGAAACTACAATAGGAGCCGGGCAAACTGAGCTCTCGTCGATAAAGTTGGAAAAAACGTAGTTGTTTGGTAACAAAAAACCTAAACACTTGTTCGATGACAAAGGAAAAATACTGTTAGGTAAGCACGGCGCTTGTTATCAATATAGAAGTGTCATGTCGAGGTTTGTTTTTTTTAATATCTATTGAAAGTTTATCCTGGATCTTTTCAAAATGAAAATTGTATTTATTTATGGACCAATAAAGATTAACTAAATAACTATAAGCACAAATGCATATTAAACACGCAAACCTCCTCAGTGCTGACCTTGAAAATAACAATGGTTTTTAATTGTTATTTTCAAGGCCAGGACTGAGGAGGATAAAGTAACATTTCAAGATACGCGACTAAAGAATTGCAAATTGGAATTGAAATGGCTGGGGACGTTTGCGAAGAATCGTACAGTATTAAAATAAATAAAGTTTTGTTGATAGTAGAGCCTTGACTGTTTTATTCGTTTAGCAGTTGGTGTAAATTTATGGTTCGATTCCCACTGAAGGCCGCGCCGTTCTTTACACAAATGGCCCCAGTCTGGGTGTTTTCCACGTTTGTCAAGTCCTTGTCTGGTTATCATAGCACAGGGTACTCTAATTCGGGATCAGTACAAGTGAATGTGTTGTGCGGACGTTATTATTATTCTTAACATTACCTATAAGCAAAGTCGTCTCAAAAACTAAGATGTCAAAGAAAACTTCGACGCGAAGTAAAGTCGATTATTTCATATGTCACAGGGGAAAAGACACGGTTATGGTCAGCTTTAAAATATTTTCTAGTCAGCAATAAAAGTTTTTATATGACATCGAGTGCTTGACAGAAAATACAACATTAAGCAGCGGAATAATGAAATTAAGCAGAAGAAAATTCCAAATTTTTCAACAAATAATTCCATTATTGGTCAGCAGAAATTTCTTAATTTATCAATATCCAAATTGTAGTACTTTTTTGTACAGCTTATGTACGTCCCACTTTAGGGCACAGGCATCTCAGAGAGAGAAAGAAAGAATGAAAATAATATATATATATATTATAAAATATTAATATTATAATATATTTTCACATTAATAGTTATGTTTACTTCTAAAATTTAGTAAAATTAATTGAATTACATAATTTGCTGAATGCTTGTTGCTGATCATTTATTTATTCTGCCAATCAAAGTGATTATTAAGCTGACCATTAATATTTTATTGCTATTTAATCAATTAAATTTTCAATTTTTTTGTTACCGAATAAATATTTATTACTCGTGTATCATTTAAAAAAACAGTTTCCGAAATGTATCCCAATATTCCTGCCAAAACTGATGTCGAGCCACTTCCGCAGTGTTAACTTTAATATTCACAACATCAGCCTATTATCACTTTTTTGAGTCACCAAGCGACGATTCCTGCCAGAATATTTGAGCTACAGACAGGACAATAAGGTCACACAGTACAATAGGTAAAGTTGGATCGAACAAAACCGCTCTCCGAGCATTGTACTGTCGGGAGGTGAATTGTCTCTCTGCGCGAAGTCTTGCTATGTGAAAGACAGGCCACTGGGCTATGAAATTCTCGGACTGAAGAATAATACATACAAACATAAACTCACGCCTGTATCCCAGAGGGGTAAGCAGAGACCAGGGACTGCCACTTGCCACGATCCTGACAGATCACTTTCGCTTCCTCAACATTCATAATTCGTTGCATGCACGCACGCCGGTCTCGAGTACTTTTTATCTTCATCATCAGCCATTTGACGCCCACTGCAGGACCTAGGCCTCCCTCATGGTTTTACAAACCATGAAGGGTTTTGCCATAATTGCCACGCTTGGCAGGCAGGTTGGCGATCGCAGTATGCGGTTGGAATCTCAGGAAGACGCTGCTGCCCGTCTCCTGGTAATGTATTTCCTTAGTCGCCTTCTGCGACATCCACAGAAGTAAATGGAGTGACGCTATTCTTAATTCTGCGCCACACGGACTTTTTATCTTGCCTTTTGCTAATAAATCCCCTATTTGGTCGATGTATATCCGCCTTGGTCGTCCCTTACCGGCCCTTCCATCCACGTTCACTCGATATATTTTTTCGACAATCTTTCTTCCTTCATCCTCTCCACATGTCCAAACCAACGCAACATTCCTTTCTCAATTCTAGTCACTACATCCTCTTTCAGTCCACAACGTTCTCTAATCACACTATTGCGTATCCTGTCATTCAAAGTAACCAGACATACTTCTCAAGGACCTCATTTCTACTGCATTAATCCTACTTTCTTGCTTCTTTTGCCATACCCAAGTCTCGCTAGCATACATAAGTGTTGGGACCAGCACTCCATTATGGATAGCCAATCTAGCCAATCAATAAGTTTCTCGTTGGTCTAATGGTATCACGTCTGATAGCTATGCTAGAGGTCCTAGGTTGGATTCCCTCTTAAGGCCGACGAACATTTGTACAAACGGTATCAGTCTAGATGTATTTCCATGGTTGTGATGTCATTGCCTGGTTACCATAGAAATCAGAAATTATTATTATTTGCTACTATCATCTTTCTTACAGTAATATACAAATATCCATATCCGTCCATGACTAAATCATGACTTTTGCTTGCAGGAATCTACGAAACATATTTTATTTTGTCGTTTCATAGATCGAGCAAAATACTAGATACTAGATTATTGATTAGATTTTTAAAATTAATTGTTGTGTTAATATAAACTTTTTACTTTCTTTATAGCTCGTAAGAAAAAATATGAAGTAGGTCCTGAAGCAAATGTATTTACTTATACTTTATTGTACACAGATAAACAAATATAATACTAGGTGTTTTTAAAAGTTGACTATACAATGCGATTAAACAAGGATTCACTTTGGATTAACTTGTAAATATCAAAGCAGAAAATACCAAAATGTTTTCTAAAGTGTAATTGGGTTTTCTAATATGATTATGTGTTTAAGAGAAAGTTAATGTAACGGATGCGGTGGTTCGTTTAATACCTAGCTTTGTCACTAACCAAAACAGGTTGTAGCAAGGAAATTTACCTCCTCAGTCCTGATCGTGAAAATAACAATTGAAAACCTTTGTTATTTTCAAGGTCAAGACTGAAGAGGTTAAAAAAACAATAACAAAGTTCGCTAATGAGTGTTATGAACGCTAATGTTCAATAATTTTATGAACTTGTCATAATTCGTAGCGAAGCTACAATGCTACGTCGTAGTACGTAGCATAGCTACGGCGTAGCGAATCCTCTCTTTTGTTACAACTTCTGCTGTTAAATAGCAATACAACGGCTTATTACAGTATAAAAAAAACATACGGCCTAATTTATAAAAATACGTTTCCTTAAAAAACTCATCAGAGGTAGTTTAAATACACTCTGGTAAGGAGAAAGATACGTCTTTCTTCTTAACACAGACTTTTTAAGCAACCTCTGAGGAGTTTTCTAAAGAAACGTCATTTTAACATCACACAAAAACACTCCTCAGAGACAAATTATTTAATTTGTCTCTGAGGAGTGTTTTAGAGAAAGCAACAAGAGCTCTTGTCGAGATCCGTCTCGTATTCACAGTCAGTTGTTGTATCATCATCATCATCAGCCATTTGACGCCCACTGCAGGACATACGCCTCCTTCATGTTTGTTGTATGTTGAAACCTTATCTCTCAAGTATTTTCCGCTATTTTCCGAGCCCCATCAATTACCCGTGTCTAAAGTTTATGAACTCTTTTCACTGGCCCAGTAATTAAGTTGCTTTTGTTTCTGTTAGACTCTGAACTATTTTGCTTTTAGTCCGTTATTCCCCGTGACTATGAACGAAATAAGGCGGTATTTGTGGTCCTAAGGAATCATTCGATTACTTAAGGTAAAAATAAACAATTTTTAGTGGGGGGCGGGAGAAAAATATACGAGTCCCTTATAACCATAATTTACCCTACTTAATTCGTTACTTTAAAATTTGACGTTTGCAATTTCCATCTCCGAAAGTCTTCACCAGAACATCACCAAATTACCTTGGGACTACTTTTACGCTATTTTATGAAACATACGGATTTTACTAAAGAATATGCCTCTTTAGGCCTTATTTACTGCTATCCATTGAAGAGTTCCGTTCTCCATCTCTGAAAGTCTTCATCAGATTTTCACCAGAATAAAATTGAACCAACGCATTGGGACCTTATATCTATCGAACAAAAAAGAATTGTCGAAATCGGTTAAGATTTGACGGTTTTTTTTTTTGTAATCGATATTCAATGAATGTAGGCTGGCAACCTTTTTATGTACTGCGAAAAAAAAATAGCGTCGCAATTTGTTTTGTTTTGTTAAATTTAGTTTTTTTACTAAATTGATAATTAAACAGTACGATTTAATTATTCTGAATAATTTTTTTTTCTCGTAGGTGTAGTATAAAGCACTATGTATCACTCGGGAGAAAGTTTTATTTCTGCTCAAGAGTATGTTTAGGCCTGACGTGCTTCTTTTTCTCCCCTCGGTGTACAATATGCTATAATGCACTTGAGGAATTTTTTTTTGCTGGTATGTAACATTTTTCAATTATTAAGTGCACTAGTTCACTTTCAAACAGTGAAGGAAATGGTGCGATTTATTCGCTTTTGTGCCTTCATAAGAACTGAAACAACTACTGTGACTCTTGTTTCGGTTTTATTATTTTATAAGATTTAAAGAAACAACTGAAACCACAGCACTAGTTCCTTTGCACAACTAGAAGGCAGGAAATGGTAAAACTAAGTAGTCACATTAGTTCACAAAAGTTCCTTACGCCTTCGTATGAAGAACAACTGAGAACTAGTCGCATCAACTAATGCAACCGTCTCTCAGTTATTTCTGGTCTCTGTTGACGCTTCTTAGTTGTTTCTAGTTTCAGTTGACCCTGGTTTGTCCTTTCCACTACAAATTTAACTTTGTAGACGATGAAAATGTCTGCCAAGTTAGATAATACATTGAGGTAAGTTTACCTCTGTAATCACAAAATAGACTTTCATTTTTATGTAAGTAAGTAGGTACTCGTACATATTATAGGAAACAATATTTTCACTCACTCCAAAACAAATAGATAAATAGACACTCAATCCACATTCATGGTCTCCAATGTAATTCCTAGTGTACAATAAAGAATTTATTACATTAAATATCGGTCAGTCAATCCAGATATCTCCTATGTGTCACGATTCTAGATCAGCAGGCAGTGTCTTCTTATAGGTTAAGATAATTTGATTATATTGCTCATTATTATTATTATTTAAATTTTTTATTGCAGTAATTAGATTGTAAATGTACAAGGGCGTGCTTAATGCAAGAAGCATTCTCTTCCAGCAAACCTTTGGTATTGAAGAGACTGGCGACGGCGATTTTTATGGGTCGTAAACATTTCATACCAATTTTCATTTTCATTCAATTATAAGCCCAACGTACGCTTTTCACAAACAAATGGACAATAAAGTGATCCTCCAATGGTTTCGTTTTTTTATTAATTTACACACGTTCCTGGGAGGCGAGTCTACTAAATGCACAGTTATTGAATAGGGCGATATTGGCAAGGCAATGGCTGTTTTATTGACAGCGATATTAGTCTACTAACCAATCGCATTTCTTTAGTGTAACCCGTGCAGTTTAACTCTGAGCTCTTTCGCGTGTGGTGCCTATTTAATTTGCACGGGTTATACAGTATGAATGAAGTTTCAATGCGATTGTTTATTAAATTCTAAAACAGTGCCAAATAATATTGTTGTGCTAATATCACTCTATAGAACGAATTTGCGTTTAGCAGACTCTAGGCCCAGACCTTTTGCTATCACTAAAGGCACATTGACTTCATTATTTCTTCAACAATGTCTATGTCTATGCGTAGGACGCTCGCTGGACCGACGATTTGTAGCAAATTGCAAATTGCAAATTGCGGTTGGTTGAGGATGACCAGGGAAAGAAAGAAGTGGCGTGCCTTGGGGAGGCCTATGTCCAGCAGTGGACACATAAATACGGGTGGATTGATTGAATAGCTAAGTTCAAGAAAAGATTATTTTATTTTTATTTATCAGAGAAAACAAACAGTTGTACAAACACATCAATGTAACTTAGGAATAACATAAACACTATATAATTGTACAACCAGCAGCGTTTTCTACAGTTTACTTAAACAGAATAAGCACAGACGCTGACATTGAATGTTTAAGTGGCAACTGAAAACCAACGTTAGATGAAACCAACAATTTTACAGGTTAAAGGAAGATTACTTAGTCATCACTACAGATACAAAAATACAAAGCAAAGGAACAAGAACAACCAATCGAACAATACTTACCAAGAAAGCTAAAATCACGGAATGTCAGAAACAGCAATGAGCAATGATTTATCTTGCGTATTGCATTAAATACCTACCTGAGTTTTCCCGTCGCTGTATCAAACTGCACAATAATATCGACGGGGAGGAGTTGAAACACAATTTTTCCGCTAAAAGCGCCAGACAATGCGCAGCCTTAGCGACAAAGGTAAACCGTTGTGCTCAATGCCTCTTGTAGTCTCTTTGTCGACGCATCTTTATCTGACGTCATCCCTTTTATCCTCGGCTGCAGCGCGGAGGTTGCTAGGAAACTTTTATCGCAGCAAACGGTTAAAGGTTGAAATCGCATTTGTTAGGCCTGGCGGTTACATCCTATCCTACTAATGTTAGAAATGTGAAAGGTACGTTTGGATGTTTGTTTTTCAATCATGCAAAAACGGCTGAACAGATTTGGAAGAAGTTTGGCACACACATGGCTTGTAATGTATCTGTGTTAACACATACTTTTTATACCAGGGGTGGTGGGTTTGAATCTCAGTATGTATTACTTTATTTTTGTTGCGTATCTCTTATGTACTTAGACGGCGTCATCCTGAGATTCCAACCGCATACTGCGATCGCCAACCCACCTGCCAAGCGTGGCGATTATGGCAAAACCCCTCATGGTTATGAAAACCACGAAGGAGGCCTATGTCCTGCAGTGGGCGTCAAATGGCTGATGATGATGATGATGATCTCTTAGGTGCGAAGGAGTGGTGGGCAGAAGCTAGTTTTTTATATCTATACAAGCTTTTAGTCTTTGATTTCCACGCAACTATACCATTTATGGTCGTGTCTTATGGACGATTCGTGGCTACTAATATAATTTGACAGTTATTCCGTACATCGTATGTCAAAAATATATGAACAGAAATAAATTTTATAGAATCGAATGTGATCGTGTTAAAACGTATTATTCAACACGTTTTAACTTTTTATTGTACTTTATTGTCTACGGAACATTGAACAGGACATTACCTACGTAAGAAATAACATTTAAAAAAGTGAGCTTATCTCGCTTATTGCTTATTTTGTGCTTTATACGTTGTGCGTATACACTATGCTTAATGGTATACCTACGTCAGAAATACGGAAAGTACTGCTTTTGGAAAGATTGCACGATTTGCAAGTTGTTAAAGAGATCGACTGTCCCATATTACACACAAACATACACGCTTTTATCTCGTAGCCAGAGACCATGGTTTGAGACTAGTCACATGTTTAATTGCTAACAAAGAGACTACTCACTTGGATATCATAAAATTCGTTAACTGAAATTTTAAATATAAAAATAACGGTCTTATTTTACAAAAAAAGATTCCACTAAAACAGTCCTCAGTTAGACTTATGGCGATCTTAATCTGACCCGATCCGAATTGGACCCGATCGGGCCACCATAACAATGGTTTCTAATTACCAATTTAATAAACTAATATAAAGGTTTTTTTTTATTTTGAATAAATGAACAAAAAAAAAAATTGTTCTCTTTAAGGCTATAATCTAACAGGTTAAGACATGTCTTAACTATACTATCATTTATAAAGTAAAATCTCCATTTTAGTTCCGCTATACACCCTCTATAACCTAAAGACACGTATAAATGTCTGATAAGTTTATTTCAGAGCTCAGATTAGACTGTCAAAAAAACCTTGTTGCCATGTCAAAGGAACTTTGCGGAGGTCTTGTATTGTGTGATTTAGTTTCCTACAATCAAGGTTCTGAGGTCAGAGGCCTTAGGGCGGCTTGACAACTTCTGACAGTAGACGAGCCACTAGTCTACAAGCCTCCACCAATCCGGACTTGGCCCCCGTGGTGGAGTATGGCCTATACCTTCCTCAGGGAAGAGACCCGTGCCCCTCGGTGGGGAAATAATGGGTTGATGATGAATCAAGGTTCTATTCGTAAATAAACGTTCTACTGATGTACACAAGCTACATGTCGAGAAAAAAACTCGCCTAAGTGCGAGTAGGACTCGCGTACGAAGGGTTCCGTACCACCATCAATACATTATTTGAATATTTCAAGCGTCTACCTGTAAAACGGCAAAAAATAACGTTTGTTGTATGGGAGCCCCCCTTAAATATTTATTTTACTCTGATTTTAGTATTTGTTGTCATAGCGGCAACGAAATACAGCCTAGTGACAGACGGACGGGCAGACGGACGGACAGTGAAGTCTTAGTCCCTTACCCTTTTGGTACGAAACCCTAAAAAGTGATCGGAGACTTTACCAAAGACTATAAGAATTGATTGTCATTGTAGCAACAAAAGCGTTTCTTGACATATCTACAACCAATTAATGTATTTATGAATGCGTTTATCAGCGTTTTAGCGAGATCATCATCATCATCAACCCATTATGTCCCCACCGAGGGGCACGGGTCTCTTCCCTGAGGAAGGTGTAGGCCATACTCCACCACGGGGGCCAAGTCCGGATTGGTGGAGGCTTGTAGACTAGTGGCTCAGTCTACTGTCAGAAGTTGTCAAGCCGCCCTAATCATAAAGTTTTACCTCACTTATGCGGCGTTTCACTTAAAGAGTCTCCAAAAAAGGCATTAGTTATTTGCTTATAAATACGACCATAAGCTTTTCTTTCTTCGATGCAAACATTACTGTATTCACAGTTTTAACATTTGACAAAACATTTGTGGGTATAATAATTTTCGTTGAAGCACGAATTTCATTTATTGCAAACATATTAATTAAGCAACTGAAATGCCACTTTACTTTTATCGAGGCACAATGACGTACCCGTCTAATATCAAATTACATTTGGCGAGCAACAAATACATCGGTCTACCAATGACTATAAACTAATCCACGGTCAAATGTCGAAGCCAAATAAATCTGAGCTTAGCTCGAGACTTTATCATGCGCTGTCTCAGTCGACGCCAGGCTAAGCCTTGCATTAGTTGCCGAGAGCCAGCGAATGCTTAGAACTGAATTATAACTGCCGAGAACTGGTTCAAACTCGTCCAAACCCGCAGGGAAACCGGTTTCATTGCCAAGCAGGCTTTCCAGGGATTGAGAGGAATGGGTCTGTAATATTTTGTGATAAGTAATATATTTTGTTAGCTTAGAATTTTTATTTATGTGGAAGGAAAAGCGCGTTAGTAGCTGTTGACTTAACGAGGCAGTCATGGTTGTGAACGAATATTTTGCTTCTCTCATGGAGGTAAACTTAATTTGCAATTTACAAGAGCTTTCCTAAAAACCGTCGCCCTGATCGCGTCGTTGGAAAAAACCTTTTTTTGCTTGTTTGTCTCTATACAACAATCGAGAAATTGCGATTAAGAATCAATGGCTTAAGCATTTTAAAGGGATATCAGAGGGTAATGTAACGATACCTGTTTGTAGTAGCAGGCCAGCACAGCCGTCTGGTTAGATTTTAATTTGGAAAGGAATCGTTACATTTCGTTTAAGGACTCCATAACGTTACCGCGAAGTGCGGCACAGCGATGTACGTTACAGCGAAAGTTCATAGTTGAGTAAGTTACAGTGAAAGTACGTTGCAACGAAAGCAATTTTTAAGATATTAACTTTACGTAAAACTTAAAGTAGGTAGAGCTTTAACCTTTAGTTAATGAATTGGGTGGAATGGGTAGGGTAGTCTTAAAAAAATGTATGTATGTATGTATGTAGGTATGTATGTGTGTATATGTATGTATGAGTGTTTGTCTGTATGTACGTACATACGTCGAAAAAACCGTCTGAATGTGATAACTTTTTTAAGACTACCCTAACCATTCCAGCCATTAATTTTACTAAGATAAGATAAGATAAGATAATCATTTATTAAATTGCCACAACACACAAAGATATTACAATTGACAGGCAAAGCATGCTTACAGTCTACTAAAGGTAAAGACGACCTTTAGCCTTTCAGTTTCTCGTAAGGCTAACATCTTAACCATTGCTTTCGCTGCAACGAACATTCGCTGTAACGGAATTCGCTGCAGAGAACTGTAATATACATCGCTGAACCGTACTTCGCGGTAACGCAATGGAGTTTTTTTTTGAGGTGTGAGTCGATGAATAGCTAGCTATCGATAGGAGGTTAAAATTAAGAAGTAAATCTGACAATATTGGGTTTCACTTATCTAGGGCTCCACAGTTACGTATCTATAAACTAGTGTTTGGCAGAAATATTTCCAGAAATAATCCACGTTACAGCTAGCGGACGTCACTATTGCAATCTCAAATAATCTTTAAAAACTGTAAGAAAAGATTTGAACGAGCCCGTTCCCTTGTCGTGCTCATTGGCCGCCCGTCGACCTTTTGCGGCTTTTTTGCGCAAATATTGTAGTCTCTAACCTTTAAAGTACCTATTAAAGGTTTATTTTAGTTTGAAACATTGCGTTTCGCCAGCCCGATGTAATGTGGATGGTCCTACTCTGCTACAAACACGTATTAATCTTGCAACTGACCCAGTAAGCAATCTATGTAAAGTGCGAAGTGACTTTAACCATCTAGATTACCGCAGAAGTTTTATTTCTTTAAATTTCATACCCGTATAGAATATGTGGGCACGGGGGATTGAATTTAAATTCGAATTCGAAAACGTCAAATTTAATTTAAAGGTTAAGGAAAATTCGTTTTTGGAATTCATAAGAAAGGTACAAATCCCTCTGTATTTATGCCTCAGGTCGTCGGTCCAGCGAGCTAGTTGGCGTCTTACGCTGCGTTTGCCTGTTCGTAGTCTCCACTCGAGAACATTTGCACCCCATCGACCATCAGTTCTTTGGCTCATGTGACCAGCCCACGAAGTAAACTTTACTGCGATAAAATTACTTTCTAAAATAGTACATTTGTTTTTGGTCGGCTCGGTCTTAGTTTTTAGCCCCTTTAAAAATTGCATGCGTGGTGATTAAGCCCATACCCTATCTCTGAGAGAAGGCCTGTGCCCGACAGTGGGGTGTATATAGGCTGCTTATGATGAAAAATAGAAAAAAAAACACTGGAAAATGGTTTTTGTCACCGATTACCTGTTGAACTTACAACTATGGCGACGTCTCTTTATATCTGATCATATCTGTCAAGAGACGTACTGTAGTTATAAGTTCAGTAGGAAATCGGTAACAAAAAACAATTTTCGTTTCTGTTCATACTTCAGTTTCTAATCACTTCGCAGTACGGCAAACAATAAAAAATACCAAAAATAAATACGACATAAAATTATATCAAAAATAGAAGAAGAAGAAAGACATTTATTATACCAATAAGATACATCACAGAAGCAAAATAAGCACATAAGTAACATAATATGCACAACAACAGAAAGAAAACTAAATACACAACAGACAAAACGAATAAATAAAACAGGACCATAGATAAGAAATCAGAGGTCACGGCGACTGTTCCTGCAAATGGCTGTTGACTCCGTAGTATGCTAATGGAATTCAGCGCAGATTTTCAGGTACAATAGTGAACAGTACCATAAAATAATAGACGACTTAGATATTTACCTACCACTTGATTAATTAATTAGCCTGCGACCTATTCTCAGACCTACCAAATATCATCATCAACCCATTATGTCCCCACCGAGGGGCACGGGTCTCTTCCCCAGGAAGGTATAGGCCATACTCCACCACGGGGGCCAAGTCCGGATTGGTGGAGGCTTGTAGACTAGTGGCTCGTCTACTGTCAGAAGCTGTCAAGCCGCCATCTATCGACGGCAGCCGGCACCAACAGCTTAACGTGCCTTGCGAAGCACGGAACCGCTCGGAAAAATGCCACTAGCGTTAGGCATAGACGGCGACCCATCCATGCACTGAACGCGCCCTGTGTTGCTTAACCTTCGTGATCGTTTAAGATCACTCAGGCAGCCGGGGCTACGAGCGATTACCAAATATACACAAAACAAATTGTAAAAACCGGTGAAGACGTTTCGGAAGAGTTGGATGACACACATCGTGACACGAGATTTTTATATATTAGATAATGGATTATGTACTTAACTCCGTCACGCACGTGTTAGGTAACAACACTAAATGCACATAAGCCAGTAGCTTTTCTGTTCTTGCTTAGTCAAAGCCTCGGGTTCGCAAATAAGTCTCTAAGCAGTCGCACCAGCCAGTTAGCGGACTAATTGGAAAATATGGCCCCGCGTTCGGTAACAAACAACGTCGTTCTTAGCTAATTCATTAGCTTGTATGGAGAAGATTTTGCTTTAGTATATGGTAGTAATTTAATGACAGGGTCTAATCGAGATTATTAATTCTGTTTTTTTTTTATTTATTCTCAGTAAAACAAGAAAAACCACGACTTTATTAGTTCGCCAAACTTCCAATGCAATTTATCGGTAAACTCTTGGTATCAATCCTTAATATGTAACTTTCACAATCTACACAACAAACAGTATCGATAATACTTTCTAACTTTGAAGCATAGGGTGGGCTTATAAACTGCTTAAAACAAAGCGCTTAATTATCCTTTTTTGAAACTTTTATTACATAATTCCTCTGGGAAGCTTTTATAAACGGCAGGTACCTAACAATTACTTAGACGAGATCCATAGTAATTAGAGTCTGTAGGTATTTCATATTTTTCACTTATTTTCGTTTGGTGCTCCGCGTTGGATAGCCATGACTCCACCGTTTTAAAAAGCCCGACCTGCCGGAAGTTTCAATCGCTACTTCATATATAATTTTTTTATTTATAGGCATGATTTTACAAATTTCGAAAAGCTGTTCGTAATTATCTTTAGATTTATTGTTTATGTTATTAGCAACTAGGCATTTGAGAAATTTTTGTAGTTTTTTAATTTTATTTCGCGGCCATAAATAGCCAGCCCGTAGCCTATCACACATTCAACAAGTGCATGAAAAATGCAATACAACAAAAAGTCACAAAAAAATTTAAACGTTTAAACTTCTTTAAAAGAATTATAAGTTTTGTACATACATCTTCAATATGACTTTTCCAATTCATATCCTTTTTCGATAGTGAGCCCAAAATACTTTATTTTATCAGTTATTTCTATAGGTCTCCAGTTGCAGTTGACATGATCCTCGTGGAAGCACTCATAAGTGTCCTATTATATTAATAACGACATCTTTTTGACGGCTTCTTGGCAATATAACTTTTTGTCGAAGTGTAAATTAAATACACAAATTTTTAAAACAACCATGTGTTTCGTACACAACCAACGTGTTAATATTCTGTTAACCTACGACCTACCGGCAGTTTTTGAGGGTTCCGTAGTCCGACAAGGAACCCTTATAGCCATGTCCGTCTGTCTGCCTGTCTGTCTGTCCGTCCGCGGCCTACTTCAAAGACCGGTGGTACTAGAAAGCTGTAATTAGGTGTGTTTATACATATTTATCACGCCGGCAAAGTTAAATAATAAAAACTTAGATTTTTTTTTTACTGTACCTCCGATTGAAAAGTGGGGTTGATTTTTTTTCTCGTCTGCCCCATCCTGTGGGGTGTCGTTGGTCGAATGGTCGTCGAAAAATATTGTAGGTAGACCATTTTTCGATTTAGGGTTCCGTTTGCGAAATATTAAGCTTTAAACCGCAATTTTTTGTCGGTGTAGGGTGTCTTACCCCCCTCTTCTGGCTAAACAGTTGATTGTAGAAACGTTAAAAAAATTCAAACAAATCAAAAAAAAAAATAAAAAAAATTCAAAGGGGAAACAAACCACATACAGAAGTAGAATTGACTGGACCACCTATTACAAAAGATGAGGTTTCACACGCAATCAAATCTGCAAAAACCGGAAAGGCCGTAGGTCCAGATGAGGTCCCCGTAGAAATACTCAAATTGCTAGAATATGAGCAACTAGACATAATTGTGCACCTCTTCAATGCTATTTACAACTCCGGACTAATTCCTTCAGAATGGTTTCATTCCCCCCTTATTATTCTGCCAAAAATCAGCACCGCGAAACGTTGCAATGAATACCGCACAATATAATTAATGAGCCATGTCCTGAAAATCTTCTTAAAGGTTATTCATAAAAGAAAATACCGGAAGTGTGAAGAAAACATTTCAGAGACACAGTTTGGGTTTAGAAATGGTTATGGAACTCGGGATGCACTATTTGGTTATAAGGTACTGATGCAACGCTTCTGGGATATGGACAGATGTGTATACGTTTGTTTCATTGATTATGAGAAGGCATTTGACCGTGTAAAACACAATAAATTAGTACAGATCCTGGAAAGAATAGGCCTTGACTCCAAAGACGTGTATATAATAAAAAATCTGTACGGGCAGCAGACAGCCAATGTACGCGTGGAACATGAACTCACTGCTGACGTAGAAATATTGCGAGGAGTGCGACAAGGGTGTATATTATCGCCGTTGCTATTCAACGTCTACGCCGAAGAGATTTTCTCAGAAGCCCTGGAAGATGCAACCGAAGGGATCGTTGTATACGGGAGGCCCCTTACCAACATCCGATATGCAGATGATACCATCTTGTTAGCAAGCTCGATGCACGATCTGCAACAGCTGCTCAATCGAGTTGAATCGATCAGTGCTCTCAACGGTCTAAACATTAATATAAAGAAGACCAAATACATGATCGTAGGCCACACTCCACAGTCTTCTGCTGTACTCAGCGTTAAGAACCAACCGCTAAAGAGGGTCCGTTCTTACAAATATCTTGGATGTATGGTAAACGACCAAGAAGACCACAGTACAGAAGTTAAATGCCGCATAGAACAAGCCAGGAGCGCTTTCATCAAAATGACTCACCTTCTTTGTAACCGGAATCTCAAACTCTCTACCAGATGCCGTTTGGTGCGGTGTTACATATTTCCAGTCCTCCTATATGGAGTAGAAGCTTGGACTCTAACCCAGATTCTAAGTAAAGTATATCTAAGTGGGTATATAGAAGAATGCTGAAAATATCATGGACAGATAGAGTAACTAATGACACGGTTTTGCAAAGAATGAACAAGGAATTAGAGCTCTTAAAGACCATAAAACAGAGAAAACTACAATACTTTGGTCATATCATGCGCAGTAACAAGTATCCTCTGTTGCAACTCATTCTGCAAGGCAAAATCCAGGGACGACGGAGACCTGGCCGCAGAAAAACATCGTGGCTCCAAAATCTTGCAGAGTGGTGTAACACTACAAAGATAGAACTTTTCCGAGCCGCAACATCAAGGGCCAAAATAGCCACAATGATAGCCGACCTCCGATAGGAGATGGCACCAAGAGAAGAAGAAGAAAAAAATTCGGGGTAGTAGCACATATAATAAACTTGAAAGGAAAAGTATCACGGCTAAGTAGGCTTTACTATCATCATCAACCCATTATGTCCCCACCGAGGGGCACGGGTCTCTTCCCTGAGGAAGGTATAGGCCATACTCCACCACGGGGGCCAAGTCCGGATTGGCGGAGGCTTGTAGACTAGTGGCTCGTCTACTGTCAGAAGTTGTCAAGCCGCCCTAAGGCCTCTGACTTGGCTTAACGACTGCCTTCTATCGACGGCAGCCGGCACCAACAGCTTAACGTGCCTTGCAAAGCACGGAACCGCTCGGAAAAATGCCACTAGCGTTAGGCATAGACGGCGACCCATCCATGCACTGAACGCGCCCTGTGTTGCTTAACCTTCGTGATCGTTTAAGATCACTCAGGCAGCCGGGGCTACGAGAGGCTTTACTAGTTAATGAGTAATAGGTAACCAATTTATAAAAGTAAAATTTCGTCCAAAATCCATTGAAAATGACTTCGATGAAGTTGTTAGTTCTGTAAAGCAGAAAAAACCCTCTTCAACGGAACCCTACATTGCGCGTAGCCCGACACGCATCTGGCCGGTTTTAACAGTTAATTAACAGATTGACGGTTGTGCAATGTATATCGAGTTGTCATAGTAACCCGTGAATTGTAGTTACGTGAAATAAGGCCCTGGGCTGCGTTTCATGAAACTACAATTCGCAGTTTATTATGACAATTCGAGGTATCAGTGTCTAATTTTTAATTTGTTGGTTAACCAACTTTGCAATACAAATAGAATTGTCATAGAGAACCATGAATTGTAGTTCTATGAAACAGGCACCTGGTAGGAAAGTACATGTACAACATGCGCCGGTAATGGTGGAAGGCAAATAACAATGGCACTTAGCTGATTCATTAGCCAGTGTAAACAGACTCTGAGGAAAAATATTACTTCCTTCTAATGCGTGGAATTAATGGCTGAAAAGGAATAGGAGGAAAAGAAGCTCCATGGGAGGTAGATACCTTGACGGTGAATAAGTGAAATTCTAAGTAAAAGAGGCAGTGCAGTGACACTGGCACTACCAATGTAAAGACATCATACATTTTTTTTACAGATCATTTTTACAGTATTTTCTAAGGTTAACACGAGCAATAGACATAATAAAAAGTGAATTTGCACCATTTAATAGTTTTTTTTTCAATTTACAATTTTCCGACGTTTCGGAACTTTTGCAAGTGCCGTGGTCTCGGCAGACTGAGGTGACAGGCGCCTTTTTGAAAGCCTTTTTGGTTCTTGTAACTTAATATTTTTTTGCCAAGGGTAGTAAATTAACAGTTAATGCTTTCACAAAGACGCCTGTCACCTCATTCTACCGAGACCACGGCACTTGCAAAAGTACCGAAACTTCGAAAAAATTGTAAAATGAAAAAATAAAGGAATAATAATCCGCTTAGTTAACAATTATATCCAAACATACATTAATATTCGCTATTCTTAAATTAAGAATAGCGTCACTCCATTTCGTTCCGTGGATGTCGCAGAAGGCGACTAAGGAAATCAATTAGCAGGAGACGGGCAGCAGCGTCTTTCTGAGATTCCAACCGCATACTGCGATCGCCGATCCGCCTGCTAAGCGTGGCGATTATGGCAAAACCCGTCATGGTTACGAAAACCACGAAGGAGGCCTATTTCCTGCAGTGGGATTCAATGGGTGATGATGATGATGATGATACATTAATAATCTTTTTTATAAAAACAAAATCCATTTAAACCCTCCTCAGAGGCAGTTTAAATAGTGGTAAAAGCAAATAGAGGAATTGTGTTTTATAAAAAGTCAGTTAGTTTTTTTATTAACATAGCTTGCATAAACTTAAAATGGCAAATATCTTCTACAGTCGACTAACCAAATAAAATATCGTAAATATTCAAATATTGTAAGTGCATGCAATCTTTATCCTTATCAGATTAACATAGGCCAAGTACTTTCAATAAGCAATTTTGCTTACCCACTCACTGAGACAAGGGGGCAACAACTCTACTTGAAGCCACACGAGCGCAAACAACTTTAGACTATAAGCATAGTTTCGCAAGAGCGATATTGGAATATTGACGCGGTAGCGAACTGTACCATGTCTGTATACGGAGCTCTCCTTTGACCTAAAACTCTCCATTTGGTCTTATCTTTGATGTAAAGACACCATCGGCTGTACGAACTTGGACTCTATCTGGGACATCTGAAAGGCCAGTTTTCAATGTAAGGTTCAGTGAATAGTGTAGTTAAGTGAAGCTAGTTTGGGCCCAGTCGTTCGATATCGGCGATATGATCGGGGCGAGGGATAGTCTGCCGTTTGGGACCACAGTTTTTCGGACCAAAGTTAGATAGGTAATTCAACACAATAGATTTATTTTAAAAACCTATTTAGAGGATAAAAATTCCACCCATGCCGGAACTTGGACCCGCGACCTCTGGCTAACCGTGCTAGCGCTCTTCCAACTGAGCTAATGGGTAAGTGCAGGCATCGGCGAAATTTCGAGCCTCTTTACAAACTTCTCTGTACAGGCAGCGACATCTGGGCGAAGTAATTTACATCACTTGCAGTCCCGAGTAACCCACTTTGCAGTTAGGTTTTTGCATCGGAATGATGCCGCTGTACCTACATGATTATATTCTTTTTGTTGCACTAACCCGTGCTGAGGACAATTTTAAAAACCTATTTAAAGGCTAAAAATTCCAACCATGCCGGGACTTGAACTCGCCAAGAAACTTCTCTGTACGTAATTTTTTTAGCTTTCCTTTCCATTATGCAAGGTCTTTGCAACTGCAAGGATGTGCAATAACCAAGTACAACTTAGTTTGATTTCTGAAAAGAGTCACGGAAGCCTACTTCACGTGCAATACGCACCATAGGCCCTTTTGGACATTCATGGAAAAACATAATTTTCATCCAGCTGTTTTTGATATCGTCGGTCTGACGCGCTAGCATGCTGTATTTGACAGTTTGTGGTATCCTCAAAGTTTGTGGTTTGAAGTTTCGTTTTAATTGATGAACGGTTCTTCGACAAATATGGATACACCATCACTTCAGCTCGCTATTCTTAGTGAATAATTTGACAATAATTTTGGGTTCCTGAGAAACTTTAAATCGGTGGTCTAGTCCTACCATCAGTGTTCATATTTTAGATCCGGCAAGACATTTTAGATGATATGGATTGGCCCAGGAAAACACCTGGTGCGATTTTCTGAACGCAGCCCAATACAGCTGGATTTTTGTTGTTAACTGGTTCTTTAAATGCGTAGTCCCTCAAGTAGACAGACTTCCATTCCTAGGCAGATTGAGGCCATCTTACGAACGAAGATACCGACACGATCCTATCTTTTAACAAATTGATTACGAATTCAAATATAAATCATAACAATTAATAATAAATGAAATTGTAAAAATAGATTTCATTTAATTAAAATAATAAAACCCGTCAAAATTGTAGGCTTGAAAAATTGTAGGTACTTACATATTATAAATAGTTTAGGAGTCGAGTCTCGCAGTTTTTTCTAAGCCTTTCCTGAAGTATACAGATTGTACAGTTTTCAGATTTTTCGCTGTATTTGTAGTATAAGACAATATAAATTGCCAAATTTCATAGTTTTAGGTCAACTTAAAGTATCCTATAAATTTTGTTTCCCTTGAGTGTCGAAATATACGTATTTTTGCTTCATAAACGGCCGTATTTTTTTTACGTTAACTTAAAAATTTGTATGTTTTAGAACTTCAAGGGACTGTAGATTTGAGATTACGGTTTTGATTTCAACTCGGTGCCTCCAAGCTTTCCCGAGATAAAGGGTTTTGACAGACAGAAAGGCGGACGGACGGACAGACAACAAAGTGATCCTATCCTATAAAGGATCATTAACCAACGAGGCAGTCTATATTCGGCTTAGACAAAAGAGAAAATTGAGGTAGCAAACTGGGACTACGGTCCGAAAAATTGTGGTCCCAGATGCTTGACAGCAGGGCCAAGGCAGTTTTGTTTCCTTATTTCGTCAGCTTTTATCTACAGGGATGGTGGGTCACGACTCGCGTTCGACAAGTTGTGTTTTAGGAAAATCTAGGTTCTTTGCTGAGAGAAGAGCTTTGCATTTTTACTACCAACAAAAGGAAGATACATGTTTAACTTACATAAAATATTAAAATTTAATCTATTCGCAAACACCTCCACCAAATATAACATGGAAAAATTAATACAAAATCCACACAAAAGAAACGCCATACAAAGAAAACATAAAACTAAGAAAATAAGCCGCCCCGGGATACAACCTCGCTGGCAGCGTTACTTCGCTGCTCTGCAACTACTGCAAAGGTGATTCTTTGCATAAGATAGGCCCCAGAGCGGCAGTCGTAGCCACGAACCTTTAAATGGTGTTCTATCTACCTAATAAAGGCCCTTCCTTGGACTCCCCAGGCCGCAGTGGTAAGTGTTCGAGTAACGTATGTTTGTCTATTTCATTATCCTACCACAGGTAAGATGAGATAAGAATATTTTCACTGTACATACATAAGCAGCATAGATACGTCCCACTGTTGGGGACAGGACTTCTCTCAGGGAGAGAGTATGGGCTTAATCACCACGCGTGCCCACCGCGGATTGGCGATTTCAAGCGCTGAGGTATGTGAAGAGTTCAGACAGTCAGGTTTCCTCACGATGTTTTCCTTTACATTTAGCGAGTGGTATTGCTGCTACTACTACTCCGTGTGGCGCCGGATTAAGAATAGCGTGACTCCATTTCCGCCCGTGGACGTCGTAGAAGGCACTAAGGAAATAAATTACCAGTAGACGGACAGCAGCGTCTTCCTGAGATTCCAACCACATACTGCGATAGCCAACCCGCCTGCCAAGCATGGCGATTATGGCAAAACCCGTCATGGTTTTCCTCATGTCCTGCAGTGGGTGTTAAATGGCTGATGATGATGATGATGATACGATTTAAAAAATCATAGAAGTTGTATGGAATCAGGCGTTACTTTGCTAAATTCCGCCAAAATTCCACAAGCACCATGCGGTTAGTTGACATAGGTTTCACTCACGGTTTTCCAAGTTTCTCGGTCTTGTGCCGCCCGCATCCAGCGACACCCCGCCACCGTAACCAGGTCGTCAGACCATCTGGTGGCGGGCCTGCTCACGCTGCGTCGTCCGGTCCACGGTCGCCAGGTCAGAACTTTCCGTCCCGACAACCATCAGTTCTCCTAGCTATGTGCCACTGCCACTTCAACTGAGCCATTCTTCGAGCTATTTTATTTTATTTTATTTTTATTTATTGAAAGAAAACAAACAATTGTACAATATGGTTAAATACATAGAATAATTACATTTACACTATGTAATTGCACAACCAGCAGCGTTTTCTATAGACTAAATCAAAGACATAAAAGAGAAAAGCTCATAGCTATATCGATTTCTAAGAGGTAATTTCTACAACTGTGTAAAGTTTCACAATAATACTTCAACATATTTAGGTATGTACAATAAAGTGTTATCCATCTATCTATTAGTATATCAGTAACTCGGTTTCTTCTGCGGATCTTTTCAATCCTGATTCGATCACGCAGTGAAACTCCTAACATAGCTCTCTCCATTGCTGGTTGGGTGACCTTGAGCCTTCTTATGAGGCCCATAGTCAGCGACATTATTCGTAGCAAAGAACCAATAGCCAATGGAGTTCAAAGGTGTAGTAGAGAGTAGAGACCACGAACTGGTCAACGCAACGTAGTTCACCCACGTAGCTCGGTCAGTTGCTTTTTGTACGTGCTTTAACCAACTGACAGCTGTAAACAGTACATAAACAGATTGTTAGTGTACAAGAAACAGGGAGTTACTAACCGGTAATCGAATGCCTAGCCAATGTTGGAATGGATCTCTATCCAGGTCGGTTTTCGTGTACCTCATCATTGTCTGCATTATTGGATTAGGCAGGTGATCCTGGATTAGGATAGTTGCTATTGTGATCAGCGGTAATTGATGGAAAGCATCTTGCTACTCGACTATCCAAACAAAATGGACTGTTATGTTTTCAGGGTTCACGTATGTGCTATTAAAACATACACGTATGTTTTTTTGTTCTGTGAAAATTTCAACTGTCTTACTGTCACGGTTTATGAGATACAGCTTGGCGACAGACGGAACGACGGACGGACGGACGGACAGCGGAGTCTTAGTAATAGGATCCCTTACCCTTTGGGTAAGGAACCCTAAAAACAATTGTATGTACCTACAACATGAATGCAATAAACGAATATTAATATTGTTATCGGTCGATGAATAATACGACGATTAACTTATGAATTATCTTTATTCCACTTTCATAATTTAATTATACTTCACTAATCACTCATAATCACAATCGACCATTACCAGTTTCAAAATTACAACGGCTAGCACGTCCGTTCTATTCGACGTCTGGTTTTCAAAAGACGTAGCTGGAGTTATGCGCCTGACTTTTATACCACACCGACTTGTCAAAAGTGACAAGTCGTGAATCGAGTCAACGAACGAAATCGAGTTAACGGACGAACTATTTATTAACAGGAAGTGAAGTATTTTGATAAATTAAATATTATAAGCTGTCGTGGACAACTAGGAACCACATATTTGTCGGAAATAATTATTATAACCTCTTAAAGTATTTAATAACCAAGAGGTCGAACGGGAACAGATAGTCAATGATACTGACATTTCAGTTCATAAAGGAGCCTAACACACCAAATATTTTTCTGTTTACGAATCTTTCTAACAGTACCAGGGTAACAAAACTGGCAGTCGTGTTTTTAAGTTTATCCGATATTAAGTTAATAATTAATTACTGTATGGACACACGCTGGTTTGCTAAATACAATCATGTTTTTGTTCTCATAATAATTTATTTTTTACCTCAGTTTACTGAAGCAAACGCAAAGCTTACATGTCAACAAAAACTCTTCAGAGAAATTCCTTTTTAAAAGAAAGGGTGCTTCTACGGTTGTTTTTTTATGTGCAGACTTATTAATGTAGGTTGATGGTTTTTGTTTCCCAAAGGGGACATTATATTTGTTGCATTCGGGGTGCGTTTGAATGAAAAGTCTGAGTTGTTTTGAAATGGACACCTAGTTTTACTTACAGCGTTCATTCAGTCACAGTTTCTGTGTTATTTTTCAATAAAAACACTTTGATTTGATTTGAAAAAGTTCTTTCATTCTTGTGTGGGCCATGGGTTTGATAGCGTGATGCCGAAGAAGTGTAAAGACACCTGTACTAGGCAGCCGCCTCCTTTTACGCGCAAACTCTCGAGTTGTGTTTGCAGTACTTAATTAGCAATCTTATCATTCAAATATAACTAAACAATAGTAGATTGTGTCTCAAGGGAGCAAAATGATATATCTACGGCGAGGGCGGTATATTGAATCCTGAGTGAAGCGAAAGATTCTACAATAGAATCCCGAGCGTAGCGAGGGATTCAAGTGTTTACGCCCAAGACGGAAATAATTTTGCTACCGAGTGACACATACTGCTTTTCACACCTGCTATAAGGAAAAAATATTTATGTGCCATAGAAGACAATTATGATCGATTGCAACAAAATAAAAATCGAATTGGAATTACATTTTGTGAAAATCTGCACACGGATCATGCTGAGGGCAATAAAAATAAACTAGAATATCAGGGAAGAAAAGTACAACTTTGATCCCTCATTTGAGGGAATCAAGGGATCTTTTCTGAATAGCAGGTGTGAAAATAATTTATTTGTGGAATGTAGGTGGATATATGGAATCAATTAAGTTCATAAAGTATATTTTTGTATTTTTTTATTTGCGGAAACCGGCGGGCGTGCATGCAACGACTAATGAATGTTGATAAGCAAGGTACATATATTTGTAGGCTATTGTAGTGCAGGTCGACCCTGTAGTGGCCCTGATGTCATCAGAACATCGTGCAAGTGGCCTGCTTATACCTCGTGCCACTGTGCGCGGTCTCCAAGACAGAACCTAACCTAACCCTCTACATTTTATCCTCCCGGCGATATTTGCGTGTCATAAATCTGTAATCGTTCAAATTACATTTTAATGGGTAAGCCATACTGGGTATCTCTTTTGTCGATCGTGTGCGTAACGTCGTAATTCGACAGAAGACCAAAGTGGAAGACAATAATCACGGAGCTTAAGTGGAGATGGGCGGGACATCTAGCTAGACGAGAAGACGGACGGTGGACGGAGGCCATCACAGAGTGGTGGCTGAGAACTGGCCGTGGTTCGGTGGGTAGGCCCTCTACCCGATGGGTTAATGACATTAAGAAAGCGACAGGAGGGCAATGGACAAGATTAACAGGGGACCGGCGAGGTTGACATCGAAAAGGCCTATGCCGAACAGTGGGCGTCTTTAATGGGCTGTATAGATTGATAGATAGACAGATAGGTGCGTGAGCTTGATTTACGTACATTTTGCATTTACCCCTTAATTATTGCCAATAAGTTGTTATACCAGTGAAATGAATCAATATATCACATTGTTTGTCCCGTTATATGACCCTTGCTCGTATCGCTCGTAGCCCCGGCTGCCTGAGTGATCTTAAACGATCACGAAAGTTAAGCAACACAGGGCGCGTTCAGTGCACGGATGGGTCGCCGTCTATGCCTAACGCTAGTGGCATTTTTCCGAGCGGTTCCGTGCTTCGCAAGGCACGTTAAGCTGTTGGTGCCGGCTGCCGTCGATAGATGGCAGTCGTTAAGCCAAGTCAGAGGCCTTAGGGCGGCTTGAAAACTTCTGACAGTAGACGAGCCACTAGTCTACAAGCCTCCACCAATCCGGACTTGGCCCCCGTGGTGGAGTATGGCCTATACCTTCCTCAGGGAAGAGACCTGTGCCCCTCGGTGGTGACATAATGGGTTGATGATGATGACCCTTGCTTAACGCGTTTAAGAACGCACAGCATTGTCCTTATGTAGCTGGGGCTTAAGAACAGAAGAGATTAAAGATAGAAAAAAGCTATAGACCTCGCGGATCTGTATAGCCGCTAGGAAAATGGAGCAAGAATACGATACTGAAAATGAGCGGCCGTTTATTAAGTTACGTACCTACATTTGTTTATCTATTAAGAGGGCCCCTCATGGGGCGATTCTCAGACAAACTTAGTTTGGGTATTATTTACGAACGACATGCTGGCTGCAATGAAACTTTACTAATACGCTTAGATGACACAAATCAAGTATCGATTGTGCTTGGAATTGCAAATAAACTTATCAAAAAGGAATTACAGCCTTGTGAATAGTTTCTATGAAAGTAGAATGAAAGTGAAAATAAACTTTATTGCGAAGTTGGATTTTTCCTGCCGTCACATGTAATCAGTAACTAATATAGTTTTTATCGTGATTGGATTTCTATTTTAAAGTTTTAAGAAACCCCAGGGTTTGAACCCACTTCCATATTTTTAATCATTTTTAACCATATTTCCATCCATAAAGTGATGGCCAAGAGAGAGAGAGAGAGAGAGACGCAAATAAATCTACATTCATCCTCATCATCATCACCAGCCTATGCTTGTCCACTGCTGGACATAGGCCTCTCCTATTGCACGCCACTGAGCACGGTAAATGTAGTGTAGGACGTCCTCAGACTCTGTGGAGCGATAATCTTCGCAGGGCGGCAGGCAAGAGCTGAATCTACATTATATTATCATATTAGTATCCCGGAGGGGTAGATAGAGACCAGGGTTTGGCACTTGCAACGATCATCAGTCGTTGCATGCATGTACGCCAGTTTCGGGTACTTTCTATCTAGATAGATTGGGTATCCATAATGAAGTGCTGGTCTCTTCGCTGGTTTATCACTTATGTATGATAGCGAGACTTGAGTATGGTAGAAAAATTAAGAAAGTAGAAGTAATCCAGTAGATATATGGCCTTTGAGAGCGGTGTTACTTTGAACAACAGGATACGCAATAGTTTGATTATTATTATTATTATTATTATTATTATTTGTAGACGGGCAGGCAGTTGGAACAACTGATAATTGCCCGCATCCAGTTTCACTTGGTTATTTTTTTCTTTTGGTCAGTGATGTGTTTGTCCAGTAAGTTCTTGAATATGTTGACGTTTGGTGCTGAAACCACTTGGAGAACGTTTTGGATTGAAAGAGGCTGTAGCGACTAGAATTGAGACAAGAAATATGTTCTTTCTTTCCCTTTACAATTTAATAATAATAAAGGCATTTTACAACTACGTTGAATAATTTATACAGCATCTAGCAGCAACTGAGTGGGAGTTGCCACTGTCTCTAGAGAGTCACCTATCGTCTAGTGACCGTTTCTTCACAATGTTTTCCTTAACCTCCTTACAATGGCCGGTTATCCGTCATGGCTCTTTATGACAGTACATCGTGTTGGTAAGTTTTTAAATATATTATATACTAGATAATTTATACAGATACATATAGACGATTTATATGGATAAAAAACAATCAGGCACCTTCGACCGATATTTAGTTGGCTTTTAGAATTTTTAGGCTTTTCCAGCCAGAACGACAGTTTCAGAGTTAATAATTACACTTTTGTCTCGTTATTTTTTAAGAAATCTGAAGACACACTACGATATATAAGTATTTACTGAAATTGAATGCGATGTCAACTAAACTGTGACATTAGAGTGGTCAAATGGATCTGCGAGTGCCACAATGTTGTTGTCAAGGAAAATGCGCCGGGATAACAATAAATGGGAAAATAATGATATTCGCTAATAAATTAGAAAACTTCCAGCCCTCAGTCCTGCTTAGTTGTTAGACAATGGCAATTGTTTACTAAAAGGTTTTGGCGAGTTTTGCTTAGTTCGCCCAAGAGGCCTTGAGGTTATTTTTGGAATAACATTCGTATTATTTATCGCTGATGTTTTGATGCGGGATATCAAATTTGTTTCTTTTGTTACCGGAAAATAAAGCAAAATATATTTTAAAACAACAATTACACAACTGCTAAAACAATGCCAAAGTATATTGTCCGTCTGGGACATAGAATAGAGACAGTGTGTAGACATCTGGATTTTATATGGGAGCTTTGCTATATTATGCTACATACAATCGCAAACGTGGGGAAGTTATGCCGTGCTATGACACGCTACGAATAGCGACCATGTGTGGACTTCGGGATTTTATATGGAAATTATGTCGTAATGACTCGGTAAAATTCTGGATTTCGACATCTGGGTTTTGTATGGAAGCTAAGCCATTAATGTGGTATAGAGTCCGTGTGTGGACGTCTGGATTTTGTATGGAAGCCAGAACATGCTAAACCGATCTGTAACATAGTATAACGCGTGTGTGTGATGCGCTTTATACAAATAATAAAACAGCATAATAAAATTCACAAAAAAAAACGTAGTGATAACAGTATTCTCGGCTGATCCCCGATGGAACATGCTTTTGCGCTCTACAGTGGCGCTGAGAGCATTAAAGTTTTATCTCCAGTCAATTGAAAAACAGTAATGGACGCGAAACGATCCATTTCGGCCGATGCGTTTCGGCCCTATTAACGCCGGTCTCGATTTGGCGTGAATTTCGATTGTCAATTGTTTTTAATGGTGGGAAATTATTATAAATTACGAATTTCCGTGAATTGTGTTTGTGAAAGACAAGTATTGTTATCAGACCAAATATATCCTATTATCCCATATCATTCAACTGATTCAATTTTCTCAATTTGAATCAGAATATTCCGATTTACACGTTCAGAATTAATTTAGGCCTAATCTTATTACTTTTAATTGCGTTCGTATTTTATCTATTATACAAGACAATGTTTGGAAATTTTCGACAAGAAAGATAAAACCGTTAATGTGATACCATTGTTTGTTATGCCAATAACTCGTTAAGGGGGTCCTTCACGGAGCGATTCCCATACAAAGGTGGTTTGGTTTTTACTTACAAGCGACATGCTGGACCGCAATGAAACTTTACCAATAAGTTTAGAGGACACAAATCAAGGATTGATCGTGCTTAGAATTGGAAATAAAATCAAAAAGAAATGAAAGCCTTGATTCTTTAATAGATTACATTAGCTAAATTAATACTCTTTATTGCACACCATACATTATAAAGATACACGAAAAATCCGAAATATCTCAGTTACATAGTGTGCAACTGGCGGTCTTATTACAAAAAGCGATCTTTTCCAGACAACCAGTTTCAATGAAAAGATTTATGAGGCTATAATTTTGGTTTTGGTCTATTATTCTCAGTTGTAAGCGCCAGCGAACCTTGATTTGTATCCTAGGTGCGATTAAACGGCGCAGGGTGGTACGATCCTACGCGAGCCGCGCCTTGTGTGTAGATGTGATGATGATGATGATGATGATTTCCTCTTATCCCTTATCAGGGACATAGGGCTCGTAGAAGGGATCTCCATTTCTCGCGGTCTTGTGCGGCAACTTCTAACTCGTTCCAATTGAGTCCCGTTGAAGCAGCCTCTTTCTCAACGGAACGCCTCCAGGTAGTACGAGGGCGGCCCGGCCGTCTCTTGCCAGAAGTTTGCCACGTTAGACTCTGTTTGGCCAGCTGGTTGTGGGGTCTTCTCAAGGTATGTCCAATCCATGTGTAGATGTGGCTCGGTTAAATCCGAACGCAAGCCTACTCGTTTACACGGCGCGACGTGTATAGACCGACGAGCGATGGATCGTACGAACTTTGCCGAGTCGTGCCAAGCCAAGTTAATGCTGCTGTTACGTGGAGCATGTTGTCTCGCTCGCACAATTTTTTTTTTTTAAATATTGTAGTAATATGAGTAAACTTTTCATAAATGTGGTCTGAGGGTTCGATGGGTAATTAAATTGCAGATTTCCAAAGCATAATTTTCTTATTCTGTAGGTACTAAGTTTTTCACTGAGAAAATTTGATTCCAAAAGTATAATTTTGGAAACAACTTTTATTTATTAAAAACTACGTATCGGGATATGAAGATATATTTAAAACGTTTGTCATTTTAGTTCTTAGTTAAGGTGTGTTGTTTCACTCACCCCCGGTTTCTCGTACACTAACAAAGAGCAGACTGTATATGCATTGCATTGGTGCTCCTTATAAAAAAAAAGTTAATGTACTGTTAACAGATCTGTCAGTTGATCAAAGTACATAAAAAAAAACAACTGTGAGCTGTTAACAGTAGGTTAACAGATTGTTAGTGTACAAGAAACCGGAGGTAAGAGTGCTTTTAGATTTCACACCAAATCAACACGAATTCGTATTTTGGAGGACATTAAGATTTCTGAAAATAAAAATAAAAAAAGGTTGTTGTGTTTTATTTTGTAAATTAATTTAAAGCATTAAAAATTCACAAATGCACATAAATTAGTTAACAAAGTCACTGGTGGCAGGGAATTGCATTAGTCATTGGTTCTTCTTCCAATCAACTTCATCCCATGATAGTTTGGAACAGATACATAAGACAGTGAACCGTTGATTAAATTCATAAAATCACATGTAACATTTTTTTCTGACTGCTCAATAAAGTGTTCTCTATGGACATGACTCTGTCTTCTCTATGACTAGCGAACTTACGGCCTCTTGTACCCTAACCGACCGTGTTACAACCAGCAGAGAGGAATACTGTTAGCTGCTATGTGGGGAGCAATACTGCATTTGACACGATCAACAATAAACTATTTCATATGCTCGATTAAAACGAAAGTTACAAAATATCTCGGAAAATTTATTCTCTTTTAGTCAATTAGTTATTACAATTTTTAAAGTGACTGTGAGCGAAGCCATAATTTATTTGTAAATATAGAATTTATGTAATTTATTATATTTTTATCATTTATATATTAGTTAACTCCAGTTTCTTATTTCAATTAGTTTTCTTTCTGTCGTGTTATGAATAAAGTTTTAAATCTTTCTTTTTCTAATACAAAGTTACTAGTGTAATAAATTTCTCAACAATTTAATTTTTAAATAGATTAAACATAAAAAGAGTGCTCTGAAATGTGACGTCATAAGCAAGTATTTTCATACAAAATTCCGTTTTAAAAGTAACTCATTTGATATTTTGTCAAATACCCAATTGAAGCAGCGCGTAATCTTTCGTTGCTTTCGACGCAATATTTTGCTTCGCACTTAAATAAGCAAGTTTCCTAGAATCGTTTCCCTTGTTAGCGGATACAAACGTTGCACATACGTTCCGAGTAGCCGAGAAGAAGACGGCGCGTCCATTTTTCATGTTATTCTCTATTTTATCTGCGGAAAGTCGCGCGGCGCCGAGTTGAGTGGTCGCCGTGAGCGACCGTTGAACAAGTTGAAGCGGTGGTCGCTACTTTGGACCTTTCATTTGTTTACACCGTCTTTTTGCACTGTTTGATAGATTTTATTTCGTCCCAAATCGTGGCGCTGAGTTGAGTGGTCGCCGTGAGCGACCGTGGAACTAGTTGAGCTGGTGGTCACTACTCTGGAAATTTGAATCAATCAGAATCAGAATAACATTTATTGTTTGTCATTTCTTAGCCTATATTTACAAAGCGCCCGGGCCAGGGAAGTTCAAAAAAAGAAGTATGCGGCCTTTCGGATCTTATGCTTGGTAGACTATCCTGTCTATAATTGCCTAGAGCAATTTTTGTGGTGGCGTTATGATAATGTACAAATAGGAAAAGGAAAAAAAAGTTTCGAAAATACAACCACTGCGACTCTTTTTACGTCAACGCGAATAAAACGTAAGTAAGCAAGTTTCCTGGAATTGCTTTCCGTGACGGTTTAGCGAGTACAAACGTTGCACATACGTTCCGAGTAGGGGAGTTATTCTCTATTTTATCTGCGTAAAGTCTCGCGGCGCCGAGTAAGGAGGTCGCCACCCGTGAGCGACCGTTGAACTGGCTGAGTTGGTGGTCGCTACTCTGGACAATGCGAGTGTCTGTTCTAAGGAGAGTCGTCGGCATTATTTTAGTGAGTTCTTGAATAGAAGTGGTATAACTATAATTTTACTTTCGTGTCGACGATCCAGAGTAGCCTCCGTGGAGAGGAGGGGAGGGAGGGGGGGTGATGGAGAAAAATTCTCAGGACGCACTGCATTAAGTAGTCGGTTCAGTATTTCACTCATTCTTTCCTCTGTCGTATAAGCTTAACTGTTTCAGAAAGTGGAAGTTAAGAGGTTGTTCTAATTAATGAATTGTACTTTATTGCACACAAGACATATAACAGGACATTAGGTGAGCTTATCCCTGTTACAGATTTTCTCCACAAAACCTTAGGGTGTCTGCTACTGATACAGTACTGTTTATTATGAAAGTCAGTCTTTACATTCACCTATCTTTATATTTCATTCAGCTTTTGTCTGAGCGATTTACTTAGCGGGATAAAAGAAAAAAAATTATAATAAGGTTATCATTTAGGGTTTTTTACTTAGCCTCTTTTGTGCCACATCGCAGTTCAAAGCTCTTCCCTCTTGCTTTCCATCTCTCTACGTCCCTAGCCACCTCGCACCATCCTGGCAAGAATGCATTAAGGTCGTCCCGCCATCTTTGCCCTGGGCTGCCGCGACGTGGGTTCCATTTGCGGAACACAGTTCGGTTGCATTTTTGGCCCACCTCATACGACAAACATGGCCAGTCCAGTTATTAATTATTACACTAATTGTGTTTTTTCTGTCCGTGGCAAATTTAATTTTCCAGCCAACTTATCTATTATGATTAATTGAGGCTACAACTCCATTAATTCATGACGAGCGCTTACATAAGCGGCCTATATACGTCCCACTGTAGGGCACAGGCCTTCTCTCAGGGAGAGAGTATGGGCTTAATCACCACGCGTGCCCACCGCGGATTGGCGATTTCAAGCGCTGAGGTATGTGAATAGCTCAGACACTCAGGTTTCCTCACGATGTTTTCCTTCACCGTTAGCGAGTGGTATTGCTACTATAACTTTACAAATGTACATAACTTAGAAAACCAAGTCATAGGTACATGTCCGCACCGGGGATCGAACCTGGGTCTCCCACTTCCGAGTCCGAGGTTCTACCCACTTGGCCACCGCCGCTCGCTCGACGAGCGCTTGTTTTGAAGGATTTTTTTTTTTGTCTAAATTCGAATTAAAGGGCTACCAGGAGCTAACTAGCGCCACCAATTGAAATATAATCCTATCTTCTTTTGTAATACGTTAACATAATAAATATGGATAATAAATAAACTACAGCCTACGACCTAGGGTTAATAACCAGGGAATATAATCAATTACCGTTAAAAACGTTCGTTGCTCGCAAAAATTCATAAAGTAACTTTTAGCTTTTTGTAAGAACATACATTAAAGAAGATATTATTTTTTCCATTGGCAGCGCTAGTTAACTCCTGGGAGCCCCTTAATTCAAATTTAGACGTAAAATACGTACCGTCAAAACAAGCCTAAATAAATTGCAGCCAAGTTTGGCTGCAAGTTTCGCTCGACAAAAATTATTTCTAAAATTGGCTCCTCAAGTACTTAGCGAGCTAAACGAGTAAGAACGTCCTATATAAGCATCCTACATACAACCCACTGCAGGGCATAAGCCTCCTCTCAGAGAGTGAGAGGGAGTGTAAAATAATTTGGGTTTAATCGCCATGTGTGCCCACCGCGGTTCCCCAGGTGCTAAATCAAATTCTGGCAAACTAAATCTCGAGAAGAAGACGAGAAAAGCTCTCAGATGTATTTCTCCTTACAAAAGCAATAACTATGTAAGTTAGATTAAACATCCTACCAATTTACAAGAAAATAACAGCAACGAAAATATCTGCGCAAATAAAAAAGCCCCGTACCGCTATAACGGAGAATTCAAAACGAAAATAAATTGCCTGCCAGAAGCGAGCTACCTGACGCAACCAGAGGTAATGCGAGATACTATCTGATGCAAGATTAATTGTGTGGACAAATACTGCTCCTTTGCTGGTCGAGTAACACGTTGGATTACCAAGACAGGGTTCGTAAATTGCACACGTATAAATTTGCATTCATAAGCAGCCTATATACGTCCCACTGTAGGGCACAGGCCTTCTCTCAGAGAATTTAAGACACCTATAGTTATCAAACTATAGGTAACAAGGCCGTTTTGACAGCTACAAAAACCATAGAATCTAACCTAGTTTGAGATCAAAAACATTAAAAATCTAAACTATGAGTAACTTTTCGGGCTACAAGATCTGTTGTTTCTTTCGAACGTTAAATAATATGCCAGAGTAAGTGTCTTTTTATGTATTTGTTCGACTAAATCCAAATTAAAATGAATTTTTGTGTAGCTGTCAAAACGGGCTCCTTACATTTCGACAACTATAATGCAGAGATTTGCATTAGGTGTCTTAAATTATAAAATTTCATTTAATGGTACTAGTGCGAAATCAACGTTTTAGTATTCGCAGTAGTTCCATCATTTGGGTTTGTACACATGAATCGAACTAGTGCGAAAATAAACTCGCAGTAGTTCTATCATGGAACCAGGCAATGGTACTAGTGAGAATAAACCCTCTATCATAGCTTGGTCTTGGCCCATAACAGGTGGAAATGATTAAGCACATACACAAAATCACTCCTGTATTCCAGAGGGGTAGGATAAACCAATTGAACCAATTGACCAAGGATTTGCTATTGCCACGGTCCTGTCTTTCGCTTCGTCAACGCCGGTCTACCATAGGGTATTTGGTCGACGAATGTCTACCTAGGGCGTGTGTTACTGGCCCTTCCGCCCGCATCGCACGATATATAGAACGATGCTTTTATGCATGTTTTTTCAATTCTTAGTTTATTATTATTTATATTGTGATAACAAATCATGTTGTATATATTTAAGTGAATAAATTTCATAGTTAGATTAGTAAATTATAATGAATAGTACAAATCATCACCCTTTCTACCAATATACTAAGACTATTCAAGCAAGGCAAAGGCCTCCTCTTAGAAAATATATTTTTTTAGGAAAAATATTACTCGCGTAATTAAAAGCCTATTTTTGTTCCGTTGTATTATCGCCATACTTACGGCGTGATTAATTAATTAATTATCATATTACGTGCTGTCGTTTGCAAACGCAACATAATAATATCCGCAAAATAAGCCGGCCCGTTGTCCAAGCAAAACGCGGCCCGATAACGTCAATCTACTTTGAATACATTTTCATTCAAAATATGCATTTTGGGGTTGATAAAAGTGCGGCCATTTTGTGTAATGCGGCGGAGGTTCGGTACAAAACAAAGAGAGATAGCGGTGGGGCAATCTTTGTGCCGCGGGCGCATGCAGGTGCGACCAAATTTGTGCAGCGTTTACACGACTCAACCGTCCGACATTGGCAAGCTGAAGAAAAAGTGAAATTGTTTATGTGTACTGCACTTATTTTGGGTGGTTTGACAGACATAGCAAAATGAACGTGTCTGATACGAATACGCGATTTTTTTTTTCCAAACTATCTCGACACAAACTCGAATCTATTAGAGCCATTAGTAGCCACTCAGAGCGGTCCGTGCGTCGCTGCTGGTCTGCAGGTCATTGTTCTGGTAGACGGAGAGGCGGTACTAATTATTTCGCGCATTTTTTTGAACAAGATTTCTCAATTCGAAGCAAGATTTCTCAACTATTTTATTTATTAATTTACGTCAATACGAAAATGGCATCTATTTAATAATATTCTAAATAGATACCATTTTTATTACTAATTAATTACACAACGGCGGCTTTTAAACCACGCAGAAATTAGCGTGTATAGCGCAGTAACCGCTGAGGTATGTGAAAATCACAAGTATACGTACTATGGAAAACAAAGTAATCTTAGCCTGAATGCGGGGAAAGTGATTATTTTTAAATTTATAATTGTAAAAATCAAAATCGTAAAATAAAAAAATGCAGAACCGAAAATTGGGGTTCTACTTGTCAATACGATCTAACGACCTTTTACTATGCTGACAACTTGTTTTTATTATTATACCGTATTGCACATTAATTGGACATTACATAATAAATAACATTACAAAGGCGAGATTATCTCTGTAAGAGATTTCTTCCAGTAAACCTTGGCCAAGTCAGAGGCCTTAGGGCGGCTTGACAACTTCTGACAGTAGACGAGCCACTAGTCTACAAGCCTCCACCAATCCGGACTTGGCCCCCGTGGTGGAGTATGGCCTATACCTTCCTCAGGGAAGAGACCCGTGTCCCTCGGTGGGGACATAATGGGTTGATATTGATGATGATGAAACCTTGGAGATTCTTAGGAGCAGTAAAAATAAAAATAAAACAGGTCTATATACGTGTACAAAATAAACTACATACACTACGAAAATGCTTGACAATAACCTCTTTAAACCAAAGTTAATACACTACATAAAGTAAATATCTGTAAAAATGAATAAAGTATATAGTATATAATACATAAATATATAGCTCAAAATTATAACAGATAGAAAGTGCTCTTTCAACTGCTTCTTACATTTACCAATCGTGGGACTAGCGCATATTTTCTGTGGCAGTGCGTTCCACAGCCTAACCGAATGGACAGTCAAAGAGTCATCGTACGATCCAGTATTGTGAGCAGGGATTTGCGAGCGATTTGAAAGAGATGCTATTGCATAGGAATAATACGCCGCCACGATGCTATGCAATCGCGGTAACATCGCCGCGATTATCACCATTAACGCAATTTTGTACAATCGCGTTTGACAGTCCAACCCGCTCCACTTGATTCATATCAAAGATACGTGTGTAAGCGGCCATAGCATCGTTTAGAGGTACCTACAATTGTCGTTGATACAATGGATACAAAGTTATTAATAACTAAAATTCATAATCGTCTCGTTACATGGGATACCCAGTGGAATTGTTAATAATGAATCCTACACAATACAGATTCGCCGTTGACTTGTATCTGCTTTCGTTTTCTGCGTCTTCGAAGTAACAAAGACAGCAATAGTATTTTCTCGTCAGATCAATCCATTTCGCTACTGAGTGTACAAAACGGCAATTGCTCGCTGCGCAATCGCGACAGGCTCGCTGCGCAATCGCATTGCTTTCAAATCGCTCGCAAATTGCTAGTGTGACAGGGCCGCAAGAAGGTGGGAGTTGACAATTCTAATTGGCCTTTCAAAGTAACAGAAAAATATTGCCTACACTATATACTATAGTTACCATAGGCGGCATATGGAACAGCTAATATTCGTTTCATTATAAAGGACGAGACCGGAAAATGTGTATTAGTTGTAAAGGTCGCAATGGAAGTGTTGCAGTAAGCGTGCACTCATTGAATAATTCAGTTATCACGATATTTTCATTCAAGGTTAGCAAGCGGTATTTCTACTACAAATTCACAAATTTAGGTAATTTAGATAGGAAACTCATTTTCGTTCATATTCGATCTCCTGGAGGAAAGGAAACCTAACCTAACACAATCACTTGGCCTGATCTCAAACTAGGTTACCTTGAGCTATGGTGACCAGGCAAAAACATCACAAATATGGAACTACACGCTGTTTGAGGCCATTAGTACAAATGTGCGGCGGCCCCTAGTGGCAATCTAACCCACGACCTCCGGCTTGGTAATCAAACGTGATACCGCTAGACCAACAAGGCAGTCGGCGGACTGTCTCACTGTAAACGCGTTTTTGAATAATGTGTGTAAATTTCTTGCAATCCACGGCGAACCTGCATAAAATTATGTTGCGTCATTTTTAACATTGCAATGTAGGATAAGCATGGATATATTTCGTTAGAGCAAGTTAATTTCTACAGTTTCCGTTTTGGTTTGTTCTTTGTGCGGTTGCTTTAAATTCAGGTGTTTGCATTTTTGGGGATAGGTATTTTAAATGAAGCGGATGTAATTTTTTTAAGGTGGAGGTAAAACATACATACGTAAATTCGCGCCTGTGTCCTGGGGCCTGTTTCATATAAACACAAAATACAGTTTTCTAAAACAATTTGATGTACATAGTCGATTTACCCACAAATTAACAAGTAGAATCTGCTACGCAATGTACCTGGAATTTTCATAATAAACTACGAAATGTAGTTTTATACAACCCAGCCCAGGAGGGGTATGGAAAGGGTTTGGAGATGGAGGAAATGGAGGGGTTTGCTACTTATCGCGACACTGAGAAACCTCTTTCGTGTACGCTCGCCAGTTTCGGGTACTTTTAACTGGCCTTTCGCTTATACATACCTATTTAGTCGATTTTACTTCTGATATTTCTCGGTTGGATTTATGATACAATATAACATAAACGGCTTACGGGGCACAAAGCTTGCAGAGAGAGAGCATGGGCTCACCACGCATGCCCCCCGCGGATTGGCGATTCCAAGGCATGTGAACAATCAGGTTTCCTCACATTTTTTCACCATTAGCGGTTAGATTGTAACATAATAATTACATACAAACATCTATACATGTACATACGTACATACATATATAAACTCACGCCTGTATCCCGGAGAGGTAGGGAGAGACCAGGGTTTGCCACTTGCCACGATCCTTACAGGGCTCTTTGCTTTAAAGCAAAAGAGGTTTATAAAATAAGACGTGTATAAATTGATATAATCCGTGTCCCAGGCTTCTTTTCAGGCTGAGTGAATAACTTTCCATAAAGTCGCATTAAGTTTTGACGCTGTTTTAATTAAATTCTTTGCAATTTTACCAAACACTATTTTCACTTTTCTTCTTTTTAGGGTTCCGTACCCAAAGGGTAAGGGACATATTCAAATGTTGTACAGAAAATTGTACGTTTTATAGATAAAGGGTTCCCCTTCATGCGCGAGTCCGACTCGCACTTGGGCGGGTTTATCTTTCTACCCTATATACGTTCAATTGCAGGGCAAAGGCCTTCTCTCAGAGAGAGAGTATCGGCTTCATTACCACACGTGCCCACCGCGGATTGGCAATTTCAAGCGCTGAAGTATGTGAACACCTCAGACACTCATGTTTCCTAATGATGTTTTTCTTCACAGTTAACGAGCGGTATTTCTATTGTAACTTCATAAATGTTCTGACTTTTCACAAATGCTACCTTATTCTTATTCTTCACAAATGAACCAACAAAGTTGATTGACACATTTAGAACGACAAATATAAAATTAATCACGTAGAAAAAGCATCTCTTTGCGAGAATATTCGAGGATATATGATATTATCTACCGGAGTATAACTTCGACATTTAATTTTAAAGTTTTAATCGTTTCTATAGATCAAATTTATGAGAGTTCTCACCCGAACTGAAACGTTTAAGCCTTCTTCATTTTGTACATATTACTAAAAACAAATGTTTATTTTATTTTTGACACTACATATTCTGCCAAAAAAGCGTTTATGGCTGGGTTGAGTTACACGGCCGTTGGTTTAACGTGAAACGTCTACAGTAAGCGTTAATTTTTTAATCAAATTGGTACTTTGCTCTACTAAATAAACGATACATAAATGAATTGCACACAATATGTAGTTACAGAGTTACAGCTCTCTCCGTGGCGATATGTTTTCTGAAACATATCGCCACGGAGAAAGACGTTTCACGTCAAAATATATTTTATATACTCATTCTTCTTTTACAATAATTATAATTGATAGGATGAACGTTTGGGATGCACGGAAGCCCGGTCTTAACAAAAGTACTTTACTGTCCAGGGGTAATTCTATCTCCAAAATAAGGGAATTCCCTTCTATTATTACATTAGTGGCAAAGATGGGGACAAACTTTGAACTTTGTTTATCATTTTAGGGATTACCGACCGGGAGGGAACTCCCGGTTGCCATGGCAACCGGCCTTAATCTCAACAATAGGCACCCACTCCGATTTCAGCAAATGGAAATTCACGGACGAGACATTATTTTGGGCACAGACATTTGTTAAAGGCTGCTTTTATTTCTAGCATCCTCTACGTTTACACATCCCAACGTTTGAAATTATAATAAAAGAACGAGCATACTTGAAGGGTTCTTGAGATGTATACGACTTTGAGAAAAACGGTGTTTATTTTAAAACTGTACATAAGTGATAAAAACTGTAGGTAAGTGATGACAACTGGATTGTTCCAAGGATAGAGAAAAAAATCCAGAGTGGGTGACGTAAATTTAAATGTTGCGTTTAAAAATAAAAGAAATACAAAACCGACCAAGTGCGTGTCGGGCTACGCGCAGTGTAGGGTTCCGTAGAAAAAGGGGGTTTTATCTACTCTAACAACTTCATCAACGTAATTTTGAATGGATTTTGTACGAAGTTTTACTCTTGTCTTGGTCCCCTATTACTCTTTTACTTGTAAAGCTTACTTAGCCGTGATAGTTTTCCTTTTAATTTCAATGTATGTGCTACTACCCAGATTTTTTTTACGTTTCTACAATCAACCGTTTAGTCAGGAGCGGGGGGGGGGGGAGAGTACGCCCTATTCTGACAAAAAATTGCGCTTTAAAATAAAAAAATGATCTTGCCAAATTCACAATAATTTTTAAACGACCAATCCAACTATACCCCACACTATGGTGTGTGTGGGTGGAAAAAAATGCATCCCTAATTTGTTTTTTTTATGATGTTATTGTACCGTTTTGTCGGCGTGATTTATATGCATGTCTATCCCAAATTTCAGCTTTCTCGTACTAATCGCCTCTGAGCCAGCCCGCGAATAGATATCCGGACACACAGACAGACGGACAGACATGATGAAAGTATAAGGGTTCCTTGTTGACTACGGAACCCTAAAAATGGTGTAAAAAGGTTTAAACCGTTACATCACCTGGGAGCGATCGATTATATGTTTTTATTCAAAGAAACTGTGTTTATTTTAAAACTATACATAAGTGATAATAAGTGATATAAGGATAGAGTAGTAATCCGAATCCGAAAGAAATCTAGAGTGGGTGACGTAATTTCAAATTTTGTGTTTAAAACGATAGAACAGAATGAAAAGAAATAAAAAAATGGTGTAAAAAGGTTTACACCGTTACATACTTATGTCAGCAATGCTTTATAACTTTAATACCTATCAAGGAGCCATTAATAGTGGTCACCAAATAGGGGATGTATTAGCAAAGGGCAAGATAAAAAGCACCCGAAACCGGCGTGCGTGCATGCAACGACTAATGAAGTTTGAGGAAGCGAAAGTGATCCGTCAGGAACGTGGCAAGTGGCAGTCCCTGCTCTCTCCCTACCTCTCTGGGTTACAGGCGTGAGTTTATGTATGTATGTAATAGTGGTCAAACTTTTTTGTATTCATAATAACGCTGCCCGGCAAGAAAAGCGTCACAATACATAATAATTACGTTTTGACATATTTGTACCATTGGATAGCGAATATTTCATTTGACCGACTGTAAAATCGTCATTATTATGGTGTGCTTAGTTACCGAGAGATGGCGCTAAGTTCTCTTTTTTACTGAGCCGTATTGGTCAGTTGACTGGCATGAACAGTGTCACAATTGTGTTAATCCAGAGCAGTTGTGTATTGTGCTCCCACAAAAAAGTATTAATGTGTGATGCGACTGTCTATCGGTAAGTTTTAGGAGTTTATTGTACAATTGTTTCCATGAAAAGTGCATCAAATTGTGTTATGACGGTTTTGTCGAGGAAAAAATCACGTGGAATACTAAATATTTTAAAGAAAATAGTCATATCCTGTGTAATTACTCTTTTATACGTCATGGTATGATGGGAATATTTTATTTGAAAATAATGTAATAAAGTCATAACACGTTTAATGACAGTGTTACCGTACAATATTATAGTAATATTCAGCGTTATGTTGTATTGTTACTATCTTTCTGCATAAATAAAACTAAGTTTTTAGATGCATATGGCATATTGTGTTATCGGTCTGTTTTCATGAAAAAATATTATGATTTGAAGCGAATACTTCATTTCTCAATTTTATTTTTCTTTCCAGTATACCTAACTATTTTGATTTATTCTTTAAGGAAAAGATGAAGACTAATCGCGGAGCGTTGATGATCACACTAGCGTGTGAAGAAGACCAACAAGACATTTCTGATCAGACTACCATTCCAACTATATCTTTTGGAAACGATATTCCAAAGCAAGGTTAGTATTTTACATGAACTATTACTAATTTTATGGTTTTTTTTACGATTTCTAACACTAATAGGTAAGTATGTATCCTTGAATAAATAAACTCCTAAAATAAAGGAACATTGTTATGTACAACAAATTTTTTAACATTCTTCCAAATCCCATACAACCGAGATGATTTGTTTCCGTTTTTATAGATAATGGTACGAAACTTGGCAGGATTTTTAGGATACCGAATTTTTTGTTTTAGATGGAGGTCAAACATCAGATAAAGAAAATGTTTATTTTGAAGACAGCGATGATAGCGTCGAAGACCTAAATTTCGAAGCCAAGTCTGTAAATAAAAGTTCCGGCTCAGATAGTGACTCTGGTCGTCCAACTGTAAGAAAGCTTACAAAATCATTTATCATCCCTAAAATTTACTTTATTCAGATACTCAAATTCACATGTGGCAATGTTGTGTGTGCATGCTTTAGACCACAACTTAGTACTCATGTCATATTATTACTTTTATATCGTGTAATGGTTGTGATCTGTTTTGTACACCAAATAAAATAAATAAATAATACTAATTTACTTTGAGTAACAACTAGTTGTTACTTGTTTTGATACTCATTTAATGTACCTAATTATTTATTAAGTCTTAACCTATTGTTAAATTAAAATATTTAAAAGTTTAATGAAAAGTATAGATACCTTTAATTTAATGTGACTGTGAGCGAAGCCATAAGATTATATTGTTAAGAAATTTATTACACTAATAACTTTGTATAAGAAAAAGAAAGTAGTAATATCTTTTAATATAGTTTATTTTTTTATAATATAGAAAAGAGTATTATTTCCTAAAATATTTCCAAATTCTCCAAAAAAAGAGTCATAACATATCCCAAATTAAATATAGCTTGAAAGTTACTTAAAAAAATTACATAATCTTTCAAAAAAATATAAACTATTTGAAATGTATATAGATATACTATTTGCAAATAAATTTTCAGCAATGTAACTCCCATAATTTTTATAATATCAGCATATAAAATAATAAAAAATCATAAAAGTCGCATTATCTCGAAATCAACATTTTTGTGTTATGACACTTTTTTTGCGAAGCAGCGAAAGTTAACAGTATTCAATTTCAGTAATTTACTGGTACTGCAATTTACTGCAATCGAGATAAACACTATAGTGATGACGTCACTATAAAAATGGGAGGCGCCATTGTAAAACCCGACCCCCGTAATTTAAAGAATTAAACCCCGACGAGAAAAATAAAAGTTACTATGATGCAAAACACTCTAATGGCCAACTGTGATCGTCTAGTTTTAATCGGTAGAACCCTGCGTTGTGATCGTATACGTAACCCTAGCCCTTTTAAGGTATCTGAGATTGAAAGCAAATGTTCGAGCGCAAAAGTATATAATTAACAAATAAAGATCTAGTTAATTTTCTTTAAATTGAAATTAAAGGTCGAGTTAACTCGGTTTGATATCAAAGTTAAGTAGAGAGATTGAGTTAATTCCGTCCTATATTGAAAAGGTTAAGTAAAGCCCTAACAAGAATGAAAATTAGAAATTTTAATGTTTAAGTGTTGAATAAGTTTGCTATTTAAAGTAGAATATGAAACAGTTTAAACCGGTATGGAACATTGTGTAAGAACAGATAAAAGAAGTAGATCATTACAACAATATTATTGTTAATAATATTATTATAATGCTCAACAGATTTTCGTCACTAAAGTCCGCTAGTAATTTGATTGAAGCGATGGCAAATAGAAATTATAAGCATGAAGCGCAGTTAATGCAGAATAAAGTTTAAATTTATAATATAATAGATAAAGTGAAAGTTAACTAACACAAATCTAGTTAAAAGTACTTGACTCAGAGACGGGATCCGGACTAAAAGAAACTCAGTTCTCCAACCAAAGGCTGGGTCTTTCACACCGTATGCTCATCATTGTCCCACTGTACATAGTTTTATCTATAACTAGATTCATGGATATACATAACATTTCAATTGCGTTTGCCAAATGCAGGCAATTCCGTGAAACTGACCGTAGGAAGATTTATAAAAGGTGCTTTCAACGTATGAACAGTCATCAGGTCGTAGAATAGTATAGGGTTGTGATATCAAAGGCATGGTACATCGGAGAAAATTCAATCCGGAAAGCCTGGATATGATGGATGACTGGTCAAACGAAGTTTTAGCAACCAGCGAATAACGCTCATTGTGTAGAAGTGGTCAGCCTCACTAAAGATTGCAAGCATTAATAGCAGCAATAGCACAAATGTTTAAAAATAAACAATTCTAGATTGTTTGATCCAATGAAAGGAAATTATTCCTTGAAACTCTGAATAGGTAGATAACTTTCGTATGGTCCAGCCATTATACACAAAACTCAACGGTATCAAATACCTAGGAGATAACTCTACTAAAAGTATGTAACCCGGACGTGTATGTTGGAAAAAGTCTATTCAAGACGTCACAACAATGGACTGAACCGACGAAGTCTATTAGAGCTCCAAGCAGCAAGTATCCCAAATATCATTAGATCAAACAAGGCAGAGCACAAAATATTATTGAAGTAAAGATTATTCAAATTGAAAAGGTTTACGCCTTAAAATCTAACAACCACAACATTCCATAACGGTTTTTGTCATAATGTCAATAAAGACTATTTTATTTATCGGATCCTTCGCCCTATAGCATACTCATTTCCATTGTTCGATAGATTGTTAAACTCTCAATATAAAACGGCACTCAACCTCAACGCTATAAGGATAGATTCACGTAAGCGAGATGCGGCGCAAAATATTGAAGGTAGGTGCGTAAGAAGATAATCAGTAATACGTAGGTTGTTAATCAGGGTTTTAAAAGATAATGTCGATGTCGATTTGGTTTTATTACATCTAGGTTTTATATTAATAATAATTTGATACCATTTTCAGATCTACCAAATCAAAGTTTCGATAGGCGAGAAATCAAAGTTCAGTAGTTAATTTTAATGTAAGTAAACAAGGCACGAACTTACAGTCTTACTTATTAGACCTTCGTTTACGAGTCAACGCTAACATCGTATCATAGTATCTAACGTCCAACAGGACTCGAACCTCTACGCTTTCATTAATAAGATGCCGTAGCAAACTAAGCAACGGAAGAAATTAGAGGAAGTAGCTAAACGTTTCATTGATTTATGTTTGAAGAGTTCCGTAAGCGAAAATAGTAAAGTTTTAGATAAATTACGAGTCACTTTTAGTAATAGGAGTAAAAGGCTAGAATAGTAATGTGTTAGATAGTTAAGAGTCACTTTTAGTATTTTCAGTCAGCAAATTTCACTGTTCATAATAAGAATGGAGGAATAAACATCTAACACATTTGGCACTTCTGATTAATTAAAATTTGGTTGTCTACTTTAGCTTTTACTTAATTAGTTTATAGAATTTTGTCAGAGCTTATTTATTTTAACGGAATTTAATGTTAGACCTTTGTACAGGACGTTACAAAATAATATTGCTGTCAATATTGAAAAATAAAGCTATTGGGTTACTTATTTTTTGGTACGGAAATAAATCGCTATTTATTGTCCTACTTAATGACCGCATTGCTAAAGTGGGGAATCGGGGAAATACTTACGCTCATCATACAACTGGATACCCTGAAAGAAAAGGGGGAGCCTGCCTAATTCTTCCCAACCCCGTAAGCTAATTTAACCACCCATCAATTGTTTCAGCAAAACAAACCCCATTTACATTTAATCGCGTATATGTGTGAGTGCCTATGGTGTCTCCCTAGTCACAGCTATTTCCTACTTCTATCCTCCCTAACTCCGGAAACCCAGACTGTTTCAAATCACTCGGTAACTTGACACAGTTAGCTTTCAGACTTTCTGGCCGGCCAGAGTGTGTAGCCTAGGATGTGTATGCGCGGGTGGTTTTATGGGTTCGGTAACCACCCGCAAGGTAAGAATATACGAAATATAATACATAAATATGTTATGGGTGCAAAGTGCCAGAGGGCTAGAATCGTCTGTCTCTCAGGGTAAGCAGGGGGAAAATTGCTACACCACGAATGCTAACGGAAGAAGATCTAACACCGTATTCACAAGAAGCGTTTTAACCCAATCTCCAAACAAGATAATTAATCTCTAATTATCTCAATTCAAAATTAATATTATTATTATTATTTTTTTTACTAAATTAAATTGGGAACGCCTCCGGTGAAGGGATTCTTTAAACCTTTCGACCCAAGCAGACTCAGATTCAGCCGTAGCATAGTAAGCAGAGCTAGATTTTGGGTTCCTTAGTCCATTAATTTAAACTTCTTAAGGCTCCCAAGTGAATTCGCTCTAAATTCACACGTTTGTGTACTGAAACTCAATTACCACTAGCTAGTGGAATTAAGTTAAAGTAATAAGTAGAATTAAATTCGAACAAAACTCTGAAAGCTATGACGCAAGCATGACACGAATAACCTCGTGTGGCCTCACCGAGCCTTGGTTATTTGACAAAGGCTGGACACACGGACTATCCTTAGCATACCTTTGCCACCGAGAGTTTACTTTTGTACAAATTTATTTCCCATAAACGTAGTACTGTGGAGAAAAAGGATTAGTTCACATTTTATTTCGCGGAAGCTACCCTAATTACTAAGGCTGAAAACCCTATTTTACGCGGAAAACTTCTAGCTAAATGTACGAAAGATTCAGGAACCGAAAACCGCTTCTAACCTTAACACTTTTACTTTCAAATCAACTCCCTAGCTTCGAGAGCAACTCTAAACCTGAAACTTCACACCAGAGCTGATAGTCTGGGACGCGATGCCCACAGGTGATGTTAGGTAACAAATCCAAAGCCACTCTCCTATTTTCGAATTTAAATGCAAACGAAACTCCCTAATGCTAATAAATTCGCTGAAAATGGCGAATTTCCCTACGAGCGTAACGGATGTATTTACTGTTCAATTCTCTAGTCTGGAATCGCCCCGCGCGTTTGGCCCTCGGCCTTTTTATACGATTTCACTCAGATTTCACCAGTCGACCTGACACATGAAACAATAGTACGGGTTCATAAATAAGTATCATCCTTATTGGTTTTAGTCGGGTGGCGTGATGTTTTATTGGCGCCGCTCTGTCGGGGAAAAAAGTAACTTCTGCGCGAATACCCGCATCTACGAGCGGGTAGGAAAACATTTTCGGTGCCGGCTCCGACCGCTTGTTATTCTTTGGATATAAGTTCAATTTATTTAACTAACTCGCTATTTCTTAAATATTCCCCTCATTTCAGTCTTATATGTTGTGAGTATGCTACACAGACAGGTCCGTTACAATCAACCCCCAAAATTTGTAGAAGAACCGACGAATACAAATTTTATACAAACAAGGACATGGTATCTGTGATAGCTCTCACAATGGCCCCTATCTTCTTCTAATATACCTGTTGCAATATTGTCCCACATGTCTGTCATGATGTGTGTGTATTTAAACCAAATACTTCAGATATTTTTCAGTTACAAAGTTTAGATAACGCAGCCTGAATTAATTATCTCAGCATCCATGAATGGCCTGTCAGTCAAAACTCCGTAATCAACGACCCTGGTTGTGAGGCAGAGTTACCGAAAGTCAATCCGGTATAAATTACATCCTTTGGCTGCCCCAACGTCAGGCACGGCTTTCGTGTGAGAGAGGACGCACCCCAAAACGTAATTTCCGTCTACGAAATTTCGATACTAACAATCAGCAAGCTTTCCAAGTCCACCGATCTAATAACCAAACAGTCATTATTTCTAATCTTTCCATTTCAAATATCATTATATTTGGAGAATGTGCAGTGTTTAATTCCCGTGTAGAGTGAAGGTTCCAAATACCAAATGATACTATTTAAACTAAATGATGCTTTGCATCCAGCAAAGGAAAACGGTATTTGAACCCTTTTGAGGTGCGTGTATGTCGGCATGGGACCGTACTACGACAGGCTATCTACGTTTAACACTTCGCCAAACCTTAGGCCTCCCAATCATTCCCCACTTTCACACTCTTCTTTTGCACTTCAATCATCTATCATCGACTCAAATAAGCAATATCATTCCCTTCTGCATACCTAGTATTATTGTTATTTGTTTAATTTTACAGCGAAGATCTAAAGATTTAGCGAACAGCGATAACCGTGGATTTATTTTATTTTGTTGTAACCTAGCGAGTTTAATTTATTTTATAGGCAATACTGAATATTATTTATAGGAAGTAGTCGGAAGTACTTATCTCAATAACCGTTTTGGAATGGATTGTGATAGAATTTAAATTTAAAGTAAAATACCCTTAATTAACTTATAGTTTAACATGCGGTTACCTCTCAAAACCAATACCTTATTACCTTTCAAAACCGTTTTAATTACCTGGTTTAAGAAGTACAGTCAACGACGAAAATTAAATAATCAACTTTAAATCCCGATTAGATTGATATGCTTCCGTATTTTATTAAAAATAAAATTTACATAAATTAAAATCAAAAGTTTGGCTTAATGAGAATGTTCAATTATCTATTTTTATCGTTTACTGTACGCGGATGGTTAAATAAAACGAACTGTTTATTTATTAATTTTTTTATTTTGTTTTTTACTATAAGTACGCTAAGAATTAAAATAAAACAAAGGTTTGTTTTTTTTTTTTTTTTTTTTTAGTTTATTATTTGATGAATTAGTCTATTATATTTATTACGAAATTTACGAATTGTCATGAATGAAATATAGGAAATCCTGTTAAATCAACGAAACTTTAGCAAATTGAAGACATCCGAACTCTAAATGAATCATTATAATGAATGAATTTATTTACGCAACCGCTATACGAAGACTACCTAATTACGCAATGCTAGATTCTTAATAATACTGTAATAGCAACTCCCCGTCGAGAAAACTTTTGTTAATTTTATATTAAGTTTTATTGCAACCCCCCAAATGAAAAGCTAGTTTCCGCGAAATGGAATATTTATCGAATGTAAAAATTGATATCAATCCCCAGCATGAAAATATTTTGAAAATTAATTATAATTATCAACAAATTAAAATAATAATGATCTCTCTCAATAACAAATGTTAATTAATATGCAGAACAAGTTTTATTAAAGTATTAAACCGAAAATATTCCTTAAGTAGATTTAAAATCGTGGAAATATTTTTAACAACCCCCCATAAAGAAGAACTTTGGTTAATTAATGTAATTTTTTTTTTATAAGTTTTTACATTTTTTTTTTACTTCCCGTTGAAATGAAATATTCTCGATTACTAATAAAAATGAAATATTCTCGATTACTAATAATAACAAGTTAATTAAATGTTAACTCAATTTTCATTCAATTCCTATGATCCGTGCGTAGTGCTACCTCTCGATCAACTGCATCCTACTGAGTACTGTGGTCAAGCAACAATGTCCACTAGCAGTCTATGAATGGGTGACCACAACCTTATTCCCCCGTTTTCATCTCGTCAATATTAAATCTTCTCAACTTAGTTTGGAGCGTATTGTGTTTTAAATCGCTTAGTTAAATTATTTTCTGTAAACTACATAGCTTATTATTATTATTCCCAATGTTGATTCAAAATTAAATTGCATATTAAATATATTTTTTTTTTTAGATTATGTAAATTTGAAATGCTAATTTAACTCATACTAATTTTAACAGTACTACATAACTATTTTTTTTTTAGCTCATATTATAAAATATACACGATATAAAAGCCGTATAAAAGCGCCATCTAGTGCATGTACCATGACCCTTTTCAACCCTACAATCGTCAATATGTCTGATGTACTGACCTGATTGCTATGCGAAGGAAGTGCAGGTTTAGTCGTACCTACATAACTTTCCGATAGTTAAATTGTTATCTTCATACGGTTCATATCCAAACTTGTTTTTGTTTAATTTTAAATTGACTCCAAAAATGAGGAATTTATTAATTCGACCTAGGTTTATTTTACCATTATGTTACGCGATTACTTAATGTAATAAAATTATGAATTGAATTTAATGGTTCTATTCCCGTTTGTCAGACAATACTTCAAAAGCGATACCATTAAAACTTAACGAAGTATATTTAACGCTTTTTGAAAAATCTTTTAAATAAAATAGTACCTATGTTGTACTAAAAATCGCAACCCCCAGAGTATAAAACATTTAGATATTAAACTATTTGATTTAAATTACCTGCCTACATCTGATATAACTTTGGTTCAAAGCTTAGGCAATAATAATGGGACGAGATTGACAAAGTAATGATAAGGGCAACCCCCCCACACATAATACTTTTGTTGCAATTTACTTAATATTTACCTGTTACCTAGTTTATTTAGATAATGATTACTTACTTTTAAAACTAATCGCATCATCAGTAAAAAATATTGCTTTGAGCCGGGCCTATTAGATATTTTGTTTAACGCGGATCTAAATTTAGACTCGGATTTGAAAACTTGTCTTAAGTGGAATGCACAATTGCACATACTAAGTAAGGACCGAATAAATAAATTTTGAATTGTTTTATGTGTTGTTTTTTTTTACTCTTTCTACAACGTTTTCCTACGTACTGAATATTTATAAAAGTTTTAGTTTAAATCAAAGTTTTTTGGTTTTTATTTAATCCTAAGTAATTAATCTAATTTTGTTTAACGATTTGAACTCGCACATTCGCTGCCAATCCCAATGTTTCTACCTTTTCCATTTCACGAACAACAAATTGTGGCATAAAGCCAACAATTATTAAATGAAATAAGAATATTCTGCATCATAAACATAAACAAACTACTCAAACTCGTAATAAAATATCATGGTCACGGTAACACCATATTGTAAAACCCGACCCCCGTAATTTAAAGAATTAAACCCCGACGAGAAAAATAAAAGTTACTATGATGCAAAACACTCTAATGGCCAACTGTGATCGTCTAGTTTTAATCGGTAGAACCCTGCGTTGTGATCGTATACGTAACCCTAGCCCTTTTAAGGTATCTGAGATTGAAAGCAAATGTTCGAGCGCAAAAGTATATAATTAACAAATAAAGATCTAGTTAATTTTCTTTAAATTGAAATTAAAGGTCGAGTTAACTCGGTTTGATATCAAAGTTAAGTAGAGAGATTGAGTTAATTCCGTCCTATATTGAAAAGGTTAAGTAAAGCCCTAACAAGAATGAAAATTAGAAATTTTAATGTTTAAGTGTTGAATAAGTTTGCTATTTAAAGTAGAATATGAAACAGTTTAAACCGGTATGGAACATTGTGTAAGAACAGATAAAAGAAGTAGATCATTACAACAATATTATTGTTAATAATATTATTATAATGCTCAACAGATTTTCGTCACTAAAGTCCGCTAGTAATTTGATTGAAGCGATGGCAAATAGAAATTATAAGCATGAAGCGCAGTTAATGCAGAATAAAGTTTAAATTTATAATATAATAGATAAAGTGAAAGTTAACTAACACAAATCTAGTTAAAAGTACTTGACTCAGAGACGGGATCCGGACTAAAAGAAACTCAGTTCTCCAACCAAAGGCTGGGTCTTTCACACCGTATGCTCATCATTGTCCCACTGTACATAGTTTTATCTATAACTAGATTCATGGATATACATAACATTTCAATTGCGTTTGCCAAATGCAGGCAATTCCGTGAAACTGACCGTAGGAAGATTTATAAAAGGTGCTTTCAACGTATGAACAGTCATCAGGTCGTAGAATAGTATAGGGTTGTGATATCAAAGGCATGGTACATCGGAGAAAATTCAATCCGGAAAGCCTGGATATGATGGATGACTGGTCAAACGAAGTTTTAGCAACCAGCGAATAACGCTCATTGTGTAGAAGTGGTCAGCCTCACTAAAGATTGCAAGCATTAATAGCAGCAATAGCACAAATGTTTAAAAATAAACAATTCTAGATTGTTTGATCCAATGAAAGGAAATTATTCCTTGAAACTCTGAATAGGTAGATAACTTTCGTATGGTCCAGCCATTATACACAAAACTCAACGGTATCAAATACCTAGGAGATAACTCTACTAAAAGTATGTAACCCGGACGTGTATGTTGGAAAAAGTCTATTCAAGACGTCACAACAATGGACTGAACCGACGAAGTCTATTAGAGCTCCAAGCAGCAAGTATCCCAAATATCATTAGATCAAACAAGGCAGAGCACAAAATATTATTGAAGTAAAGATTATTCAAATTGAAAAGGTTTACGCCTTAAAATCTAACAACCACAACATTCCATAACGGTTTTTGTCATAATGTCAATAAAGACTATTTTATTTATCGGATCCTTCGCCCTATAGCATACTCATTTCCATTGTTCGATAGATTGTTAAACTCTCAATATAAAACGGCACTCAACCTCAACGCTATAAGGATAGATTCACGTAAGCGAGATGCGGCGCAAAATATTGAAGGTAGGTGCGTAAGAAGATAATCAGTAATACGTAGGTTGTTAATCAGGGTTTTAAAAGATAATGTCGATGTCGATTTGGTTTTATTACATCTAGGTTTTATATTAATAATAATTTGATACCATTTTCAGATCTACCAAATCAAAGTTTCGATAGGCGAGAAATCAAAGTTCAGTAGTTAATTTTAATGTAAGTAAACAAGGCACGAACTTACAGTCTTACTTATTAGACCTTCGTTTACGAGTCAACGCTAACATCGTATCATAGTATCTAACGTCCAACAGGACTCGAACCTCTACGCTTTCATTAATAAGATGCCGTAGCAAACTAAGCAACGGAAGAAATTAGAGGAAGTAGCTAAACGTTTCATTGATTTATGTTTGAAGAGTTCCGTAAGCGAAAATAGTAAAGTTTTAGATAAATTACGAGTCACTTTTAGTAATAGGAGTAAAAGGCTAGAATAGTAATGTGTTAGATAGTTAAGAGTCACTTTTAGTATTTTCAGTCAGCAAATTTCACTGTTCATAATAAGAATGGAGGAATAAACATCTAACACATTTGGCACTTCTGATTAATTAAAATTTGGTTGTCTACTTTAGCTTTTACTTAATTAGTTTATAGAATTTTGTCAGAGCTTATTTATTTTAACGGAATTTAATGTTAGACCTTTGTACAGGACGTTACAAAATAATATTGCTGTCAATATTGAAAAATAAAGCTATTGGGTTACTTATTTTTTGGTACGGAAATAAATCGCTATTTATTGTCCTACTTAATGACCGCATTGCTAAAGTGGGGAATCGGGGAAATACTTACGCTCATCATACAACTGGATACCCTGAAAGAAAAGGGGGAGCCTGCCTAATTCTTCCCAACCCCGTAAGCTAATTTAACCACCCATCAATTGTTTCAGCAAAACAAACCCCATTTACATTTAATCGCGTATATGTGTGAGTGCCTATGGTGTCTCCCTAGTCACAGCTATTTCCTACTTCTATCCTCCCTAACTCCGGAAACCCAGACTGTTTCAAATCACTCGGTAACTTGACACAGTTAGCTTTCAGACTTTCTGGCCGGCCAGAGTGTGTAGCCTAGGATGTGTATGCGCGGGTGGTTTTATGGGTTCGGTAACCACCCGCAAGGTAAGAATATACGAAATATAATACATAAATATGTTATGGGTGCAAAGTGCCAGAGGGCTAGAATCGTCTGTCTCTCAGGGTAAGCAGGGGGAAAATTGCTACACCACGAATGCTAACGGAAGAAGATCTAACACCGTATTCACAAGAAGCGTTTTAACCCAATCTCCAAACAAGATAATTAATCTCTAATTATCTCAATTCAAAATTAATATTATTATTATTATTTTTTTTACTAAATTAAATTGGGAACGCCTCCGGTGAAGGGATTCTTTAAACCTTTCGACCCAAGCAGACTCAGATTCAGCCGTAGCATAGTAAGCAGAGCTAGATTTTGGGTTCCTTAGTCCATTAATTTAAACTTCTTAAGGCTCCCAAGTGAATTCGCTCTAAATTCACACGTTTGTGTACTGAAACTCAATTACCACTAGCTAGTGGAATTAAGTTAAAGTAATAAGTAGAATTAAATTCGAACAAAACTCTGAAAGCTATGACGCAAGCATGACACGAATAACCTCGTGTGGCCTCACCGAGCCTTGGTTATTTGACAAAGGCTGGACACACGGACTATCCTTAGCATACCTTTGCCACCGAGAGTTTACTTTTGTACAAATTTATTTCCCATAAACGTAGTACTGTGGAGAAAAAGGATTAGTTCACATTTTATTTCGCGGAAGCTACCCTAATTACTAAGGCTGAAAACCCTATTTTACGCGGAAAACTTCTAGCTAAATGTACGAAAGATTCAGGAACCGAAAACCGCTTCTAACCTTAACACTTTTACTTTCAAATCAACTCCCTAGCTTCGAGAGCAACTCTAAACCTGAAACTTCACACCAGAGCTGATAGTCTGGGACGCGATGCCCACAGGTGATGTTAGGTAACAAATCCAAAGCCACTCTCCTATTTTCGAATTTAAATGCAAACGAAACTCCCTAATGCTAATAAATTCGCTGAAAATGGCGAATTTCCCTACGAGCGTAACGGATGTATTTACTGTTCAATTCTCTAGTCTGGAATCGCCCCGCGCGTTTGGCCCTCGGCCTTTTTATACGATTTCACTCAGATTTCACCAGTCGACCTGACACATGAAACAATAGTACGGGTTCATAAATAAGTATCATCCTTATTGGTTTTAGTCGGGTGGCGTGATGTTTTATTGGCGCCGCTCTGTCGGGGAAAAAAGTAACTTCTGCGCGAATACCCGCATCTACGAGCGGGTAGGAAAACATTTTCGGTGCCGGCTCCGACCGCTTGTTATTCTTTGGATATAAGTTCAATTTATTTAACTAACTCGCTATTTCTTAAATATTCCCCTCATTTCAGTCTTATATGTTGTGAGTATGCTACACAGACAGGTCCGTTACACCATCTTGGATGGTCGCTTTTGGTGGGAAGGACGTGGTCATAATTTTGGAGAGTAAATTACTCGAGAAATAATTTGGTATTTTATATACTAACTGTATAAATGCTAACTAATTGACAATGTGACAAGTTTGAATGTAAATATGAGTATGTCAATAAGTATTTTATTTTAAGTAGGGACTTGTGCTATTTCCATAGTCAAAGAAAGGAAAAAACGGCTGCGTCCCTTTACACTTACTAGAAATTTAGTAGTCACAATTTTAGTAGTAATACCACTCGCTAACCGTCAAGGAAAACACCGTGAGGATACCTGAGAGTTTGAAGTGTTAACAATATATTAAACGGGTCTAAGCGCGATTATTTATTAGGTAAAATTTAATTACCTCTGACTCCCGACGTGTTTAATATATTATTATGTATGAGCATCGCGAGTCATTAAAAATACTGAAGTGTTAACAGGTATTTCGCAAAATGTGTCCTATGGTTTACTATAGTAGATTGTACAACAAGTGCATAAAACGCACCATTTTACTCGAGACGTTTATCCATCCGAGCGAGCTTGCGAGCGAGGATAGATATAAAGTCGAGTGTAAAATGGGTTTTATGGACGAGTTGTACACTCTACTTTTCACTTCGATCGCGAGGAAATGAAACAGCAACATGTAAATATAGTAAATGCTAATTTAATAAAAATTGAAAGTTACATTAGAGCAATGAGAAATATTTAATAAGTTTATTTCATGAAGTTTTATTGTGTACTTTGGCTGTTGGTATCTTTGCCTTGGTCTTAGAATACGAACGAAACGAAATAAAATAAAGAGGTTGTTGTATGAAGTTAAAGATGTTCGTGTGGCTGTTGCAGCGATTGCCTTGGTCTTCGACGAAGATTTTACTTTATGCTCTAGAGCATAAAAAGCGACTTTATGTCGCCTACGCACGACATAAAGACGAACTTTTAGAGCATGAGAAGTGAAAACTTAATTATGCACCTTTTGTTTGTAATTCTTTGTAAGGATATTGGCTTATGTGCCTACTGTATGTAATTCTTTGTAATGTTGCCAAATAAAGTTTATTCTTATTCTTATTCTTATTCTTCGCGCTTGAAATTGCCAATCCGCGGTGGGCACGCATGCTAATTAAAGTGTGCAATAAAGAGTTCTAATCTATCTCACCCCCGGTTTCTTGTACACTAACAAGCTGTTAATCTACTATTAACAGCTGTCAGTGGTTTCTTTTGTATGCACTTTGGTCAATTGACACCTGTTAACAGTAGATTAACAGTGTGTTAGTGTACGTGTAACATGTACGCGGTACGGGTAGCACAAACATTGAAAAATACCCAGACTAAGTCTATTTCATGGAACTACAATTCTTGGTTTACTATGCCAATTCGATGTACATTGCACGATTTGATACATTGACGATTAAAACACAGATTAACAAGTAGGAAGACACGGTTACGCAATGTGCACCGAATTGTCCCGTAAACTATGAATTGCAGGCCCACGAAACGCGGCCCAGGTCTCTGGGGGAATCGAAGCCACAACTTCAGTTGATTCATAAGCAACACCGCCAGCCTAGGGAGGCAGCATCACGTAAGGCCAAAGACCGCGCCCTCGCTTTAACTCGAAAGCCTTTTAATCTCGCCAATAAAAGTTCGAGATCGTCCGCGGATGCACTCGAAAACATCGTCCGGACATTAAATTGCGTGTTCCGTGCTAAAAAACACTACCCAAAACGATTCTTTCAATTTTTTTGTTGCTAAGGAAATAAAAATTATATGAAGTTAAGAATGTTAAATTTTTTATTGTTACGTTAAATTTATTATTGTTACGTTTAAAGGTTTCCAGTTATTTAAAAGTCTAAAATCGATACCTCTGTTCAACTGGTTGTGCAATAAAGTGTTCTCTATCTATCTATCTATCTATATATCTGTCAAATATTACAAAGAGTAAAAGTTTGTAAGTTTGTATGTAGAGGCCATCACCGAAACTAATTATCTGATTGAAAAAATTAGAATGTATTTAAGAGTGGACGTAGGCTATAGACTAATCTGTTAACCATGCGAACGTAGTCGCGGACACTCCTAGTGTAATATAATTTCCTTTTACGATCACTAAAAGTTATAGAATGTGCGTTCAAGAGGCATGGCGGATAAAGGTGATTAAGTTGTCCTAATAAATCAATTCATGACACCCAGTTATAATTACTTTCTACGTCACGTAGCAATAATAAGTTCTAAGAAAGTGCGTCAACTATGACTATTAAATCTTGCAAAGTGGGTGAACTAAGCAATGTCAAGTTACAAATTTTGGTTTATTTCAGACACTTCTTAACTAGTTTATTTACGTCTGAAAGGAAGCTGAATGAAATTACATATACCCTGTTGTCATTTGCTGTCATCTGATCCTATATTAAGGTTCTACTTGGCCTAGTGTTATAAGCAGTGATCGAATAATCGGATGCATATTTACCTAAAGTTATTTTTTGGCTCAGAAATTATGGAAGCGGCTTCTTAAAACATATTTTTTAAATATAAATCCCGGGATTTCAGAAAATTCGGGAATGCAAAACTAATCGCATACGTAGCATGGAGACGAATTATTTAGCGTGTAGTATTATGAATTTAAAAAACCCGGGACTCTGGTATTACATAATTATTTATATGTGTCTTTGTTTAAAGTTTATTTTAGCCTCCGATGCAAGTATGTATGTGTGTGTATGTAGGGTGTAACAGGAAATGTAGTGTGTTAGTTAAAAAAAAACATTACTATAAAATAATACTTTATTGTACATTTACAGGATAAAAAAAATAGATGTTGAAATAATTAAAATATACATAATTATTAATAATATATTATTTAAATTAAGTATCTGTATTCACCCGACTTAATTCTATAACCAAAACACTGTATTCGTCGATTCCAGAATCCCGGGATTTTTTCGATACAAAAGTGCATTCCATAACAGCCAACACCTCAACTTTAGGTAAATATGCATCCGATTATTCGATCACTGGTTATAAGTGTGTGTGTGTGTGTGTGTGTGTGCGTGTGCGTGTGCGTGTGCGTGTGCGAGTGCGTGTGCGCGTGCGCGTGCGCGTGTGTGTGTGTGCGTGTGTGTGTGTGTGTGTGTGTGTGTGTGTGTGTGTGTGTGTGTGTGCGTGAGTGTCTCGAATGGAGACCACATATCGGCAAGCGCAGCGTAGGACGACCAGCCACAAGATGGACAGGTGACCTCATCTAAGTGGAAGGAAGACGCTGGATGCAAGTCGCTTCCAACCGGTCTTTTTGGAAATCCATGGAGGAGGCCTATGTCCAGTAGTGGACAGTAGTGGACTTCTTGTGGCTGAATGATGACGTACATACATAAACTCACGCCTATATCCCGGAAGAATACGCCGAGACCAGGGTTTGACACTTACCACGATCATGACCTGACAGACGTCTTTAGCTTCATGAACATTCTATTAAATTGAACTTTCTATTAAATGTGCGTGAGACGTTTCCTTTCGTGTTCTAATCATAATTACCCGCTCAGCGTTAGACTTCAAAGTTCTACACAATAGAAATTCCACGTCAAATATAATCCCAGAGCAACCCTTATCAAAGTCGTTAAAATTGACTCTGGCCATTCATCAGTTGAGCGCTGGATCGGTATCAATTGAAAAATGTCATTTAACCCTCAGCTCGTACACTATGCGGGCAGAAATCGTCTTTTAAACAAGATTTAAACCTAATTCAAATGTCATAAAACACAAAAATGAGTTGACGTAAATAAGCTTTACTGAGGTAACAAAATTACTTATGTTGGTCCCAAACTAGAATACATATTATGAAAATGGTGCTAATTTAATAAATAATAAACTTTGTAATAATTTACAATATTAAAAGTGGCTGTAGACCAACAGCCCGATGGTCGGACAGAGAATGTGAATGGCATGGCGAGAAACCGCGAAAGATGGCGTGCTCGGAGGCATATTATACCCTGCAGTGGACAGAGGTGGACTGATGATGATTAGAGTCGGCTTGCAATAGGTAGATAGGTCGCGTGGAATGCGTAATTTATCGATTTTGATTAATAAAAAAAAAGTTTGACCTTAAACAAAAAAAAAAATCTCATAGAAAAAAAAATGGAGATTATCGGTTAAATTAGTAATAAGTGAGTCATGATAATGAAAAACCGGACAAGTGCGAGTCGGACTCGCCCAGCGAGGGTTCCGTACAAATTTGTAGGTACTTAAATATAATAAATAGTTCTGGAATCGAGTCTCGCAGTGTTTTCCGAGCTTAACTTCAACGACTAATTTTTGTATGATTTAGATATAAATGTATAATTATCAGATTTTTCCCTATATTTGTAGTATAAGACAATATTGCGTGCCAAATTTCATAGTTCTAGGTCAACGGAAAGTACCCTGAAAATGTTGATTCCCTTAAAATAATGCGAAATATACGTTTTTTTGCACCATAAAGGCCGTATCCCTATTTTAACGTAAACTTAGAATTTTGGTTTTTTTCACAGCTTCAAAAGACTGTAGACTGTACTGTATATGGTTTTAATTTCAACGCAATACCTCCACGCGGTCTCGAGACGGATGGATAACAAGGCTTCCGTTTTTTCCTTTTGAGGTGCGGAACCCTAAAAAAACTATAATTTCCAAATTTCAAAAAAAAATCCACAGTAGATAGTAAGAGAATAACAATAATAATTTCTACACAATACGATCACTTGACCTGGTCCCAAACTAGGATACCCTGTGCTATGGTAACCAGGCAAGGATTTTACAAACATGAAAATACACCCAGACTGATTCCATTTGTACAAACGTACGGCGGCCCCCAGTGGGAATCGAACCCACAACCTCTGTTTTGGTAACTAAGCGCCTTAACGGCTAGGCTAAAGAGGCAGTCAAATTACAACTTCGTAATGTCTGCCTGATAAGGTTCGCATGCTGCGCCATCTCTTGGGGACTTTAATTAACTCATCTCGGGTATTATGCCCGGATATATAGTTACTGGCTTTTATGTGAGCAGGTATTTGTCGGGATATTACGTTTTACTCTGTGTGAGTATTGTTGCGCGAAAAAACAAGTTTTTTTTTTATATAGTACCGATAACACAATGCTATCGCTTAAAATATAGTTTCGATTAAAAATCTTTTTGTATTTATTGTCTTATGCAGACGGTGTAATAAAGTAGTCTGTATCATCTCCCATTTACCATCAAATCGTTGAGGACATTATTAGTCCAATCGAAATAGACAAAAAAAGCGTTGAGTTTGCATCAATCAGTGACAAGCTGGATTATTGTATAGGTCTTTAATACGTCATTACAAATGCTATGTCAAAAGTCCCCATCGATCCCGTTCGTGCGTTCTTTTTTATCCGGGGCCAAATGTCATAACTTTTCATTTTTTGCGTATATCTCTGAAACGGTGACAGCTACTGGAAAAATAGATAAGCCAAGTTTGTACATCGTAAAATTTTCTACAAAAAAGTTATCAATAATTTTTTCCCTCCGAAGCATCGTTCTCGATTTATCCTGATTTCTACTATAACAAAAATTTGCGCTTCGAAGCTTAATATTTCGCAAACGGATTTTTGACTCAAAAAATGGTTTTCCTTCACCTACAATATTTTTAAACGACTAGTCCAACGACACCCCACACTATGGGATACACGAGAAAAAAAATCATCCCTATTATAAGTGTAGGGGCGGAACCCCAAAATAATTTTTTTATGATTTTGTTTTAACGTTTTGTCGGTTAATACCTATGTATAATTTTGACAAATTTAAGCTTTCTAGTACTAATAGTCTCTGAGTTAGGTTGAATCGACTTATCCTTTGTAGTAAAATAGTTCTCCAGCCTTACAAGGTGTTCACCTTGGCGTTTCACCTCTAAGAGCCTTACGACGTCTCAAGAGATATTCTTTAGCTCTTGGAGTAGCTCTTCAAATCGCGCGTTATATCTTAAAGTCCTTGTGTTAATCGAAGCCAGGGTCAATTTGGTTTGGCAGCCGGATGTCTGCCGGAAATTCCGCGGACAGACAGTCCGACATACGGACGGACATGGCGAAACTATACGGGTTCTTTGTTGACTACGGAACTATAAAATGCGCCACTTGTCGCATTCTTCATTTCTTAGTATTTGATGCAAGTGCAAGTGCACAATAGTGCACTTTGTCACTTTGGAGTGTTGTTGAGGGAGATAGCGATTTATAATTTTTGAATTTTTAATATTTACCATCCCTCCGCTTTTTTATTTCATTGGGTCACCTAAGTAATCTGTGTATCGCTTGGCGTCTTGTCGTTTGGTTATGCACAACGCACAACCGATCCCAAGCCAAAGCGTAGGGCGGGACAGGCGAGTGTAAACAAAGCTTGAATAATTGCTTAAAGTCAGACCACAGTGGTCAAATTGTAAATTTTGAAATAGATTCAGAAAAATCAGGGCAAGTTATTCTTTGCAGGCCCATTACAAGTAAAAAAGTAGAATCATTTAAATTACATCTTCAAAGTAGCTTAACTGCGCATAAAGGTAAAACCCTAAATACTAACGCCCATTATGAAGACTTCTTTAAAGTCGTTTCAGTTAATTTTGAAAATGTTTTTAAATTACGAAAATTACCTAGCAATGAAAATAAAGTAGGGTTTAACGGACGGGCCACTGCGGGCATCCGAAAAAGTAGAAACACACTGTATGCATTGTATGAGAAAAAAAACCAACACATATGACCAGTTTTATAGAGTATGTTAAACTATATTCTAAATTATTCAGGGCCGTCTGCCACAAAGATAAATGCAAACATATAAAGAAACAAATTCTCCAGTCTTCAAATAAATCTATAACAATCTGGACTATTATAAATAGGGAAACTGGTAAAGCCAAATCAGGAGATCGCGAATTTTCTCTAAAGATAGATGATAAAGTAATAAGATCAAATGAAGACATTGCTACGGCATTTGAAAATACGGCTCCTTTAGACTCGTCTCCTGATCTCGCTGCAAGTATATTGAAAGACAATGTCCCCTCGTGCGATTACGAGTTTTCGTTCGACTATATTAATCCCCATAGCGTAATTAAAGCGTTTAAACTAAGTATAATTTCTAGTCGGTGCCCAGTTTCATGACCAGCACATATATTTTGGGCACCGACTCCAAATTATACTTTTACAATACCTATACTTTTACAATACCTACATGTATATACATAGTTCTAATCATTTAAATTATTTCTAACTTTTTAGAATTGTTTTTTGTGTAAAATTTTTAAATAAAGTATAAAAACCGAACCGACCGTGTTTCGAAGTCAGTTTTTATTTTTTTTTATACAAAAAACAATTTCTAAGTGACATTCCGCATCTCGCCGATGAAACCCAAAATATGTCCAAACGAAGTCATTTGTTCAAGTTATTTATCGGGCATTATAGTATACGTGAAAGGCGTTACGCACACAGTAGCAAATACTACATCTCAGCCAAAGACGTGCTCTACCCTAGCTGGCTATTGTACTCACTCAATATCGGACCGGGTTTATTGTTACACGGGTTAAAAACGTGGTTTATCCGGTTGACAAACCCTTGCGGAACTCAATGGGTCTATCGATGCCGCCTCTGATGGTCACCTTTTCAAAAAGATGGCACAGCATTAAAATTTCATTCCTACGACGCTCTCAAAAATTGCGCGTAGTTTTATTATCTAGCAAACCCTCAGACCACATTTATCAAAACTATACTCATTACAATCGCTAATCCGCCGCATTGTGCAATTTCTTTAAGTGCAATAAATAAAAAAATAATAATAAGAAAATACTTTATAGCACAAAAAGGTGTTTGTACAAAAGGCGAGCTTAGTACTAGTAGGTATTTCTTTCAGCTAACCTTGGGTTATGTGGATGGTGCAAGGGGTAGTGCCGAGAAAGATTTATTGCAAAAAAAATAATTACATAAACTATATTACAATAAAATTACGTAGTAATTATAACAAGTTACACACCAAATACACATAAAATTCACACTATAACACAATAAACACAACTACATAAAATTTACTTATATAATGGGATTATTACTCTGAAATTCGAAGTAGTGCTCAAAGATTTTACTTTTAAACACGTCGACTGACGGGGCCTGGCGTATGTACAGGGATAGCGCGTTCCACAAGCGCACCGCTGTCAATGTGAAAGAATTCCAATAGCCTACCGTACAATGCACAGTTAAAAGTATCAATAAATAATAATGTTATATTGTGTGAGCGAGACAGCATGCTCGACGTAACAGCCGGCTTTAAGGGTTCCGTTTCTTTTTTGAGACACAGAACCTTAAAAATGCTTTATTGGCCCTGGCATCACTTTCCATTTTGTTAGGTCAATTCTTCCTCTTCTTCTTCTTCTTCAGGTGCCTCTCTGACTAGCGCAGGTTGGCAGTCAGCTCAGCATATTTCTTTCTGTCTCTCGCTAAGTGAGAAAATTCCGCCGCACTTGCAATTACAGTCCATTCTCGCAGGTTCCTTAACCGCGATTTCCTTTTTCTAGCCACGCGTCAACTAAAAAAGAAAAAAAATTACAACATAATCAGATAAGTGACAGTACAATTTTTGTTTTTTGCTATTCGCTTTCTTACTCTCTCTCTCTCTCTCTCTCTCTCTCTCTCTCTCTCTCTCTCTCTCTCTCTTTTGTCTATAAATAAAGATTACCGGTCTCATTTATAAAAACACGATTACCCTAAAACACTCGTCAGAGGCTGATAGATAGAATATTCTTTATTGTATGTACACCAGGAATTACATATGAGAATCTAACAATATTATAGTACAGTACAATTGGCGACATTATTACTAAAAGTAATTTCTTCCAGACAACCATTGAAGAAAAAAGGCAGGAGGCAGTTCAAGTAATTTGTGGTTACGTATTTCCCTCTACCATAGACGGTTTTTTGTACTAAACATGTAGGTACTTATTTGGTCAATAAATAATCTGTCGAACGACAGCGTCATCTCTTGCATGTCATTGTAATTAAATCATACATCGCCATCTATATATTCATCATTGTATGTATATTGGAAACGGGAAAACCTCTAGCCTTTTAATATATATACATATAAATTAGTCAGATAAGTGACAAAACAATTTTTATACTACACCTGCTTGGAAAGTACCTTGATACTTTATCAAATTTACGGTAGAAAGTACGTCATTGCATATCGAACAAATATGCGGGGAGAAAACGCATCTGAGCGGGAGAGAAAAGTGTATGAAAATCCATTTCTTACGTGGTTTTTCTTTTTTAATTTTGGGTAAGACTATGCGCCGGTAACCTAAATATCAAAAGCCAAAAAGTTTTTACAGTGAGTTTTTATCTCCAAGTTCGCAAAATGACACTGGCCACTAGCTGTGTGTTGGATGGTGTCGGGCTGGCAGTGCGACCCTGCGGCGGCAGGATAAACAATTTGAAAAAAGAACATGTGAAAATTGCAGACGACTTTCCAAGCAGGTGTAGTATAAAGCACTATGTATCACTCGAGAGAAACTGCGATTCCCGATCTCGGGTGTTTGAAAGCCCTCGCCTACGGCTCGGGCTTCAAACGACACCCTCGACGGTAATCGGTCACTTTCTCCTCTCGGTGAACAATGTACTATTGGTCTCTCCTATTCGCTTTCTCACTCTCTTATCTTTAAATAGAGATTACCGGTCTCATTTATAAAAACACGATTACTCTAAAACACTCGTCAGAGGCAGTTCAAGTAATCTGTGGTTACGTCTTTCTAGACTGTTTTTGTACTTAACATGTAGGTACTTATTCGGTCAATAAATAATTTGTCTAGCGACAGCGCCATCTCTTGCACATCATTGTAATTAAATCATACATCGCCATCTATATATTCATCATTGTATGTATATTGGAAGCGGAAAAACCTCTAGCCTTTTAATGTATCTGCTCCACAGAATCTTCCATCCAATCCTGCATCCAGGGACGATCATAATCTTATTATATCCTAAAGGGGTAAGAAAAGTACAGTAAAAACAAATATTTATATATTTTTTTTAAACGGACTCTGAGGAGTGTCTAAGGAATCATATTGTTATGAATAAGACCGTAAACCTCAGGCAGGGATTAAGTCTGAACTAGTTACCAAGTAATTTTAAGGCATGATTGATCGCCGTTCCGGTTCCGTTTTCTGCAAGTGTTTTTAGTCAAAAAGCCTCCGGACCTACGAAATCACTTGACCGCCTATACATCACTTTCTCCTAAGTAAATTTTCCACTTTTCCGTCTTTATAGTAAAACTTGTACAGAGGACCGCTAATTGGATTTGTTTTTGTAGTGATAAGTCACTAGCTTAGAGACAGGTAAATAGAAATAGATAGATATTATACTTTTCCGTGTGGCGCCGGATTAAGAGTAGCGTCACTCCATTTCCTTCCGAAATCAATTACCAGGAGACGGGCAGCAGCGTCTTCCTGAGATTCCAACCACATACTGCGATCGCCAGCCCGCCTGCCAAGCGTGGAGGTTGTGGCGAAATCCCTCATGGTTATGAAAACCACGAAGGAGGCCTATGTCCGGCAGGGGGCATCAAATGGCTGATGATGATGATGACGATGACACCTCGCCTCATTTAGACTAGTATTGAATAAGTAAAAGTTAAGTTGCTGAATTAAAATTTCTGCACACATGCAACTAGGGCGAGAATATTTATATATGTCTATTTTTTAAGCCAGTGACCTCCACCCGCTAACCCCTCAACCCCCGCGCCAGCTATGTGCGTTTGTTTTTTAAGAATTTCTGCGGCAAGATACAAGATACAGACTGGCTTCATCTAAACAATACGAGCCAAGCCAGCGGTGGCTTGTCTATAGAGCTGGCGCCAGCGCACTGGCTTCGTATATACCATAATTTTCTCCCGTAATTCGTCTGTGTGCAATATTTTGCAATTTATAATGCTATTGCATTATGTTGCTGAGATCGGGAACATAAGAGCAAAGTTTTCTCTCGAGGTCCTTCTGCATTTTTTCTTTTAGTGGCAGGCGAAAGGAGAGGCGTAATCAATCTTTCACGCCTGTATAAACCTATCCTAAAGATTGCTTTGGTGTTGTTACTGTAAATAAAATAGAAATTCCGCAGCGGCTAAAATGTATCCTTTGTATTTTATCTGTGTAGAACATAATTTTAGGTTTTATTTACCGCTTCTTTGCCACATAAAGGGGTTTAAAATATATTGTGTTATGTTGAAAATGAACACGTATCCGTTAAAATATCAGCGTAAAATCATCGCTTTTGTTGCTTTTGACGTAACGACAGTTACATAGCTAGCCCATAAATAAGAGGCCTATTTTATTTAATACTTTAGTACTACTTTTTTCCTCTGTGGTATTACAGAGTTACTGCTGACTTTGAATTCGTTAGACGTTTTTTAAGGAGACATTTTTACCATGATTTAGGAACATAATGTGCTAGTTTTCAAAAAAATGGCGTTTCAAAGAAAAATTTTTTTACATATTATTTCACTTAAGCCTGATACTGTTGTTTATGAATAAAAAGACGAAAAGTTATAAAAAGAAAACTATGGCTCGAGCGTCTTATCTTTTACTTGTTTACACAATATCGGACGACAGACTCTTAAACATTTAACATAGCAGAAAGCATTTTAGGGTTCCGTACCCGAAGGGTGCCAAACGGGACCCTGTTACTAAGACTTCACTGTCCGTCTGTCTGTCTGTCTGTCACCAGGCTGTTTCTCGTGAACCGTGATAGCTAGGCTGTTGATTTTCAATTTTTTCAGATGATGTATTTCAGTTGTCGCTATAACAAAAAATAGTAAAAACAGAACAAAATAAATTTTAAAAGGCGGCTCCCATACAACAAACGTGATTATTTTTTTGCCGTTTTTTCTCGATCTTTGTGTTTAATGTTGTATAGATAATGGTACTGGTAAATGATGATGGTCCGACTCGCACTTGGCCGGTTTTATTGAGGTTACCAAATCTCCTACAACTTTGGATTTACAGCTTCGAACCAGAAGCAAAACATAATTACAAGAATATGTTTTACATTACTGTTAAATCATTAATACTGTTTATCATATAAAAAAACAACATTCTCTTAAAATATTGCTAACGATTTCAAAATTACGCTTTATACCTATTATGCTTTCGACGTAAGTTTTGCCCAATTATGTATTTACTAACAGGGTGATTTTTGTTTCAGGTACCTGAGTTACATCAAACTGCCAGCAAAAACGGATTATTATTTCAAAAAATGTGATGCGCACACATTTTTACAAAACCCAGTCTATTTCTCACAATAACAGTGGTTTGTAAGGTGAAACCAAAAGTGCTGTAACTAAAAATGTTCATGAAATTCAAGCTAGTGTTCGTAGTAACGTGAAACAGTTGACAGCATGGGGGTTATCAAGAAACATAGTGTGCTGTGGGTGCTGTACCTGACCGTGCTTGGATGGATTTCTGGTGAGTCAAACTACCATTTCCTTATTTGCCTTTTTCGTTCCGCCAACTGATTTCAAGTTACTGATTTCAAATTTGAAACTTTAGCTAACTACGACCTCGATACTTAAACTGTGATTAAGGGGCTCCATAGAGTAAAGGGTCTGTTACACAAGGAGAGTTTCTCGCACGCGAGTGGCGATTTCTGGCGCTGTAATGTCTTTGGAGGTGGCATAGGGTGTACTTGTAATTGCAGCTCTAATGAGATACCAAATTTATATGCCTATGAAAAATGTGGGTGACGAATGGCGAGCCTCGTGTCAAAATCAGTACAGAATGATTAGCGCGAGGCTCGCAATGACGCTTGCGATTCCTGCCCCAGCATTGTTTATACGAGTCGAGACACGTATGCGTCTATAGATATACGATTACTCGCCGGTAGTTTCAAGAGAAGTGAGTCTTGCCTGTAATACTCGCATTCGAGGATCGCTTGATTAATACGAGTTTTTGTCAAAATGTAAACAAGTGCAGGCGAGAATCGAATGGCGAGTTTTGCCATGCGATAATTGCATACGATTATTTGCCGCTCGCGTGCAAGAAACTCAAGGAGAGTTTCGATTTACGCTCAATTTACGAGAAAACAGCTAGCCTGTTTGATACAAATTAGCCAAATGAAAGTGCACCTTTCTTCCCGCAAGTTTCAAAGGAGCAAGGAACTAAGCTAGGTACTTAATCTTAAATTAACACTAATTGTGTTTCTCATAATTTATGCCCCTTGGATACGGTCCAGGGACCGTTGAAAAATTAATCAGCTAAAAGGTTAATTTTTTGTCTTACTTCGCCGGGACGTACTTAGAACTTAAACTGTTTTGGCTTTATGAACCTTTTTATCTTTTTATTGCTGCACGATACGTTTAGAAACTTATTATTATTATTAAATTATTTATTGCATAGAAAACAATTTTTATATAAACCCGTAATTAATGCTAAATAGCATTTTCTTCCAGTCAACCTTTAAGGTTAAATAACTAAAGGCTGCTATTACGACAAACATGTTGTCTCACTCGCACGATGTAACATTTTCGGTGATTGTATGAGTATCCTTTAGATAAATGTGGTCTGAAGGTCTGAAGGTTTGATAGATGATTATATTACGGACATTTTAAATCCATATTTGTTATCTTATAAGTAGTTTTTAACAGTTTATTTTTTTTTTAGAATAATTTTTTTTTAATGGATGGTCGAATGATGTGGTCAGGTCGGCAGGGGGGCCGTGGATGCGAATGGCAAGAGACCGCGACAGATGGCGTGATGGGGAAAAGGTCTATACCCAGCAGTGGGCAGAGGTGGGCTGATGATGATGATGATGATTGTTGGTTATTGGTTAAACTTATATCCACGGTGATTAATATTTTAGCACCTTAGCTTGCTACACTTTTTAATAATTGCATTGACCAAGGAAATTTTCCTAATCTATTAAAGTTAAGTAAAATAGTACCCTTGTTTAAATCTGGTGATAGTGAAGATCCCAATTTCCGACCAATAGCAATTCTGCCGGTCCTAAGTAAAGTTCTTGAGAAAGTAACTTTGCACCCTAAAAGTAGAGTTAAATCCTCAGGATCTGACTAGGACTGTTCCTTCTTTTAGTTTAAGTAAATGATTTGCCCTACCTAGTAGAAAAACTATCGTAGATAGTATTGCTTGCTGATGATACTCCCTTAATTTTTAAATTAAAAAGAGGTTTAGGTAATGTTTACGATATAAACAATGCTCTATCGACAGTTCTAAGTTGGTTTACAGTGAACAATTTGATGTTAAGACTGTTCTTACGTGGAGCATGCTGTTTCGCTTGTTATTGTAATATAAGGAGTAATATTTTTGATGAATGCGGTCTGAGGGTTTGATGGATAATTAAATTGCAGATATTCAAGGCATATTTTTCTTACAATGTACTAAGGTTTTTTTTCCATTCTGTACTAGTGATCGGCCCGGCTACGCACGGGTGTAATGGGCATTGGCAAAAAAAGAAGTTCTGTTTAAAAAAAAGAAACAACGGTAATTTTGATAGCCTGGCATAACATTTCGATACATTAGATGCGTTACATTAGCCAAAACCCTCCGGCCTGAGTACCACCCTGTCCAAGATTGAGACTAGAGACTGTTAATTTATGAACAATTGAATTGGTTTCTTTCTTTTTGGTTTATTCTTTCGTTTTCTTCGTTATCTCTGGCACTCGTGAAGTGGCCGGAATTCCTAATTACGTTACCTGCGGGTTTTCAGCTTACTAAGTCCTGGCTGAATAAGAAATTATTCTACTGTTATTCCTATTATTCCTGCGCTTTAAAGAGCTCTTTATAAAGGCAGACCTTTAAGCAAACTTACGTCTTGATTTGTTACAAGACATGTTGTTATCTAGAGTGGATGCTGAATTCAAACTGTGAAGACCTTATTTTTGTGATAAACTTGGTAAGTTTTGGATAGGCATTCTCAATATTATTAGAGAAAAAATATTACAGCAAAAGTTTTTATAGTTTTTACGATAGAGCATACACAAAATGATGTACAACAAAAGCACGGTTTTTATATATAGGGACACCCCTTGTTTTGTTTAGTTTATTTGCTAGGCAATCTGCCATAATAACATACATACATACATAATTTCACTGTATCCCGGAGGGTTAGGTAGGGACCCGTATTTTACACTTGCCACGACCCTGACAAATCCCTTTCGCTTCACTAACACAGTCATATTCTGTAAAAATTTCAACTGGCTTCAGTCGGACTCAAGATACAAAGCCATTTATACATTCGATAGACAGTCGGATGTCGTAGGTATAGAAGTAGAGTCTTGTGTGCAATCTTTATGTACGGAACCCTAGAAAGTTCCTCACTTTCTAGGGTGAATGTTTGGATGTTTTATACGCAATTAAGCACAAACCGCTGAACGGATTCTCATGAAATTTTGTACACAGGTATTGATTTGGACACTTGATTAAAACGCAGGCTTCTTTTTATCTGGATCCCACTTGAGTGAAGTCCCAGGCACTGTTAGTTAATATTTGCTTTCTGAGAAATGGGCTTTTTAACTTGCGAAAAGATCAGAAAGCCTAACATTATGACATGTCTAAGATTCAGAACTAACAAAATCCAGAATGGAAGATAAATACAAAATGTTTAGAATTTAAAATATAAAAAAATTACTACAATGCATTTCATTTAAAACTATTCAGTTTGGTTTTTCTACATAAATTAGAAATAGCGTAGACATACACTACATAGTCGATTCACGGTTTAGGCATTTTGCCCTGTTAGGCAATTTCAATTTTAAGCTTTCTGATCAAGGGAGGCCATTCTTCTTTAGACAGCAGCGAAGCCAAAGGGCGATCACTTATTTTTATTCAATTAAAAAAGCTTGTTGGACCGGATATTAAACTTAGCGACGTAGGATGTTGACATTGACGACAAACACTTAGAAAAGGAGATGGAAACCGAAATTGGCAATTTCTTCTTTGAGGCGCTAGTTTTAATTTTAAATATTGGCAAAAGTAGAGTTAAGTAAAAATGTAATGCCTGAAAGGAAACACATTTTTGCATAGTAAATCATACGGAATACGGGAACCTTGGCTAAGAAATTAACGGCTTAGATAGGTATTAGATATTACAGATTCAGGCTCAAAGTCGCACTTTCAAAAACACTTTTCACAAACTCTGTTCTTTTTGTATATTTCTGCAGAATTGCCTCTATTCATAGTCAAAACGTTTCTTCTCAAGGAATGTATAAAAAAATTCTATCCTTTGGAAAATTTCACATTTAAACGCGAAACATCGGAATATGAAATAAACGTAGAGCCGGTTTATGCTTACGCTCCGTGACATAAAGTTACGTGCGATTGTGCGCTAGTTTATTTGTGATTTAGGAATATGACGAGATAGGAATATGATCAGTTAGGCAAGTGTGGAACAAGGAATATGACCAATCAGGAATATGATGGATCAGGAACAAATCATAAATATTTATCGTTTCAGGTTTAGTATAAAAACTGTTGAAGTAATTATTATATAAGCCTGTTTCCTGCTTCTTAAACATAAATAAATAAATAAAGTTTTTGTGACTATTACTCACATGTTACGGATAATCAAGTTTAAATTGGTGTCCAGTATGCTTACTTGCGTGATCTTGGTTAGGCGGGAAGACACCCGATGCTCTGCATGGTGGCGCAGAATGGGTCTGTGGTCGGTGGGTAGACCACCAGCATGGTAGGCTGACGACATTGTGAAGGCGGCTGGGAACTTCGAGACTAGCAACATATCGGATGGGAACATACATACAACATAACATACGACATAGCGTGAAAAAGAGGACTATGTCCAACAGACTTTAAAAACTTGACACTGATAACTTTATCGTATTATTGAAATAACGCTTACCCTAAAACTGGTTCCTCGGTATTGATAAGAAAACCATGTTTGATATAAAGAAGTTAACCCACTCCGGGTGTGGGGGCCTATCGATGTAAGTTTGTAAGTAAAAATAAATTTAAAACTCTCGACTTTTTTTTACCGCCATGAAACTTAACGCGGTCATTTTGTATGGAAAATTAATAAAAAACTAGAATTATAAACTTTTGCTTTTAGAACTGGCTTTAATATTGATACTGAAAGAACGGTTTACAGGTTTTACAATGTTTTATAATACATTATAGATGTGATATGTGTATTCCTATTTATAATCACTCGCTGTGCGCACACGCCGGAAATTACGGTAATTAAGTTTACCTAATAAATAATTGCGATTATAAACCCGTTAAGCGTTTAATTAAAAGCGGTGGTAGTACAGCGGTAGAGCACCGGCCCCACATTCGGGAGGTCATTGGTTTGAATTCCGGCGTGTTCCAATGACTTCGTTTTCTGAGTTACGAATATTTGTGAAGTTGTAGTAGCAAAACCACTCGCTAACTGTAAAGGAAAACCTCGCAAAGAAACCTGAGTGTCAAAGGTGACATCAGCGCTTGAAATGGCCAATCAGCGGTGGGCACGCGTGGTAATTAAGCCCATACTCTCTCTCTCTCTCTCTCTCTGAGAGAAGGGCTATGTCTTGCAGCGGGACGTAAATAGGCTACATAAAAAAGACTCGTTAAATGTATATTATACCTCTAATAACGTGACAGGTACGGTTCGCCTCTTGGTATGAGACTACCAACCTAGATAGATTTCCACTCGTAATTGCATTCAGAGTTCGATCCGGCCTGTCCGGTCCGGACGCCTTGTTGCCGGATGAATTGTGAATGTAATCTACGGAGGTGCGAGATAAATAGGGCGGAATTCTACAGGTTAATAAGTTCGCCTTTCTGACGAGAAAAGTGCCATCTCCAAACTGCGCAGAATGTGAAGGAATCAAAGACATAATTATCATATTTTAGTGGAATGAAACTGCAAGAAATTTAATACATAATAATGCAGTAAGATAAGATAAGATGAGAATATTACTTAGTACTGTAGGAGATTGTAATGTAGTTCTAGCATTTCCCAATTCAGAAGAGGCCAAAACTTTGTTGAAATTGGTTAAACTTGGTTTGAAAGCTAAGATGAGATTAGCTATAGACTTGTATAGATACTTACCTGTCACATGTCATGTATAAACTATGTATAGCATTACTAGGACGACATGGTCGCTTTTATTTTGTGTATCAAGTTCTTTAAATAAAGATAAAAAAAAAACGTTTTGAATTCAGCACATTTACGAAGGCACACTAGAATTCATACGTAGGTAGATATTTTACCCGCGAATGTGTGACGGGGCAAGGTTTATGGGATGCAGGTACAATTTATCTAAACGTGTTGATGCGAAAGGCGCACCACTTTGTTAAATGAACGGAGCGCGACAGCCCACGTGTAGAGCTTGTAATTTTCGAACATTTCGAGTAGTACTAAACGAATAAATACTTCTTTCCGAATATTTGATTTTGACATTGAAAATGTCTTTTCGTTCGTTCCAGTGTTGGCTCCGATTTCGCGAAAAAGTGCGATCCCCTTATATCTTGGAGATATTCGAGAAAGTCAAAAATAAAAAAAGTCATGGCTGAAATAGTGAAAAAAAAAAAAGAATTTTTGATTATGGCGCTCGATATTTTCGAAACGAAAAAAAATTGGACGCGTAACTTAAGCATGCTTATGGCACGGAGCGTAATAAACCGGCGGTAAGCTGTTTTAGATGTCCATATTTTTAATATATTGCGTGTTAAAAATTAAAATTTGTTTTCTAAACAAAACACAAAAATTTCGATAAGATTGCTTGGTTGACAGAAAACAACATTTTTTCGCCCGCGCTACCTTCAGTCCCAAAATCGATATCCAAGATATCTGCCGGCACCTACCTGCCGCACCGTAACACGTTGGGAAGTTTATCAAGTTCAAAGGCATTGCCTGTCACGCTGCATCTATTATCAAATCAACGCCACCAGTTCATAAAACGATTAGTTCCTCTCTTGGGCAGACCACGATCGTATCAGAACGCAGGTTCACAACAAGCGCTGCTATTGAGATCCTTGGCCCGATGTACGCATGATAGAGGCAAGATTTGGCAGTATTTCAGAGCGACTGGACCCGGAAGCAATTTGCCAGCAGATTTATTACATCTACGTAGACGGGTGAGACGATTGCCGGCGCTGTTTGCGATGTACAGACGAGGTGGGAAGTCCAAGTGACTGTAGGTTTATATTACACTTTCGCTGAGAACTTCACTTTTTTGAAAAGTTACAAAAACGTTGCAGAATACCAAATTGTCACCGTAATACGCAGATATCATCGGGCGGTGACTAAACAAATAATAAGGAAATGTAACGTTCTTACATTTGATATTAATAAAGAAATATCAATCCAAACATACGCTCAGGTATCTGATTACCACGCGTAGCAATATAGTATATCGTGACGACCTTTCAAACAACAGTTTTTAGAAGAATCCTTTATTGGAAATACCGTTTTAAAAACCTATTTACAGCCTAAAATTCCACCCATGCCGGACACTTGAACCCGTGACCTCTGGCTAAACGTGCCAGCGCTCTCCCAACTGAGCTAGAGGGCAAGGAATCAGCGAAATTTCGAGTCTCTTTACAAACTTTACTGTATTACGTACAGGCAGCGACATCTGGCCGAAGCAATTTACATCACTTGCAGCCCCGAGTAACACACTTTGCAGTTAGGTTTTGACATCGGAATGATATCGCTGTACCTACATGATTATATTCTTTTTATTGCACTAATATAGAGAAGTTTGTAAAGTAACATTCAACAAACGAAATACGTAGGTATATTTTGATTACAGAAAAAGTAATTTTCGATAACTAAGTAAATCTCCTTTACGGATCCTTTAGTAATCACGACCTCTGTTTTGTTAGTAAAACCAACAGAGCAGTCTACAATAATACTGTGTTTTCAATATAATGTTACAAATATTTTACCTATAGAAGTCTCTTTTTACGAGCCCCTAGGAGTCTAAGCGATTAGACGACATCAACCCGGTCATTGAGATCCAAGGTTCTTTGTCGTGGGTAATAAAAATCACTGTTGACATGATTGGGACACTTTTTGCACTACGATTTGTAAAAGAAGACATGTTTTTTTTATTCATGGTTCTAGTTAGCCCACTGGATCCCCTTAACACGTTTAAACTAGCCATTCGCTTTGCGTGCATCTTATACAATGTATCTTATTCCCAAATGTATTACATACTTCACTGTACACACGTGAAATCGATAGGTTTAGTTCATCTGGTTTTGTTTTCAGAGATGCCCGGTTTTAGACAAGCTGGATTGTTATACGATAGACGAGTGTACGAGGCTTTTATGTCTGAATATATTTTCTACAGAGTGATTTTATGTGTTCCTGTGAGGATCGGGTGATTCCTGTGAAAATCAGAGAGCTGAAAGGGAATAAAGTGACTCTAGAGACTTCTAGAGGTAAAATGTTTGTAACATTTAATTGAAAATATAGTATTATTGTAGACTGCCCTGTTGGTCTAGCGGTTAACACGCTTTACTAACAAAACAGATGTCGTGGTTTCGATTCCCACTAAAGGACCGGTGATGGAAAAGTACTTAGTTATCGAAAATTATTTTTTCTGTGTGCAAAATACACCTACGTATTTCGTTCGTTGAATGCCCTTCGGCCGTTAAGGAAACTGAAGTTTGGAAACTGGTTTCCTGAAAGTATTTTTTTATCCTCCTACGTAACTGATTTCCTGAAAGGATTTTTTTAACCTCCTACGTAACTGGTTTCTTATAAGGCTTTTTTTATACTTCTATGTAACTGAATAACAACTATAATCTCTTTTGTATCGGTGTCAAGTTATCCATTTGAAAAACGTCATTTATCAGATAATTATGATGCACTTGACATTCATCAAATGCCACTTTACAAATCTGATTTTCGACATTGCTTTCCGTCATCGGCTACAAGCACTGCACTAGAATTACGTTGTCACAATTTGATTCGGCTCACTGTTATAAAGCGACAAAAAAATGTACGAAAAAACCGCGAAGACCAACGCAAGCATAACCCGAAGGGCAAAAATTTAGCCGGGCAATTCCATTAAGACAATAAACGGACTGTACCGGCTAGATGATGTAACATCAAACCCGGATAACGCTGACTAAACAAGAAAATGATACATGCAAATAGTCACAGCCTCTGTGACCCATTTACTTGCCGCGCCCGGGCGGTTCCTCTCTGACGCATTTGGAGGACCGCTGCACTCTAGGGGTTTTTTTTTGCTTTTGATTGTGTGTGATGAAAAGCTTGCTTTAAAAACCTTTTGAGAGCCTAAAAATTCCACCCACGCCGGGACTTGTACCCGCGACCTCTGGCTAACCGTGCCAGTGCTCTCCCAATTGAGCCAATGGGCAAGTGCAGGCATCGGCGAATTTTCGAACCTCTTTACAAACTTCTATGTGTTACGTACAGGCAGCGACATCTGGCTAAAGTAATTTACATCACTGGCAGCCCCGATAACCCACTTTGCAGTTAGGTTTTTACACCGAAATGGGTTCAAGTCCCGGCATGGGTGGAATTTGTAGGCTATAAATAGGTTTTTAAAATAGTCCTCAGCATGGATTAGTACAACAAAAAGAATATAAATCTTGTTTTGTCTCTGTGTTTCTGTCAAAATTTAAATAAATAATTTATGAGTATTTCAAGAGTCCGACTCGCACTTAGCCGATTTTTTTTATGTAGCCTATATACGTCCCACTGCAGGGTCCAGGCCTTCTCTCAGAGAGAGAATCCGCTCACTGCGTATTAGAAATATCAAGCGCTGAGGTGTGTAAACACCCCAAACACTCAGGTTTCCTTACGATGTTTTCCTTCACCGTTACCGAATGGTATTACTACTACAACAGAACAAATGCATGTAACTTAGAGAACAAAGTCATTGGTGCCGACGCGAACCCACGATCTCCCGAATGTGAGGCGTCCTACCGCTATGCTACTACCGCATTTGAAAATCCATATAGTTAAAAACTAAAAAACAAGGTATTGTCAGTAAGGTTATAAAAAACCAAAAAAATATTTTCTAACTTCGTAATGCTTATTGGCTAACCCAAAAAGCGGTTTCTTATCGTCCAATTAAACATAAACATTTACATACAGGCATATACATTGCTTCTGGCCCCACACTAGAATACCCTGTGTCGTGGGAACCAGAAACAGCGACGTCACAAACATGTAAACATCCAAGACTTGGGGATTTTTTTTGACCCCAGCCGGGATTCGAACCCGGGACCTTTCGCATGGTAGGCAGATGCGCTACCGCTGCGCCACAGAGGTCGTCTTAATTAATTTTGTGGATCGGTTTTCAATTAGTTTAGACAAACCGCACCACGTTTCTTGGCTAAGCCGATGAACATTACGAAGCTACGAAATTATTTTCCACTTTTATTCGCATTACTGTCAGAAGCGTGCTCTTAGTTTTGTTTTAACTTCCTAATATTAGTTATTTCTAAGTAAAACATTCTTTGGATTTGATACTTGTCTATACATACTTATGTCTATTTCTATAAATAGCTTAAGTGAGTCGACAGTGGTAGGTTGGTTTGGAAATCCCCGTGCGCTCAGCACTGTGGCATCATAAATTACTGGGCAATTGTTTCCTGCGCTAGGTCTATTGTATTATCTATCACATACATGCCGACATTCGCAAACACTTTCATATTCCACGCTTATTTGTTGAAAAAAACCGGCCAAGCGTAAATTGGACTGGCGGACAGAGGGTGCGTACGATCATTAATATTAATTCTACGTATGTTCTTAGCAAAATGTGTTTTCTCTAATTCCGACTTGTACTTGCCGGTTTTTATTACTTGTTGCTTTACAATAGGAGATGCAATAAAATGACACAACCGTTTTTACGATAAAGCAAAAAAAAAACTCGAAAAACATGGCGAATATAGCAAAACGCATGGTTGGAATTTTTATCCTCGATTTCCTTTTATAAATAGGTTTTTAAAAAACATGTTTAGGGTTATTTTTTAATGTTTTGGGTTAAATGTAGAAAATGGCTGCTGTGCAAGCAATTCTTGGCTTCTGGTGTACTTTATGGGCTGTAGTAGATGGGATTTATATATAATAGGGGTTAAAGTATGAAATTGCCGTTTTATTGCAATAGGTTCTTTGAATTGACATAGAATCTTCATGGTTTGAGGTTTTCGAATGAAACTTTTTTCAAATGGTTTCTATGATGTTCTTTTTTTAAAAAATGTGAAACATTTGAATATCGACTTTCAATTGTTTTTGTTATTCAATTTAGACAAGAAAGATGGATACTGCGAAAATTCGAGTGATTTTTGAATACGAGTTCCGACGCGGAACTAACGCGGCAGAAACAGCCCGCAATATCAATGCTGCGTTTGGAGAGGGGTCTACTAATGAACGCACCGTGCGATTTTGGTTTAAACGCTTTCGTGATGGAAATTTCGACTTAAAGAACGAGCCACGAGGAAGACCGCCCACACAGGTGAATAACGATGAATTAAGAGAGATAGTGGAAGCCGACCCTAGTCAAACTACCCAGGAATTAGCGGCATGGTTTAACGTTACCTTACCCACAATATTGACTCACTTGCGTCAAATCAATAAAATAAAAAAATACGAAAAATGGGTGCCTCATAATCACTCGAATTTTCGCAGTATCCATCTTTCTTGTCTAAATTGAATAACAAAAACAATTGAAAGTCGATATTCAAATGTTTCACATTTTTTAAAAAAAGAACATCATAGAAACCATTTGAAAAAAGTTTCATTCGAAAACCTCAAACCATGAAGATTCTATGTCAATTCAAAGAACCTATTGCAATAAAACGGCAATTTCATACTTTAACCCCTTATATATATATATATATATATATATATATATATATTATGTCAAGTTCTCGGTTTGGATTTCTGTCATCCTGCGCGTATGTTCTTCATCGTCATAATAGTTGCATAATTATACCTAGGTAGGTATAACTTAGTTTAAGGAAAGGCCTTGCCTGAAAATCGGCAACTAATTGTACACTGGTGTACATTAGTTACAAGCCGAGGCACCGACCTTTTTGTCTTCATATCTAAATAACATGCTGTCAAATAATGTCTCCTTAAACTGTCATTCTTGTTCTATATATTATAAGTAATTATTACCTGCCTTACTATGTTTGAAGAAAAATAAACATTTTCTATTTCGGTTTTTGTTTCTGTTTCGGTTTCTATGTTGTTAAATAACAAAAAAGTACTAGGCCGGTCCAACTTCGTGAAAGAGGTCAGTCGACGAATCCAACTCGGCTGGGCAGCATTCGGGAAACTTAGAAAAGTCTTTTCGTCCAATATACCTCAATCGCTCAAGACACATACTGAGACACATTTGTGGATACACATTTGCGGGACATACTGACGTCGTAAGCATTTTCAAAGGTTCCCGCTTGGAACCCTTCAGGTACGAAACCCTAAAAACCAACCTCTCTCTACGAGGCCACTTCATTTTTTTCTTAGCTAATCTGTGAGTCAAATGCAGTGTATCTTATTCTCAAATGTAATCGAATGGTCGCCATCATTCTGAAAGGAAATTGCTCACGAAACGAGCGTTCCCTCTCTCCGAGTGCCTTTAGAATCGGACTCCAGGGGACAAACAAGACACCGACTTAATTTAACGATGCCTATCGATCGCCATATACGCTCGCTCAGAGATACAATAAGCAGCCTGTATACATCCCACTGTAGGGCACAGGCCTTACGCGTGCCCACCGCGGGTTGGCAATATCATGCGCTGAAGTATGTAAACACCTCAAGGCACTCAGGTTTCTCACGATCTTTTCCTTCACCGTTAGCGACTGGTACCAATAAAAAAATGTAAGTAAATTCCAAAATAAAGTTATTGGTACGTGTACCATGTATGCATTGTGTGCGCATGTATGCGTTGGGGTTAGAACCCACGACCTCCTGAATGTAAGGCCAGCATTCTAACGATGTTTTACCTCTGCCAACGACTTAATAACTCTTTCTCAAGCGTTCCCTCTCTCCGAGTGCCTTTAGAATCGGACTCTGAAGACAAACAAGACACTGACTTATTTTAACGATGTCCATCGATCGCCATATACGCTCGCACAGAGATACAAGCTGTCTCCTAAGTCGGAACTAGGATATTGTCTACTACAAGATTGAATCATGTTCGTCAAAATTGCTTTCGGCAGTATTATATCAAGCAAACCGCAATGTCTCTCAATTCTCGAGCTTTGCAGTTCAATGGCGCTTGATTGAACTGGGTGATGATGTTAATGCATTGCCGCGTCAAAGGACCACATGCACAGATATATCAGTCTTCGAGACGGCAATAGACTGATGATATTTCTTTATTTAAAAATGTACATAATTAATCAAAAGGTTTATCAAGAAAAAGGGAAGGAAACAGAAAAGAAATAATTATGTAAATTTTTTTTAAATCTTAGAACAAAAGTGGTCGTAAAACACAAACTAATGTCGTTATTTCTCAGGAATTGCGCAATTAAGAGGAGAAGAAAAATTTAACTTAATTTTTACAATTTTTATATGCGTGTCCGTGTGGCGCCGGATTAAGAATAGCGTCACTCCATTTCCTCCCGTGGATGTCGTAGAAGGCGACTTAGGAAATAAATTACCAGGAGATGAGCAGCAGCGTCTTCCTAAGATTCCAACCGCATACTGCGATCGCCAACCCGCCTGCCAAGTCTGGCGATTATGGCAAAACCTTGAGGGAGGCCTATGTCCTGCAGTGGGCGTCAAATAGCTGATGATGAATAAAAATATTTGATGAGTTAATACGTATTTGATATGTAATAACAGTAACATACAAAAAGTCTATGCAAGCAGAACAAGGAAAATGGAAATAATAAGGTTTAATTGTGGGCACGGATTTCACGCTATAGCAACTATAGCGTTTCAGAAAATGCCCTCATTCTACATCGTGGCGTTTAATTTAAACTCTGCAAAAAAAAATAAAGTATATATTATGTCCCACTGCACAGGCCTTCTTTCAGAGAGAGGGTGCGGGCTTAATTACCACGCGTGCCGGCCGTGGTTTGGGAATTTCTAGCGCTGAGGTATGTGAACACCTCAGACCCTCACTTCACTACTACAACTTCAAAAACCATTGTGAGGAAACCTGAGTGTCCAAGGTATCTCAGCGCTTGAATTTAAGCTCATACTCTCTCTCTGAGAGAAACCCTGCGCCCTGCATTTTTTTCCTGTACAAAGATATCTTAGCTTATCTTTCTTTCTTCATCCCCCACACGAGAAAGCCAATAAAATCGCCTATCGTGAGTGTAGACCTGCCTCCCTACCTTTCCCGTGAAATCCGGTGGCCGACCAACCCGTCATATATTTGCGGCGCTGTCGCTGTCAAATGAGCCAGACAATTGTTTCCGCCTCGACCATTGCGCGATGTGCGCCCCCGTACCACGAGCATGGGCCTCTGTCAGAATATACAGCGTGGTATTTATTAGGGGTTAAAGTATGAAATTGCCGTTTTATTGCAATAGGTTCTTCGAATTGACATAGAACCTTCATGGTTTGAGGTTTTCGAATGAAACTTTTTTCAAATGGTTTCTATGATGTTCTTTTTTTAAAAAATGTGAAACATTTGAATATCGACTTTCAATTGTTTTTGTTGTTCAATTTAGACAAGAAAGATGGATACTGCGAAAATTCGAGTGATTATGAGGCATCCATTTTTCGTATTTTTTTATTTTATTGATTTGACGCAAGTGAGTCAATATTGTGGGTAAGGTAACGTTAAACCATGCCGCTAATTCCTGGGTAGTTTGACTAGGGTCGGCTTCCACTATCTCTCTTAATTCATCGTTATTCACCTGTGTGGGCGGTCTTCCTCGTGGCTCGTTGTTTAAGTCGAAATTTCCATCACGAAAGCGTTTAAACCAAAATCGCACGATGCGTTCATTAGTAGACCCCTCTCCAAACGCAGCATTGATATTGTGGGGTGTTTCTGCCGCGTTAGTTCCGCGTCGGAACTCGTATTCAAAAATCACTCGAATTTTCGCAGTATCCATCTTTCTTGTCTAAATTGAATAACAAAAACAATTGAAAGTCGATATTCAAATGTTTCACATTTTAAAAAAAAAACATCATAGAAACCATTTGAAAAAAGTTTCATTCGAAAACCTCAAACCATGAAGATTCTATGTCAATTCAAAGAACCTATTGCAATAAAACGGCAATTTCATACTTTAACCCCTATTATTTAAAGCTAAATCTGAAAACCGTTCGGAATCGATTTAAGACACTTACAAATTTATACACAATTTTTTCAGGAGGCAATTCAGCGTCATCGAACAACTAGAGCCGAATATAGCCGATTCAGCGTCGCCGACCCAAGGGTGATAGTGCAATTTCATTCACCGTTTATAAAATGTGCCCCTAAATAAGTTGTCACTCCAAAATGCGAAAGAATATTCAGTTTTCGTCTCTAAGTTTTGAAAAAATAAATTGCTAAGCCAAAGTCGAAAATGTAGGCAGACGAATCATAAAGCTAAAATGGAGATGAGCGGGGCATTCGGTAAGGCGGGAAGACGACTGGTGGATTAAGATAGCCGCTGAGTGGTAGCCATTAACGGGTCGATGGTCGATGGGCAGACCACTAGCCCAGCGGGCCGACGACATTGTGAAAGTGGCTGAGAAACATTGGGGGAGACTGATGATGATGATTCTTTCCAACTGGGTTCGGTCACGGCGACTGATACGGCTGGGGAGAGCGCCGGTAATATGCTGTCATATGACTGATGTAGCCTATCTTGGCTTTAGAGGTGCGGTGTGACTACAAGTAAGTTTCCCGTTTGAGTAGTGGTATTTTGTATGGTAGCTGGTGATCTACATGTGATTTCATCACGTCCAGCGTCAAGAGCAGCTCTTCGTTTCGCCTCGAAATCAAAGATATTAGTTTCAATTATATGGCGCCATGCGGCTCGGTCTTCTGCCTTCTCTTTCCATGCCGAGTGGTCAATTTCACATCGTTTCGTGTGGCGTTTCCCAAGGGCCGGATGCATTGACGTGAAAGAGAAGAGACCTATGCCCAACAGTGGGCTCTGATTATGGGCTGATTAGAAGTAGTAGCGACAGTAGTTGATTGTGCGACACAAAACTTGTTTGCAACGCCTCATCCAGTACATTTAACCTCGTTGTTTGTAACCCCCTCATTCTCATCCAACCTATCCGTTTCTCGTAGTAGGGGGCTCGGTCGCAACTCACACAGTACCACCGTTATTATCCTGTTGACAGTATTATATATCAACTGCCATGTAGCGTCATGATGGTTCCTTCAGTTACTACCCACTACCGAATATAGATAGGCGTATTTTTTCGTGACGCTGTATTCAGGGTAATATCGCATGAGCGATGGGGGAAGAGAATCTCGCAGAATCTCTGGAATTCCTTTTCAACTTGCTGTTGTGTAGGTACTTGTTTTTTTAAGCGGCAAAGTAAATAATTGAATATCGGCTTTGAATCTTGTTTATTTTGTTTGACAAGGGGCGGTTAAACACTGGCCAAACAAAATAGGACAGTATGGGGTACCGTTTGAATTTTAAACAATTTGGAATCTCAGGTAAATTTTTTTTTAAACTTCATTTTACCAAAGTTGGGGCAATGAATATTTTTATCGCAAATTAATTTTAAATCCATCTACGGAGATGATGAATTTCACGTAAATTATAGGTTTGAGAAGATTTTATTATTGTTTGGAAAAACATCGTGAGGAAACCTGAGTGTCTGAGGTGTTCACATACCTCAGCGCTTGGAATTGCCAATTTGTGATTAAGCCTGTACTCTATCTCTGAGAGAAGGCCTGTGCCCTACAGTGGGACGTATATACTGTTCACGCACGCGTTAACAGAAACAAGGAGGTCCGGCGGTGTCGATTTGGAACCAATCCATCTATGGTTACCTAAGCCTGACATGAGTGCATTTTTATTCAGTCATATTGTCACATCGAAGAAGCATTGTACAAGCCTATAAAATAATTACTTAAACCTCTATCACTTATTTATTTCTCAAGAAAAAGACACACAAAACAAGTTTTTTGGCGACCGAATATACGGGAACATTCTGCGAGGCGGAAGATCTGCAGCGAAAATCTATGGCGAAATTACGTACTGACACGGCAACTGAATTTTGAAAAAAGATGGCGATTCAAATCAGAGAAAAGAGAGGCGATCTCAAGGCATCGGAAAAAGGGAAGTGAAGTGACCCACAGTTTTTATCGATCCCTCTTATACGTAATTCAAGTTTCAGTTTGCGCTGATAATATGACTCAAAAATAAACTTAATAAGGGCATCTAGGTACCAAGTAAACTGTTATATTACCTATTTGCAAAAAAGCATCTTTTACTGTTATATTTAAACGTAGCGAACTGGCTAATAGGTATCAAGTATCCTGTAAATTGCCTATTAGCACACATATTTCCTGAAAAAACCAAGCACAAGTTAGGCTATACCTGTCGGATAGGTAATCAAGTTAAACTGTTATCTTACCTATATCTGAGTATACCATTTTCAAGTAAGCTTGGTAGATAAAGTGAAGCATAGCCTGTCACTGTTCCCACATAGCTTTTCTGAGCTGTGGGAGCATAAGAAATTCTAATAAATTGCATTGCCAGTTGCTTGCTTTAATTCAGTCCTTTGCTTGATCCACGATTTAGTAAATAAAAAGGACCTGTTAAAGTGGTACTTTTAAAGAATTTTGGCCGATAATTTCAGCTCGCCGCCCAGGCCCACCACGCCGCTATCTACCATTGCACTGCCCTGCGACGTAGGTAATTAAACACCTGAGCGGGTGAGTACTGAACAATCATTAGCCTTCATAGGTTCCACAACACAAGTATCTATTGACAATTTGATTCAATAGCATTTCATAAGACCGTGTTTAAAAATACCTACTCATTTGCAAAAATGTCTGAAGAGCTTAAGGGTTTAATACAAAAGAGAGGATTGATAAAGGGTAGGTTGACTGTATATAAGAAATATTTAACTGATTTCAAAAATCATAAGGAGGTAAGCAAGCAACAAATAAATGAACTAAAATTAAGGTTAGAAAAAATAAAAACATTATTTGAGGAGTTTGACACCCTTCAGACAAGCATTGAACTGTCTAATGCGGCAACTGCTGAGCAGCAAAATGAAAGAGTGGAAATCGAAAACCAATTTTATTTTGCGATCAGTTCATCACAAGAGATGTATGAATCTCACCAAGCAGCCTTTGATGATGCTGTTTCAGTACAAGGCTCAGCTGCTCAGCAGAAGGCAAACTCAGTATGTGACCCTTTAGGTCATTTCGGAGGAGTCAAACTACCTACTATAAAGCTTCCCGTTTTTGACGGCAACTATAGCAAATGGCTCGAATTTAAAGATACCTTTGCATCGCTCATTCATGAAAACGAATCTCTAAGTGAGATAAATAAATATCACTACCTCCGCGCCTCTTTAGAAGGCAGCGCTGCACAAGTTATCAACTCCCTAGAAACTTCTGCAAAAAATTATTCCATTGCTTGGAAGTTGATACTTGAAAGATTTGATAATAAAAGACAACTTGTAAACAGTCATTTAAAGGCTTTGTGTAATTTCGAGCCAATTGCAAAGGAGTCACACGCTGCGCTGAGATTTCTCGTTGATCACATTTCAAGAAACCTCCGAGCACTTAATAACCTTGATGAACCTACTGATAATTGGGACTCACTTATCATATTCATGTTTTCATCAAAGTTAGATGCTGAAACAAACAAAAAATGGGAAGAATATAGGAATAGTATTCAGAAGTTGCCACGATTGGATGAGTTTTACACGTTTATTAGGAGCAGAGCCGACATTTTAGAAACATTAGCTGATAATAAGGTTGAAAAAACTGAAAACCTAGAAAAACAAGTGAAGAGACTAGACAAATATCAAAAAACATTTGTCGCCGCTGCTTCTGAAACCAAGAAGTTTTGCTGTCCTATCTGCAATGATGAGCATTTGATCTTTCAATGCAAAGTCTTTAAAGAAATGACAATTGATCAAAGAAACGTAGAGATAGGCAACAAAAGACTTTGCATTAACTGTTTCCGCCCAGGTCATTTTGCTCGTCAGTGCCGGATGGGCCCATGCAAGATTTGCCATAGAAGACATAACAGCATGTTACATAGAAATAATCAAACTCAGAAGTCAGAAGGCACAAGTGCAAATCTTATCTCTATGTCAACTGCCGTGGCAAATCAAGTATTATTGTCAACAGCAATTGTAAAGGTTGTAAACTCTGAAACGAAACAGTCAATAGAGGCTCGCGCTCTGCTTGACTGTGGCAGCCAGTCCTCGTTCATAACAAAGTCATTAAAAGACAAGCTTGGTATTCACGGTCAAGCAGTGCGCTCGCTAACTGTTGCAGGCATAAATGATATTTCAATAAATGCACTTGAAAACTGTACTTTTGAACTAGTATCCTGCAACAATTCATTTGCAAAACAAGTGTATGCTTTGGTTATACCTTCTATTACGGGGAATTTACCAAGCACTGAGATTGACACTAGCGACATTAATATCCCACAAAATGTAAAACTGGCCGACACAAGGTTCAATTGTCCTGCAACTGTAGATGTTTTAGTCGGCGCAGACCTGTTTTGGGATATAATTAGTCCTGAAAAGCTAGGTTTGGGGCACAATCAACCCATATTGCAAAATTCACAACTGGGTTGGTTGGTTGTAGGTCCAGTCATGATACCGACTAACAAGATTTACTGTAATTTTAGTCAAGACGTACACAGCACATTGAAGAAATTTTGGGAACTAGAGGAGTTACCCACTGAAGAGAAGATTTATACGACTGAAGAAGAACAATGTGAAGCACACTTTGTACAAAATACGTATAGAACTGAAGGAGGTAGGTTTTGTGTAAAGCTGCCTTTCAAAACCGAGCCAGAAGAGCTAGGAGATTCCTATAAGATTTCTAGAAGTCGATTTAATAGTTTGGAAAGACGTTTTGAGAAGCAGCCTCACGTTAAACAGCAATACGTTGATTTCATAAACGAATATCATACCTTGGGTCATCTGTCATTGATGGGCAAACCGGAAACTTGTAATTTGTTGCCGCATCACCCTGTATTGCGTGAAAATAGCGAAAAAACTAAATGTCGCGTCGTATTCGATGCATCGGCCAAAACAGAATCGGGTTTGTCACTTAATGATATTTTGATGGTGGGACCCACTGTGCAGGATGATATTATGTCAATATTGTTGCGATTTAGAGTGCATAAAATGGTCATGACGGGAGATGTTGAAAAATTCTACAGGCAAATTTTAGTCGACCAATCGCAACGATATTTACAAACGATATTGTGGCGTGAAAATGAATGGGAGCGAATGAGATATTTGCAATTGAATACTGTGACATACGGTACCTCATCCGCACCCTTTCTCAGCACGCGCTGTTTGCTTCAGTTGGCTTTAGAGTGCGAAGATCCCAAGATAAGAGAAATTATTGAGCATGATTTTTATTGCGATGATATTTTGACTGGATGCGACTCTGAAGACGAACTGAAGTACATTCGAGAGTCCGTAGAAAGTGTACTAGCATCAGCATGCATGAAGTTACCTAAAATTAGAACTAACTGTACGAGTTTACTAAAAAACGATGAAACTTATGAGTTACAAGATAAAGTTCAATTAAATACAGAATGTAAAATACTGGGTATGAAATGGAATCCGTGTACGGATAATTTATTAATTAGTTATAATCCTGATAGCAAGAAAAAGGAAAGCAAATTAACAAAGCGCACAATTTTATCTGATTCCTCAAAGATTTTTGACCCTTTAGGGTTACTAAGTGTGTGTACAATTATGTTTAAAATGCTATTGCAGCAACTGTGGGTGCAAGGGTTGAACTGGGACGATGAAATCCCCTCTGATCTGCGTATAACGTGGCACCGGCTGGTAAATAACTTGGGTACATTGCTGTCAATGCAAATACCGCGTCATGTTATATGCAATGATCCCAGTCATATAGAAATTCACGCATTTTCTGACGCCTCATTAAAGGCCTATGCGAGCTGCATCTATGTTAGATCAATGAATAAGGAAGGAATGATTCATGTAAAACTTTTGTGCGCAAAAACAAAGGTAGCACCTCTCAAACCAGTTACGATACCTAAACTCGAGTTATGCGGAGCTGTGTTAGCAGCAAAGTTATGTAGTACTGTCGTAAAGGCTTTGAGGTGTGCTATTAGTAGGATAGTTTACTGGTCTGACTCAAAAATTGTATTAGGATGGCTTAAAATGGAACGATCAAAACTAAACACTTTTGTGGTTCACAGAGTCACAAAAATAAAGGAAATTACCGAAAAAATTGGTAACAGCTCATGGATGTACGTTCCTTCTGAACAGAATCCGGCAGATTTAGCATCGAGAGGCTTATTTCCGGACCAAGTAGAACACAACGCCCTCTGGTGGCAGGGAGCCGCATTCTTGAAGGACCATGAAAGTAAATGGCCTGCTCAATCTTCACAAAATTGCTCAGAGCTGCCAGAACTGAAGGTTCTCATTGTACAAACCGGTAATCAAGCTGAAGTTATACAATTTGAAAGATTTTCTAAGCTAACAACTTTGAAGCGAACCTATGCCTATGTTCTTAGGTTTATAAGAAACTGTAAATATTCTGATAAAAGGCAAAAGGGTCCATTAACTGTAGATGAGTTAAATGAGGCAGAATTAAAGTTAGCTATATTATCACAGCATGAATGTTTTGAGTCAGACATTAAAAGTTTAGTTAAAAATAAGACACTTAGTTTAAAATCAGCATTGGTGAGTTTAAGTCCATTTTTGGAAGGCCAAGGTGCTATGCTCGTAGGTGGAAGACTAGACAATTCGGATTACAGTTACTATAAAAAGCACCCAATAATTTTGAGTGGTAAGCATCACTTTACTAAGTTATTATTTGAGCATGAGCACAAACGTCTTCTCCACGCTGGGCCGCAACTTCTTCTCGCCTCGATTCGCGAACGTTACTGGCCTGTGGCAGGCAGAACGTTAGCTAGAAAAGTTTATAAGCAATGCGTCATGTGTAGAAGAATGCAGGGAAAGACTGCAGCTCAGATAATGGGTAATTTGCCCTTACAGCGCATAGTACCTGGCTTCCCGTTTGAAGTTGTAGGTATTGATTATGCCGGCCCTATTATGATAAGCACAAAGAAGGGTCGAGGTGCTAGATTAGTTAAGGCATATTTATGTATATTTATATGCTTTAAAACAAAAGCATCTCATTTAGAATTAGTTAGTGATCTCACTACAGAGGCATTTATTTTAGCTTTAAGAAGATTTATCTCGAGGAGAGGAAAACCCTCTCAAATTTATTGTGATAATGGGTCTAATTTTGTAGGCGCAAGCCATGAATTAAAAAGCAGGTTTGATAATGATTTAATTTCGGACTTTTCTGCAAATGAGGGTATCCAATTTCGGTTTTCACCCGCTTATGCACCAAACTTTGGCGGGCTGTGGGAGGCTGGTGTAAAGGTTGCTAAAAATCACATGAAAAAGGTCGTAGGCAATAGTCATTTGACATTTGAAGAGCTCACAACGTTGTTCGCGCAAATTGAGGCTGTAATGAATTCGCGTCCGTTAATACCATTGTCTTCGAATCCTGATGATTTATCCCCACTTACCCCTGGGCACTTCTTAATTGGAAGACCCCTTACTAGTCTGCCGGCTCCAGACCTTCAAGAAGCCAATCCTAATCGGCTGCACAGATACGCAAGAATAGAACAAGCACGTCAACACTTCTGGGCAAGATGGAGTCGTGAATACATTGCCGAGCTGCATCAACGAACAAAATGGCGGTTCCGGCAAGATGAGTTAAAACCTGGCCAACTTGTATTGATAAAGGATGAACAGACCCCACCACTCAAATGGCCACTAGGAAGAATACATTGTCTTTATCCTGGATCTGATGATAGCAGCAGAGTGGTCGATATCAAGACATCAAGAGGAATGATACGACGTTCAATCAGAAAGATTGTTCCTCTCCTACATGACGCTGAGGATGATCAGCTCTAAGCTGGCGGGCGAGCCTGTTCACGCACGCGTTAACAGAAACAAGGAGGTCCGGCGGTGTCGATTTGGAACCAATCCATCTATGGTTACCTAAGCCTGACATGAGTGCATTTTTATTCAGTCATATTGTCACATCGAAGAAGCATTGTACAAGCCTATAAAATAATTACTTAAACCTCTATCACTTATTTATTTCTCAAGAAAAAGACACACAAAACATATACTCGTAGGCTACGTAAAAAATAAAGATAGATAGAATTAGTAATTCTGATATTCTTTTTATTTATTTAATTATTAGGCGCACAAAACAGATATTAGCCAGTATATTATCAAGATAACACCATCACCACGCATGCCCTGAGCGGATTGGCGATGGCGATTTCAGTCGCTGAGGTATATGAATAGCTCAGACACTCAGTTTCCTCACGATGTTTTCCTTCTCCGTTAGCGAGTGGTATCGCACAAAGTGCCCACACTGGGAATCGAACCTGGGTCTCGCTGATTCCATTATTCAATTATATTATCCAATGAATGTGCAATGCTGTTTTTTATGTAGCCTCCTTAATATGGGTGTCCCATTGCAGAGCAAAAGCCTCCCCTTCCTATGCTGTTATATAGCAAAATTACACTGTTTAATATTTTTATCTACACTAATGTTGTAACATTCTACTTATGTTTTCAATACTTGACTTATAATTACTACTGTTATAGCGCAGACAACAAAACACTCAATTTAAGCAATTTCACATGATGGTATAATATTTACATCGATATCGTAAAATCTCATTATAACATCAATAAAACGCGACCAACTTGATTGCAGGGCCAATCAGGTTGGTCGCGTTTTATTGAAGCGCGCAGCTGCGCTCTCATTGGTTAAATTTTAATGGCGGCAAAATCACTGTGATTATACCATACCATACATAGAACAGTAATCTATCGCAATAAACTATTGGTACAAATAGACTACTTTACAGACTTTGAAGGAACTAAATTGCACCAGTATTACGGCACTGTAATAGGGCATGTAAAACACTCGTGCATAGCTAAAATGACGATGCAAACCACGCGTTTTGTGGCTCTGAAGTCTCAGAATTTGACACTTCACCATGCGTTTTGGGTGGTTTGAAAGCCATAGCAAAATTAAAGTGCCTTAACAACAGCTATAGAATACCCTACTTGGTTTAATTTAAAAAGGAACTTTCCAATAATTTCTCGACGCATACTTGAATCTATGAGAATCATTACTAGCCAGCCAGAGCGGTGCGTGCGCACCGCGAGTCCTTGAGTTCTGATAGACGGAGAGGCGATACTTGTTGTTAAAATAACACATAAACCTCACAGGTTTCAGCGGTTTTGGTTGTGTTTTTTTTGTCATTTCTTGTCCATAAATAAAGAAAAAAAGCGCATTTTTGAAACAAAATTTCTCAACTCAAAACACTATGTGTCAACTAATTTTTTTCTTAATTTACGTCTATGCCTAAAAGTAGTAGCCTAAATAGATTCCATTTACATACATAAACTCACGCCTGTATCCCAGAGGGTTAGGCAGTGGCCAGGTTCTTCTTCTTCTACGAGCCTGGCAAATCACTTTCACTTCCTCAACATTCATTAGTCGTTGTATGCATGCACGATTCCATTTTTAATAAGCAATTACATAACCACGGCTTTCACACCACTCACATTCCATCGTGTATATCCGCGACTTTTGACATTTAAAACGCACGCCGCGCGTCGTCGCTTCATACTACGTTGCTCAGTGACGTAGTATTGTTTTTAACTCAATTGATCGATTCAAACTCCCTCGGGAACTCGGTGGTATTCATTTACGGTACCTAACAGTTGTCAATTCAATTGATTATGCATATCGATTTGGATTGAGTTTTCTGGTAATCCCACTGGAGTGAAACAGACGTAACTTTTAATACCAGATTCCCACTAGGACGTTACTAGCACAGCTAGTATAAGTATAACATAATATAAACTTACGCCTATATCCCGGAGGGGTAGACGGAGACTAGGGCTTGCCACCTGCCACAATCCTAACAAACATATTCCGCTTCATCAATTCATCATATTCATAGTAGTATAACAACCGCAAAAGTAATAAACAAATCGGGAGTAAATATAATATTAGGTAGTTCTAGTTCTAGTTCGATTGGAGATTTCCGCACTTACCCTCATAGTTGGGCCATTGTACGTAGCAAGTGCTGAGGTATGTAAATACACTATGGTTTCCTCACGATGTTTTCCTTCACCGTTAGCGAGTGGTATTGCTACTATAACTTCACAAATGTACGTAACTTAGAAAACAAAGTCATTGGTACATGCCGGGATTCGAACCCACGACCTCCCGAATGAGAAGCCGGCGTTCTACCGCTCCGCTACCACAGCTCACTATAATATTAGGTAGTAAAAATATCAGAATTCAAGCTTCGGGCTCACAGTCACAAAGAACCCTTTCAGAATATGTTCAGCCATTCGGTGCAGAATCAGTAAATTCGACAGCGTATAGGAAACTAAATTATAGCCCTGCCATACAAGGAATAAGCCCTTGTGACCTCTGTGTTGGTACAATAACATGTGAAATGCACTTATTTTCTTTTCCAGCTGCCGTCAAAATGTGAAAGTCTAGCCGTACATTTGTCTTAACTCAAAAATCAAATTTTATGCACCATCATCATCATCATCATCAGCCATTTGACGCCCACTGCAGGAATAGGCCTCCCTCATGGTTTTCCAAGCTTCCCCGTCTTGTGCCGCCCGCATATAGCGACAATGCACCTTACCGCTAGCCACTACCAGCAATCTGCCTTAGCGATGTTTATGTATTCTTCATATCGTCGATATATATACATAGATATATTACGCGTGAAAAATATAAATCAAAGATGATCGTTGTTGAGTGGAAGAAAACACACCAAGAGTCACATTTTCAATATTACATTCATTGACAAAAACACAAGACTTCAAACCGTTTTATCCAGAATTTCAGAATTAAAAGCTTTATACAGAATTATGTAAAATAACTCCTGAACACATTCGCGGGCATTATTATTACTATTTAAAAATAAAATTACAAGTGCGAACTTAATGCTAAATGCATTATTTTCCACTTAACATTTGTTTTGTGGAGATTTTAATAGGGGTAGTACTTGTAAATTTAAAAATATAGTAGACACAAACAAAATGCATTTAACACAGTAGATATAAGCCTAAAATAAGGGGGCGGGCGGGGTGCAAGACGTGGGGCAATATCTTTATATTAATGTACATACATTGTGATACAATACAATGTAAGAATACAATGTGATGTATCGTTATTTCTATCTATTAACGGATGCTATAGCATCCTCTGTCCGGAAACATGTTAAGAAAGGGCTTGACACAATATTTCCAATCTGTACCCCTATTTTCATATCGATTCTCAGTTCACGGCACGCATTCTCAGCACAACTCACCGAAAACTAGCTCTTTGCAAGTCAAAATGGTTGATAATTCGGTGACTTCCACTCCCGTCTGTACGCGCTGGGACTCTATTGTCATGTAAACAGCGTCGGAATTGCTTCCTCTTAAGCTTTGTCGTGTGCAGGGGTCGAGTACAGTCCGTTGTACGCGGCGAATCTACCTCTCTGCGAGTTGAGCTGCAAATTATACCGTCGAGTGTACTGCGCGGTTGCGAGAGGGCTCGAATATGATTCGATGGATATTAGAGTTCCTTTTACTATCAGGGGTTGGGATTTAGAGATGTACGCGTTTTTCATTGGGCACTAGTCGCGATCAAAATGTGCCTGGGAAAAGAAAAGAGTGATATGTTTATTTTCGCTTCTGGATACACTTCACTGAGTTAGTTCAATCGTTTTTTTAGTGCCCGTCAGTCATACATATTTTGTCTTAGTATGTACCTACCTAGGCACTTATTAGTAGATCGGTAGTTTGAAACGAATGTCAAAGTTAAAGAAAACAAAGAAGATTAAAAAATGTACAATGACAAACAATATATTTTCTAAGCTTTTCGCTCGCACAATCTAACATTTTTAGTGATAAAAAAAAATGTACACTTTTAATAAATGTGGTCTTGGGGGTTTGATAAACAATAAACAACCATACCGCGATGAAGAATATCGCCAGCGCCACCTAGTTATAAAAGTAACGAAGTATAGTTTCTGTTCAGTGCGTAATTTGAAGGTGGTTTCTTTGTCTTATCGACTTGTTTTTTTAAGTCTAGAGCCCTGCATAAACTCTCCATACAACGCAAATGCGCAAAACGATTTCAGACCCCGAATTGGCTCCTTACTAGCCCCCAGGGCTCCGTTGTATCAAGCAGAGAACTGGCCCGTACATAATGTAGTGGTGAATTCTATCATCATACAACTTACTTGATCTCAAGTGTCAGGGTTAGTTGGTTTGTTGAAAAGATTTTCTTCGGCTCAGCACAGGTTAAGCTCGATTTTGGTGTTTATTTGTAATTATTGCGTTCTTGATTTTTATAGGTATTTTACTCGATAAAAATTAATCTACAGGAACCTTATATTCGAATTTTCTATGACTGTAAATTTATAATAATTTGTTTCGACGACTGTTATTTTTTTATTGTAGGAGTTAATATAGTTGAAATAAATGACTGCCACGTTGCTCTGGTGGTTAGCACGCTTGACTTCAAGAACAGAGGTAGTGAGTGAGGTTCCCACTGGATGCCGCTTTATTCGATTTGTACGAATGGCCTCAAACTGGGTGTATTTCCATGTTTGTGATATCTTTTGCCTAGTTATCGTAACACAAGGTATCCTAGTTTGGGACCAGGACAAGTGATTTCGTAAGTGAAAATGCACACTACTTCAGAAGTTTATTTATTTATTTATTTTAATTCTTTATTGCACTAATTACATTGTAAGTGTACAAGGGCGTGCTTAATGCAAGAAGCATTCTCTTCCAGCAAACCTTTGGTTTTGAAGAGACTGGCGACGGGTAGTGCAAGAAGAAGATTAAATACAATAATAAACTTACGTAAACCTAGGTAAATACATTAACTTAGACTTAGTGGGGGGGGTGGGGGGATAATAGAAATTATTATAAACCTACATAAATGATAGTACATAAATAAATATAAATAAATAAATGACAACAAAAAAGTTTACTTCGATTCGTCGATTTCAAATCAAATGAAAACATTTATCTGTCATAAACATAGGTGTAGATCACAGGTCTTGAGAATATGAAATTGAATCTCGATGTTTTACCCTAATATTTCAGGAGCTAAATAAACATCTAACACGCAAGATATGTTTTTCGCTTCGAAATCCTTTGAACAATAACTACGTATTCATTTTTCTGGATGTGCATTAAAGTGTTCTCTATCTATATGTCTAAAACATGTTTTCCGCATTGAAAACTTGCCTAAAAGAAAAATAGCAGCCACGCAATTTGATATATTAATATTCTTCCGGCAAGGCCCCGCTGACAGACTATTACTGGAATCGATACTCGGCCGTAATGCCTCGGTGATTTATCACCCACATCTCTGCACCACCACGTACATACTCGCGGCTGTCCGTACACGAGGATTTTGGATTGACAATATTATTAGAATGCCGGAACCCGCTTTAGCAACCACACACCCGTGTGCAAGTGAAACAACAAAAAAAGTCCCTTGTAGATATGTATATGGTTTTTTAAATATATAAATAGCTCAGATACGTTTGATATCTTAAATATATAGAAAGAAAGAAAGAAAATATATTTATTTGTGTGTTCACTACAACTAAATACTAAAAACATGCAAACATAAAATTAAGAAAACGTATTAACAACATAGAAACAAAATTCGAATAAAATACGACAAAAAAAAACAACATGCAATAGTTATGAAACAAAGCCGGGTTAGTTACCACTTTATAACTCAAAGAATTGCTCAACATTTTTATTACCTTTAATTTGTTGGATTTGTTTCCACCCCAAATAGTAGAATAACTATTAAAATATAAATTCACAATAAACATATTTGGACAATATTCGTTTTCATAACTGAACATTATTATTGATTTTGTGGCGGAACGGAGTTGCTTGTCGCATGGTCGGTAACCTGCTAGAGCGTTTTAGCCATAAGTAGTTGAGATTCTGTTAAAAATATATCAGAAAATAAGAATAAACATTTTTTCATAATTTGATGACCAAAACAAACAGAAATCTTATCTAATCCGGAAAAACACACCAAGGTTTTCCACTTGGCACGATCCTGACCTATTTCGCTTCATCAACATTCATTAGTCGTTGCATGCACGCACGCCGGTTTCGGGTACTTTTTGTCTTGCCCTTCGCTAATACATTCCCTGTTTGGTCGAAGTGTGTCCGCTTGGGACGTACTTCACAGAAATCTAAACGTACTAAATAGAAATCAAACAATAGTACATTATTACTCTAGGGGTGCAGGTAACTTATTTAGTCCCAAGACGGAGTTTGGCGCCAATAGTTGAAAGGACTAAACAAGTCTTTAACCCGAGGTAAACAATATGCTTTTCATTACGGATATAAGGAAAATAAAACTAATAATTACTTAAAGAAAAAATGAGTGAATTCAACTTTAGATCCTATTTTTTTTCCTGTGGGCGGCCAGCTACTCAGCCATTATTTTTCATTTTCATCATTGAAAAATGGTATATATTTTGCCCAAATCTATATTATTTTAAAGAAATAGTTGAAAGTGAATTATAATAAAGTAATTAAAAAATATATTCTTTAATTAATACTTAGCTTTATGTTATTTAAACTTTATTGAGTTATGATTGAGTGGTTGTATAGAAACTTGGAACATGGCTTAGCAAAAATGTGAAAAAAGAGCTTATAATCAGCTGTCAGTTGAAAACAATTCTCCCTAGGGCAGAAAAGTATTACTTTCAACTCGCTCCTCAGGCAACTTCTGACCTACTTACCGAGTATGAGTAATGAAAGAATGTTTAATTAAAGCTCACAAACTTCCATAATATTGTCAGTCAAACTGTGTGTGTATCTCCGAGCGTTAAGTTCCCCTTATCGTAGGTCAGAAACACATTTATAGGTCAACACAACACAGTGGACGTTATAATCCTGGGACACCCCTTTTATGTGTGGTAAATGCAACTAAAAGACAACAAAATCAATGAAAGTCAACAAATTGAAAACTAGTGATGGAGTCAGCCATGTACCTTAACGACTGTCAATGTTTCGGGGGGGTAACAAAAGAGGAAATGATTATGAGCCAGCTCATTGCTGGCCGGTTTATATTATTTGTGGTTGGTTACATTATAGGGACTGCACAATAAATCATTTTAAAAAATCTAAATATAAAAGAATTGACTCTTGCATGTGCTTGTATTACTATGTTATGTTTTTTTAAGCAGCCTATATCCGTCAAACACGGCATTCACGCAATAGCGGCTGAACGGATTTACATGAAACGTGGCGTACAGATGAACAAAGACCTGATTTGAGACTTAGCACTCGATGTCCTGGTAACATTTATTTTAAATTTAAAATAGACGGCGTTGTGCGAGCGAACGTTGTGTTTTAAAATTAAATGGCGTTGTGCAAGAATCGTATAAACGTATTCTGTGGCGGTACGAAGTTCACCGGGATAGCTAGCTATTATACTAGTATTTATGTAAATCCCACTGTACTGCACAGGGCTTCTCTCAGAGAGAATATATTAATATATTAATAAGATATATTGTACGGACGACTTTACATGAGTGCACCCTACTCAGTTATGATACGGGCGACTTTGCAAATAAAATGTAAATTTTGATGGGCTGTTGACTGTACTATAGCTACATTGAACGAGTCCGCAATCCGCTGTTACCTCGGTATCTCGTTGTAGCATAATCAAGAATAATACATAATTGCGCCTCATTCCACTGCATTGAATTTCATTGGCATGTATTTAACGCGGCGACAAATTGATACCATTCCGGATCTTAAAAAAACTGAAAATGGATCGTAAATAAACTACTTTGGCGACTAATTTGAGGTAGCATCTTAACTAGAAAGCGGCGGCTTTTTAATGAGTTTTGAGGTTTTATTTAAATTTTATCTGGCAGTGATTTTCTTTTGTGGCAATTGAATTTCTTCTAAGGCGACAAATTATTGGCGGATAAAAAAGTTAAAATAGGCTTTCATAAATTCTAAAATGGGGTTGTCTATAAACTTGACTAAGGTCTTAAATAAATACAAACAAGATCTTAAAAAAATACTTTTGGCTACATTTTCATAATGTAGGCCCCATGACTTTTCCATGCACCAACCTGATTTAAGTTTGACTCAAAACTAAGTTTTTTAATGAAATATTTTTTTTCGCTTTTATATAAAAAAAAAGAACTAACACCCGAAGTTTCAGGATGGAGCGTCGCTGCGCTCCGCTCCATCCTGGAACTTCGAACCTATTTTTGCTTATGTGTACTGACCTAACAACCAACCCAAAATTTAGATTGCCAGTAGTTGCCAGTGAAGAATGTTTGATATCCCCTCGGGATAATTAGTCGCCACATTAGGTTTTATAATACCTTAACCAGTTTTACACTGATCCCGCTTGATATATTTGACACCTTACAGTAGCCGCCGTTTTTTAGTTTTTTTGATCCTAGCCTTTTGTTGCTTGTATAGTTTAATAGTTGCTAAGATATTTAATCACTGAAAAGTTAGTTTTTTTGTGACTTAATAGAAAGTCGCCTAAAAAGGATTTCAGTTGCCGTGTTAAATATTTGCCAATTTCATTTAATGCTTGGGCTCAGATCTATTACTGAAGACTCTGATGCCTGCTACTATGGGCATAATAAGGGATCTAATAGCATGGATGAAATAAATCACCAGATTCTGAATTGAGAATTTAACTAAGAAAAAACGCAAGTATCGAATACAAGAAAATACTAGCTTTTTCCCGGGACTTCATCCTCATGGAGTGAGTAATTTCCGGGATGAAAAGTATAGGGTACTTTCACGGGACTCAAAATATGTTCATACCAAATTTCATCTAAATCCTTTTAGCCGGTATTGCGTGATTGAGTAACAAACGTCCAAACATCGTCCGAAACTTTCAAATTTATGATATTAAGTAGGATAAGAATCTACGTCGTATTTTTTTCATGGAATTTCATAGTTTTAATGATCTTTTTTCTAAAAACCTATTTAGGGCCAAAAATTCCACTCATGCCGGGACATGAACCCGCGACCTCTGGCTAACCGTGCCGGCACGGGTGGAATTTTTAGCCTCTAAATAGGTTTTTAAAATTGTCCTCAGCGCGAGGCGTCGAGTTAAGTTGCACGGGTACCATCGGAATGCGATTAGTTAGTAGACTATCAAAAGTGTCAATGAATTCACCATTATCGTACTAATTTTGCTCTATTGAACAACTACGAATTTTCCCACAGCAACTTTCCGTCGTAGGGTTGTCTGGAAGAAATAGCTTTTAGAAATACGGCCGCCAATAGTACTGTGTATTTTTAAAAATTTTATGGCATGTGCTCTAGTGTACAATAAAGAATATTCTCATCTTATCTTAAGAGACGTTAGAGCATATATGTCAAGACAAGCGTGGAGGTACCTTTTATCGAAGAGTTTCGTCGTATTTTCCGAACCCTTCGTCTCTGATCCAACCCAGCTTCGGTCTAGTTAACACTAGAAACACAAAGTCTCCGTTAACGATATGAAAAAAAAAAATTATGAAAATGTATTTATATCGGTTCAGGATTACAGAAACCATAACTATAGTATATAGATAGATAACCATAGATATAGTTGGCAGACTTATGAAACGCGCTGAGTTTAATTTATCTAGCTTTGCTTACGATTTTGTCCATTAATAATTTTTTAAATTAATTTTATTGCAGTCCCCTATATAGAACCACCGTCAAATCAATATGATTATTTAGTAGACTACCAAAACCGGCCTAGTACGAGTCGGACTCGCGCACCGAGGGTTCCGTACTCGCGCTTGGCCGTTTTTTCTTATTTATCGTGAGAATAGTAAGTCCCACAATCACGTTAAGTTTGGTGCCTTTTCCGGATTTACGACAGAGCATAAACAAAAAAAAAGTGGTGAAAAAAACATTTTTTTTTTATATTTTTTATATTTCATTATTTGTTAGGTATTCTGCCATAATAACAGAATGACCTGTCATAGAACTTTAAAAGAGCAGCGTTAGATAGGGTGACGTGGAAGAACACGGAGGAGGCCTATATTGAGAGACCACTTGACGAGTTTCAGTGCTGCTGTCATGAGATATAAAAAATGAATACTTTAGAAAGTCTTAATTTTTTATTACTTTTGTCAAGAAATAAAGCCTTATATATTATTATATAATTCGTCATAATAATACATGAACATTTCAACTGGCTACCTATAATGGTTCCAAAGATAGAGCCTTTTAAAGGTCGGATGGACGGACAAACAGACCGACGGACAGACAGATTGACAGACAGACAGCGTAGGCAGAGTAATATTGTCCCGTTTGGCACCCTTCGGCTACGGAACCCTAAAAGGTGCCAAATAACCAAAATTGGGTTCCAATATACTATTCAGTGTTACTCTATAACTATTCTAACTATGTGATCGATACTCGCACGCAGTTTTACGAAGTGCGATAAGATCGATGAAAACGATGTTCAATGCGAAATTTCAAGTGTCAGGGAAAAATCGACGCGAAAAAGTTGATGTTTTTTCGCGATCTAAGGAAACTCGTAGAACAAAAAAAATTCAATATGATTTAAGTAAAATTACCATTTAATATCTATGAATCAATACCTTGTCTGCTGGGTACAAACTAACTTAATCAGAGATCAAAATACGGGAATATTGAATAGTCTTGTGTGCCAAGTACATACATGTACAATTGTACATACCCCGTTGGGGTGAGAAAGTTCTGACCTGGCGACCGCGGACCGGACGCCGCTGCGTGGGAAGGCACCCCACCAGATGGTCTGACGACCTGGTTACGGTGGCGGGAGTCGCTGGATGCGGACAACACAAGATCGGGAAGCTTGGAAAACCATGATTGAGGCCTATGTCCTGCAGTGGGCGTCAAATCGCTGATGATGATGATGATGAAGACAAAATTTGCAGTACTCCCACGCCGACCTTAAGTTTCACAAAAAGGCAGCAGTTATATTTAGGACCAACCTTGTATAATAAATTCAATAAAATGTGTTATGTATTCAACCTACCGATTCACGAATGTAAAAAGAAAGTGCTAGAACGTCTAAAATCATTAACATATGATGATACAGAAAATTTCTTAACCGGTTAAAAACAACACACACGTCCTCCTTCATACACACGATAACACACACATAAAACAAAAACACACACACACACAAGACACAAACACACACACACACACACACACACACACACAAAACGCATGCCGCATGTTAAATAAGCAATAACATAACATTACTATGTACTAGATTCATTATTATTTTATGAATTTTTGTTTTTTATTATTTTTGTTTGATAAACATGACCTCACCTACTGTCTTCCGCCTTTTGCAAGAGGCACGGGCCTACTAACCATAAATACAGGCTACGCGATAGTCTAGTTATGGTAGTAGTCACATAAAATTACGTTTTTGTTATGTTTTTCTGTAGGAATAATATAAGCACAAAATGTAAATCATTCTAACATTCCTTGAAATAAATATATATGTATATGTATGTATGTATGTATGATGATGAAGCACATACATAAATACACGCCTGCATTCCGAAGGGGTAGGCAAAGACCATGGTTTGCGACTTGCACCTTCATTCAACATGTATAAGTCGATGCACGCCCTTTGCTAATACTTATTGCTAATACTTGGTATATACTCAGTAAAATCTGCTTCATTGATTCAAGAAACACACAAATACTAAAAAGCCTCTTGAACTCACCAATGTGGACATGCAATGTTGAGTCCACACATCATAAACTCATACAAAATAATGTCCTTGCCTCTATAACCCACCTGTTACCCCTAACTAGTGGGTATAACATCGGGGTACATAGCCAGTAATAGTAGCCAGCGGTTATATACTAGCTGCTTCATTGTGATAGAAATCTATCGTCCCAAGTGGTGAAAGTAATTTTCTAACAGCTGGCTGCGTCCGCGATACTATTGATTTAAAGTTGAATATTCTTTAAGTGTTGAATGCAGAATAATACAGGTATAATTTAATCTAATAATATGTTTTCTGTTGGTAAAATAGTAAATAACGTGTTACAGTACCGAAAATTAATACAACCAACGATGTGTGCCAAGTAGAAATTTAATGTTTTTTACTATTTTTGCGCGACCGAATAAACTATATTTTTTAGTCACTAAAAACATATTTCATTTGCCTTGTAAACTAATAGACTGAATTATTTACTGTAGCGTCTGATAAACCATACTAATTTGTTCTTTCGATCAAACGTAATTCTAACAACGATATGTCGGTTATAGTATGTCGATTAAAATAGTGACTCGACACGCTAAATACGAACACGCTGTATTTATATTTTTAACTATGAACTTATTTAATAATACTATTTATACTACTAGTAATGTTACCAGCATGACATTATATACTTATTCTGATATTACAAATATTTCTCTTGGCGCTGCATGCCGCTTACACCGGGCACCGGCAGAATATCAGCGCTGAAGTTTGTCCCACACTTTCAACACATGCTGAGTCGTAGCCCATATTTACATTTGCCACACCTACCTTGCCACTCTTTTCACCAATTGGTACATTACCGTACCGTGTATTTCAAATCTAAATGCTTTCGCTCGTCATGTGTGCTTTTGTTTTGTACTATGTTTTACTTCTGTTGTTTCTTGTAATCAGATTTGTTTATGCACTGTGTACGTGTATGTGTCTTATGTAAATAAGAGATTTATCTATCTATCTGAGGAGAAGAAAAATAATATTATCGACGACATTGGTTCTCCATTTAGGACGATAACCTATCCTCATTGTAATGGTAAGCTAGCAGAAGCGCTTTCAACCTGAGAGAATTTAGAGGACTAGATTATCGGCCTTTCCGCTATGAATGTATTAGAGGTGTTGACTCTGTGCCTAACTGGCTGGTACGAGGATTGGACCTATCTTATTGTTAGGTATTTCCGTTAAATAGCTGCAGGCTTTTAGCGACACCGAATGATTTTATTTCGGATCAAAATTCGCCGCTTGTTGTAATATCGCTTTGAGTTTTTGATTGATACGCACGGCCGGACTTTGCGATCCGCTCAGAATCGGTTGCTGAAGACAAGGTAGGTGAGCAATTCCTTTACTATCACAGCTGTCCGCCTGTGGAACGATCTGCCTTTGGCCGTAAGATTTTCACCGTCCCTGTCAGTATTTAAGAGCTGAGTTCAAAAATATTACTTTGCCTTAGTTTGAGTTTGTTTTTTTTTTCTGGTGTAATAATTTATTTCCCGGTCAGGCTCGTCCACTGCCTTCTTGCTCGTCTCTTTTAAGTTGTCAATCTGTCATAAACGGATGAAAATGCAACAGGTGAAATATATTATTAGCTTCGTTCCAGATCCACACTTGATTTTTTTCGGACCAGGTTTTGCTCTAATTCGCAATCATGGTGAGTAGAGACGGAACTCGCGTCGTCGGTTGTTCATCGAGCGTCAGAGCGAAACCTTTTCGGACTTTTGGATGTTTGTTACTCATTCACGCAATAACGGCTGAACGGATTTACATGAAACTTGGCGTACAGATAGATAAAAACCTGATTTGAGACATAGCATATTTCATATCCCGGTTATGCGTTCCCGTGGGACAATGTTTATTTTAAGTTTAAAACAGATGGCGTTGTGCGAGCGAACGTTGTGTTTTAAAAATAGATGGCGTTGTGCTAGAATCGTATAAGTGGATTCTGTGGCGGTACGAAGTTCGCCGGGACAGCTAGTATTTATGTAAGTCCCACTGTACTGCACAGGGCTTCTCTCAGAGAGAGAGAGTAAATCCCTATGCTGTACCTTTATTGGTTTGAAGTGACAAATGAGCATTATCTGCAGGAGTGATTCCTTTTTGTTGGTCTAGCAGACAGGTATAAATATAGCTAAGTAATACCAGCTCACTTACTTCGTGTGCCCGACATAAGTGCCAGGCACCCATGCAGTCGCTGGTCGGCTGTTACTGTAGTCAAACTCAAAAATTGACAAAACGCCTCATTGCGTAGTCATCACCATCATCGGCCTACGCTTGTCCACTTCTGGGTATAGGCCTCTCCTAGTGCACGCCACTGAGCACGGTCCTCGGCTACTTTCATCCAGCTCTTGCCAGCCGCCTTGCGAAGATCATCGCTCCACCGAGTCTGAGGATGTCCTAAAAAAAAAAATTAAATTAAAATTTAAACTGTTTATTTCAAAAAAAGAACTACATATAAATCCATCTCTGGAAGTTAAATCTTCCACATGAGATTATATTGCTTCCAGAGGTTGCTCTTATTAATTAGACTACATACTTATATAACTTGATTTATAAGTAAGAGTATAGGCGTGCAGAAAAACACGGTATACATGCAAACGATTAATTTTACACTAATGTTAATATTAATTTTAATAATAATGTTTATATTAATATCAACATTAGTAATACTTAATAATTAATAGATTAATAATTAGATTAATTTACACCTCCTACACTCCTACATTACGTAGTGATTAACTGTAAAAATACAACAAAGGTAGAGCAACCACAACGGGAAGACATTTCCTACCACTTTTTGGCAAAGTAGACAGTATTGGCACGCATTGTTCTGATATTTTACATCAAGGTGCTTGCTTTGGGATCGTCATTAATCACCTTGAGACTCGAAAAGTGGGGAGGGGTCCGCGAAATATTACAAGGGGGAGGGGGGTGACGTATCATGTCGATCATTTCTTTAGGTTTTACCTCACCTTGCATCACCGAATTCACATTTTAATACGGTTATTAGCATGACATGACTCTAGACAAAGGGGTCTTTCATTAATCATCTGATGTTTTTAGCGAATTTTCATACCAAGGGTTGGCTGGTGATACAACGTGAGGTTTTAGACCAAAAATATACACGTGATATGTTAACCCCGTCTCCCTTGTGATGTTTCATGATATATGTAATTATAGGCTCATCATAAAGAAAAAGAAGAATTTGTTTATCGAAGTTAAGTCTTTCACTTTTTTTCACACAGTAACAAGGGACACAATTATTGAAACTCCCTTTCCTGGAATTTTCCTCGGCAATATTGCAAACTTATCTAGCATAACCGAGCAAGCCAAAATGACTACTAGTATCTAGAAAATAAGATTTCATCTGAATGTATAGGGCATCTTGGTCCGTCCGGTCTTACGATATTTCGGTCACGAGTTTCAGTTGGGAACTTATTATGACAGAAGGCAACTTTTTCAAGGCAGTTGTAGAAAATCCTCTATATTTTTTTACGAGTCACCACAGGAAATAGCCGTTTTTATGTTTCGTACAAGTATGCTTTTATTTTTATTCTTAAACCTTTCTCAGGGAGAAGTGGGTGTCCCTTAGGCTTTCGACAACTGAAAGCAAAAGTAATTAATAATGTAAGAAACTGAGGTTATGACAATCTTTATTAAAATTATCAATCGAGAATATGTTTTTTTTTTGTATTCTGACTGCGTAATGGGTTACATTATTTAAAATGATATCCTTACTAATATTAAAAACACTAAAGTTTGTATTGGATGGATTTTTTTTACATATATATATATATATATAAATATTTCATGTCACAGTGTTTCTTATCGAACTCCTCCGAAACGGCTTCACCGACTTTTATGAATGTTTTTGTGTATATTTGGTAGGTCTGAGAATGGCTCGTAGGCTAATAAATAGGGGAAAACCACGTTTGCCGTGTCAGCTATTATTAAGAAAATTAGATTGGCCCAAAAAGAACATAGATAATCTCTGATAACTTCCACAATAGATTTAATAGTCATTTAGTCATTGTTGATAAAACTGCTCAATCGTAGACACAGTAAAAAGCTACTGCAATTTTCAAATTAAAAATGCTATAGCATTAAACTATAATTAAATGGCGCGCAAGCAAAGCAGTAAGTCAATGCCTGCGGGGCACGCGTGACTAAGCCCATACTCTCTCTCTCTGAGAGACGGCCTATACCCACAGTGGGATGTGAGCTGCCTAATTAAATAGAACAGTAACGTATAAGTTTACATATTATTACAAACTATCTATTCCGACGGGCTTCGTACCGCCAGAGAATCCGTTTATACGATTCTTGCACAACGCCATCTATTTTCAAAATACAACGTTCGCTCGCAGAACGCCATCTATTTAAAACTTAAAATAAATATTATCCCACGGGAACGCATTACCGGGATACCAAGTGTGCTATGTCTAAATTCAGGGTTTACAGAGAGCTGTACACCAAGTGTCATGTAAATCAGTTCAGCCGTTATTGCGTGAATGAGTAACAAACATTAAAACATCCAAACCTCCAAACATCCAACCATCTTCACAAAATTTCACATTTCTAATATTCATAAACGGCAGTAGCGTATGTTCTATTCCACATCAAAATAAAAGCAAATTTCTCTTAGCTGAAACTTTATTAAGCCTTCAATTAAAAAAATAAACTTTTTAATGCGCGTAAAACTAATTGATTGGCCAAACCAACTCTCGTTTTAATCCAACTTTTGAAAACAGAAATAAAAGTTTTTATTCCAAGGAACTTTTCCCAATGAAAGCACAGGCGCCCGAAAATGACCCAAAAGTTTTTATTTCCAACACTCAAAACAAAATCCCGCCAAAAATCTAATAATATCCATCAAAGGCCACTCTATTCTGGTCACGCACGAATCTGTTAATGAAAATAGTATGAGGAAAAGTTGGCCTCGCCAGTGAACAAGCCCTCTGAGACATGCCGCGTGCTAGTATTGTCGCCGAGCGCATATTTTTTGTCACACTTGTTTTTGTGTTATGCAGCGCTTACTTTTGTTTTTCCTCCGTCAGTTTAAATTGACAGCGTTCTCTCGGCACAAATTCAGTCGGTAGAGATAAGTTTGAAGTGTTTTGTAAACAAGAGCTTATGGCAAAACTGGGGCGTATAAGGTTCAAAGATATGCTTTCCTTTCCAGCCTGTCGCCGCAAAAACAGATACAAGCCTGTAATCCCATAGTAGGGCTGAGCTATACAATATTGTATATATTTTAAATTTTTGTTTTTTTCTTCTTTAATTAAGTATATAACTTTGGCCTTTACATCTACGTAATGAGATGATTTATACAGTGTCCAGTAGCATCTTCAATAAAATTACACTAGATGGTTGAGGGGACAACTCGGATGCTGCAGTGACATTGTTTTTAGATGGAATAGGCTTGACCAGCACCTATACCATCCTGACATCTTAGTCGGCCTAGCCCACAGGAAAGACAAGTCAATACGTGCGGAGCCAACCAAGCCGCGGGTTTCCTCACGATGTTTTTAATACTACTACAAATTCGCAGATGTACGTAACATCAAAAATAAAAAAAATCCTAGGTACATGCCCGCACTGCTAATCGAACATGGAAATCGTTTTTTTTTACCCCTAAGGGGTAAGGGACCCTATTACTAAGACTCCACTGTCCGTCTGTCTGTCTAAAAGTAGTTTGATTTGATGACTCGAATAACCGTCTTTGTAACCTATCTCAAACAACTAGTACACTAGTTTTGAAATGGGTCCGGGATATTAGATTTCGTTTTCCACACTATGATGTTCGTCATATTGTAAATGCTTCCGTCCAAAAAATCCTCTGCATCTGAAAGCATCGTGCTCCGAATATTAAATTTATTTCACCCCTTATCACCAGTTTTTGCAATTCTACTAATATGAAAATTTGACACAGTACCTAGATAGATTAGGAATTAGTCCGTGTTAAGGAGTATCAGGCTCAAAATCCGTTATTATTAAGGGGTGATGATCTAGGTAACAACCCCAAATAGGCAAATATTTATATGTGGATTCCAACAGAGTTTCCTTCAGTCCACAACAATACAAATACCAAGCGCGATTCCCTCGAGTTGTGGCCACACGGTAGCTGCCAGCTGCTTTGTATTCCGCCGCGGCTGGGGACAATGAGGCCGGCCCAGCGGGAGTGACCGCGATGTCACAAATATGAAGTGACGGTTTTGTTTCGGCGAAACTGACGTTTTTGTCCCGGACTTTCGCTCGCCTGCGCCCGGTGGGGAAGTGTAGAAGACCCGCTAAGGACATGGTCAGTTTCATGGTTGGTTTTTTTTTTGGTTTATTATTCCGAAATTAATAACCTGTCCCCATACAATGTATTTTGCAATTCCCTCACTTCCACGATTAGAAGTTATGTGTGAGTTCAATGAGTCACTTATGACACGTGCATTTATTCCCATATGTCATATATGACTCTTTGGATAGTGAAGTTGTTAAATTAATAATGATTAGTTTAGTTAGTCTTCAGATTTTTGCACTTACCGAAGTGAAAGGCCCAGTTGGCTCAAAATAAAATTGGTACAATTAGGAACAAATATAACCAAATTTTTCGCGGTTTCTTGCTACTCATATCCACGGATTGTCTGATGACTCCACCACATAGTCCCATCGTCACTTTACCATAGCATCATTATTAGAAACACATTAAAATTACACCAGTTTTGGAGTATCCAGGAACTTGAGATTTCAATTTGATATGGAAATTATTTGACAGTGAAACATACTTCAAAAATTTGACTTAGTGAGTGGTTTGCTGAAAGGGCAGTGAGTAGAATTCCTTATTCTCACTACAAGTCACAAAAAAATTGCCAACCTCTGAGCGGATGTACCTACATAAAAAAGTACTACAAAAACTAGGATAAAATATTTTATTTGCTTGTTTCCTGAAAATCCGTTACAGTTGAATCGTAGAATTATTTGATGTGAATACCTTATTCCGAGGTTAAAACCTTAGAATTTGGGAAACGTAATAGAGCAAAGTGAATAGCGAATAGTAATGTTATTTAAATAGAGAAAAGTTATTCCCTAATTCTAAATATTAATTCTAAATTATGAAATTGCTTTGTCACTATGGGTTAAATTACACTTTTACCACTGTTTCTATACACATAACATTATTAGACTGTACTGTGATTTATTGAAATAAAATTGACAATTATTAAAAAAAATTGCAAAAGAAATTGGTTACCAGCCTCTATTACGTCTCCTAACACGAAGCAGTAGAAGATGTACGATGAAAAAAAAAATTGAATAAATCGGGTGGTTACAAAATTGTCATTCTCAAACCAAAATTTTATTTTATCATTCGAGAGTCGAGCGCTTTATTCAATTATTATCGAGCGTCTCCGGTCGTGTTTTGCAATAAAAAACACTGGAGATGAGAGGGGTTCGCTGTACAGCGCAGTAATTTGTTTGTGCAGCGTGTTCTTTTACGCTCGACTGTCACTTGTTTTCGTCGAATTGATGACGCATGTGTGACGTCGCTGAGGGAAAATAATAAATTGAATTAGGTTGTGACACTGCATTTGTTTCCTTTCTTTCCGAGGACGATTGTTTTTTTTTTGTTTTGAGAAAAATACCTGTATAATGAATGGTCACTGTATTCACGTGTAGGGAAACAGACTACGAAGTATAATAAATTGTACGTATGATGTCTCGTAATACTCGTTGGAATCGATAGCCTGGGATCGGTTAAGAATAGCAAAACTTAAGTAAGATCATCGAGCCTGGGATCGGTTAAGAATAGCAAAACATAAGTAAAATCCGTTAGGAAATTATTTTTTAGGAATTGGTTTGGTGCATGGCGAAGCGGGAGATGGCAGGTGGACCGGGGCAGTAACGAAGTGGCGGCCGAGAATCGGGCGGCGGTCAGTGGGGAGAACAACAGCCCGATGGTCGAACGATGTGGTCAGGTCGGCAGGGTTCTCGTGGATGCGAATGGCGAGAGAACGCGAAGGATGGTGTTATAGGGCAAATGCCTAAACCCAGCAGTAGACACTGATGATGATGGCGATTACTCCACTTTACTCAGTTACGTTACGGATGCAACAAAAATTAAAAGATCGCGCTGAAGTCTTCTGTACCCAAGACATTTATTTATCTGTTTAATGATAGTGAAATCTACAGCGAAATCAATAACAAAAGACCTAACATAGTATCTTCTATGGTTAACACGAGCACTAGACATAATAAAAACTGAAAGGATATGAAATGAAATAATAAACGAGTAAAAATCTGTGCAAATTCAGTTTTTATTAAAAGACCTAACATTTGACATTAATAATGTGGCGAAATACAGATTTCCACATAATTACTTATAAATAATGGAATTTCAGCTTTGCCACTAAGGCCGTTGACCAAATCATCATATTTTTTTGTTATTTCATTAAGAAGAAGAAAGACAATTTATTATTATACTAACAAGACACATCACAGAAACAAAATAAGCAGATAAGTAACATAATATGCACAACAACAGAAAGAAAACTAAATACACAACAGACAAAACGAATAAATAAAACAGGACCATAGGTGTAGCCTGTGGTGTATCTAAGTTGCCACAAAAGGCAGCAAATGCATTCATAATGAATTTGAAACCTTATTTTAAATAATAATAATAACTTCCACACAATACAATCACTTGACCTGGTCCCAAAATTTTATTAATTAATAACATAACATAACATAACATAACATAACATAACATAACATAACATAACATAACATAACATAACATAACATAACATAACATAACATAACATAACATAACATAACATAACATAACATAACATAACATAACATAACATAACATAACATAACATAACATAACATAACATAACATAACATAACATAACATAACATAACATAACATAACATAACATAACATAACATAACATAACATAACATAACATAACATAACATAACATAACATAACATAACATAACATAACATAACATAACATAACATAACATAACATAACATAACATAACATAACATAACATAACATAACATAACATAACATAACATAACATAACATAACATAAACTCACGCCTGTATCCCAGAGGGGTAGGCAGAGACCAGGGACTGCCACTTGCTACGATCCTGACAGATCACTTTCGCTTCCTCAACACTCATTAGTCGTTGCATTCACGCACGCCGGTTTCGGGTACTTTTTATCTTGCCCTTTGTTAATACATCCTCTATTTGGTCAAAGTATGTCCGTCTGGGTCGTCCCTTACCGGCCCTTCCATCCACATTCGCTCGATATATTTGTTAATAATCTTAGTAAATTAATTATTATTACCTGGATTCACTTACCTGGACATTTTGTCGCAAGAGTCCAACCAGACGCGACCCGAGCTCCGTCTCTACTCGCTATTACTGAGCTACGCGAATCAAGCGAAACCTGGTGGGACTCTTCCAACAAAAATTAAAGTAAAAGAATCCGGAATGAAGCTAATATTATTTAGTGCTCAGTAAAGTTTTAGTTAAAAAATGAATTATTCTTTGTTAGTTTCGAACAAAATCTCATCTTTATGATACATACAGTCGATGGCAAGTCAATGAATCTACACAGTTCTGTCGTAATGTTTCCCGCTATGTGGTCGGGTAATGCTCGTGTATTAAAGGTGTTGTTCACTTTCGTTTAACATTAAGAATAGCCTAACAAACTAAGCTCAAATTAATCTTAAAGGCATCTTGCGCCATTTCACTTTCACATTCCACTTTCATTTAAGATTAAGAATAGCGACCTAACAAACTTAGCTCAAATTAATCTTAAAGGCATCTTGCGCCACGATATCACTTGGATAATTAAATTGAATTTTGTACACAGGATTTAGTTAAATACTACAAAAATCATATTTTAGATTTTGACTAAGGCCGATTTGCACCTTGTCTACGACACAATATGCACACGTTGGCCCTTCACGGCCAACTTATAGAAGCAGCGACGGAGTGCCGCCATCTTACTTACTTTTCCGATTGATCAGCGAGCGAGCAGAGGTGTAATTTTATATTTAACGTTTATTTCTAATTAAAGCATTTATACAGTCCACTCTCTCTTCATTAACAACTGGCCTATTTATGTGGTCCTACGATTACGGAATCTCCGCGGCGAATTTTGCAGCAAGTACCTAACGGTCAGCGCGATAATCGCACCGGGTCTACTACCTACACTACGCGTCGCAAGGAGAAATCGATTGTGCGCCACACCTGCATCACTTCAAGATCGTCGGAAGTCACTTTCATCGTGCCTGAAATCAGCTAATCACGCTTCAGCGATCTTCACATCAACAAGAACGCACGGCTTAGCATCCGGCCACATTCAGACGTTTGACACACTCACAGTGATTGGAATTCAGCTCCACCCGGTTCAGCGGTCTTTGCAACAGCCAGGACAGCACGGCGGCGTAGCATCCAGTCACATCGCATCATACTCAAGTTTACAATCAGAGGTCAACGCTCGGCTCGCAAACAAATCTACTAGCACATACATGGTTTGGTAACAGCAGTCCGTGAGTTCGTTCCGATCAAACATTCTATTTTAGTCAACCAAACATACTTAGTCAGTCAAACAAGTATTCATAAAACTCTTTTTTTCATATCACTTCATAATTTCACATAATATTTCAAGCAATATATTCCTCCAAGCTTCATTAAAGCAGTAAATAGTAATCCCAGTTCAAGCTTTTACCTTTACATACAAAAATTGCATCATCCAATTTCAATACAAATACCCTCTTTAAAAAAAAAAAAAAAAACCCGTTAGCAGATTTTACTAATTGATTCACATTCAAACAGCTATCAACGTATAGCAAGGTATAAGCTGATGTAAACACGACATTTTCTGTCTTTCAGTGTCCTTGCTGCGGTGGCTGCGTGAGTCTGTCTGTACGCGGCATCCTTGACGCATACCTGCTTGGCGTTGGGGCACCTACCTCGAATTTGTACCTATCGCAACTCATCATTCAAACTCATTTAAGTATCGAATACAATTCATTTCGTTACAATTCAAGGTCAATTAAAACACTTATTTTCACTCATTATCTTTTCCATAGAATTCGTGAAAACACTAGTCCAGAATGTTGGCGGCCAATACCCAGACATCAGACATTGCCGCTGATGATGTCACGCAATTAAAATCTTTAACAAAAAAAAGAGCTTCACTCAAAGCAAAACTCACAATGTACAAATCATTCATCGAGCTTTTAAAGTCTTGCAGTACCCCTACATTGAGCAGTTTACAAGTTTTGGAAATTAAAACTAGATTAACCCCATTCACCAATTTGTACCCTCTTTATGATGAAATTCAAACCATAATAGAAGGTCTTGTCCCAATTCCAGAGGAACAATTCAGGGAGCGCGAGTCGTTTGAGAGCGACTATTACCTATACGTAGCGATCAGTAAGCAGCTGATTGAGGACTACGAAAAGGAGTGCAGGTCAGTGATGAACTCAACGGATGCAGGGAACCTTCACTCAGGTGCGAACGCTTTTGTTAAGTTACCCACCATCAACCTACCACACTTTTCGGGTGATTATCAACACTGGCTGGAATTTCGTGACACATACGAATCACTAATTCACAACAATAATACTATTGACAAAATACAAAAATTCCATTATTTGCGTGCGTCGTTGCAGGGTAGTGCCTCATTGATAGTAAATTCATTAGAAATTTCATCAAATAACTATGACACTGCTTGGGATCTAATATGCGATCGCTATGACAACAAGCGGCTGTTAATAAGCAATCACATACATAATTTATTTAATATCAATAGCATTCAACGCGAGTCATCTGTAGCACTGAGACAGATGCTTGATAACCTCAATAAAAACCTTAGAGCCTTGTCAACATTAGGTGAAAGCACACAACATTGGGACACACTAATAATTCATTTAGTCACAAGCAAACTAGATTCAGTTTCACTACGCTATTGGGAAGAACAAAAAAACTCATTTAAAAACATGCCTAAACTCACAGATTTGGAAACGTTCATGCGAAATCGTGCCGATTTGCTAGAAACCCTCGAGGACGGTAAATCTAAGCACAAAATCGAGCCTCAAGGGTCTAGAACAAATGCAAAAACACACAATAACACATATCAAACGCCATCATGCCCACTGTGCAAAGCACATCATATGTTATTCGCTTGTAGTGAGTTCAAACAACTTTCAGTTGAGGTTAGACAGCAAAAAGTTCAACAATTTAAAGTTTGCTCCAATTGTTTACACCCTGGGCATGAGGTAAAAACATGCAGAGGTAGTGTGTGCAAATATTGCTCCAAAAAACACAACACATTGTTACACAATCACAATGATAAGTCAAACAACAACAACAACAATTCAGCAGTTACATTTACTAGCACACAAAACACAACAGTGCTGCTGTCGACCGCCTTGGTAAAAGTTGTAGGTAGCAACGGCAAAACATATACAGCTAGGGCCCTACTAGACAACGGCAGTACTTCATGCTACATAACTACAGAGCTATGTACAAAACTTCAGATACCAACTGAATCCATTCAAAGCACAGTCACAGGTATCAACAATCAAACAAGCAACATTTCACACAAAGCAACCATACACATTAAATCATTACATAACTCATACAACACAGACACATCATGTCTTGTTCTCAATCAAATATCACAAACATTACCAAACACATACATAGAAACAACCAGTTTCAACATACCAAAACATGTACAGTTAGCCGACCCCCAGTACAGTGTTCCGGCACCCATCGATTTATTGTTGGGTGCAGAAATATTCTGGAACATTATTGGATCAGGCAGAATTCAGTTAGGTAAAAATCAGCCTACACTGCAAGAGACCGAATTAGGGTGGTTAATTTCCGGTTGTATTATTGATCCAACAAATAAAAAGCAGGACTCATCATGTTTTTTTGTCAATGACAACATTTCACAACATTTAACTCGCTTTTGGGAACTGGACAGCATCAACATTCCACAATCACACGACGAGTCAAACGAACACAATGCATGCGAAAAATTATTCACCGACACCACATACAGAAACGATGAGGGTAGGTTTGTTGTATCAATACCACTAAAACAATCCCCAGAATGCCTCGGTGATTCATACATTAGAGCAAAATGTCGTTTTCTTAATATGGAAAAGAAAATACACAAAGAGCCGATCTTCAAAGAGCGTTATTTACAATTCATGGAGGAATATATCAATTTAGGTCACATGACAAAAAACCAAAGCATTCATGACAAACAAACAAGAAAACCTTCATATTATTTACCACATCATGCTGTAGTGCGTGAGGCCAGCTCAACTACCAAGTTGAGAGTTGTATTCGACGCCTCTGCCCGCACCACAACAAAACAATCACTCAACGACATTCAAATGGTCGGACCAGTCGTACAAGACGATCTGTTATCAATTTTGCTACGTTTTCGACAGCACAAGTTCATAATTTCAGCCGACATTGAAAAAATGTACCGGCAAATTCATATAAACAAATCACAAAGACCATTACAACAATTAATTTGGCGTTTTCATCCTAATGAAGCATTAGAAACATATACATTAAATACGGTCACGTATGGCACAGCGTCAGCTCCATACCTGGCCACACGATGCATCAGGCAGCTGGGATTGGACTGTACTGACGAAAAGATAGCGGAAGTTATCATCCACGACTTCTATTGCGACGATTTTTATCTGGATGCGATGACGAATCACTTTTATATCACCTCGCAAAGGGCGTATACAAAGAATTAAATAACGCTCAGCTTCCTCTTCGAAAATGGCAGTCCAATCACAGCGATCTGTTGCTGAGATTAGGTCTCAACCAATCACATCACAACACAGTAAACTTAGGTAATTGTGACACAACCAAAACATTAGGTGTTTACTGGAACACTAAAAACGATACAATCGCATTCACAATTTCATTGGAACCAAATTCCACTATTACAAAACGCAACATACTGGCCACTATAGGCCAAATATTTGACCCCTTAGGCCTCATCAGTCCTTGCATACTTGAGGCGAAAATAATTATGCAAAAACTGTGGCAACATAAATTGTCATGGGATCAGGCAGTGCCATCAGAAATAAAAACAAGATGGCAAAAATTCATGGTAACCCTACCAACACTCAATCAGCTGATAATCAATCGGCGGGCATTCTCTGACTCATCACAAAAAATACAATTACACATTTTTTGTGACGCATCGCAGAGCGCCTACGGCGCATGTATGTATGTACGCACTGTAGGTATTGACAACACGGTACATGTCCAGCTGCTGACAGCTAAAGGCAGGGTCGCACCAATCAAAACACTCACCATTCCCAGGCTCGAGTTATGTGCCGCGCTTACAGGAGTTAGGTTGTGTAAAAAAGTATTACAGTCACTACGTCACACAGACAAATTTGATGAGTGCATTTTTTGGAGCGACTCAATGATTGTTCTAGGGTGGTTAAAATCAATTACACACAAACTAACACCATTTGTTAGTAATAGGGTAACGGAAATACAAGACAATTCAAAAACATGGCGTTATGTTCCTACAAAACAAAATCCCGCAGATTTAATCTCCAGAGGGTTACAAGCAAATCAATTAATTCATTCTGACTTATGGTTTTCAGGGCCGGAGTTTCTGAGGAATGATGAAAGCCGCTGGCCAGTTCAATCTGGACATATCCGCGAGTCTGACCTTCCAGAAACGAAAGCACACACATTAAGTTCACACTGTTTCACCACGCAATCAGACATTATTAATTCATTCACTCACAAATTTTCAAGTTTTACAAAACTAACACGCATAACAGCTTACATACTACGATTCTTTAATAACTGCAGAAAGAAAAGTACAGTTAGACAAAGCTATTTATCAACACAAGAGCTCGCTAATGCGAAAAAACAATTAATAAAAATATCACAAAAGATTACATTCCGTGAAGAGTACAACGCGCTGATAAGGCGAGCTAATTTACCTACAAAAAACAGGTTAGCCTCGCTACTTCCATTCTTAGATTCAGATGACGTCATACGTGTGGGCGGCAGGCTCTCCAACTCGGAGCTTCATTATGATAAGAAATACCCAATACTCTTGTCATCCAAGGATCACATATGTAAACTCATATTTGATTCTTATCACAAAACACTTTTACACGCTGGGCCTTTGCTCCTACTTTCCAATATAAGGGAAACTTATTGGCCCATTGGTGGGCGCAATTTAGCACGTAAGACAGCATCGTCATGTACAAAATGCAGGCGATTTCAAGGAAAAACAATTACCCCTATTATGGGTGATTTACCTAAGCATCGATTGCACGCAGATTTCGCCTTTATTCACGTAGGTACTGATTATGCCGGGCCGGTGATGATAAGCAACCGAAAGGGTCGCGGAGCTCAATTAATAAAAGCATACATTTGTGTTTTCATATGCTTCACAGTGAAGGCCGTGCACCTCGAGTTGGTCACTGACCTGACCAAAGAGTCATTCCTAGCTGCCTTGAATAGATTTATTGCTCGAAGGGGTAAACCTACTCATGTTTATTCAGACAATGGTACAAATTTCGTGGGTGCCTCAAGGGTAATAGGCGAATTTATTTCCCACAATTCGGACAATATTTGCGCAGCCACCGCAGAGCAAGGCATCACGTTTCATTTTATTCCAGCTTATGCCCCCCACTTCGGTGGGTTATGGGAATCATGTGTAAAATCAACAAAACATCATCTCAGACGTGTTTTAGGACTAGCTCACCTAACGTACGAAGAAATGTACACTATCCTTGTTCAAATAGAATGCATATTAAATTCTAGGCCCCTCACTCCAATATCATCAAATCCAACAGATCTTTCATGTCTCACTCCCTTTCATTTCTTGATCGGACGAACTCAGACTGTCTTACCTTATCCACAGATAACTGAGTGCAATACACAGCGTCTACCAAGACACGAGCGAGTTGAACAACTGCGCCAACATTATTGGAATAGATTTTACAAAGAGTATATTTCAGAATTGCAAAAGAGGACTAAATGGAGGACGTCCACGGGAGCACTCACAGAGGGTGCATTGGTTGTCATCAAGGACGAGTCATTACCACCACTTCAATGGCTTCTCGGACGCGTCACAAAGCTCCATCCAGGAGAAGATGGCATCGCACGAGTAGCAGATATCAAAACACAAAAGGGGACAATTCGACGAGCTTTCAACAGAATCTGTCCCCTACCTATGGATTAACTTTGCCGGGCGGCAGAATGTCTACGACACAATATGCACACGTTGGCCCTTCACGGCCAACTTATAGAAGCAGCGACGGAGTGCCGCCATCTTACTTACTTTTCCGATTGATCAGCGAGCGAGCAGAGGTGTAATTTTATATTTAACGTTTATTTCTAATTAAAGCATTTATACAGTCCACTCTCTCTTCATTAACAACTGGCCTATTTACACCTCTTAAATATGAAATATCTTAAATACTGCATTTAACTGAAATTCTTCATACAAAAGTCGATTTAAATTGCGACTTAAGTGACATTTGAGAAATGGTGCAAGTCCGCCTGACTTAGTAACTTTACTTTGCTTAAAATTAAACTTACTAACTGTATTTTCATCCTTAGCAAAGCACACAATATAGTACAGCAAGCTGTTTCAATCATGGTTGTCCGATATTCTTTATTATGGAATCAAATCCCACCAGAAGTTCTAACAAAAGGCCCAACAGATGTCCAGTGTCCATCCACGTCCAAGGATCAATATTCCCCTCTGAATGGGCCGTCAGTAACAGAGGCCTTCATTTGCGAGGCATTGTCACTGAGCCCGTGCCAGGAGGACTCTATTTACAAACCATGTCCATAATTCTTTTGTTTCTCTGCAGCAGAGCGCAAATTGCATCTCTTCAACCTTTGCTTTTAGAGAGGATTTCGCGTGGTGTGTTTGTTAATTCATCAAACATCGTGGGATTCATGGCACTAAATAAGCAATATCAGAAGTATTACCTACCTGTTGTTGAGAGATAATCTTGAGCTGTTTTCTCAAGACTAAATCATGTCATTTTGGAAATTGTCAAGGTAGGTGTAGCTCTCCAAATGTCACAGGAAAAGAAGTTTTTTTTACTTACTTACTGGGTAGAGTGGCAGTAGCGGCGTCGTGGGTTTGAATCGCGACATGTACCAATGCTTTCTAAGTAACGTACATTTGTGAAGTTATAGTAGTAATACGACTCGTGCAGGAAAACATCATGACAAAACCTCTTGGAGTGTCAGAGGTGTTCACATGCCTCAGCGCTTTGAAATCGCCAATCCACGGTGGGTACTCGTGGTAATTAAGTCCATACAGTGGTACATATACAGGCTACATAAAAAGATCTGGATACTGGATAAACATACAGATAGATTACTAGATAAAAAGATAGCGTTACCGCGAGCTGACCTAACAAGCTCTCTTAAACCCTAATGTATCAGCCTCTGTTCAGCACAGTCCCTCTAGCTCTATTTATTCTGTATTCGTGGTCTCTGCATATTTGCAGTGACAATACCGGAGATCTCGTGGGTTCATAAAATCACCCTCTGTATGTAAATGTTGACGCAAGCTGCTGCTTCTTTTTGTAGAGGGCCGTTTGTTGAGTTTTTTATACGCAAATGTGTGATATTTTCAAAATATATCGTAATGTACTATGAGTACAATCAAGGCTGATTATATAAACAAAATATTTGGTGTCTCTTAAAAAACTCTTTAATCGATATTATTAACAAATAAATGACGAAATAACTACTACACAACACTATCACTTGTCCTGATCCTAAACTAGGATACCCGGTGCTATGAGAACCAGGCAAGGACATCACAATAATGTGAAAATACACCCAGACTGAGGCCATTTCTACGAATTAAGTACGGCGGAACATAAAGTTCCGTGTGGCGCCGGATTAAGAATAGCGTCACTCCATTTCCTCCCGTGGATGTCATAGAAGGCCACTAAGGAAATTAATTACCAGGAGACGGACAGCAGGTTCTTCCTGGGATTCCAACCGCATCCTGCGATCGCCAACCCGCCTGCCAAGCGTGGCGATTATGGCAAAACCCCTCATGGTTATTATGGCAAAACCATGAGGGAGGCCTATGTCCTGCAGTGGGCGTCAAAGAGCTGATGATGATGATGAAGTACGGCGGCATCCAGTGAAAGGTTGAACCAACAAACTCTGTTTTGGTTCATGCATGTGAAACTCTAGATTTTTTTAACAACTATTCTCATTACTGACAACATAATTGCTGTCTTGGAAACTCGCGCTTTTGTAGTTACTTACGTCGAAATAAGTAGAATAACATACAATACATACTAAAACACACACTAAACGATTGTGTTTAGTGTTCAACACATTCGTGAGTAATAATTTTTAAGTGGAAAACTCTCTTAATGAACTTAAAACGTGTTTTGAAGAGAATAAATATGGAGTTTCTTTGTTAGCTTCTTCTTTACATTAACAATTAATTGTGAAAATGAGTAAACATTTTCTTATTATAACTAATAAAAATAATTGAATTGGATAAAGTATCGCCCCACTGCAGTAAACAGGCCTTCCCTCAAAGTGAGTGTATTGGCCGTATATCGCAGAGGTGGGAAATACATAGTATGCATACAGATTATTTACACATCTGGGTCTTGTAAAATAACACTAGATATAAACATAACGTAATTTCTGGCGTACAATAAAGAATAATCTATCTATCTGTCTGGTCTTATTTATAAAAACAGGATTTCTTAAAATACTCTTCAATTACAGCTTACGTTAGTATTTTCCTTAGCAACAAACTATTTAAATTGCATTTAAGAAGTGTTTCTTTTGAGGAATTGTGTTTTTATTAATAATTACCTAAAATATAAATTAATGTGTTCAACCTATAAACGTCCCACTGTAGGGCACAGACCTTCTCTCAGAGAGAGAGCACGGGCCCAATCACCACGCGTGCCCACGCGGATTGGCAATTTCAAGCGCCGAGGTGCGTGAACACATTTGACACTCACGATGTTTTCCTTCACCGTTAGCGAGAAAATAAAATAAATAAATAAAACAGTAACGCCATGAGTCTAGTCTCACCCGTAACGTGACTGAATAGAATCGATGATATGACTGACAGTGGGACTAATCTCATCATCATCATCATCATCAGCCCTTTTACGCCCACTGCAGGACATAGGCCTCCTTCGTGCTTTTCATAACCATGAGGGGTTTTGCCATAATCGCCACGCTTGGCAGGCGGGTTGGCGATCGCAGTATGCGGTTGGAATGTCAGGTAGACGCTGCTGCCCGTCTCCTGGTAATTTATTTCCTTAGTCGCCTTCTACGACATCCACGGAAGGAAATGGAGTGACGCTATTCTTAATCCGGTGCCACACGGCGTACGGCGACTAATCTACGATGATTATATTCTTTTTAAACATAACATAACATAAACTCACGCCTGTATCCCTGAGGGGTAGGCAGAGACCAGGGACTGCCACTTGCTACGATCCTGACAGATCACTCGATATATCGAGCGAATGTGGATGGAAGGGCCGGTAAGGGATGACCCAGATGGACATACTTCGACCAAATAGGGGATGTATTAACAAAGGGCAAGATAAAAAGTACCCGAAACCGGCGTGCGTGCATGTAACGACAAATGAATGTTGAGGAAGCGAAAGTGATTCTTTTTATATATATATATTTTTAGAGGTCGCGGCTTCAAGTCCCGGCATGGGTGGAATTTTTAGCCTCTAAATAGGTTTTTTTACTAATCTACTAATTCAAAGTCGCTCAGCCTGCTTTGGAGCGGGCTACGTCAGCAATGAATGAATGTAAGCTGATGGATTGGATTGAACTTATGTGGATGTACACCATGAATCTTGGATGGTTTGAAAGCCACAGCAAACTGAACTTGCCTCAATAATAACTATCGAATACATTACCTTATTCGTTTATAATAGGTATTTTCCAAAAAATATTCGACACAATCTCGAATCTGTGAGAACCATTAGTATCCAGCCAGAGCCGTGCGTGCACGTTACGGATCCGCGGGTCATTACTCTGGGGCCCTTATTATCAAGCAGCGATATGTTCTTTAGGGTCGTCAACGTCGCGCTCGAGCCCGACAATTCACTCGAATCTAGCGACAAATACGGTTCTTTTTTCGAATAGTTTCTAAATTTCCTTCCACTGATTATTGAACGCTAGAAATGCATGGCTTTTTGTTAGTCCAATGACGTCATATTATATCTTGAGATACGGATTTTGACACTGACAAGCGACTTCCGATAATGTCGCAATTTTCATAATAAGTACCATGTACTAATTGTTCGCAATTTTTTTAAACAAGATATCTTAACTCTATTTTCATTTTATATTACGTATATACTCTCTCCCTGAGAGAAGACCTGTGCCCTGCAGTGGGACGTATATAGGCTGATTATGCTATACTTAAAAGTAGTAGTCGAAAAATATGGTATTTTTAATTAATTACATAACCACCGCTTTCAAGCCATCCAGTTTTGATCCTGTACGTCGAATTACTGTCGATTTTGTACTGTACCGCTGTTACCGACAAGCTGCGCGAGTAATGCGATATGTGCCACGGATATCTTATAATTCGATCGCCGGCTGGAATCGAGAAGCTGGAGCCCCTGAACGTTAACTCGTATCTGTAGCTCAAAAGGACTCAAAGGGACTGGACGTAAGTACTTTAATTTCTGTCCCCGATATCCTGATAAAACAATGAAAACATTTATTAACAAATGGTCTCACAAAAACATGTGCAAATAGTCTTCTCAATAGATTTTCGACCTGAAGTAAACATAAGAACTCACGCCTGTATCCCGGAGCGATAGTCAAACAACAGGCTTTGCCGCTTGCTACATCCTGACAGACCTATTTTGCTAAATATATCGAGCTAATGTGAGTGGGAGAACCAGTAAGGTTCGTCCCATGTGGACATACTTCTTTGAAAATACAGTTTTAAGATTCTATTCCCAAAGGAAGCCAATGGGATCTAGTACAACAGGTTTATGAGAAATAAGGATTTAAATTTTACCAGAGGGAATAATTAGCAAAATGCTCGAGGCCAGAACTGTTAGCATGCCTGCTTCCAAAAAGGTTGAGACACGCGCCGTCCCACTCTCATCCGCTACGTGAGAGTAGGATGGGGCGATTCCTGTCTGGAGAAACGCCTTTCTCTGGGCATGCGTGCTAAGCGAACAGAGGTAGATTGAGTTTTGTGATTTCACACACATTTCCTTAGGTTGAAAAGCCTTATTTCTCCCGTACATAAATGAACTACACAATACCCTTAACGAGCTACGTATGCATGCTGTTTTCGGATGACATACCACTATTATTTAAACTTAACGTGAAACACAATCACAATAAAAAAATCAAGGAAACGATTTAATTAGTTAATGGATGGTTAACAGATCATAATCTGTAATTTGTAAATAAATTTGAAAAAAAAAACGAAACTTGTACTCCTTATAATACGAAACCACTTAAACTAAAACTTACGGTTAACAATACTATAGTAGGAGAAGTGGAGCAATTTAAACTCTTAGGATTGACCACTGATAACCATTATATTCTTTTTGTTGCACTAACCCGTGCTGAGGACAATTTTAAAAACCTATTTAGAGGCTAAAAATTCCACCCATGCCGGGACTTGAACCCGCGACCTGTACGTAATACAGAGAAGTTTGTAAAGAGCTTCGAAATTTCGTCGATTCTTGCACTTGCCCATAAGCTCAGTTGGGAGAGCGCTGGCACGGTTAGCCAGCGCTCGCGGGTTCAAGTCCCGGCATGGGTGGAATTTTTAGCCTCCAGATTAGTTTTTAACACCGATAACCACCTCAATTACAAAAATCATAATTCTGATATAAAGTTGAAACTGGCCTACAATGTGCACTCTTTAATTTAAAAAAATTTGAAAACCGCCCCTTTGGCGTACTATGCGCACGGGGAGGCTTGGCCCTTTGTGGTAACACCACAAATGCCCATGAACTGTTTCTAATTCAGAAAAAAGCCGGCCAAGTGCGAGTCGGATTCGCGCACGAAGGGTTCCGTACCATTATCTATACCTACAACATTACACACAAAGATCGAGAAAAAACCGGCCAAGTGCAAGTCGGACTCACGCACGGTTGCGTACCATTATCTATACAACATTAGACACAAAGATCGAGAAAGAACAGCAAAAAATCACGTTTGTTGTATGGGAGCCCCCCTTAAATAATTATCATATTGTAATTTAATTATTTATTTTTGAAGCGAATATAGAACTAAATATTCTGTAAATATTTCAAAACACAACGTTCGCTCGCAAAACGCCATCTATTTTAAACCTAAAACAAACATTATCCCACGGGAGCGCATTAGCGGGATATCAAGTACGTTATGTCTCAATTCAAATCTGTGTCTATCTGTACGCCAAATTTCAAGTAAATCCGCTAAGCCGCTATTGCGTGATTGCGTAACAAACATCCAAACATCGTCACAAACTTCCACATTTACAATATTAGTAGGATGTTTGTTAAGACTAAATTTTTATCTTATCCATAAATAAGTAAGTGTACCTAAGCAATGTTGACCAGGGCCCATAATGTGAGACAAACATGTTTAACATCATTTTACGTACCATTATGATCGCTAATAAACGAATATGAATATTATTACATGAAATAGAAAGAAAATATAATAATAATTTAAAAATGTACTCTGTCATTGTACTGTGTTTTAAGTGAATAAATTATTTCAATTCAATTCAATTCAATAATATTTTAAGTGCTTATGAAAGTGTTTTTTTTTTCGATTTTCTTATAAGAAATCAAACATTCCAACGATATCAAACGATGACACTCGATTTCATAATAATAATAACTCTTACATAACACAATCACTTGCCCGGGTGAAATGATAAACATGAAAACCGAAAAGTAAACAGCAATCAAGCGCTTCAAAACATACAAAGTGACGGTGAAAATGCGCACTTAATATTTACAATAATACAGTTTAAGAGCGTCTACTGTGTTATATTCAGAATAACAATTTATTTTGAAATAAATATGAAACGACACGGAAAAGGCCTATACCTAGTAATAGACCGAGTATGGGCTTAATCACTACACATTGATAATTTCAAGCGCTGGGGTACAATTATGTATTTGTATTTATCAGCACCATTTTGGTGTAGGATACCTCTCTTATCGTTGAGCGCCTAAGCTTATCACGAGGATAATTTCAGAAGCGCCATCGGAAACCCGGTTTTTCGTCAAACGTCAGGTCCATTTGATTACAGAGTCTTTTGCATGTGTATTCCATATTATTCTCCCATACTGGGCGAACAAGGGCCACTCATATTTCCGAAGGCTGATCCGTATTTATTCGGCGACCCTTCGAGAGTTCGGCTCGCGACTGGTAAGACGCGATAAGGCGAGGTTTACAAGGCGTAGGGCGGTATTGAGAAGGTACTGCTAGAGGAATATAACTGACATTGATATAATTTACATGAAGAACGACGTCATCAAATATTAGTTATACGCTTAAGGGAAATATGTTTCTTTATCTATTTCGCTGACATACTTTCACTAGAAATACCTAATATATAGATAACTGCAGTCACCACCAGTACATGGAATTTTACACAAAAAAAAAAAACAACGGGTACACAATACAAACAAAAACAAACCCTATACAAAATTCACCCGCGGGTTTTGTCAAAGGATAAATTATAAAATAAAACAAAAAATAACACTATTTCAATATCGAATTGAGAATGGCTGTAATGTGTTTGGCACAAGTGAGAGAAGGATTTGTTTAATGTATTTTTTTCTAATCTCTGAATTAATCACTCAGCATCTCGCCTTGATAGTGGAAATTCTGCTGTACATTTAATTTTATTTATTTATTTGGAGAAAATACAGGCACAGATAATAAATAACTTATGTTTTACCATATTGGGTACGGCCTTATCTGCCCTATGAAACATTTCTCACTTATAGTTCAAGCAGGTAGTGTAAAAGTGGCAGGCGCTTACTATTGTCTATTAAGAACTAAGTATAGACCACTCAACAGGTTTTTTTTTTTTTTTTTTATAAAGCAGACCGCCACTATTTATCTTGTGGCGACCTTTGTTTCTTATATAAAATATAATAATAAAAGTTATACAGTAAAAAAAAATTCTTATGTCTATAGTTTAAAAATTAGAGTGATATAATAAAAGTGTCCTAATATTAAAATTGTCAAAAATTAAATAAGATAAGATAATCTTTATTTGTACTTTTTTTACAATGTTTACTTAAAATTAGTCAAGATTAAAATACAAAGTGTCAGAGTAATAGAAATATTACTAGACTCGCAATCAGAAAAAATTCCGAGATAAAAAGTACTATCTGTGTTATTCCGTGTGGCGCCGGATTAAGACTAGCGTCACTCCATTTCCTTCCTTGGATGTCGAAGAAGGCGACTAAGGAAATCAATTACCAGGAGGCAGCCCGGGCAGCAGCGTCTTACTGAGATTCCAACTGCATACTGCAATCGCCAACCCGCCTGCCAAGCGTGGCGATTATGGCAAAACCCCTCATGTTTATGAAAACCACGAGGGAGGCCTGTGCCCTGCAGTGGGCGTCAAGTGGCTGATGATGATGATGATGATGTGCTATTCCAGACTATAATGCATGTCTGAGGCAAGCTTTATCCAGATACGCTGAGCCGGTCTGGCGTGATTAAGTAACAAACATCCATTCAAACATTCGTAATTTATAATACTAGCAAGATTTATTGGTTATATTGAACGGTTATTGGTATTGTTTCCGGTAAAGGTTTGCCCTCGGGGATACAGGCGTGAGTTTATGTATACTATTATTAACTTTTTTATTGTTATGCAGTTAGATTGGAATAAATACGAGTAATTTGTTTGATGTTGGCGGATATACTTCGAACAAACAGGCGATGCAGTAACAAAGGGCAAAATAAAAAGTACCCGAAACCGGCGCTCGTGCATGCAACGGCTAATGAATATTGATGAAGCGAAAGAGGTCTATCAGGATCGTGGCAAGTGGCAAACCTTCTGCCTACCCCTCCGGGATATAGGCGTGAGTTTATTCGTATGCCATTGGATGGTTTTTTTTTATCGTGCAATAAAGTGTTGTCTATCTATCTATCTAGTCACAGATCTATTTCACATTACTATACTTCCATTAAACCGAACGCCGACCACCCTTTTGTGACGTTATAGTCTATTTTTCTTCCAGAACAGGCCCTAAAATAAATAGTTACTACATACGACAACCCTCGAGCATGAACGCGGATGTCCCGCTCGTGAAATAGGTTTTCAGAGTATTTAGAAGACCAGCCAACCTACTAAAAAATAAAACTATTTAATCTAATCTAAATTGAAGTGGCAGCACGCAGAACTGATGGCCGATGGGGCCGAAAAGTTCTCGAATTTATTTTTTATTTTATTTGGTGTACAAAGCAGATTACAACCATTACACGATATAAAAGTAATAATATGACATGAGTACTAAGTTGTGGTCTAAAGCATGCACACATAACATTGCCACATCACAGAGGCCACATGTAAATTTGAGTATCGATGGCTTGAGACCACATATCGGCAAGCGTAGCGTAGGACTACCAGCCACAAGATGGACAGATGACCACATACAAGTGGCAGGAAAACGCCCGGTGCAAGCCGCTGCCAACCGGTCTTTTTGGAAATCCACGGAGGAGGCCTATGTCCAGCAGTGGACTTCTTGTGGCTGAATGATGATGATAAATCTAATATACAACAGCAGATTTGTTTTTAAAGATTTTTGAGTAAAAGTTGTTCGTATTGGTCAGTAGAAAGTACCCTGAGTCGGGCGTTACTTTACAAATCAACACGTTGTATGAAAATCTCGTGTCACAGTATTTGTTATCGAAACGGCATTACCGACAGTTTATGAAATTTTTGATGTAAATTTGGTAGGTCTGAGAATAGGTCGTAGGCTAAATTAGTAGGGCAAAACAACGTTTTCCGGGGAGCTAGTTCTTATAGAAGATTTTAGCAGACAATAACTTACTCATTACTTATGCACTTGTCCTGGTCCCAAACTAGGACACCCCATACATGAGCAGCCTATAACCGTCCCACTATAGGGCACAGGCCTTCTCTGAGGGAGAGAGTATGGGCTTAATCACCACGCGTACCAGTTGTATGTATATTAGTAACTAGTATTTTATATTGAAATGTAGGTAGCAATAGGTTTTCTTTACACTTTATCTGTCCTACCCCGCCCACTTTTTTAACAATCAAAAATTTTTAGGCAGGCTGGAAGAAATTTCTTTTGAAATAAGTCCGCATTCGCACTTTTTTTTTATCACAATCCTGCTATTTAAGTTTTATATTAGTGTAATAAAGTTCCTTTTTTCCCATGTCTACAGAATCTCATTTCTACAGATTTTTATTTCTACAGAATCTCATTTCTACAGATTTTTATTTCTACAGAATCTCATTTCTACAGATTTTTATTTGTGCAATAAAGTGCAACAAAACCTTGAAATAGCATCCAACCTCATTGTTCGGCGGTAGGTGGTTTTAAGACGACTTCCCTTTCTCCTTCCCCGAGGTTGCCACGAGACAGTTATCCTACGGGATTCTGTCGCGATAGAATTTCATTCAGACCAAATCTTTCTTTCCTTTGTCCACAGACGTGGCGTCTCTAAAAGATGTAGCGCTTATTGCTCCAAGCGCGGTCCGCCTCGGCGACGTGGTTCAGCTGGGCTGCAAGTGGACGCTGGAGGCCAACGAAACCCTGTACAGCGTCAAGTGGTACCGCGGCCGCCAGGAGTTCTTCAGCTACTTGCCCAAGGAGTATCCCTTCACGAGGATCTTTGCACAGCCAGGAATCGATGTCGATGTGAGTCCTTTAAAACTAAAAAAAAAACATTAAGTCTCATTGAGTAAACATTAAATCTTGGGGGTTTGTATGTCCTTTATGGTGTGATCGCAATTTCACCCCAACGTAATTTTGAATAAACTACCGTAATATCGATAATCTAGTCAACTGTTATTATTGACCCCAAGACTCAGTGTTGACACTGAAGGTCTTCGAAACTCGATCGAACACTTGTTTGCAATTTTTTTTTTCTATTTCACGTGCGTTAATAAACTGTCACAAAGAATAATATTAGTTCGTGTAAAGAAAATATTATGTCGCTAAGCAATTTTCGTTACCTTATTCGAGAGAGACAGCCAAAAGAATTAGCCGAGAAAAGTTTTATGCAACCATGAGTAGAGAATATTGTGCACGCAAGTGCTCAGTTTCCAGCAGTGTTATAACTTCCATCTAGTTCTAGTTAGACCTATGATTTGCACACTTAGCCTCATAATTGGGCATTGGGCGGCACAAGAACGGGCAGCTTTGAAAACTAGGAGGGAGCTAGGCCTGTGTCTTGCAGTGGGCGTCAAATGGCTGATGATGGCCATTGTCCGTATAGCAAGCGCTAAGGTATATAAATACTTTTGTACAGTACTTGGCTCGTAGTAGGGAGTTGTAGTACTGGTACACTTGAGTTGAGTCTAGGTGACGTAGAAGAAGAAGAACTCGCACCAAAAGTATGTAGTAAAAATGTATTGGTAAATCTACAGATAGGTAGAATATTGACTGTTCCTCTCTCTAGTGCAGTAAACGGTAGACTGACTTAATTATACGAAATTACCTAACAATGTAAACTGCTTAGCATGCCTAAAGCCTAAAGGTAAAACTAGGTTAAACGAGTAAGCAAAATGTGCGACGCTAGATCGTACATCTTCCAGACCGCAGAAAAATAAAGGGGAATTTACTGCAAAACATAAATAGCTATTTACAAAAGAAAGCGGTAATGCAAGTTGAGTAGAGGAGCGGTCATTACAGTTATAATACTTAAATAACATGTAGTAGCTTATTCGAAATTAAATGATGCGTTGTCCGTTCCCTTATCCCGGTGTTTAACTGGGACCTCCTGCATTTCCATGTCGTTCTTGGTGGAAGTTGTTGGTCGCCGATAAGCGCGCGCGCAGCCTTGCCCGCAGCCGCGGGTCCTCACCACCCACACGATGAACGCGAGTGCAGATGCACCTAATAGCGAGTAGATGACTATGTAATGTACCTGTTCGTCGGTCGCAGTCCTTTTGAGCGGTTTGTTTTCGGAGTCGCTTTGAAACCTTAACTTGTCATCTATTTCGGCTAGATGGGTGTGGTCGGGTTCGTATAGTTGTGTGGAACCGCCTCGTATTTTTGCACTCACTATTGCATTTATTGACGTGTTGAATTCCACAGTAGGTAAGATGAAGCCGGGATCCATTGTCAAATTGCTGTCGTGTCTGTTTTGCGAGTAGATAATCAGATTGCCTGTCTGTAGTACACAGCCCCTGGCTAGAGTTACGATGCTGGAACCTTGCAACGTATGCAGAATCAGGTCATTGTCGCACAGAGTCCTTATCGTGCATTCACCGCAGCAGATCGCGAGCCAGGTATTGAGTGTTTGTAACTCGATCCAGTCGTTCGCGCATGGGGCTTTTCTCAATGCGCATGGCAATGTCGCGTGTTGGCCTATCAGTTTTGCTTCGCACGGCGTCCTGTAGCTATCGTACAAGTTGTAAATAGGTAGCGTCGAGTGACATATGAGACTGTCAGCTGATCGTCTGGTGCATTGGTCGACATTGCGTTGAGTCATACTTAAGTAGGTACTCTTTCTGAAGTTTATTGCCAGATATTCCGCTGACGTTTCTACCCACTCTGCGTAGTTTTCCTGCAATTGTATGGGTAGGGGGATATTTTTGTAGAGTTTGAACGTTTCATCGCTTAAAAGCGGGATGTGGACTTCGAATAAGAAAAATCCGTTTGTTATTCTCCCTCTAACGTAGAGCAGTTTGTAGACGTCCTTGACTTCCTTTCGTATGTTGTCCACTGGCAAAGTTAGTGTCCGTGGTAATTGTCCGGATATTATTTCCATTTGGTGGATAAGGTTTACCGGCGTAAGGAGATGAATATCAATGCGTCCTTTGTAAATATCCGTCAGCGTGTTGAACAGTAAGTCCTGGACTGTTCTTAAATTGTTCAATAGTAGACTTGCTGCTATTGATGACGTACTGAAGTAAGTGGTCACCATTGTCGCTTCGAGAAGTGTCTCTGTTTCGGTGACACTTGCGTTGACTTGTTGCAAGAAGTGGTTAATGGTTTGAAACTGATGATTGATGTTGTCTTCGTTTCTTTTCAATGCTTCATTTTCGAGTTGTACGATTGATGTTTGGTTTTTTATTAGCGACAAAAGATGACCTTCGTTTTCTTGTATCGCTTGGATGTCGCTCTCATATTTCGTAGCGAATCGCTGATCCAGGATACCAAAAAGGCTGTTTGCTACGTAACCGACGCCGTCGATCAGTCCACGCTTCTTCCTAGACAGATGCTTGCTGGGTTCCAAGAGGATGTCGTTGTAGTAGGTCAGCAGGCCCATCTCGTGTTTGAGTTGGGTCAACGTCGGAGTACAGTAGATTGGTTCTATACGTTTACAGACATCTTCCAAGTGTTGCAGATAACGTTGCATCTGCTGCGTTCCTTCCCAGTAGCTTGTTAGGTTGTAGTACATCACTAGAATCCATTCGTCGTGCATAAGAGCCAACTGTCCGTGTGGATCATAGTATATGGGTCGCTCTCTTCCTAGACTAGTGATGTGTGTGGCAATCTTTGCTTGTTTGGAATCAACAGCCATGGCGTTTGATAGCAGGAATAGTGTAAGAAGGACGAGGTTCAAAAAGCCGCACGTTGACATTTTCTTCACCGACTTTGCCGCAGTAGAAGTGCCAGGAACTCGGGCACTTGTGATTGTTTCACGTTTGTCCTTTTGTGCCGCATGTCCTTGGAGATGGAAAGTCTTTTTCTCATCTTCGTTTATTGGCAACGGCGAGAGCTTGGTGACGGGTCGCTTCATAGACGTCGTTTGAGTTTTGAGTGTAGCCACTCTTACGTACCCGTCCCTCCCAGGGTGCAGTTGTGTGACTCGGGCGAGGGCCCACTTTCCTGGTGGTAGGTTATCCTCCTTTACCAGAACCACATCGCCTTCTTGTAAGTTTCGTGTGGGTTTATTCCACTTGCAGCGACTTTGTAGCTGCTGTAGATATTCGCCCGACCAATTTTTCCAGAATTGGTGAGACATGTGCTTGACGAGTTTCCAGCGTTTTCTCAAGTCGATGCGTGTGACGTCGTTGTAATCGCCGTCTGGAATGTGCATCGTAGGACTGCCGGTTAAAAAGTGACCCGGGGTCAGTCCGTTGTAAAACTCATCGGGATCTTCAGTTAGTGGGCAGAGATAGCGCGAGTTTAGGCACGCCTCTATCTTTGAGAGCAGTGTCGTAAATTCTTCAAATGTGAGCTTCTGGTCACCAAGTACACGCCGCAGGTGGTGTTTCATGGATTTGACAGCCGCTTCCCATATCCCGTTGGCGCTTGCCCATGTAGGTACGCTGAAGTGCCAAGTAACCCCCATTTTTGAGATGTTATTGAAGAAGTCGACAGTAAGCAGTTGTTGAAATTGCTCAAACTCGCTGCGTAGCACTAGGGCCGCACCGACGAAGTTGGTTCCGTTGTCTGTGTAGACGTGCTTTGGTGTCCCTCTTCTTGCACATAGGCGGTCGAAGGCAGCCAGGAACGTATCCGCCGACAAGTCAGATGCAAGTTCGATATGCACAGCTTTGGTAGCCAGACATATGAAAATCACGACGTAGCCTTTTGAAGTCGTCACTCCTCGCCCCTTGTTAATCTTTACGTCCACGTGACCAGTGTAGTCAATCCCGGTGTGCGTAAAGGGTCGAGAGGGCGTCACTCTTGGTCGAGGGAGATCGCCCATCAGTTGATGATGTTCAGTGAGGTTGTAACGATGACATCTTACGCAACGTCTTAGCAGTGTTTTGACTGCTCGATTGCCACCGATGATCCAATATTTCTGTCGTACGTGCGCTAGAGTGAGGCGCGCTCCGCCATGCAACGTCAATGCATGCGCGTGTTCGACCACTAATTCGGTGAGCCTTCCGGTATGTGGCAGAATAATCGGATTTTTTATGTTGAGTGGTAAGTCGGAGTGCTTTAGTCGCCCTCCAACACGTAGTATCCCATTTTCATCTAAGTAAGGCAGCAGCTTGAAGATCTTGCTCTTCGCGGAGACAGTCTTGTCTTTCCGTAGTTGCTTGCACTCCCCCTCAAACTCGGTTTGTTGTACGTGTTTCACAATTTGGTCAGCTGATTGATTCAGTTCTGCCGCGGATAGGTATGTTGTTTCGGGTTGCTTGCCGCGAAGTCGGTTGATAAAGCGAAACAACCAGGCAACGACCCGTAGAGCACGTGTGAAAGCGCTGCAGTTTTCGAGCAATGTGCAAATAACACTGTCTGTTCCGATTTCTCGCTTAGCGACATAGGTATTAGGTGTCACGTGTTCTTCCAACGTGGTTGCGTAACAGTCGGGTGTTGGTTTTTCACTGAATGTTTTCAAGAACTCCGGTCCTTGCCACCATAGGTTGAAGTTGACCAGTTTTCGCGGTGGCAAACCTCGCGAGGCGCAGTCAGCAGGATTTTCTTCCGATGGAACATAGCTCCAGTTGTTCGCAGGAGCGATCTCGACGATTTGTAAATTTGGGCCCTTGTGCATCAAATCGTTGAGGCTGGATCCAGTGCTAGTTTTTTGAGATGCATTAAAAACAACTCTCAACTTTGTAGTAGTTGATTGTTCTCGTAGAACACCATGATGCGGTAGGAAGCACTCTGTTGTGTCATTCGAGGCGACGGGTGTCATGTGACCGAGGTCGGTGTACTCATTGATAAAGTCGTTGTAACGCGAAGCTAGTAAGCCGTCCTTAGACAATCGTCGTTCCAGTTGTAAATACTGAGATATGGCAATGTTTTTTGACTTTCCCAGATTTTCCTCGTAGTTTGGAAGCATCGGCATTTTCACAATATATTTTCCATCAGCAGCGCGTCGGGTAGTCTCCTGGTAGTACTTTTCACAGAAGTCTTTGTCAGTGGTGTCCTGGTTACTGGTCAAGATATCCTCAGTCTCCCAGAAACGTGATAGCTCACTCAGGTCGGTTAGAGTTGCGTGGCACCTGAGAGTCTCAATGTTCCCCGCGTTGCCGCACAGAATCCATCCCAACTTAGTTTGTTGAGCTGTTGGGGATTGAGCATCGCCTCTGAGTACACCGCTCATAATTATGTTTGAGTAAACGTCCGCGCCGAGCAGAAGGTCGATCCCGCGCGAGACGTTAAAATCCGGATCAGCGAGCTTTAAGTTGGCCAAATGTTCCCAGTCGGGGCGTTCGAATGTTTTGTTCGGCAGGGGGTTTGTCAATTGTCTCATGACCAGTACATCAGTGTCGAAAGTGTAATCTGAGTTTGTAGATTTACACTCAAGATGTAGACAACCTCTGCAGTCGCCTGAGATGGACCCCACCCCGGATACAGTGGCAGTCACCTTTCTTCTAGAGAGGTTCAGTAGTTGCGCTGCGCTTTCGGAGATAAGATTGGCTTGTGAGCCTTGATCGAGCAGAGCCCGAAGTATTACGTAAGTCCCGTTGGAAGCCTTGACTTGGACGAGTGTAGTAGTAAGTAAAATCTCCAGCGCGTTGAAAGATGCATGATTTGTAGTCAAGTTCTGCGCGTTGGGTGATGAAGTTCCAGCCAAGGATTTGCTATCCTTCGGAGTAGACTTTTTCATGTCGTTGTGTAGCAACGTATGATGTTGCTGATCGCACTCTCTGCAAGTTTTTCGTGATGGACATTCTTCGTTCCCATGACTGTATAGACAGTTTTTGCATAGTTTGCTGCCTTGAGCGTTGAGTTTTGCGAAAGCAGTGTTTCTATCCGCGGCGTTCATTTTGATGAATTTGCGGCACTGCATCAACACGTGACTTTTGTTGCACAGAGGGCATTGGCCGAACATAACGTGATATGCTTTTGTAAAGTGGAATCGTTTGAATGCACCTTTCTTGGATGGAATGTTGCTCGCCACCGAAGGTTTTTGCTGTGAACCTGTTGATGTTCCTGTCGGAGTGTCCTTTTGTCTATTGCGCAGAGTTTCTAGCGCCATGAACTTGCTTTCCAGAAACGCCGTAAGTTCGTCGACGCTCGGTATTTCGCGGGGTTTTCGCAGCTCCTTAGTGTACTCGCTGTACGTAGTAGTGTCGAGTTTCTGTGCCATCAAGTGGGCAATCATAGGACCCCATGACTGCGTATCTATACCGATGTTGTGAAGGCCGTTCAGACATTCTATGATGACGTCATGCAGCTTCTTTAAGTTGTTAGCGTTCGCTTGTTGTATAGACGGAATATTGAGCATAGTGTTGACATACGAAGTGAAGACGAGTCTGCGATTGTCATATCGCTGTGTCAGTATTTCCCAGCAGGACTCGTAGTTATCCGAGTTGATGTGGAGATGGCGTACCAGATTTTCAGCTTCGCCTCGCAGCTTGGACTTTAGGTGCTGCATTTTTTGAACTTTAGACAACGACGGATTCTTGTCCACAGTTTGTAGAAACAAGTCCTTGAAGGAGATCCACTGTGAATAGTCGCCAGAGAACACAGGAACGTCGAGCTTGGGTGCAGATTGCTGGTAGTGTAGATTTGACGAAAGTTTGTTGTTTATTTGCCTCTTCAGCAAGTCATACTGCTGCTCGATGTCTTCAAAACTGCGATAGTAAGATGGGTCATCGTACTCGCCATCTAGTTCCCAGTGTAACTTGTCGATATCTGACCACTTCAATTTTAAGATGCTGAGTTGTTCCTCCAATTCCCACCTTTCACTTAATTTTTCAATATCCACCTTGGCATTAGCTCTATGCATGGCTCGGAAGTTGCGATTTTGGATGCTGATTAATCTTGCCAGATTGGCGTTTGCCACAGTTTCTTCGGCTAACTCGGCAGTCTGGGTTAGTCCCGATCTAGCACCACTTCGTGACTTTTCCTCCTGCGGTGGGTAGAGCTTGTGCGCCACCGGCGTGCTTGGTAACTCAGATTGTAAACGGGTTAGAATGTCTTGTTTTAAGTCCTCGTACAATTTCTTAGTACGAATGTAGACGTTTTCCGTAAAATATCCGTGGGATTTGTCTTCCGACTCGATGAGGATGTTGTTTCTCTCATCAAAGTCACCCCACTGATTTTCGAGAAGAATTAGCTTCTGAGTAAGATAGTCGCTTGTTTTCCTCGACGGACCATCTTTCTTGTAGTTGCTGCAGAGTTGCTTGATGTTTTCGAAGACTTCTGACTGGACCTTTAATTCTGAAGACATGGTGAACTGATGAATCACCTCCGTAGCCACAGCCAGTTGTAGAAAGTGTGTTGCGCGTAGTAGAGGTACTTGCAACGAGTATAACCGCTGAGCGACGCGTAGTAGTTTGCGCCAGAAGCTGCAGCCGTAGCAATACGTAGTCCCGCTGAGCGACGCGTAGTAGACGGCGTCAGTAGCTGCAGCAGTAGTAGTAGTAGGAGAACTGTGTTCCCACAGATCGCTTCAAGAAGTCCAACGTTCGTTGTAGCCCGATGAACTCAGTAGTGCTTGAAGTGGTCCGTGTCTCAGAATTCCCGGCGTCTCACGTGTGATATTAGCGACCTTCTCAATTAGACCGGGGCGACCCGCTTGTGGGAGACCGGTGAAACCGATTCGCTATCGACACGAGTCAACGCACGAAAAAACTGAGAGTAGTTTCGAAGGACCAATAAATGTACAGTACTTGGCTCGTAGTAGGGAGTTGTAGTACTGGTACACTTGAGTTGAGTCTAGGTGACGTAGAAGAAGAAGAAACTCGCACCAAAAGTATGTAGTAAAAATGTATTGGTAAATCTACAGATAGGTAGAATATTGACTGTTCCTCTCTCTAGTGCAGTAAACGGTAGACTGACTTAATTATACGAAATTACCTAACAATGTAAACTGCTTAGCATGCCTAAAGCCTAAAGGTAAAACTAGGTTAAACGAGTAAGCAAAATGTGCGACGCTAGATCGTACAACTTTAGATACTAGGGTTTCGTCGCGATGTTTTCCTTCACAGTTACCGCGTAGTATTGCTCGTACAACATCACAAATGTACTTAACTTAGAAAACAAAGCCAATGGTACAAGCCAGGATTCGAACCTACGACCTCCCGAATGAGAAGCCGGCGTACTACCGCTCTGCTACCATCGTTCTATTACTTCCGTTACATTATATAACCTCACGCCTGAATCGCGGAAGCCTAAGTAGAGACCAAGCTTGACCATACGCTCTGTGGGAATGGAGAAGAGCACACGCTATATGCGTATCTGCAGGGCACACGCATATAGCATGTGCCTGCGGCCTAGTGGTACTTACACAGGGGCCCTTTTAAAATGCGCAATAAGAGTTTGCGTTTGGTAGCTACTTTAATTCTATAATTGATTCTGTCAATTTTTTTGTCTATATACGACCCTCAGCAGGGCAAAGAGCCCTTATTATAAAGCAGCGATATGTTCGGAAGAGTCGTCAACGCCGCGCTTGAGCCCGACAGTTCACTCGAATCTAGCGACAAAATACGGTTCTTTTTTTGAAAACTTTCAAAATTTCCTGCCACTGAGTAATGAACGCTGGAAATGCACAGCGACAATACCAATTTTTACGGACTGAGATACGGATTTCGACACTGACCAACGACCATGCAGGCGACTTCCGATAACATCGCCTTTTTTTTTAAAATGGGCCCCGGTCTTCTCTCAGAGATAGATTGCCCATCAAAAAGCCAAAGCAATTTAAAAGTTAAGTCAAATTCAAATAATGGAAATCTGATGTTGGCATGTTCCAATGACTTCGTTTTCTATATTAACACATAGGAAAAAAGGACATTCGTGAAGTTATAGTAGCAATGCCACTCGCTAACGGTGAAGGAAAATATCGTGGGACAACCTGAGTGTCTAAGGTGTTCACATACCTCAGCGCTTGAAATTGCTCTGAGAGAAGGCCTGTGCCCTGAAGTGTGATTGAATTATTTTATTATTATTTTATTTCATTTGGAAAACTAACAGCTTATCACTAACACAATAAGTTGCACACATAGATACAAAAAGTCAACAAAAAGTTGAGCAATTAGCAATTTTAAGTATTCAAAATTCAATCATCATCATCATCAGCCATTTGACGTCCACTGCAGGACATAGGCCTCCCACATGATTTTCTAACCATGAACGGTTTTGCCACAATCGCCACGCTTGACAGGCGGGTTGGCGATCGCAGTATGCGGTTGCAATCTCAGGAAGACGCTGCTGCCCGTCTCCTGGTAATTTATTTCCTTAGTCGCCTTCTACGACATCCACGGAAGGAAACGGAGTGACGCTATTCTTAATCCGGCGCCACACAGAGAATAAACTTACATGGACACTTTGAAAGAGTACTTGACGAGAGAAGGAGTACAACAGAAATTGCTCGAATATTGTAACTTTTTTTTGACGACTAGAACAAACGATTTATTAACTAAATGTTTGTAACTTAGAAAACCTAAGTCATAGTTCCACGGCGGGATACTAACCCAGTACCTAATGTGAAATAACTATTGTACTCACTGGGCTAACAGCGTGATCTTACTCCATAAAAAAAATTACATGCTCCATAGCGTCTGATCATTTTATAATATTCAATGGTATAGATTAAAAAAATAAAATATGGTAATAAAAATAGAAATAGAAAATTCTTTATTTGGTACTTAGCCTGTTATGGAATACACTAGGTTAACCACGGCACGCACTCCGTAGTACAATTATGGGTTACCGTAGGCACTGACTGAAAATCAGCGCTGAGGGATCACTTCCTCAGCACAACGCTGAGTCAGCTGCCTTTTGTGGCAATGTAGATACACCACAGGCTACATCTATAGTCCTGTTTTATTTATTCGTTTTGTCTGTTGTGTATTTAGTTTTCCTTCTGTGTTGTGCATATTATGTTACTTATGTGCTTATTTTGTTTCTGTGATGTATCTTGTTGGTATAATAAATGTCTTTCTTCTTCTTCTAGATAGATAGATAGATAGAATATTCTTTATTGTATGTACACCAGGAATTGCATATGAGAATTTAACAATAATATAGTACAGTACAATTGGCGGCCTTATTACTAAAAGATGAATACAAAAGTACCAAAAAGGTTTCCGCTCAGCTTAATGCCATAGCAGAGCTTACGGCGCTGATTTTCAGCGGATGCCTAAAAGATTAGGTTAGATTAGATTAGAACACTTTATTGTACACACCAGAAAGCAAAATACATTAAAAGGCTTATATGTCTAAGTTTAAAAGCTTATTCCTAAAAACATAAAACTAGAATAAAAAAGTACCTAAAACTAAACAAAACATGACCTGATTATGGCTTTTTAATGACGACATATTATCTTATCAAGAACATTGTAGCGTAAGAAAAATATAAATAATTGTATAATTGTTTTTTTTCCATAAACCTAAATTAAATTAATTGGCCTAAATCCAAAAATTAACAAGCAGGCATGAATATAGGTTTGTCCCAACAAAGAAAGGAATTTAATATATTACAGTAGTCTCAATTTGTCACCAAAATCCAAATACAACCTTACAGTTCATCGTAAGCACTAGCGCCAGTTGTCGTGTTCAGCAAAAGAGAATTCGTCGCATTTTCTCATTTCAACATTATCTGCGGTTATCGTGATCTCTGTGCGGTCCGCAAAATAAAACAATTGCGGCGGGTTATTCTCTCTGTGGTGGCTTCTTTAATAATACAATGGATAACTCTTGTTTCGCTTTTTCGGCTTGACTTTTGCGCTCTATATTAGACGATTGTCACAGCACTGACGTGCCTTTCTTTGTCTGGCAGTTGGCGCTAGCTGGAGCGTTTGTTTGTATCCTAAGCTTAGATTTAGGTGGCGTGCTCCTAAATATATTGCCAACGAACATTTGTCGCTTGCAATTCAAGATGAAACAAAATCCTCAAAAAATTAACGTTTTATTTGTCGATACAAAATTTTTTCCCTTCGAAGTATTAATATTGCAACTTACAGTAAAGACAGTAAAGAAAGCGTTATTACTCAGCAGTACCTATGGAACATTTTCTAGCATTTTCTTGGAAGGGTAAACTAAAAAAATGCAAATAAAATATGTTCAAGGTATCCTTTGATCTTTGTATACTACAAAAGTCTTCGCACTTTGTTGTCTCCAAGGCTCAAACTTCATCACCAGCGATTATTAAGCCCGGAATTTTAACGACCCTAGTGGCGTACTGCGTATTGAATACTTAGTAAAGTTGCCTAGCGCTTGCTGAAGAAATAAAATGAATTTGGCCTCCGAGACCAGAGTTATTGATAGCTCTCCGTTTACTTTTTTAAGGTTCCGCACCCAAATGGAAAGGGGCCCTATTACTAAGACTCCGCTGTCCGTCCGTCCATCTGTCAGCAGGCTGTATATCATGAACCGTGATAGTCAGTCAGTTGAAATTTTCACAGATGATGTATTTCTGTTGCCGCTATAACAACATAATAAACTAAAAACAGAATAAAATAAATATTGAAGGGGGCTCCCATACAACAAACGTAATTTTTTGCCGTTTTTCTCGATCTTTGTGTTTAATGTTGTATAGATAATGGTACTGGTAAATGATGATGGTACAACTCGCACTTGGCCGGTTTTATTAACGGTACCAAACCTCCTAAAACTTTGAATTTGGATTTACAGCTTCGAACCAGAAGTAAAACATAATTGCCGTTTTTTGCTCGATATTAATAACGGCAAAAGGTAGACGCTTGAAATATTAAAATGTTGTATAGATAATGGTACGGAAACCTTCGTGCGTGACTCCGACTCGCACTTGGTCGGTTTTTAAACGGTGTTGTTCAACTTGGTACTTTATATTGATCTCTGTTTTTTATAACAAATTAATCTACGGGGTGACTTTGAATTCGTTCGACATTTTTTATGGGACATTCTAACCTTGATTTAGAAAGTGAAAGCGCTAAGTTTGAAAAAAATTAAGCGTTAAAAAAATTTTTGCTGCATAAAATTAGATTATTTGAGCATAATAGAGCGTCTTTTGGTCGGCACCGGCCAACTCAAGTGTTCGCTCTATTTACACATATAGAACGATAAACTCTCAAAATATTTAACATAATAAAAAACAAAAAAATTTCAACTTTTGAATTTGTATTTAAAGTTTCAAAAAACCAAAGGTGGGAAATCACAAATATTTACAAATATTTTGCATTTAAATAATTTATAGTAATGTTTATCATAATGAAAACAACATTCTCTCAAAATATTGCTGACAATTTCAAAATCATGCTGTAATTGGGTTCTCCATAAAACTATCTGGCGACAAACTGAAGTTGAAAACGTAAGAAAGTATAAATAAAAAGAAAAAAAAGGAAGGGAAGTAAGGTAAAAAAGTAGAGTACAAAGTGGTGGCGTAAGTACTTGGGGGAGGTCTTACCCCATGTTTTTTTACAGAAAAATTTTGTTAATATACTATTAATAACCGTCGATTGGCTAAAGTGCATACGAAAAAAAGTGTATGCACTTTGGCCAATCAGTTTTCAAACCTACATAGTAAAATCCATTATTGACTGCATGTAAAAAATATTAATAACCTATTGTTTAGTGTAATTGTATTGTTGTGGATTTCTGTTAAATAAATAAATCAAATTAAATAAATAAAGTCACGCGTGTATCCCGGACAGGTAGGCAGAGACCGACTCTGCCACTTATCACGATCCTGCCGGATCTCTTTCCCTTAACTGTACAAAAGTTATTGCATTGCAATAACATGGCCCTCTTCAAGATACATCCGACTACAAAATAATTTATGTCGCTATACTTTAACAAACTGCTTTAAAATTAAAAGCTTTTACTAAAAAGTAAAGCTGCAATGTCCCATCGCAAGCTATAAATCTTAACACCACCACTTTGGCCTTAAAATGTTTGGCATAATTTCATTCCTATCAAAAGCAGCCTATATACGTCCCGCTGTAGGGCACAGGCCTTATCTCAGAGAGAGAGCATGGGCTTAGTCACCACGCGTGCCCACCGCGGATTGGCGATTTCAAGCGCTCAGGTATGTAAATAGCTCAGACACTCAGGTTTCCTCACGATGTTTTCCTTCACAGGTAGCGAGTGGTATTGCTACTATAACTTCACAAATGTACATAACTTAGAAAACAAAGTCATAGGTACATGCCCGCACTAGGAATCGAACCTGGGTCTCCAGCTTCCGAGTCCAATGTTCTACCCACTAGGCTACCACCGATTATGTCTTGATCGCTCAGTGGTATTGTGTCCTGCTACGAAGGATCCGGGTTCGGTCCCAAATACTATTTTTAAAGTTAATAGGATTTTTTTGACGTTTAACGTCTTTCAGTTCGGTAGTAGGTGTCACTTGCTACAACCGCATGCAACGAAAACATGTCGCCTTGGCGAGGGCTGTGACTCTGTAACTACCTGTCGTGTGCAATTCATTTCTACTACGTTGAGTAGAACAAAGTAGCCATCACTCAGATTTTCTTGAATCGTGCCGCTAGATGGCGCCAATGCCGCGTGACACATTGCGCAGTTTCAGCTAAAAATTAACGCTCACTTATAGACGTTTCACGTTAAACCAATGACCCGATGTAACTCGACCCAGCCCCACTGGTTTTTTTTTTGAGTTAAGAATAGCAATATGGAAGCCGACTTGTACCACTTTCTTAAGCAGTATTTAACTAAGTTTCTTTGTACAAAAGTTGATTTAAATGACAACTTAAGTGACTTTTAAGAAGTGGTGCAAGTCGGCCTAAGGATGACTTCTTTATAGTTATTGACGTACCTATTAACGTTTATTTTAAAGATCATAAGTCATAGTTGTAGTTCTCTATTTTAATGTATGATAAAGTATATCCCAAAACACCATTAACCGCTATTAACAATATTATAGACTAGCTGTTGCCCGCGACTTCGCTTGCGTGGTAATTTTGATGCGTATTTTTCCGGGATAAAAAATAGCATATGTGCTTATCCAGACTATAATCTATATCTGTGCAAAATTTCATCCGGATCCGTTCAGCCGTTTTTGCGGTAAAGAGTAAGAAACATCCATTCATACATAGAAACTTTCGCGTTTATAATATTAGTAAGGATTATTATTGTGCGAGAAACAAGAGGTAAGGCCATCAGTAGACGAATACGAGCAGATGGACTGAACTTTAATGATTTTATTTTATTAAAATGGTAATAGTTTCATACGAAAAATAACTTTTCCTGGTCCCAAAATAGGATACCCTGTGCTGTGGTAACCAGACAAGGACGCGCTGAGTTAAATTAGTTCTGCCAAACTCTATGACAGTTTATTTGCTTAATGTACAAAAATGTACCTACTAACAAAATATAAATTGAAGCATACGTTTGTCAAAACAATTACGTTGCCATCCATTTCCAACATAAACTTGTTGTATCTCTCTTTTAGGCTAAACTCTCCAGGGGCCTCGAGGCATTTGTCGGATTCAGCTTTTCGTGTGTCAGCGAGCTAAATACGAGCACAAAAATAAGGGCGACTGTTTCACTTGCAAAAAATTTTGAATAATACTTCATTAATAAAAAAAACCGACTTCAAGAGAAATTAGCACTAAAACGCGCACGCACGCTCTGTATCTCCACACGTTTTTAGGGTTCCGTACCCACAGAGTAAGGGACCCTATTACTAAGACTCCACTGACCGTCTGTCCTTCTGCCCGTCACCAGGCTGAATCTCATGAACCGTGATAGCTAGCTAGTTGAAATTTTCACAGATAATGTATTTATTTGGTGTTTCCGCTATGACGAAAAATACTAAAAAGAGAATAAAATAAATATTTTTTTTTTGCCGTTTTTTGCTCGATATTAATACCGACACCAAAGATAGACGCTTTAAATATTCACAGAATATTTAGTCGTATATTCACTCTGAAAATAAATGGAAGTGATATTGTTGTTATATCATAAACGACAAACACACTAGAATCGTCATCGTCATCAGCAATTTGACGCCCACTGCAGGACATAGGCTTCCTTCATGGTTTTCCAAGATTCCCGGTGTTGTGCCGCCCGCATCCAGCGACTGAGAACCCGAGTTACTGATATAGCTCGAAGAATTGCTCAGTTGAAGTGGCAGTGGGCGGGGCACATAGCTCGGAGAACTGATGGCCGTTGGGGCCAAAAAGTTCTGACTTAGCGACCGCGGACCGGACGACGCAGCGTGAGCAGGCCCCCCACCAGACGGTCTGACGACCTGGTTACTTACTAGAATAAAAGCGCATAAACATTTTTTCTGCGTATTACTGATCTTAGAAACTGCGAAAACTCAAGTTAGTCCAGCAATAAAAAAACTTATTAGATTATATTTTTTCCATTTAATGCTGAACATTTTTTAATAAGGATGTAGACATATAAAACATAATTTGACAATCGGAGGGTTAGTACAGGGTAAGAAAAATATGCCTTGAATAATTTTACGGGCTAACTCAAATATTCATAACAGATTCATACATATTAAGGCTTCACTAGCAAATTGTTGCGTCACAGTTTGCGCCCATATATTATGAGTATTTTTGTACTACGAGAATAGAATAATAATATCTTTTCGACACGTTTCATTATAAATGTATATTAGTTGCAGAGAAAAATCTTTGTCTTCATTATTTATCTTTTGACATGGCCTTTACAATGAGACAAACATTTCTTTCTGCGAGTTCTCCATAGTGAGAGTTTATTAAGATTTTCTGTTTTTTTTTTCGATCAATCAAATAACGGTCGAGGGTAGCGATGGCTTTAAATAGTAATCCTCTGCCGGCCTATCATGGCAGACGTTTTGTCAGCGCTTGCCGCCGCGATATAAATTTTGTTTATCGAGTTCTCTTGGACAAACACAGACAAAGGCTAACGGTCTTATTTATAAAAACTCGATTCCTTAAACCAATCGTAAAATAGTTATTTTAGGTTTTATTAATATTATTGCCTACTTTAATTATTCTTCTTCTTTTTTCAATCCTCTTACGTTCAGCTGAGATCGGGTCTCCTTTCACTACTTCGATCCTTTTAGGTTTATGTTAATATTAATTCCTATATTAATTAAGATTTTGTAACTTCAAACTCTGGGTGTGGAGTAAGTCAAAGTTGATAATATTTATCGAATGTTGCTAGTTTAAAACTTAAATATAGAATAGAACACTAAAAAAAACGGTCATGTGCGTGTTGGGCCACGCGCAATGTAGGGTTTCGTAGCAAGAGGGTTTTTTTTATCTGCTTTACAGAACTAACAACTTCATCGAAGTAATTTTCAATGGATTTTGGACGAAATTTTACTTTTATAAATTGGTTGCCTATTACTCGTTAACTAGTAAAGCCTACTTAGCTGTGATACTTTTCCTTTCAAGTTCATTATATGTGCTACTACCCTGAATTTTTTCACGTTTCTATAATCAATCGTTTAGCCGGGAGAGGGGCGGAGGGGGACGCCCTACTCGGATAAAAATTTGCGCTTTAAAGCTTAATATTTCGCTCACGGAACCCTAAATCAAAAATAGTCTTCATACACCCACAATATTTTTTAATGAACAATCTAACGATGCCCCACATGATGAGGTAGACGAGAAGGAAAAATCATCCCCACTTCATGTTAGGGGAGGCACAGTGGAATTTTTTTTATACAATATTTTATTCTTTAACTTCGTCGGCGTAATAAATATGTACATACTACTAAATTACAGCTTTTTAGTACCACCGGTCTTTGTGCTAGGCCGAGGACGGACAGACAGCCATAATACAGACAGACAGACGGACATGGCGAAACTATAAGGGTTCCTTATGGGACTACGGAACCCTAAAAATAAACGATTAGCAAAATTGTATTAAATAACTGTCAAATTTTAAACCATCGCTTTTTTATTACCAACGGATTGATTACAGGAAACGTCCATTTATTAATTCGTAAGCTTATAAAAAGTTTGGCGCGCAAAAGCCAAATCCCGAAACACAAACTAGAACTTATGAAATAGCATCTCAGTGATAGCATAATCTTATGAAAGTTGAATATTTTAAGCCAATTCAGGCTTTAGCTTTTTACCAGATTTTCCTTTTCTTTTTAAGTAATCGCCTCAGATTATAAGTTTGAATCTTCAAGGACCGTGGAAAGTAATGGTGATGAATAATTCATTATCGAAAAGGGTTAAACTAATAGATCTTTATACTCGTGCCTACTATTTTCAGGTCCCCATTTAAAAATACTTGACGCTTTTACAAGAACGTAATGAATATTGAAAAGGCAATTGCTAAAAGTAATCAGTGTTTACTTAGTAAGAATCTTTGGATGTGAATTGCGAATTTTTGCCCTAAAAGAAGCAATTAAGTTGTTATTTTAGAAATAAACGAGATTTGTAATGACGAAAAATATTATCTTCTGAGTGGTGTATTAGGATATTATTAAGGTAATTATGTTTTTGTACAAATTACAACAACTAAAGGTGTGTCTTAGCAATATTAATAGTACACCAGGAATGAAAACTATAGGCTCCGTATACAAAAAAGCAAATCGGCGCGATGCGAATTCGCAGCGCGGAAAACTGCGACACGAATTACTGCGATGCGATGTCGTGCGGTAAGGCAGAATCTCCCTTATACGATTCGTGTTACCACCGTTGCTTGCTGAGGCGGCGCGGGGCGCGGGGGGTTGCCTGCCGCCGCCGCGCCGCACGCCGCCGCCACATCAATTAGCACTCGCTCACAAAAGCTCTCCGAAGAAACATTGTCGCGGCACCTTAAAATCATCGCCTATGTACAAACCTATAGCCCATTAAATGTCGAAGTAATTAAAACACGGTGTATTCATCAAATGGTCCTTCGCAAGAAAGGGCGCCGTCTTGATAAAAACTTCGGAGATCCTGAGAAGAACGAAAATTGAACACCCGATCGACATAGAACGCCACGCGGCGCCATATCTGACACGAGTCACGCACGGCGCAATACTTCAAGTGCCACGTTCCGGAAAGGGGAAGTTCTGAGTTCTGAGTGAGTCCGTTCCATGTTCCTTGTCCTTGCCCCACTGTGTCCCCTTAATTCCTTACAGTTTAATTCGGGATAGCATCTATAAGTGTCAAGTTTGTGCCTACATCAAAGATTCCCCATTGAAACATCTTCTATGCCTACCATTGGCTACATCTAGCATGCATCTAGCCTTTTCTGAATAAAATAGCAGCATATTTCTTATTACGCAACGCTTACAAACTACGCATTAGCAAAACAACTTATATTAGTAGGTACCCACCTACGTTCTGCTTAGCTACTTAGTTATCTATCGAGCACGGCGGGCGCAGTCGCATCTTCATCAAACCTGTTTGCTATCCATGCACCGAGTGCGAGCGCCACGCTAACAAATAACCTACAACTTTGTGTTGAAAAATTATCTTGTGTGTAAAGTGTAAAGGCCTAAGGTAATTACCTACTTTCTATACACAGATACAGCCTTATTCTTCTTCAAAATCATGACTGATACAGCAACAATGTATAAAGACTTAGTCAAAAAACGTAGCAGTCAAAAAGCTAAGCTTACGCATTTCGATAACTATCTTGCCATTGCCACTAGTTATGAATCATTGAGTCCTGTTCATAGAATCGAACTACAATCGCGTCTTAGTAAAATTGACGAAGCTTACACAACATTTGATCAATTGCAGACCCAGATTGAAGTTTTGTTGCCCGATCCGACGGCAGAATATGACGAAAGGGAGCAATTTGAGGCCTTGTATTATGCGAAGACATCTATAGCGCGCAGTCTACTAGACCGCCCGCTGCTTCAGCCCCAGTCTCAAGCCTTGGTTGGATCTGGGTCAAGCGACAGCCAGGCCGCGCCCTCAGCTGCGAAGCAGGACTTTTTTCGTCTGCCAGACATCAATCCACCTACCTTCGACGGCGAGTATCAACACTGGCTCGAGTTTAGAGATATGTATATTTCTCTTATACACAATAATGATAAAATCAACGAAATCAGTAAATTCCATTACTTGCGTGCATCTCTTAAAGGCAGTGCTTCATTGATGATACAAAGTCTTGAATTTACAACAGCAAATTACCAAGTAGCTTGGAAGTTATTAACAGAGAGGTATGACAACACAAAAATCTTAGTTAACAATCATATACAAGCAATTTTCAATGCAGAACAATTGACAAGGGAATCGTGCAAAACATTACGAAACTTAATAGACATAACTAATAAAAATTTGCGTGCTCTTTCAAGCTTAGGTCAACCCACCGACCACTGGGATGTATTAATAATTTACATAATGTCTAAAAAACTAGATTTATCAACCAGTCGTCAGTGGGAAGAACACAGAAACAGTTTATCAGACACACCAACATTGGAACAATTTACAAAATTTCTAAGCAACCGAGCCGATTTATTAGAAACCTTACAAAGTAACAAACAGACACAAAAACAAACATTTACATACACAGACACACATAAAACAAAAACATTTGCAGTGGTTACGGAACAAAAAACAAATGCCAAAATACTCAGCTGTCCAATGTGCAAACGTGAACATCATCTATTCTCATGTGAGTTATTCAGATCTCTTGACGTAGACGGGCGCATCAAAGCCGTCTCGGGTTTCAATAACGTTTGCAAAAACTGTTTGCGAATTGGACATGTTGAAAAATATTGCAGACTTACACATTGCAAGTACTGTAACACAAAACATAATACTCTTTTACACAAGGACAAGCCAGAAACATACACAGAAAACGTTGCTCTTCCGGCACACACACAAACAAATACATCAAAACAATCATTATCTTCTAATGCTCATCAAACGCATGTATTGCTATCCACAGCGCTCGTGAAGGTGAGAGACAACAAAGGCCAGCTCCACACCGCCCGGGTCTTGCTGGACAATGGAAGCACATCTAACTTCATAACAAGCGATCTTCGCGAGAAACTGGGTCTGTCCAAACGTCATACGAACTCAACAGTCTCTGGTATCAACAATCAGGTTTCTTCTACCGTGGAGTCTTGTGACCTTACCATGCAAGCTTGCAATGGAAACTATAAGACGAATATAAGCTGTTACGTCCTGCCAAATATCACGCAATCTCTTCCAACTACGTACATCAACTTACAAAACATAAAAATCCCTTCAGGCATTCAATTGGCAGATCCCACATTCAATGAACCCGCAGCCGTAGACCTACTGGTAGGAGCTGAAGTGTTTTGGAGTGTCCTAGGCTCTAATTCTATACATCTAGGTAAAAAGCAACCAACCTTACGCGAATCAAGTCTAGGATGGATTATTTCCGGCATTATTGAACAGAAATCTAAGGAAAAATCCATCCCAATCTGTCAATTTACACAAACACTAGACTCGCAAGTCGCACGCTTCTGGGAGCTGGATGCAGTGTCATCCAAGCACTGCATGTCTAAAGAAGAACAAGCGTGTGAGCAGATCTTCGCCGAAACAACAAGGCGGGATAGTGAAGGTAAGTTCATCGTTACAATCCCACTAAAAGAGTCGCCTGAGGTTTTAGGTGACTCTTATGGAATGGCGAAACGTCGTTTCCTGTCCCTGGAGAACAAGTTGCAGCGAGATCTAGAAATGAAGAAAAGATACACAGACTTCATGCGTGAGTATCAAAACCTAGGACACATGACAGAGAATACAAAACAGACATTCATAAATACATCTAATTACATGCAAAAACAACAAACAACCCCTTCAAGACACAATAAAACATCAAGTGGCAACACAGTTACATCTATTATACCTACATCTAAAAAACTCATAAAAAATACATCAAATAAATCAATAAAAAACACATTAAATACATCAACCACTACGGAAACAGCATTAAAATCATCCAAAAACATATATACAAAACAAACAATAAATTACTATCTACCTCATCATGGAGTCGTTCGTGAATCGAGCACAACCACGAAGCTTAGAGTTGTTTTCGATGCCTCGGCGACCACGACCACAGGTAAGTCTCTTAATGACCTCCAAATGGTTGGTCCGACCATACAGGATGACCTTATTTCAATATTATTGAGATTTAGACAGCATCAGTACGTCGTGACCAGCGATATAGAAAAAATGTACCGAGCAATTAGCGTCGAGCCGTGTCAAAGGTCATTGCAACAAATATTATTTAGGTATGACTCATCCGAACCCTTAAAAACCTACACTTTAAACACGGTTACCTATGGCACTGCTTCAGCGCCTTATTTAGCCACTAGGTGCCTACTCGCGCTATCAGAACAATGCACAGATATCAATACTAAACATGCAATAAAACACGATTTCTACGTCGACGATTTACTGACCGGTCGTGATTCCATAGATGACGTCATAGAACTATGTTCCAATCTAATAAAAACGTTAGATTCCGCAAAATTTAATTTGCGCAAATGGCAATCGAATTGTCCAGAGATTTTAAAATCAATTTCACAAATAAACGGAGACACAGATAAAACACTTAATTTAGACTCCGCAATGCCTAGTAAAACGTTGGGTCTATTTTGGAACTCTAAAACTGACACTTTGTATTTTTCGATCGATTTAGCATCAACATCTACGGTTACTAAACGATCGATCTTGTCAACAATAAGCCAAGTCTTTGACCCCATTGGTTTAGTAGGGCCTTGTATCGTGGAGGCGAAAATAATTTTACAGAAACTCTGGAAGATTAAATGTGAATGGGACGATGAAGTTCCTCAAGAACTCAAAAATGATTACCTAACTTTATTACAATCTCTTTCTTGTCTGAACTCAATTAACATTCCAAGATGGATATCTAACAAAAACATGATTTCTATAGAAATACACACCTTTACAGACGCCTCCGAGCAAGCTTACGGTGCATGCGTCTACATAAAAACAGTAACTACCCAAGGAACAGTACGTGTTCGTCTTCTAGCATCCAAAAACAAGATTGCACCAATAAAGTCGACTACCATACCCCGTCTTGAGCTTTGCGGGGCTTTATTAGGTACAAGACTCTGCAATAAAGTATTAAAATCTCTTACAATAAAATTCAATTCCATTTTTTACTGGTCAGACTCCACTATAGTCTTAGGTTGGCTCTCCACTTCACCTAGTAGATTGAAACCCTTTGTTAGAAACCGAGTTAGCGAAATTCAAGACAGCACAGCTAACCATGCTTGGGGTTACGTTCCGTCGAAAGAAAACCCTGCAGACCTGGTTTCTCGCGGGGTGAAGGCTGATGTGCTCAGCGTATCCGAGTTGTGGTGGACAGGTCCTGGCTTTTTACATCACAAAAATACACAACATCCTAAAAATCCAAATCATCAATTTAAAAACCTACCAGAAATGTCATTTTATACTACAATAGATAATACACATTCATTATCAAAATTAATGCGTAAAATATCCAATTACTTCAAATTAATAAGAATTATAGCATACATTAAAAGATTCATCTATAACATTAAACATAAAGGTAATAAAATTCATGGTCACCTATCATTATTTGAATTACAGTCTTCTCAAAAGTTAATGCTAAGCACAGCTCAACAAGAAATGTTTCCTGAAGAATTTCACATCCTTAAATCAGGACAACCTTTACCTCACAAGAACAGATTGATTTCCCTTTCCCCTTTCATTGATACAAACAATTTAATTCGTGTCGGAGGTCGCTTAAATAATTCGCACTACTCTTATGACGTTAAACATCCTATACTGTTATGCAGTAAACACACAATAACAAAACTCATATTTCAGTCGCAACACAAACTGTTACTGCACGCCGGCCCCCAACTTTTACTGGCTAACATTAGATTATCTTATTGGCCGCTGGGTGGAAGGAACTTATCCAAGCAAGTAGTACAGTCATGCATGCGTTGCGCAAGATACAAAGCACTAACAACACAACCTAAAATGAGCGACTTACCCACCGACAGACTTCACTTAGAGTACCCATTCTTAAATACAGGAATAGACTACGCCGGGCCAGTGTTGATCCTTGACCGCAAAGGGCGAGGCAGTAGACTGATAAAGTCTTATATTTGTGTATTTGTGTGCTTCGCAGTGAAGGCTGTACACTTGGAGCTCGTCCCGGATCTTACCAAGGAGGGCTTTCTCCGGGCTCTCCATCGATTCATTGCACGTCGGGGCAGGCCTCAAAACATTTATTGCGATAATGGTACCTGTTTCTTAGGTGGATTCAATGAACTTACTCAATTGTTCCAAAAGTTTTCACGAGACATAGAATCTGACATCAGCCAAACAGGTATTAACTTTAAATTTATTCCTGCCCACTCCCCTCACTTTGGCGGCCTCTGGGAGGCCGCAGTAAAATCAGTAAAATATCATCTTAAACGCGTCCTCGGCCTAGCACATCTTAATTACGAAGAAATGATAACTTGCTTGACGCAGATAGAGGCTATCCTAAATTCAAGGCCCCTAACATCCATGTCATCTGATCCTTCCGATCTCACCCCTCTAAGTCCCTCACACTTTCTCATTGGACGGACGCTCACATCGGTACCTTCACCCCAGCTGACCGAAGTCAACATCAATAGACTTCAAAGGCACCAACGGATAGAGAAACTTAAGCAACATTTCTGGCAGAGATACGCTCATGAATATGTTTCTCTCTTGCAACAGAAAAAGAAGTGGCATACCTCTACAGGTGACCTCAAGCTTGGCACCATGGTCGTCATCAAGGACAAGACATCTCCACCACTGATGTGGCTCTTGGGTCGCGTTGTCGGCCTCTTTCCTGGCACCGACGGCGTCGCGCGTGTCGCTGAGATCCGTACCAGACGAGGGGTGATTCGTCGGGCATACAACAACATATGCCCCCTTCCATCGCCCTGAGCCTGGCCTTCATTGAAGAATCTCTTCAACGCCCGGGAGAATGTTACCACCGTTGCTTGCTGAGGCGGCGCGGGGCGCGGGGGGTTGCCTGCCGCCGCCGCGCCGCACGCCGCCGCCACATCAATTAGCACTCGCTCACAAAAGCTCTCCGAAGAAACATTGTCGCGGCACCTTAAAATCATCGCCTATGTACAAACCTATAGCCCATTAAATGTCGAAGTAATTAAAACACGGTGTATTCATCAATTCGGGTGACCATTCCTTCGACGTCCGTCAACCGCACTGAACGTATTTTGTAAACTAGATTGTGACATGGATCGTAAAAAGAAGTGCTCACTTCTATTATTGCTAAGAACATACAGGAAAAAGAAACAAAGAAGATTTTGGGTCCATCCATTTATTACTATTATGGACGCCGATGCGAATCAATTCGCAAGTTCTTGCGATGATTTTTACGATGGGACGTCGCATTGCAGTTTTGTGTACGAGTCCAAAGTGTGGTAACATTTGTAATTTATTTAAATCGTCTAGTGGTTCTATTCGCTTGAGGCTAAGTGCGGAAATCTCAGGTCTAACCAACTAACCAGTGGTTCTATTCGATATTAAATCGAATCGAAAATTTTGATTTCATCGTAAAGAATTTAAAGTCTGTTTGCTTGTACTACAACAGTGAAGAAAATGGCAGCGTGAATTAAAAACTCCACTGTGACCATCTTTTCTCAAATCATCTTAATTTTTTTTTGTTGTTACCTATATGATAAGACTCCATGATGGCCATTAATAACTTCAAACGCCAAAACATTAGTTAAGTAATTTTAGGGTTCCCTACCCAAAGGGTAATGTTAATTTTTTTCATTTACAAATGGATACATGACCGTATTTTGTGAATGAAAAATTCTAAGCGCATTGGGTGCCTAGAATGCTAACGGCCGAACAAAAACGAACCAGGCTGAGAATTTCACAAAGCTGCTTGAAACTGTTAGAACGAGATCCTGACCGGTTTTTGGCTTGATATCTAACTCAGGATGAAACATGGCTACACCATTACGACCCTGAAACAAAAAACAATCCATGACTTGGAAGAGACCATCATCACCGACCCCTAAGAAATTCAAGGGCGTTCCATCCGCCGGCAAGATCATGGGTTCTCTTTTTTGGGGCAGCCAAGGGGTGGTGATGACTGAATACCTCAGTCATGGAGCCACTATTACGCGGAATCTGTACGCAAAACAAATCAAAAAGTTGCGTGACGAAATACGCGACAAGCGGCGTGGAAAACTCGCTCAAGTTGTTTTGTTTAATTGTGTTGAAAAATAAGATAATACTTGATAAACGTTAATTACATCTTATTCATTCTCACTATTGAACCTCCTAGTATTTATAATATTTAGATACCTACAAATTTGCACGGAGCCCTCGACGCAACAAAAACTTCTATTGAACCGAATCGCCTTGAGTAGCTCTATTAAATGCAATATTACAACAAAAAATAACTTGAATTTTTTTCTTAGTCTTTTTAATAACTATAAGAACCTATCTGGTGCATTTTTTCTCGGGTATATAAAACAAAATTATCAATAACCTACTGAGTAAAATAGAGGCAAATAATGCTATAACAGAATGTTAACACTCAAATACGTAAATTCTTGTACCTCGTTGATGGTAATGGTAATGTGCCTTATTACTGAGACAGGGGTCATGAGTTTCATTCCCGCTGAGATTTGATGTAGTTTTATTTATACAAATGGTTGAATTGGTCGAATGCGTATTTTCCTATGTTTGCGATGTTTGCCCGAGCATGTTATCACAGGGTATCCTAATTTGCGGACGGTGATTGTACTGTGTGAACGTTACTTATTTATTAATGTGCCTGCCTTTATTTGCTAAGAAATTGGATTACCATAGGTCTTTGGCTAAAGTGGTTCTTGTAATATATTTTTTTTATGTAAGCAAAATAGGTGTTTTCGGGTTTCTTCAGCAATTGCGTGATAGACCGATAGATAAGTCGTTATTCTGCCCTCCGACAGCTAAAACATCGCTAAGCCATAAACGGTCGATTTTGAGTTTCTGATGCCATTCTACATAGAAAAAAAATCTCTGTCGATCTGTTTTAGAATCATTCTTGTAGCGTTTTTCGTTCAGGATAGCTCTAGCAAAAACGGCGTCAAATATTTATTTTACACCACTAAATCTACGTTAACCATTAATACTTGGCTAAAAAGGCATTTGCAGCCCTCAACGTTCTCAGCATATAAAAAAATATTCCTTTCTTTGCTTAGCTAAAAAAAACTTTACATTCATTTTGTTGCACTAACCCGTGCTGAGGACATAGAGGCTAAACAGGTGTGGGTGGAATTTTTAGCATCTAAATAGGTTTTTAAAAAAACTTTATTAAATTTTACAAGACTAGGAAGTCGTTATGATACTTTTGCGATCTTTAAGTCATGGTACAGCTAGCCAGAAAACGATATTAATTTAAGTAGTGATAGTACGATATTAATCTAACTACTAAATAATCTTAGTGTTTATAGCGTAGGATGGCGGGCATAAAAATAAACAGTTTACTTTTCTCGAAAACTCTATCCGCCTTTAAAGACTTTGATGATTAACAAACTTTGTGCAAATCCTACGCTACAAGAATGCTAAGCCATGATACTTAGCTAAAACATGGCTAAACTCAAATCAATACTGAACTATAATAAAGTTAAATGCGCCTAGCTTAACTTTAATACAAAAAAAACGGGTCACGATTCACGTATAAGTCCTACGCTAAAATATCGCTAGGGTATACTTAGCGGTATTTTTGTAAAGTATTTAATAATAAAATGATTGGTAGGACAGTTAATTTGAAACTGAAAGTGAAAGTGAAAATATGTATTTACTATAAAATCAATTTTACGTCATACAAATCAATAAATTACTTTTATGGTAAAAAGGAAGGGGCTCAGCTTATTTGCAACAATTTATGTTTCAGAAACCGGGGGTTCAAATTGGTTGAAGTGTTTTTCATGAGATTTTTCAATTATATTACAGTAGTACTTACATTATGAAGTCAGATAAATAAAAAAAAACAAACCAAACATATTTACCAATTATCATTATAGTTTTCTAGCTTTAAACCACTAAATTTCCTGGTAATCTAATATTTTTATTGAATTTCCTAGCACCATACAAAAACGGCTCCTGAGTCATATATTTTGCTTTATACAAAATGGCACTATGTTCTTTATAAAAGGGCAAGATAAAAAGTACCCGAAAGCGGCGTGCGTGCATGCAACGGCTAATGAATGTTTATGAAAGTGATCTGTCAGGATCGTGGCAAGTGGCAGTCCCTGCCTACCCCTCTGGGATACAGGCGTGAGTTTATATTATGTTCCTTACCTTATATTATGCCTCGTTTGACCTGATTATCTCTTCTGATGTATTTTTTAGCGGCCGAGGTTCGCCAAAGAAGCGAATGTCAGGCCAAAGGCAGATTATGTGATACAATAGAAAAATTCCTTTCACTACATAAATTACGATCGAGTTTGATATAAATGAGCTGTCTAAGGGTGGCCTATTCCTTACTTACCACTTTCGGGATAATGTAATTAATTATTATTGCCTGCCATTAGGCCTACACAGCGGTGGTAGCCTAGTGGGTAGAACATCGGACTCGGAAGCGAGAGACCCAGGTTCGATCCCCAGTGCGGGCATGTACCTATGACTTGGTTTTCTTAGTTATTTACATTTGTGAAGTTATAGTAGCAATACCACACGCTGACCGTGAAGGAAAACGTCGTGAGGAAACCTGAGTGTCTGAGCTATTCACATACCTCAGCGCTTGAAATCGCCAACCCGCGGTGGGCACGTTTGCTCAATTTGTTATTAACGTTTTTTTCGCACAATATGAACTGCTAGCGTGTTATAACATGCTTTGTGTAGATAGGTAGGCAAATATCGAGACAATTTTTTCAGGGGTGTTTTTTTATTCATTTTGAGGGCTTCAAAGGGATTTATTCATTTTTCATTTTAGGGAAATATCACTGGTACCATTTTTTCAGTTGGAAATTGGAAAAAACTACTAAAATCGTAAAAAAACGTTTGAACAAGTTCAAACAAATCTAGTGGAGAGAACATTGGACTCGGAAGCGGGAGACCCAGGTTCGATTCCCAGTGCAGGCATGTACCTATGACTTTGTTTTCTAAGTCATGTACATTTGTGAAGTTATAGTAGCAATACCACTCGCTAACGGTGAAGGAAAACATCGTGAGGAAACCTGAGTGTCTGAGCTTTTCACATACCTCAGCGTCACCGTAACTGTGCGTGCGAGATAGCATGCCCGAAGTAACAACAGCCTTAAATAAAAGACAGAGTGTTTGAGTAAACTGTCCAAAGTGGAGCAGGCCTCGGGAAAAAACGGGGCCAATATAGAAAAGGGGAGTTCAACTCTTTTGTCGTGAAAGATAATAAAAATGGCGGCTGAGAGACGCGACGTCGTGTCCTGAGAAATTAAAATGAGCAGAGCGGTCAGTGTAAACAAGCCTCGGGGGAGAGATAAGGGGGATTCTAGATGAGGCAACTTTGATTGTAAAATTATTATTATTAATACCTCTAATGCACATTATTACAAAAATACCATTATTATCATTCGCAATGTTCTTTTTTAGAGTGCCGTACCCAAAGTATAAGGGACCCTATTGCTAAGACTACACTGTCCGTCTGTCTGTCACCAGGCTGTATCTCATGAACCGTGATAGCGAGACAGTTGAAATTTTCACAGATGGTGTATTTCTGTTGCCGCTATAACGACAAATACTAAAAACAGAATAAAATAAATATTTAAGGGGGGCTCCATACAACAAACGTGATTTTTTTGCCGTTTTTTGCTTGATATTAAAAACGGCAACAGGTAGGCGCTTGAAATATTCAAATGTTGTAAAGATATCGATACTAAACCCTTCGTGCATGGGTCCAACTCGCACTTGGCGGGTTTTTTTTTTAAAGAAAGTGAACCAAACTACAGGCAATCCTCTAAGAGGGCACTCGCTGAAGTCGGCTAAGCAACCATGGAGGGAGCACTAGTTACTCTATCTGGTAGTTTATCACACAGTTCGACAAGAAGTGTTTTCTTGGATTGCTTGGCCAAGCAAACGTGGACAAGTAATCCTAGAAAAAACTTCCAAACCTAGTAGGAAATGCGTAGAATAATCTTTTAAAGACAGGAATTAGTGCACCCTCAGTGAACTCATTAAAAAAAACTGACTTCATGAGCATTTTACAAGTGACCAAGAAAACATCTTGTTAATTTAAAAATATTTTTAAGAAAACATACCATTTATGTTCTCAATAATGTTGTAGGATATGAACTTGAATGCATTTATGCTAAAACTGCGGTTTTTAGCAAAAATGGCTCAAAAACACTTCGTTGCAAAGTAAGTATTATTTATTACGTGCACAAACTCCTGGACGATCCCAATCGTCTAAGTATCAAATAAGTATGGGATTTTACTGTTAGACTATTGGAATCGCTCAAAATTTGGTGCGCATAATTAGGCTCCTGGACTGAGACTATTTGAGTCTACCTCGTGACCACGGCAGCTGCATCGTTGCCGAAAAGTCGGGAATTAAGGTAATTCAATTTTACATAATAAATAATCGCGATTAGAGCCGTTTAATATATAATAATGCAGTCTATATACGTCCCACTGTACCTCGGATTAGCAATTTCAAGCTCTGAGTTATGTGAGGGATCGTGGCAAGTGGCAGTCCCTGGTCTTTGCCTACCACTCTGGGATACAGGCGTGAGTTGTGTATGTATGTATGAGGTATGTGAACACCTCAGACACTGAGTGTGCCTAACGATGTTTTCCTTCGACGATAGCGATGACTAAGTATAAATTATTTTTACGGTGATTGGTGATGTACATAAGATCCGAGTTATGCATCTAGCACACGGTGCAAATTTCGCATCATGTGGCTAAGCCTTTACCGAGCTTCATAGAGTTTTAGTAATTTTATTTTCCAATGTCGGATCGATAGATGAACTGGGACGCAGGATATTGTAGCCCGGAGTTGCGGATGCCTTTTAAAATTTATTCTCGCGTCATAACTTAAAATAGGTAAACAGACAGAGGATGCTGTAGGATCCGATATAAAAGAAAAATAAATAATATCTGAGACCCCACAAATGTGTGAGTGCATTACAGTACAATGACATACACGATCGGGCCACGTGACGTGTTTTTTTCACACCATTGACGCCTAGAAGGTTTGATACCTGTGCGCGTGCACACTTAAAGCAGCAATGAAGTGAAATCCATTTCCGTCCGTGGATGTCGTAGAAAGTGATTAAGGAAATCAATTACCTATCAGAAGACAGCGTTTTCCTGAGATTCCAACCGCATGTGATCGCCAACCCACCTGCCAAGCGTGGCGATTACGGCAAAACCCCTCATGGTTATGAAAACCACGAAGGAGGCTTATGTCCTGCAGTGGGCGTCAAATGGCTGATGATGAGTGAAGTGAAATCGCCGCGTTCATGCAGCTGTCACTATCCTATAATGTATTAAAAGATTCAAGGCCCAGAAATCCCTACCTGATTTTATTGTGTGTTGGTAAAATGCTCGGATTTAATACCGGCCATAACAGCTGATACCGTGTGACATGAAATAGACGTTAACGATTAACAAACTTAATATATAAAAGAGATAAAATCCAAAAATATTAAAAGTACACGAAACGAGTATGTATAAGCGCACGCGCCGAGTAATTAATGTTGACGAAGGTTTTTTTGCGGGATACAAGCGTGAGTTTATGTATATATGTATGTAAGTATGACTGCCTCGTTAGTCTAACGTCTAACGGTTACCGGGCTTTCACCAGAGCAGAGGTCGTGGGTTCGTTCGTTCAGGGAGAGAGTATGGGCTTAATCACCACGCGTGCCCACCGCGGATTGGCGATCTCAAGCGCTGAGGTATATGAATAGCTCAGACACTCAGGTTTCCTCACGATGTTGGTTTTCCTTCACCGTTAGCGAGTGGTATTGCTACCATAACTTCACAAATGCATAACTTAGGAAACCAAGTCATAGGTACATGCCCGCACTGGGAATCGAACCAGGGTCTCTCGCTTCCGAGTCCAATGTTCTACCCACTAGGCTACCACCGCTCGGCAAGGGACAAACTGTAACAATACGACCCATTAACCACTGACCGCTTCTATAGATCTAATCCTCTTTACGACGCCCCAGTCAGGTGTGCCCTCAGAGCCAATTAAACGCATCAGCAGCAGCGGTTGGGACTTCTCCCATTAGGTGTACCAGGATCACATGAAAAATGGGGAAAAATAAAATGAAATAGGTTTTCAAAATGAAATTCTGGAGACTGGCGATTTGGGGAAAACGGGTTAAACGTTCTTGATATTAGACATAATACCCGACACAAGATTTGAAGTAATTACCTTGACTTTGCATGGAAGGCGACGTGGAACTTTTTGGACTTTATCATAAGCAGCCTATATACGTCCCACTGTAGGGCACAGGCCTTCTCTCATAGAGAGAGAGTATGGGCTCAATCACCACGCGTGCCCAACGCGGATTGGCGATTTCAAGCGCTGAGGTATGTGAAAAGCTCAGATACTCAGGTTTCCTCACGATGTTTTCCTTCACGGTTAGCGAGTGGTATTGCTACTATAACTGCACAAATGTACGTGACTTAGAAAACAAAGTCATAGGTACATGCCTGCACTGGGAATCGAACCTGGGTCTCCCGTTTCCGAGTACAATGTTCTACCTACTAGGCTACCACCGCGAACTTTTTGGACTTTGTTGTAGTCATATTAAGATGCTCCATAGAGTAACACTGGCGCCACCAAGGGAAAGAAAATGTTATCGTTTGTTACAAATCTTATTTGAAAAAAGTGTCTGTACAACGACGACCTCGTGGCGCAGCGGTAGTGCATCTGCATACCATGCGAGAGGTCCCGGGTTCGAATCCCGGCTGGGGACAAAAAAAAACCCAGGTCTTAGATGTTTACATGTTTGTGATGTCGTTGTTTCTGGTTCCCACGACACAGGGTATCCTAGTGTGGGGCCAGAAGCAATGTATGTGCCTGTATGTAAATGTTTATGTTTTATGTTTAATCGCTCAGTCACGTTATTAGTGATTTTTAGGACCAATCGCCGAGAACCTAAGGCGAAAAACCTAGGGCTAGATAGCATTAACGCCAAAATCGGCCGTTCCTGCACAAATGATATCGAGTTCCAGGTCCGTGATCCTAGGTTCTCAGTTCTGGGTCCGAAAAATGACTATTAACCTGATTGAAGAAGAAGAAGAAGAAGAAGAAGAAGAAAGACATTTATTATACCAACAAGATACATCACAGAAACAAAATAAGCACATAAGTAGCATAATATGCGCAACAACAGAAAGAAAACTAAATACACAACAGACAAAACGAATAAATAAAACAGGACCATAGATGTAGCCTGTGGTGTATCTACAATTCTACATTGCCATAAAAGGCAGCTGACTCAGCGTTGTGCTGAGGAAGTGATCCCTCAGCGCTGATTTTTGATTTTTGAGAGATTACGTACAGACAGTTTTTGCAAATACGGTCTGTAAAAGAAGGTATGATTGTTTTTTCATTGGTGGCGCTAGTTAGCCCCATGGATCCCTTTAACAAATAATAAAAAAGAATGCTTTTACGTGTCCATCGAAAATACACCCCCACTGCACCGTTTTTGATCAAGTTATCTGTCCGGCTTTATAGGAGGTGGACGCTGAATATTTCTTGTTTGAAATGCTGACTAGTCACCACTGACTGAAAATAGGTTGGTTCGTGTAAAATTTATTTTCTTTTTTTGACAGATGTGTTTGAGTTCTTTTTACTCAATTACATATTGCCATCACCCGATCTACATGCCTCTACTTTTTCGCATTCACACGTATGTTTACTCGATGCGCCTCATACCGCATGTTATTTGTACTGTGCCTGACTCTAAGGTCACATAGTTTTTCAATAGAGTGTTATGAGCAGTTATTTATAGGAGTTATTTGCCTCTTTTTGACAGTCTACTTTTGCAGCCAGAACATATCATCATAATCAGCCATTCTACGCCCACCGCAGAACATAGGCCTCCCTTATGGTCTTCCCTAAACACGAAGGGCTTTGCCATAATCGCCACGCTTGGCAGGCGGGTTGGCGATCGCAGAATGCGGTTGGAATCTCAGGAAGATGCTGCTGCCCATCTCCTGGTAATTCATTGCCTTAGTCGCTAGAGTGTCAGGTAATATACTATTTCAGGTTCATCTGTAGGTATATATTTTTTATTTAATACAGGTGTTGGTGTCAAGCGAGAATTCTAATTGTAAACAAATATTAATATCACTCAACTATTTCAGACAACGTAGCTTGACAGCGTATGGAAAAATACCCTTTCTATTTAAGTGCCTGTTTGGATTAATTAAAGGATTATATTTACTGACATGCGAGGTCAAAATGCCAAAGGGTTAAGTCGATAATGATTCTCTCTAAACTAATCAAATGTACTTTCCACGGTGATGTGATGTGATGTTTCATTCGATTTTTTTTCTTTTGCTGCTGTTGAAATTACTGTGTTTATTTTTATTAAGACTTACAAAGGTGTCCTTTGTAAGCGTATGTCGTGGCTGGACAGATTTTGATAAAATTTAGGTAGATTGGCATGTTGGACCGATGATTTAAAACAGATTGCCGTTTGCAGTTGGATGAGGATGGCTGAGAACAGCAAAGAGTGGCCTGGCCTATCTTGGGGAAGGCAGTGTATGTTATGTTAAGCCAGCAGACTCATACATAGATTGAATGGAGTTTTTGAAGAAGTTTTAAAAGAATTTGAGGTGAAACCTTTTGGTATCCAAACCCATAAATTAAACTAAAGTATTTAATTAGTGAAATTCTCGTCTTCTGATTTGAGACTAAATGGAAACGATCTTTCTTCGTACGAATAAGCTTCAGCACGAGAGAGCAAATGCATCGGTGTAAGTACCGCAAACGTAACAGCTTAAGATAATTAATCTGCTCTTCCAGTTCTCAAAACAGAACTTGGCGAATTACTCGAATATTCGTTAAAAACTACCTAATAAAGTGGATGCCTGAGAAATAATGTAAGATTATCTAGCAGCACAATGCATAACTTCACCTTTTCGAACTCCTTAAAGAGGCGTGCATACTAAGACTTTTTTAGTAGGTATTTGTAGGCGAACATACATAGTCCTGGAAGAAAAAATAAGAATTAACAAACTAAGACAAATAAAAAAAATATATACCTATATATTTTTTTTATCATCATTGAAAAAAAAAAAACATAAAAATCTTGACAATTTTGACGCGAAAATGTACAGGAACATATAATTAGTCGGAAAGCGCAGCTCAGAACGACCAGCCACAAGATGGACAGATGACCTCATCCAAGCGGCAGGAAGACGCTGGATGCAAGCCGCTTCCAACTGGCCTTTTTGGAAATCCATGGAGGAGGCCTATGTCCAGCAGTGGACTTTTTGTGGCTGAATGATGATGATGATGATATTATTAGTAATATGTAGTGACAGTGGACTGGTTAGAATTGCGAAAAAACCTGAAAACGTTCGCTAAAAGGATAAAGTGAAGGCGAAGGTGCGTCTTCCAGATCGTGGTATAAGATGCCCATAAGCTCGCTGAACTGACGAACTAAGGGACAAATAATAAGACAAATAATAAGTAAATAAATAAATAAGGCTTACTGTTGTAATGTAATTTTTATACTCGGCCATACTCATCCAGCCTTTGCTGGAAGAAGCTGGTCCTTTTTTTTTTACGTAGCCTCGTTTGTGTCCCACTGCTGGGCAAAGGCCTCCCCCAACTCAGACCAGATGTTTCTGTCTTGTGCCACCTCAGGCCACTCCGGCATGTGTCGGTCGAGGTCGTCTCGCCAACGTCTTCTTGGCCTGCCTCTCCTGCGACGACCGCCTTGTGGCCCTAGGACAGAAAAATTACGCACTAACGAACGAATATGGGCTATTATATTGGATTGAAAGTGGAAGTGGAAGAAGCATGTGTAAAACATGACGATGGATTGAATTAACAAGATGATGACGATGATATTTGTACGGGTATGGATGGCAAATTGACAGTAGAAATGTATATATATGTCCTCCGCGTCGTATGCGACAAAGGCGATCAACGCTATCTAATTATATGAGCTCTTATATGGCTAGCAAAACCGAGTTTCGTCTTGAAAACTGAGCTGTCACACTGAGCATAGTATAGCTGACCAGAATTTTTATATAGGTATACATGTATGAAGGTTTCGAGCGCGTTTTCCTCCTTTGACGTTTAGCGTCTAGTTCATCTAGACGAGCTTTTTCATGGTTGGCTTCACCGTCGTGCATCGAAGAACGCCACTTCAATGTCTTTAAAAGTGTAGTAGAAATCAGTAGAAATGTAGCCTAGTATGCGCGCAGCGCAGCTTGAGTTTGTAAACTGTTTAAAAGTTGTCCGGCACCGCTCTCAAGGCAAAGGAGCGTAACTCCTGAATTTCCTTTTTTATTTCTCATAACGAAAAAGTTGGATGTTTGTTGCGGAGATTTCACTGCGTTTTCCGTTTGCTGCTTTGTGCTTTCTTTTTTTTTTCGATTTGTGAAAGTTTCAATATAAGTGTGTCAAATTCTATAAAAATCGAGTCGGGGCCACTTTGACACAACTTTTCAAGTATTCTGTTTAACGTTTGACAATACTAATCCTTAAAATAAACTAAGCCTTTGAGAGAGGGAGTTAGTGAGTATGGGAGTAAGAAGAGTAGAGATTTTGACCTGTGAAAGTTTGTGAATATGTTTGGATGTTACTCAATCACGCAATAACGGCTGAACGGATTTAGATGAAATTTGGTACGGAGATAGTTTGAGTAGCGGTGATAGCCTAATGGGTAGAACATTGGACTCGGAAGCGGGAGACCCAGGTTTGATTCCCAATGCGGGCACTTACCTATGACTTTGTTTTCGAAGTTATGTACTTTGTGAAGTTATAGTAGCAATACCACTCGCTAACGGTGAAGGAAAACATCACGAGGAAACCTGGGTGTCTGAGCTATTCACATACCTCAGCGCTTGAAATCGCCAATCCGCAGTGGGCACGCGTGGTGATTAAGCCCATACTCTCTCTCTCTCTCTGAGAGAACGCCTGTGCCCTACAGTGGGACGTATATAGGCTGCTTATGAATAGTTTGAGTCCCGGGGAAGGAGATAGGATACTTTTCATCCCAGAAATTACTCATTTCATGCGGTCGAAGTCGCGGTGGGCAACGTGGGCCATAAAAATCACTGTTAACATGATTGAGAGATTGTAGAGACACTTTTTGCAAATACTATCTGTATAAGAAGTTATGATTTTTTTCCTCCGTGGCGCTAGTTAGCGCACTGAATCCTCTCAGGGCCCTCGCCCACGGCGACTTTTTGTAGCGATGCTGTAGCGCGTTCGCATCGATACAGTCGCGATGCGATCGCTAGCTGTGTGCCCTCGCCCACCGTCACGATGCAAACGCGATACCGTCGCGCTTCTGTCGCGATGCAAATGGGATTCAGTAACGGCACAAAATTGCCTAAGATCGATACAGTTGCAAGATGGACTCCGTTGGACCGATGGACAGCAGCACTCTCGATCTGTCTGTGTTGCACTACTCGCGCGCCACCTTTCCTCCGTTCTCCTCCCGATGTCGTCCGACACGGTTGCGCGTTTGCATCGATACAGACGCGATGCTATAGCGCGTTAGTAGCGCGTTGGCATCGCTCCTGTAGCGCATTCGCAGCGATGTTTTTGCGCGTTTACGAAACGCGCTACAGCATCACAACAAAAAGTCGCCGTGGGCGAGGGGCCTTAGGGCGCTTATACACGGGCAGGACGTGTGCCAATTGCAGTCGACGGCAGCCGTCGCCGCTTGACGCAGATATTTGACGCTGACGCGACTGCGGTCAAGTGACCGATGCGCTTGAATTCTATTAATTGTTTTATACCTGGGCAACAGGATTACATATCTCGCCATCAATGTATTGTATCACCTGTATTAACCACTCGTCTGCCGCGACACAGATCTGTGTCCAACTTAGTTACGTCATAAATAATAAAAAAACATTTTTTTCTCGACGCGATCAATATATTCGGCGCAGGTAGGTGTGTAAGGCCCCATAAAACTTCAGAAACTTCGGTGCGGTCGATTCTTTTGGTTTTGATAGGTGCGCAGCCTCTTTAAGACAGTAATCCTTGGAGGAGGCGAAAGAGGTCGTAATATTTTACGATACTATTTTCGGTCCACGGTTGTTTTCTTTTTCTGTCGCGGGACGTGAGTATTTGCCTTTTGTGGGGCTCAAGGTATTTGTTTTGCAATATTACTTATTTTACCGATTTTACTCAAAGGTGCTCTCCATTCGGTTTGCATTTCTTGGGTGTGATCTTGCGTAAACTTATCCAATTAGTAAGTCTCTTTTTATGTAGCCTATATACGTCCCACTGCGGGGCACAGGCCTTGTCTCAAAGAGAGAAAGTGGGCTTAATTACCACGCGTGCGTATGTGAGCACCTCAGACAGGTTTCCTCACGGTGTTTACCTTCACAGTTAGCGAGTGGTATTGTTACTATAACTTTACAAATATACGTAACTTAGAAAACAAATTCATTTGTACATGCCGGGGTTCGAACCCACGACCTTTCGAATGTGAGGACGGCGTTCTTCCGCTACGCTGCCACCGCATTGCTAGTTTAGCTTGTCTCATTTAGACTTGATTAGTGACTTACCTACGCCAAATCAGTGGATAAGTAATTAAATCGACAAATTCTTATCCAGGGGTAAATAGATAAAATAATATAGTATTGTCAGTCATAATAATATTATTTGTCTACGGATGGTTCTGCAAATGTCCGAGTCACACGCCTGGGTTCCTCAGAAAAAAAACAGTGGTTCCCAACCATTTACCTATTACTCAATAAGAAAAATCCTGCAGTCAAGTATAAGGCAATGTGCCAAGTGTAACGAGAGATTGAATAACGCCACTAAGTGGTCCCTATGTCTGAAGGAGTATTGTTTTGGATGTTCTGGTGTGACTGAGAAGGGCTTCCGTAACCTGGGTTTTACCAAGCGTTCTGTTTGGAAGTGCCGACGACATCCACGGAAGGAAATGGAGGAAATGGAATGGAAATGGAAAAGGATTGATTTGCAATAAAGAATATTCATAAATTAGAAAATTAATTACATAGCATTGTTACAAAGGCGAACTTGTCTCTGAGAGAGATCTCTTCCAGCCAACCTTAGCACAGGGTGTTTAAATTAAGATAACGGGAGGAAGGGAGACATATTTATAACGGTTCGTTGTTGACTACGGGACCCAATAAATATGGCCAAATTTTGATTGCAAGGCAGAATACATTTTAAGTAGTTAAGTACCTAATTTAGTTAGGCATTAAACACGAAACAGAAAGGTTTGTTGTGACGACCAGAACCTCAAGAACAATTTGCAAGCTTGTAATGAATTGGTGATATACACATATTCATGCTTTCGTCTTGCACAACCCCACAAAATAATAACACGATACAGATAACGCGGCCGACCGTATCTCAGGGCAAAGTTTCGCAGCCAAGAAAGTTGCTAACTTAATACCGAAATTTGTTGACCCGAAAAACAGCTCGGGGCTATAATCGTGCCCGCGATAGTTCCGGGCTTTGATAAGCCACCGTGTATCTCGTAATGCGGAAAATTTAGTTTGCGACGGAGGTGCTACTCCGGATTGTCTATTTATGTTTCCAGGTATACATGGAACGCCGTGTGGCGCCGGATTAAGAATAGCGTCACTACATTTTCTTCCGTGGATGTCGTAGAAGGCGACTAAGGAAATCAATTACCAGGAGACGGGCAGCAGCGCCTTCCTGAGATTCCAACCGCATACTGCGATCCCCAACCCGCCTGCCAAGCGTGGCGATTATGGCATAACCCCTCATGGTTACGAAAACCACGAAGGAGGCCTATGTCCTGCAGTGGGCGTCAAATGGCTGATGATGATAAATTGAGTAACATTCATGTAAACGATAAAGCACACCTACGCGGTGGCGGTCCATACAAAATACTACTGCCGTATATGATTTATGTATGGACCGCCACCGCCACCACGACCGCCACCGCGTTGGTGTGTGTCATCCTTAACCGAAGCCCAAGCTCCACGCCATGAGCTGATCAACTTTTTTGTTTACACTCCTGCTTAGCTAGGAGTAACAAGCGCTAAGTAAGTTATCAGAGTACTAGTATAATCCTGTTTGAGGTCGTTCGGTTTATTTTAAGCAAATATTTGTGTTACGAAGTGTCCTTTGGCATGGCATAGATATTGACAGAAAGTCTAGGGAATAATAATGCTCTTTCTATGTCAGAGAATTGTGATGACTTTTTCTCAATCATAAGCAGCCTATATACGTCCCACTGTAGGGCACAGGCCTTTTCTCACAGAGAGAGAGTATGGGCTTAATCACCACGCGTGCCCACCGGGAATTGCCGATTTCAAGCGCTAAGGTATATGAATAGCTCAGGCACCCAGGTTTCGTCACGATGTTTTCCTTCACCGTTAGCGACTACAAATGTATCACAAATGTGCATTAGCTTAGAAAACAAAATCATGCCCGCACTGGGCATCGAACCTGGGTCTCCCGCTTCCGAGTCCAGTGTTCTACCCACTAGTCTACCACCGCGTGATTTTATCTGATTGATTTTTCTCAATAATCATCATAATTCTCGGGCATGATGGTGAAGTAGGCTTCTTCTTATAATAATATTTATTTTGCAAAAAAGAGCAGTAAGAGCAATTTACAACTTAAGTAGTAGGGAATCACTAAGGGAGCGTTTCAAAGAAATAGGAATTCTTACACTGGCTTGCCAATATATATTCGATAATATAATGTATGTTCGTAAAAATATAACCATGTTCAAATTAAATAGGGACGTCCATAACGTAAACACTAGAAATAGAAATAAGCTTGCTTATTCTAAATTTCGTTTCAAAATAAATACATCGTTCGTAGGCTATTGCGTTCGTTTTTACTATAGAATTCCAGAACATGTTCTATCCTTGTCTGAAAATAAATTTAAAATATTCATTAAAAAATCGCTATGTAAAAAAGCCTATTATAGAATAGACGAGTATATGAACTATATAAGCCCTTGGTAGTAAGCCAATTCCACTGCGATTTCATTGTTATTTAATTATTAATATTATAATTTATTTAGTTTTAAAAACGTGTACTGACGACGTGATTGCACATTAATAACTATAGCACACATTTTATAGCTGACAAGAACTCAATCTGCAGGTTTGCTAAAGGTCATTCGAATGGTGGCGTGGTGGCCGGGTCACCTATCTCCCTCTAAAATGGTTGAGACTGGTGATGGCTGACCCCTGCGTTATGCTCGTGAACGGGTGCTGTTCGTGTGTCTGGCCGCAGCATTACTGTTTTTCCTACTTTTGTAAGAAGTGTTATTTTGGCTTTTAAAGTTGTTAGTGGCTATCACGGAATCATATCATATAGGCTTTGATGTATAAGTTTAAGATGATTTGAGAAAAGATGTTCAGAGTGGAGTTTTTTTTCCCGCTGCCTTTTTCTCCACTACAAATACGGCCCGAAGGCAGCGGCTAACATAGTAACATAGTACATTGACATTCAGCAAACAGAATGTAAATTCTTTACGTTGAAATAAATTATTGATTTCTGATTTCTGATTTCTTCACTACCAGGCCAACCTCCCCTACCAACATCGACAAATAGTGACAAATAGCGTCATAGTTGGCTACTCCACCTCGTCATCATCATCATCAGCCCCTTGACGTCCACTGCAGGACACAGGCCTCCCTCATGGTTTTCATAACCATGAGGAGTCTTGCCATAATCGCCACGCTTGGCAGGCGGGTTGGCGATCGCAGTATGCGGTTGGAATCTCAGGAAGGCGCTGCTGCCCGTCTCCTGGTAATATATTTCCTTAGTCGCCTTCTACGACATCCACGGGAGGAAATGGAGTGACGCTATTCTGACTCCACCTGACTTAACTCTTTTCAGAAAGCCAGCAGTGCTCTGATGTAACTGCAGACCTCACGGTTTACCAATTATAAATCAGATATAAAACAATTATTTCAACGTAAAGATTCTGTTTATTGAATGTCAGTGGACAGTGTTAGGCGCTGCCTTCGGTTCAAGTTGTAGTGCAGAAAAAGCAAGGTGACAAAAAAAAACTTAACTCTGACCACCTCTTCTCAAATAATCTTAAGGCTGAGTTCTTGGAGAACCCCTAAATCAAAGTACGTTTTACTCTCCAATGGTTAGTATTTCAAATCTGAAAAAAATACTACTTTTCAATGTCTAATGGCCTTCGGTCATTATTCTCATAATGTTTAAGCTTTATAGCATAAAAAGATATCGCGAACATGTGTCTAAATTATCGCTAGATATGGTTCTATTTGAGTTGTTGTGAGTTTTGGATAATAAACAATATACCAAAATGACTATCACCGAAAGTGCTAGTGACTTTGGTCGACTAAATTCTTTTAATAGGATCTGTATTTCTATAATTTATGTAATTTTAATTTAATTTGTTACTTATCTGCTTATTTTGTTTCTGTATAATAAATGTCTTTCTTCTTCTTCTTCTTAATTTTAAAAACGCCTACTTTACCCCCGACTATTCGCTCGGGCAGCGCAATACGTCCCATACAAATCGGAGATCCCAGCCTTAACCAACATACAATACCATAAAGCCTCCTTGGCTTTTGTGAATATATAGTTCCTACTCTCACTTTACTTCATTGTCATTGTTACACGTGTCCGTAACTTAGAAAGTGATGTCTGGTACATGCCGGAATTGAACCCGGAATCTCTCGATTATGAGGCCATCATTAGTAGATGTAATACTTTTAACCGTCAGTATACTTTACTACCCACTGAACAAATTGTGATGAAAGTTGAATCAGGCTTTCTATGCCGACGTACCTAGCTGGTTTGTGTCCGTGGTTGTATAACAACACTAATGTAGAGATAAGGTCGGGATGAGTGAGTTATTTACTTGCCCCTTGGTCTATTACGCTGAGACACAATGATATTGAAAGCCATTTCAAGCTTTGGATACGTTTTTAAGAAGTGAACTGGTCGTTTTACCAATAATGCATTTTTTTCCCGAGGTGAGTGTTTGCGTGTTGTGTGTGTGTGTGTGTGTGTGTGTTTGTGTGTGTCTTTATCGTTGTGTGTGTGGGTGTGTGTATATATGAGCACCACATAACGGATATAGAAGTATGTGGGTGTATCTACTCGAAATTGTCGCCGTCATTATCCTCGTAACTGTCACAATCCGGCTCACACCCTCAGCACAATGCTGAGTTAGATGCCCTTTGTCGCAACTTTGACACACCACAGGATGCACTCTGACGCTCTAACTTTGCCTTGTCCTGTGTTGTATTTATGTGACTTGTTTTTCCTTTGTACTTGTTTATGTTACTTGTTATGCCTTTTTTCTTGTGACGTGTTCATTTGTCCCAATAAATGTCTTTCTTCTTCTAATTCATCGTTGTCAGCGTAACAGGGGGTTAATTTTTTTACATAATTTATATATCCCACACATTTACATATTGTAACACAAATAACTTTTAGTACATTTCTATTGTGCCGAAAACAGTGAGAGCTTGTTGAGAAAAAAATTATGTTTTGGCGATAATTTGAATTGATTGTCCCATGCGGTGTTGTTAGAATTCTGGTGTTATCATAACCATAAATGTTTTGTTAATGCGTAGTGGTCGGGGTGTTGGTTATTTCTTATTTCAGTTTTTAATTTTTGTCTTTTTCGTGATCTGTTATTTGTTTTGTTGGTTTTATGCTGAATTCATATAGCCTATGTTACTCGCGCTAACACGACGCATCGATTGAGATATTATTTGTCAAAATTTGTCTATAGCTTAAGGGGTTACGAGGGAACATAGAATTGGACATACTTTCGTACATACATACATACGAGCCCAACTCATTACCCTCCTTTTGGGCTTCGCCGCAGTCTGGCATCAACAGATCTTGACCATAATATGAGACCACCCTGAATTTACCCCTTTCTAACAAAAAAATATGAATTAAATCGGACAACGTGGTATAACATGATCGCTGAACCTATATAAAAATATGTCTGGATGAATAGAGAACCTCGTCTACTTTAAGTCGATTAAAAGGTAAAAATAAGAAAGAAAAAAGATACTCATTGCCACCAACAATACATTGGTTAAACGAAAAAAAGGCAAAAAACATACAGTACTTACTATGTTGAAGACAAAGAAATATTTTCTATTTCTACATACCTATTTAAAAACAAATCTTAGCAAATTACCGATTTATAGTCTCATTGGCACTTTCTAAGGAATATAAGCAGTGACCAATGAGATCAGCCTGCATAAAGTTACATAAAACTACAATTCGTAGTTTTTAATATAACAATTCAATGTATATTGGACTGTTCTTAGTCTGTGGAATAATCAACTTTGCAATGTACATCAAATTTTCACAGTAAACCATAAGATGTAGTTCTATGAAACAGTGTTAAGGCCCTTGTATTAATAGTTGACAGCAAAAGGTATAGTTCTCGGTATGTGCGTAAGTTGCACGCCTGCTGACATCGCAAATTTGTAGCACTCCCCCCCCACTCCGCCACGTTTTCACGACTTTATTACGCTTGGGCAGAGTGATTAATCTTAGTTAACTAAAAACTGAAGTTTACTCGGATGGTGGTACGCACATCTTAGTGAATTCGGATTTTTGCTTCAGATTATAGGCGTTTTGTGGCAAACAGTGTCGCTGCTCGTGCCAAAAGCGACGAAAAATTTGGGTAAAAAAATAAAGCTTTATCGTAGAACTTCAAAAATAGAAGCATAAAAAGAAAAGAATAGTTTGGGCTCAGAAATAGAAACATACATTTCAGTACACTTCTCCGGCGTCATAAAACTCCGCAAAAATCCACATTTTACTGCCACTGCACCTTTTCTTACAAACCGCTGGAGTTTTCACTATTGGCGCCATTTTGTTTTTGCAATTTCGTCTTACACGCATTCGGTTCGAGCGCACTGACCGTCGTCATAATCAATTAAAACTGTGCGCACACGGTCCGAGCGTACTAAGACCATCAAAACCCGGCTTAATATGAGAAGAGCACGGTCCTAGTACACTTAAATCGTCTGTTTTCATCAGAGTGTGCTAAGATCGCCGGGGCACACGACACGAGTGCATCCTAGTAGCTAAAGTAGGTCACTCGTCCGAGTGCACTAAGATCGTGAAAAGGCGGCTTAAAAGAGCCGCAGCATCAAAACGCTCGATTGAAATACAAACAACAGGACAACAGCGGTGGTAATTACGAATCTACGACAATAACCGGGCGCAATAACAACCGGAATCGATAACGACATCGCTGGCGAATCGTTCCTGGAGCGTTCACAGTAACACCTTTATCGTTGGCAGTTAACGTTATTGCGTGTTTATTAGATCCCAACACCAGAGTTGCTGGGTGGACTACACTGCTTCCGTACTCAAAATTGAAATGATAGAATCAACGTAATTTATTAGGTGCTTATTAGACGTGAGTGGGGCAATTCTTGCTTTAATCTGCAATAACGAGTAGGGTGAGAAATATATAGATTCCCGTGGAAATTATCATTTGTATTTTCCGGGATAGAATATGTGCTATTCCAGACTATAACCTATCTATGTGCCAAATTTTGTCCAGATACGTTTAACCGTTCTGGCGTGATTGAGTTACAAACATTCATACAAACTTTTTCAGTTATAATAGTAGTAAGACGAATCATATGCGTTGAACTGAGAACTTCCTCCTATTTTCGGTCAAAAAAATTGATATTCGTTTTAATGACATCTCGTTACCTTATTCTATTGCTGGGGCAGACAAATGAGGCACCGTACTTTAATTTGCACAAGTAAATCGCTTCAGTGTTGTGATATTCGATGTTAGTCTTCCTACTTTTAAATCTGTGGTTACTTGTTAATCGGCTTTTTACATGGAATAATCATGTAAACCATGAATTATCTAATATATAAAAATGTCGTGTCACAGTGTTTGTTATCGAGCTCCTCCGAAATGGCGTCACCGATTTTTTTTTGTGTATATTTGGTAGACCTGAGAATAGATCGGACTAATTATTACGGCAAAACAACTATGCCGAGTCAGCTAGTTCTATGAAATCGGGCCTAGGTCATCGTAGAACAGGATATCTTAGCTTCGAACTGAATAACATCGACAGATAAAAACCTACACGACATGTACATAATCACAACACAATCATTTATCGTCGTTCATATTGCAAAATGTCGCATGTCAAAAAAATACGATTTTTGTTTTTTCATCGAAATTGTATAGAAAAAATTGATTCTGTCACACGTGCAAGACATCGTAATCCTCGGTCTGATTAGCTGTGCACACTATTACGACTTAATTTTCTTCTAATTTACTAATTTTCATACTATTTCGATGAAAAAACAAAAATCGTATTTTTTTGACATGTGACATTTTGCAATATGAACGACGATAAATGATTGTGTTGTGATTATGTACATGTCGTGTAGGTTTTTATCTCTCGATCGCGTTTCCTTGTTGATCGTAGCACTCAGACCTTACCCTTATTCGCAATAGGTAGTACACGTAATCTGTTTACATCTCTATTCTGATAATGGTCTTCTGTTTTTATTAGGGGTCCCTCGGAAATAGGAGGGGCTATTCGTGGAACTAACTAGGCCTTCCCGCCGGAATTGAAAACATTACCTTTTTGGGTAAAAGGATTTCGCTGGGTAATGTGTGTCGGATTAAAAATGGACACGTTGTAATTGGATGAAATTGGGTGATTTGAGGTGAATGTTACGTCAAAATAAAACAATTTCTCACCCTGTTCATTTACTTGTGTGTCCTACTAAGCTGATTTATGGTAATACAGATTGCAGACGATGCATAGGTAAGTGTCATGATTTTGAACAGTTTCACTAAAATCAGAGTTGCGTTTTACCATTTGACATTGGTTTGCACTGATCATCATCATCATTCAGGCACAAGAAGTCTACTGCTGAACATAGGCCTCCTCCATGGATTTCCGAAAAGACCGGTTGGAAGCGGCTTGCATCCAGCGTCTTCCTGCCACTTGGATGAGGTCATCTGTCCATCTTGTGGCTGGTCGTCCTACGCTGCGCTTGCCGATATGTGGTCTCCATTTGAGAACTTTTCGGCCCTACCGGCCATCAGTTCTGCGTGCTATGTGCCCCGCCCACTGCCACTTCAACTTACTAATCCGCTGGGTTACGTCGACGACTTTCGTTCGTCTACGGATCTCATCATTTCTGATTCGATCTCGTAGAGAAATTCCGAGCATAGCACTGATATTATTTCTTAATTATTTTCCCGGTCAATTTTCAATGTCATAATATTAAAAGTATTCAATGTCATGATACCTTAAAAATCAGAACATCATCATCAACCCATTATGTCCCCACCGAGGGGCACGGGTCTCTTCCCTGAGGAAGGTATAGGCCATACTCCACCACGGGGGCCAAGTCCGGATTGGTGGAGGCTTGTAGACTAGTGGCTCGTCTACTGTCAGAAGTTGTCAAGCCGCCCTAAGGCCTCTGAACATCAGAACGATCGTTGGCATTATTAAAAAAAATAAGCGGTGTTGCTAGGTTGGCACCACTGCAAAAAAGTATTATCGGGTGACTCGGTGTGTTGGGGAGGACACTTTTACGGTGTTTTTGGTTGAGAAAACACCTCTTACAGTAGCTTACGAATTATTGGGCACGAGTAAGTGCGCTACAGTAAAATGGCTCCGCTTGTACTTATTTTTTTCATAACTTATAGTAAAGTTATTTGGTAAACTTTTCCAACTTAGCGAGTGGTATTGTTGCTAAAAAGACAAGACAAGACTATTTTTTTTTTTTATTTGGACTTTGCCTCGTGCTTGTAGGGTGCACAGGGATTTTGCCAGTGTCTCGTTGTGAAAGGTACACGCTACTTTATATATACAAGAAACCAATGTAGAAGGAAAGAGATATTATAATTTGATGAGGAGTTAAAGTTGAATGTTGAAATAATTAATATATTTACATAGTATTCTAATGAATTTAGTATGGGTGTACAGAAGAAGGGTTTTGAAGTTGATGGGACGAGGGATAAAGCAAGGGAGGAATGGGTAGACAAGACTATGAATTGACAGAATCTAGGCCCTGCTGGTAAACCGTCCACGGGAATAACAACACGTCACGTCATTCATTAGAAGACAAAAAAATACATAAATATGTTTGTATTCGCTTCATAAAGGAATCGAAAGTGAAAGCATTTATTAACCTTAAAGAGGTCAGTGACGTTCCCAGTTTTTGTGTAACTCCAATAAGCTCATCATACGAACAATCCACGTAAATACCGGAAGCTTGCTAAGGCCACTAATTAATATAACTGTAGGGTAATCAAATTAATGCTTACACATTACGTAGTAGGCCTAATTAACCGTGATAACCTCACCTATGACTGAGGTCGTTGGCCGCGCTATTATTGGGATATTCCAACGTAATTATTATGAGCATATTCCAGTAAGTAGACTTATTGTGGAGTGTAAATAAAAAGAGACAGCGGGAATTGAAGCAAACTTAAATTCACTCATCAGATTTCGCAAGATATGAAAACTACCTCGTTTTATTGAGTTCCAATAAAAACCATTACATTGGCGACAAGGACACATCTACTAAATGGAGTTAAAATGGTTTGTAACAGAATTTAACTTAATTACGACTTGTTCAGTGGAATATCCCTTTTATGCTTGCTATTGCTCTTCACAACAAAAAACAAGTTTTTTTTTAACTGTCATCATAAAAAAAAAACCTTGTCCTTGTTATTTACCTGTCAAAGGAATTTCGCGGTGGTCGTTTATTTTCCGAATTGCGTTATCACCATGCAACCGTACAACCGTCAACATACTGGTGATAAATTCAAGCTGCACGTCGAGAAATTATTTGTATCAGAACAAAATAAAAGCGGGTGGTTTGTCGGGTTACACGGCCGTCGATTTAACGTGAATCGTCTATAAATATGCGTAAATTTTTAGCTCAAACCGCGCAATGTTACGGCACTGGCGCAATCTAGCGGCACGACTCAAGAGGATCAGAGTAATGGCTTTGTTCTAGTCAACGTTCCGTGTGGCGCCGGATTAAGAACAGCGTCACTCCATTTTCTTCCGTGGATGTCGTAGAAGGCGACTTAGGAAATCAATTGCCAGGAGACGGGCAGCAGCGTCTTCCTGGGATTCCAACCGCATACTGCGATTGCCAACCCGCCTGCCAAGCGTGGCGATTATGGCATAACCCCTCATGGTTATGAACACCATGAGGGAGGCCTGTGTCCTGCAGTGGACGTCAAATGGCTGATGATGATGATGAGTCAACGATATATAAATAAATTGCACACGCCACGAAGTTGCAGAGCAACAGATCGCGCCGGGGCGACATGTTTCTTTTTCATGCGGTTTTAGCAAGTCACCCTCTACTGCCAAACTGAAAGACGTTTCACGTTAAAAAAATATCAAAAGTATTTTCGATACATGCACAGTGGATTAATACATCGGTAAATCCAGTTATCAGTATTTTACCTAGAAGTAGCGTTTCAGTGGTCCCTGCCTAGCCCTCCGGTACCGTAGCCGGAGTTTACGTATGTATGTGTATATTACTAAAACTTTTTGTAAATTGTTAATAGTTAAAATGCTCAATTAAGTTAAACAGCGTCTATGTAAAGAGCTTCTGAAACATGATTTACTTAATTTTTCAGGTTCACTTACGTATACAGTAAGTGTATGTAGCTAATACTATTCATAAATCATAGAAAGGTTCATTCATATTTTAACATAGGTTTTACTTATTTTTTATGAATACGACTTTTCAGTCTTATTCTTATAAAGAGAAGGATGTAGAATTATCATCAAAGTTAATTGGTTATCCTCGCCTCTGATTGAGGTCATTGACCGCGCTATGATTAGGATATTCCAATCTTATAGTATATAGGATCAATTTAAATGATTCCCATGGATGGACGAATTATTAAGAGTAAATGCTAACTGTCAGAACTTACACTAATGTAATGTCCAACGAGGAAGAGATATCGAGGATTGAAATAAAATTAAAACCAAATATTTTACATAATATGTAGTTAGCATTAAAATGTGAAAATTACTTTGCTAAATTCAGCCAAAATCCCAAAAGCATCATGCGGAAGTAACATATCGATGGTCCCTATTAAAAATATCGGTACTACGTTTTTGGCGATTTTCACTTTTTTACACCAAAATACTTGAAAAAAAATGTTTTATAGGATGCATATTTTATTTTATATAAAAAAAAATCTGCAAGGGTACTTTCCAGAGATAAAAATGACAGTTGTAACCTGATGTCCGTGCAAATATGTAGGAAGTGACGCAACCGTTTTTGTTCGCGGGACGGGGGGAGCGCACGCGCCGTCGGTACTGACAGAACGCACTTTGTTGTCGGGTGGAGCGCACGCGTGTCGGCTCTTACATTAGTTTGTTTTTAGCAGAGTGTTTCTTGTTTCATTTCAATGTTCAAACTATGTCAGGGCGTTCGAAACGCATTTTAGACCTAGTGTCTCATAGCCCGCACGAATTTAAACAGGCTAAGAAGATAAAACATTGCCAAAACCGAAGGAAACCTATTGAGACTGGTAAGATTTTTTTTATTACTATTAATTATTATTGTAACTAAGTATTAAGTATTATCTTTAGTAAGTACTATTATCAAAGTCTTACATTAATTGAGCATGTAGAGGATTGTATTCTGTATAAGCACCTTATTCCGTTTAAAAAAGTTGTTACCGGTAGATACGCTTATGTTATATGGACATTGAGTAGAAAAAATGTCGTATCTACCACTTTCGACAATCTTAAATGTACTCAAAGTAGTTAAATTTGTTGGATCTGACCATTCCGACTTTATTAGTTGTTCATACAATAAGCAATTTTGCCAGATGTGTCACTTTCGACATTCTTAACCGTATTATCTGTAAATATTTTGGTCGGATATGCCACAAGTGACATTTTTATACAAAATATGTCAAAAGATTGACGTCAGATGTGCCATAGTAATTTTTTCTTCCTATGAAATTAATTCCTACTTCAGTAAGATGTAAAAAACTGGTTTATTAATTTATTTTTAGGTTGATTAATATCACTTAAAAAAAACCGTACTTATGACAGTTTAAATAATTGACAGTTTTTACTTATTTTAGTCCAAATTGGTAATTCTATCAAAATTTTTAGACCCAGATTCATCCCCAATACCGGCCCATTTTGAGGAAGGGCTAATTCAGTTGGAGGATTTGATAGGCGATACTTTCGATGAAAAAGAGACGGCTGAAGATGGGCTGAAGATGAGATGGCAGACGAGAAGCAGAGTGAAACATTGCCATATAATTCAACATCGGTACGATCACCAGTTCCTGAGGTGGCTGACAAAAAGCAGACTAAAACATTGCCAGGTAATTCAACACCAACACCATCACCGGTTCCTGACCATGATGGTCCATGTGGAGACCGTTTTTGTGCCATATGCGTTGAAGATTGTATTATAAGTAACGAAGAAGTCTATGATAATCTTCCAACACCTTCCCCGATGACCGCTACTTCCACTAACGTGACACCCACTACAAACAGATCTAGAAAGAAGACGTACAAAATGGACATTGGAAAGAAAAGACTATCACACAAAGAAAATTGGTCAGTAGTACAAAGGAAAAGGAAGAAAAACGAAGGAAAAGCTTTTACAGACAACAAAGGAAAACTGATTGCAGAAAAAAAATTGGGTGATCCCTGTGGAAGGAAATGTCGGTACAAATGTACGGAAAATTTTGAATTAAAACAAAGAGAAACGATTTTTTCAAAATTTTGGGAGCTGGGTGATCGTAATAAGCACTGGGAGTTTGTGATAAAATACACAAAAAAGATTCCCAAAGGAAGAAACACCACTGATGTTGTTAAACACAAACGTGGGTACACTTACGTTTACTATCTACCTACAGAAGAGAAAGAAAAAAGAAGGGTCTGCAAAAATTTTACAGTTTTTGAATTAGCTAAAAAAGCTGCAATGTGGCATGAAGGGACTGCTAATAAGGTGCAAATGAAGTTTCAAGCTGCTTGTACGAGTTTATTAAGAGCCATGCAGACAGTGTCCACGCGCTCATCGAAAGAGAAAGTGACCGGAAAATTATTTATACACCTGATGAGTGGAATTGTTTGGTATGTTGGGCCAAGTTGAATGGAGAGCCATATACAGTCAAAGAGATGACTGTTCGGGACTTTTATAACTTCAAAGACTTGCTGTCGGACAGAAACTGGACTAAAGCTATCAACAACGAAAAAATTAAGTGGACCCAAGTCAGAGAAGTTACAGTTGAGGCAGGTATCTACGAAAAGATGGAATTCAAGTACGATCTTGCAGAAGAGCCAAGAACTCTTGTGGAGCTCAGGTCAGCTAAAAGAAACACCCAACGCAACAATTTCTTTGAAATATCTGAAGCGTATAAAGGCCTCATACCAATTCCTTATGCCAAATATAAAGATCTCAATGACTTGTGTAAGTCCGGTGTCATTCCAGAAAAATACCACATTTTTTATAAAGATTTGCCTCATATGCCAAGAAATGCAACCCACCAAAGGAGTGACTCTGAGGATGATGATAATTAAGAAATGTTGATCTCATATCAGTGATTTTTAATTTACTACGATTTATTATGTTTAGTCTTTAGTTGAAGTTTAAATTAATATGATGGTTTATGTTGACACTAATCCTTAGATTAGTAATGTTATGCCAAACCTTTAAGTAAGCATTACGTACATGCATGATCCTATACGGCTGATCTCAAGCAAATTATGTGCGTGACGGTGATTGTGATACTATTTTTAAGCATTTTGATAATTATCGTGTGTTGATTTTTCATAAGTATTACTTTATTATTTAGAAGCACTTTATACTGATAACAATTATTTTTTGTACCTTTTATTAAATTTAGAAAAAAGACTGAAATGTTAATTACCCACCTGTTGCACTAAAATTATGTTACATGAGAGATGTTGAGAAAATTATGTTATATTATATTGTTGTTAATAATCAAAGAATTTTATTGAACTCAGATATTAACTTCAAAATACTTCAAATAATAATCTCTGGACTTTTCCTAAAAGTTTTTGAAGAAATATTTTCAATATCTACTTTTCAATTGAATATTACGTTTGAATTAAAGTATGCGGACATACAATTTTCTCATTTTTTATTTCTATTTCTTATATTCAAAACGAACAACCGACAAAAGTATTTTAAAATCATCATGTAAAAATGTTGAATGTGCCACTACCTACTAAAACGTTAATTGGACACCCCAACAATAAAGTCGTATGTGTCATAACCAACATTTCTGTGAAAAACTTTCCTCGTAAAAATGTCGGTAATACATTATCTCCATAAATAATCACAAATTTCTTAAATTGCCAATATAAGATTACAAGAAACTGTTTATACAATGTACAGTGTGAATTTGAACTTCGTAAGTTTAATAGTTTTTTTTTTATTACATAATCCGGCTTTGAAGCGCTCTCCTGAAAAGTCGCGATTTTGCAGATCCGACATTTTTAATAGGGACCATCGATATAGCTCATCAATTCTCATACTTAAAACTTCAAGAAAACAGTCTTTGCTGACAATCATAGTATAATTAATTGGTGCAGTTGTTACAAAGAGAATTCCTTCGTTTGTAATGCAAACAATGTCGTCGAAATCCTAAACTCAAATAAACTTATTTCATTATTGTACCTATTTAATTCGCAACCAAATTTTTTATCTGTTTCACTTTGAAATATCAATTATCTGAACTTTTGATTCACAATCGAATGCCAATAAATCATCAATTTTCTCGGCACTTAAATCCTAAGCACGAGCTTAGCTTAAATAACATTATGGGAAGGTTAAAACCTAAAATCTACGCAGCGTGAAGTCAGAGCAGCTTGTTATGTAAGTTCACCTGAACAACCGTCTAATGAACTCTCAGCCCACTGATTAACTTCTCTAATCTAACACAGATGATCACAATTAGACCCAAAGGCTTGCAAAGCGTTTAGGCTACATTGCACGTTGATTTGCCGTAATAACCCGCTATGTTGTGGCTCTGCTGTTGGATTCGGCGAATTGCTTTGGGCTAGTCCATTGGGAGGGCGAAAGTGTTTTAAGTATTGTCAAACGGGCTGATTAGAAATTGGTGTATGAATAGAAACAAGAAGTGGAAATAATATTTCAGTGAGATCCTGGGACGTAAGCTTAACTTACAACTATAGCGGTGACAAAAAAACCTTCTTTAAATTTAAAAAAAATATATTTTTGTTTCTATCCATACTCCAGTTTCTAATCACCCGTTATGCGATACGCTGGAAAATAAAGGAATTGAAAAACAATGCGCGATTAGATTGTCCGAAGTATAAATATTTTGCAAATTTTGTAAGAGAAGTGACTAACGTTTTGTCATTTAAAGTTGTTGATGGCACTCATGGAATCTTACGGTGTTATTTACACCTCGTTGGTCTACCGGTAATACGTCTGAATACCATGCCGTAGGAATTAGGTTTCAAGTCCGATTTCCACTGGGGGCCGCCGCACATTTGTACAAATGGCCCCAGTCTTTGCCTGGTTACCATAGCACAGGGTTTTAGTTTGGGACCAGGACAAGTGATTGTGTTGTGTGGAAGTTATTTTTTTATATTTATTAACAGATTATAAGTGTACGAGCAACCGGGGGTAAAAATCCTAGTGATGCCATAAGCAAGAATTGAATTGAATTAAACGTAGCCTCTGAATCTTCTCCAGGTATCCCGCTCGACGTCCCAGCAGGTGGTGCTGCGTTCAGCGTCGCGCGCGCTAGCCGGTCGCTACCGCTGCGAGGTCTCCGCCGACGCGCCTTCCTTCCACACGCAAGTGCGCTCTGCCTATATCCACGTCGTCGGTGAGTGCCTAGTGTGAACACACCACTGCCGCTGCCGTGGTTCCGACGGCGCCGTCTCCTTTTACGCGCAAACTCTTGAGTTGTGTTTGCAGTACTTAGTTAGCAATCTTATCATTCAAATATAAATAAACAAATAATTTATTCTTGGAATGTTGGTGGATATATAAGGTGGCTTATATATTATTAATATTTTTAAATTTTCTATTGCACACAAAACACGTTTTTGTACAAATAGCAAATAGGCATACCTACTATCCACAAATCAAAAGTTGACCTGTAGCAACTTTTGGTTTGTGGATGAATAACTTCTGTTATGGCTTGGGCAGTACAAGATAAAATTAAGTACATAAATTACTTATTGATAAAAATATATGTATGATTATGTGCGCGAAGGACTTTTTTTCCGGACAAGTGCTATGTTAGAATCGCAAGTCTAGCCGGAGTCAGAAAGTGTTCACAAAAAGTGTGCAGTTGAGTTGGCATCTAAACGAAGCATGGATTCTGTTAACTTCATCACTGTTAATGTTTGTATCCGTTTCCCGTAGCAATGACTAAGTCAATCAAATATCACTTGTTTTTATGATTACTAATAAGGCACTTATTTACAGCTCTAAAAATGGTATCATGAAAAAACTGAATTTCCACGGACATTTACTCGTTTATTTTTTCATATTACCATTTTTAGACGTTTCGGTACGTTTGCAAGTCCCGTGGTCTCGGTAGACTGAGGCGACGGGCGTCTTTTTGAAAGCATTAATGAATGAATGGTATCTTCGCATACCAAATTTTCTATTGAAATCTTTATTGCATGGGTTCAGGGCTGTACAGTCGACGTCACATCAACCTTTATTACGCGTGCACTCCACGCGGTTACGAATGGGTAACTTTGCAACAAAGCTGTTAACGTGGAGCTGCTGTCGACTGTACGCCAGGAGTGTAGCGAGGAATCTCAAATTGGCAGTCTAATTATTTCCGTAGCCAAACTGATGGAACGCGACAATTTAATTTCATTGCCGCTTCAAGTCTTCCTGCGCACACTAATCAAATTTCCTGGGCGACAATGTAATAAAAAAAATATGTCAAGTGAATGTCAATATAATGCTTTAATAAACTAACAGATCGAGTTCCTGGGCTATCATTGTTTAACTTTACAGAATTCACAACAGTTAAATAATGTTATAGTAATCACGAACAATAATAATTCACCTGCGGCCTAAATAACTAATTGCACTTTACCACACTCAAGAAATCAAGCGAATTATGCCAATTGCTTATAATAATGAAAATTCACGGCAGTAACCAGTATTATATTTATTAAGAACAGTAATAATTAAGCTATTATAATTATACTGTTTCCGTAGAACTAATTTCACTTTATTACTGGCAATAAATCAGCCGAATAATGAAAAAAGATCATCATCATCAGCCATTTGACGACCACTGCTAGACATAGGCCTCCCTCATGGTTTTCATAACCACAAGGGGTTTTGCCTTAATCGCCACGCTTGGCAGGCGGGTTGGCGATCGCAACATATCGTTGGAATCTCAGGAAGACGCTGCTGCCCGTCTCCTGGTAACTTATTTCTTTAGTCGGTTTCTACGACATCCACGGGAGGAAATGGAGTGACGCTATTCTTAATCCGGCGCCACACGGAGTATGTTGAATGAATGAAAAAAATATAATATGTTTATTATTGCAGAGAGTCTTTAATTGAATAATATTGGTTACCAACAATGAAAAAACTGTCAGAATGACTATTGTGAGTCTTCAGCTAGGTACGTTATTGACAATCCACCTTAAGGCTGCTCTTACGTGGAGGATGCTGTCCCGCTTCCACAATTTAACATTTTATAATTTTGTAATAATATAAGTAAACTTTTGATAAATATGGTCTGAGGGTTTAATGGATAATTAAATTTCGGATATCCAAGGCATAATTTTTCGTATCCTGTACTAAGTTTTTCATTGAGAAAATTTGATTCTAATAACAATAATTTTGGAAATAACGTTTCTTTGTTAAAAAAAAAAAAAAATTAAGCTGTTTATTTAAAAAAAAAAATTATATACATTACATGGCATGAACTTAACTTCTAATCTTAATATTTAAAGATTTTTGAGTTAAGGAGCTGCTTATTCATAATTGAGGTAGGTTTAAACAAGTGCCGCTTAATAATATTTTTTGTTTGCTGACAAGTTTTGTTTTCTATTCTACTTAAAAACTACGTATCGGAAAAAAATATATAATTAATATGTCTATAATTTAATTATGCATCAAACCCTTAGACCACATTTATCAAAAATTTCCTCACTTTGTTACAATAATTAAAAATGTTAAATTGTGCGAGCGAGATAGCGTGCTCCACGTAAGAACAGTCTTAAGTCCCAGTTACGTTGAAGTTCTTAATTTGCTACGAAGTGTTCGCTACTCCGTAGTACGACCTAAAGAAAATCTTCTGGAATGGGAAACTTGCTTCAAACTTAGATTGGAGTGACATTGTGTTGATCCCACGGAAAACAAAAAAAAATATTAAAATATTACACCATATAAATATAGTTTCGAGGTTTTACATGGCCAGGTTTCACAAAATTATAAATCTTAGTTTATTATGACAATTCGAGGCAGAGTCTACATGTTAATTGGTGGGTGAACTATGAATTGTAGTCCTATGAAACAGATCCCAGGTCTAAAAAATTTGAAAATTCAAGTAAAACGAATAAAAAAGAACTTAATCTAATGAGTTATTTCGTTGAATTTTAAATCTTTTTAATAAAGGGTGTAGACTTATAAAAACATAATTTTACGAGATAACTGAAATAATTATCAAAGCTTCATACGTTATTTAAAGGCGTTACGAGCACCTTGTGGAGTCATAGCTTGAGCGTAATTTGTGTAGCGCGTTTTTACACCACGTGACTAGAATTATTTTTCGACAGGTTATTTTATAAAAATTATTAATCGTATGCAAAAAAATTACATTATAATGTAATGGATAACGGTCACAAAAAACCTTTCGATCTCATTGGAGAGCCAATGTTGAAAGATAAATAATAGTGGTACTTTTTGTTTAAAGTTCTCCGCAAAATTATAGCCATCGGAGTCGACTGCCTGATTGGTCTAGCGGTATCAGGTCTGATTACCATGTCGAGAGTAGTGGGTTTGATTCCCACTGGGGTCCGCCGTACATTTGTACACATTGCCTCACTCTGGATGTATTTCTATGTTTGTGAAATCCTTGCCTGGTTACCATAGCACAGGGTATCCTAGTAGACATGTGATTTCGACATAATAACCGCTTCATTATTACCGCAGTGGGGTGAGGACTTTGTAGTTATTAACTAGCCAAGTTAAACTACGTTGTTGTTCTATTGGCCTCGCCGAGTGTGTACTCGCCTCTATGATAACAGTGTACCCTCAACAACTGAGTGCAAACAAACGTGAAGAGAACTCCGTCAAAACACACAAAACTGTCACGCTGGGCCCCGCCGATTTCGGCCGTGACGTAGGTGCGGTAGATGAATTGTTTTAGTGAAATTCGCTTGACGCGAGGGCTCAGACTGTTTTATAAATTACTAAGCACAAACTTTGTTTCGTGCAGTACAGATTTGCGCCTAATAGCGGTGATCTAATTGAGCGACTCCTTTACGTAGCTGCGAAACACAAAACTGGCTATGTACGTTACTGCGACAGTTCCTAGTGCGATGTACGCCACTGCGACAGTTCGTAGTGCGATGTACGTTACTGCGACAGTTCATAGTGCGATGTACGTTACTGCGACAGTTCATAGTGCGATGTACGCCACTGCGACAGTTCGTAGTGCGATGTACGTTACTGCGACAGTTCATAGTGCGATTTACGTTACAGCGAATGTTCTCTGCCGCGACTTACGTTGTAGCGAATGTACTTTGCAGCGAAAGCTTTAGTTAAGATCGCCTTATACGAGAAACTAAAAGTAGACCTTCGTATTAAAAAAGTGAGATTTTTTATTTATTCCATAAACAGTTTCCGCTGACATTACTGAGAGCCCCTATCAAAATAAATATTTAAGCGAATGCCACATGGTTAGGTACACGTAATGCTTATGCATCATACAACAGTGGGTCACAGCACCAGCTACGCCTTTTTTGGATAAACAAACCTTAATGATGGGCGGGGGAAATGCTTTCACATGACGAGAATTTAAAATTGGAAAAGTGTGAATTGTGTTTTTTGGATTGGTTCAAAATATAATCAGTATATTTTTAGTATACATTGAATGACTTAGCGGAATTAATTGAACATAAATATAATATTTCTTGTAAACTTATGGTTGTAATAAATGATGAGTATGCATACATAAACTCACACCCGTATCCCAAAGGGGTAGGCAGAGACCAGCTTCCTCAACATATATCGAGCGGATGTGGGTGGAAGGGCCGGTAAAGGACGTCCCAGGACGTCACATACTTCGACCAAATAGGGGATGTATTAGCAAAGGGCAAGATAAAAAGTACCCAAAACCGGCGTGCGTGCATGCAGCGACTAATGAATGTTGATGATTATAATTTTCAAATATGAATTATTCTTTTAATATTATAAGAGAACATTCTTGGAAATCTATACTTGATTGATTGAATGAATAACCATTTATTGCCAATGAGAAAGATGTGTTACACTTAACCTACAGACTAATTAGACTAATTAGAAACTACTTGCGGTGCGCGACATTAAATCAAATCTAGGGGAGAAGATAGAAGGTCCTTCTACACTCTTGTCACACTACCAACTTTGGCGGTGTGAGTCGTCTAAGTGCGTCGTTAGCTATAGTCAAGGTAATTACGTCTGCGCATTTTAAAAGTCCACTGCTGAACATAGGCCTCCTCCATGGATTTCCAAAAAGACCGGTTGGAAGCGGCTTGCATCCAGCGTCTTCCTGCCACTTGGATGAGGTCATCTACATTAGTACATTTAGGCAAGTCATTTATGTACAGGATAAATAATAATGGGCCAAGGACGCTGCACACCGTGGTAGAGACTTCTCGCTCACGTGACTTAAAGGTCTCCTCTTTTTTTAACTTTGGGTTGATTCTTTTTATTTCCGTGAATTGAGACCTATGTTGCAAATATGACTCTAACAGTTGCCTTACGTTTCCTCGCACGCCATAGGCTTCAAGCTTATTCAATAGAATACTGTGCTCTACATAATCAAATGCTTGAGTCATGTCCATATAGAGTGTGCAAACAGGAATTTTTGAATCTAGACAGGTTATGACAGTGTTTAAGAAGTCAAAAATTGCCATGTTAATGGTCTTGTTTTGCCGGAATGCTTTTTGCTCCCTCGTCAGGATATTATTTTTTTCAAAGTATGTATTTAGTTCTCTATATATATTTCTCAAATATTTTTGCAAATATAGGGATGAGTGCAATTGGCCTGTAGTAATTCAGAAGTTCGCGGTCTTCTTTTTTAAATAGGGGTTTTATTACAGCCTTTTTTAAACTGTGTGGATATTTCCCTTCAGTAATGCTAAGATTAATAATATAGCTTAAATGTCCACAAATTTCGTGAGCTACATGCTTAATAATTTTTGTGGAGATACCATCATAGCCAACACTATTAGTATTCTTTAAAGATTTAATGATCCTCCATATGTCGTATGGCACACTAGGTGACATGAACATAGAGTTACTCTGTTTTGTTATATTTGACTCTATCTTAGCTTGGGTGTGAGATTGAAGTTTTATTTTATCAATGAAAAAATCGTTAAATGCGTTGGATATACATTTTGGGTCCGTTAGAATAGATTTGTCAGATCTAATTTTAGAGATAGAGTCCTTTGGTAAGTTTGTCTTAGTTTCATTGATTATTCGCCATGCTGTTTTAGGTTTATTATCGGATGTCATGACGTTATGAGTATTTTGAGACATTTTGCTGCGGCTGAATGATGATGATGATGATGATTTTAAAAGTAAAATATTGGGCAGATTAGGAAAACACGAGTTGTCTGCGCGTTTAAGCGTACTTGCATGCAAAGGCCCTAAGTATGTGAACTACGAAAATCTTGAAGGTGATATTTGTACAGATTTTAAATTTCGAAGCGGTGGTAGCCTAGTGGGTAGAACATTGGACTCGGAAGCGAGAGACCCAGGTTCGATTCCCAGTGCGGGCATGTACCAATGACTTTGTAAGTTATGTACATTTGTGAAGTTATAGGAGCAATACCAATAGCTAACTGTGAAGGAAAACATCGTGAGGAAACCTGAGTGTCTGAGCTTTTCACATACCTCAGCGCTTGAATTCGCCAATCCTCGGTGGGCACGCGTGGTGATTAAGCCCATACTTTCTCTCTGAGGGAAGGCCTGTGCCCTACAGCGCCACGTATATAGGCTGCTTATGAGTCAAAAAAGAAACGAAAGATATGTAAAACAAGTTGCGTAGTGATTGGCCTCACCCATCAGCGATGAAACTCATCACACATCGCCACATCATGTAGCCACACACACAAAAACATGTACACATAGTAGTGTAGCTGTAAGGGTGAAGGTACACGTGGAATGATGCCTTCAACGCGCTCGCCAATTCGCAAGCTATAGTTTTTTTTGAGCCACTTATCATCAACATCCCTTTGACGCCCACTGCAGGACATAGGCCTCCCTCATGGTGTTCATAACCATGAGGGGTTTTTTCCATAATCGCCACGCTTGGCAGGCGGGTTGGCGATCGCAGTCTGTGGTTTGAATCTCAGAAAGACGCTGCTGCCGGTCTCCTCTTAATTTATTTCGTTAGTCACCTTCTAAGACATCCACGGGAGGAAATGGAGCCACTTATATTTTGTTCTTATTATATTTTGTTCTGAATTAAGACATAATTTTAAAAACATTGTCACTTTGGAGCCCAATTGTCGGATATACGTTTTTTTTTTCATTGCCAATTTTTGGCAACTAGTGTCAGTCTTTAGCTTTTCTAGATTCAAAGCTAGTCATTTAAACATCGTTTGGCAGATTATTGTGTCCTAAACTACTTAGAGCCATTTTTCAATTGTTTTATGATAGCTGACGATTTCTTTTTAAACCGGGATCGGCGCTTCTATTTTTACAAATAAGTCGCAAGATAATTGTACCATAGCTGGAGGTACTTATTGTATCAAACAGAATAACGCACTTTTTTATTTACTTTAGGAGTTTAAAATAATTTATTTACCATTAATTGAGAAATATAAAAAAAATACCTCATAAAGACATAACAAAGTAAGTCAATAAATAAAAAAAAAAAAAAAAAAAAAAAAAAAATGATTTTAAAGAAAAAAAAAGGGTTGGGATTAGTTTAACGTAACTTCATTTACGAGTTTGTACGTCAAATTGGATTAATATTGTCCCTCAGTTGCATTTCCGGTCACGGGTAAGTCCTAAAATGTATATGTACCAGCAATTAATGTACACTTTGTCATCAACAAATTATGAAATTATCATCATCGTTCAGCCACAAGAAGTCCACTGCTGGACATAGGCCTCCTCCATGGATTTCCAAAAAGACCTGTTGGAAGCGGCTTGCATCCAGCGTCTTCCTGCCACTTGGATGAGGTCATCTGTCCATCTTTTGGCTGGTCGCCCTACGCCGCGCTTGCCGATATATGGTATGATATCACAATATGGTAACACTAATAGTAAAATGAAGCATGTATGTACACCCACCCTAAGGCAGAATATTTGCATGGCAGAGTGGATCCATCGATTCGGGGTTGAGCTGCCTCAGCCGTCACTAAATTTCGCTCGGCCGCTACCGTAGAACGTAACGTTGGGTTTTATGTCGGATTTTTCTCTAGGAAAGTCGCCGCCATTTTTGTGAATCGACTTCGGGATCGTCAATGTAGCCTATTGTAACGGCTATCGGTTATGCTAGACCTAGTAATTGACCTAAATAAGGATCCGACTCTCTCTATTTCAATCTATTATTCGTTCAATGATGTCGATATGGTATGGATGTGAGGAATTTATTACGTTGTCCGTGGTCTTCTTGTGTAAGTAGGAAGAATGATAAGGTTGAATGATGAGTTGAAGTGCTAACGTTGTCAATTACATCACTGAATCTTCAAATTTGAACAGTTTTTAGTTTATTGTAGTGGTGATTTTAACTGTAGGATTCGTCCAAGAAGTATTTAAATATTTTTTTTAGGCTGGCTGGACGGTTTCCTCAGACATAAGTTCACGTTTCCCAACTTATAGTTCGTTAAGCTCTTTTTGTTTTGGATTTGTGGTTGGTTAAGGGTAACATTTATATTTGAGTGTACAGCAGACATGCAACATGACTGAATAGGGTGCAGGTAAAGATTGCTGTGCTGGCGACTGTAAGAGGACCCCGCAAATACCAATCAAAACAACTCGACGCGAAAACGCAGCAATTTACGTCGCGTAGCGCGCCAGTTCCCTGATGTAATGAGCAAAAATTTATCTCTTTCCCGCTCGGGCATTTTTCGCCCGGCTTATTCGGCAGCCGAATTTTTTTTATGGGCAAACTTATTGCGTTTCACGAATTGAAACATCCGATGCCTTTGAATATAGTTAATTTAGTGGCCGACCAAGCCGTGTTTTTATGCGCGCAAAGTTTGACCCGCGGATGAAGTTTCCCCGGGCGTTTTAGTGAGACTACCCGAGTAATATTTTATTGCAAAGTTGCTGCGGATATAAGCCGAATGTTACTTTTATTGAAATCGCCTGTGCGAGCAGGGGTTCATATTATTTTGATAGCTTTTAAAGAGGAGAGAGTTTTACCTCTATATTTTATTGGTCATATACCTCACCTTTAGAGGCGAAAGTTTTCGGTACTTATGTTAAGAGTTTGGATTGGGAGCTAATATCGATGGCAATAACGAAGTTTGGGTGTTATCGATGTCTGTTTTATACACAGTCGTTTGTAACTTCCTTATACATTTATGTCTGGTCTTTTACACCGTTTTTATACTTGCCAAACGGTTCGTACATTTCGTAGCCATTTTAAGCTCGCATCGCATTTCTAAACGGTTCGCAGTAAGTTGTTTACGAAACAGGAGTATTTATTTGTTGTTGAAGTGCTCCTCATTTTGCAGTGTCTGAGATATGTTTGTTTTGATGCACTTTAAAGCCTTGTCCTGCAACAAAATATTTTTTTTATGTAGCCTATAATACGTCACTGAAGGGCACAAGCCTTCTCTCAGAGAGAGGGTATGGGCTTAATTACCACGCAAAACAAATATTATCTCATGAAATTTCCATTGCAGCTAGCTAAAGCTCTCACGCGCCACCATTTAGGCACTACCAACGCCAACATAACTCAAAAGCTAATTATAAATGGCAGTTTTTGGATTAGGGCTAAAAAAAAAAAAACGCTTAACCGCTTGTCTGCCGCGACACAGATCTGTGTCCAACTTAGTATGGGCCACCTATACGTTGCGTTCCGCGAGGGCAGTTCAGGAGTTAAACAGTATCTTCCGAATATGTAATCGTGAGACCAAGTCTTAGATACTCGTATTGAGACTATTTTCTACTGATGAGGATATTTTCAAACACGTCGTTGTGTCGGCAAAAGTGGAATTTGTCAGACTGCGCGAAGATTGTAGTTTTGTATTTCAAAGCGAATTTGTATTTCAAAGCAGATTTTCAAAATTGTCTAGATAGTCCTCTGGTTACGGCAGAGGGTGACGCCGGTGCATAATTTTTGAGATTCAAGACGGATTTTTTGAAGTTGAGTTGAGCGGTGGTAATAAATAAATAATACAACTAGGTACCAAACCTGCGGCTTGGTTGCTTCCGTATGATTTTGACGTTTTTGCTGCCTTGTTGGACTAGCCGTCAAGGCGCTTACTACCAATACAGAGGTCGTGGGTTCGATTCCCACTGGGGGCCGCAGTACGTTTGTACAAATGGGCTCAGTCTGGGTTTCCATGTTTGTGATGTCCTTGCCTGGTTACCATAGCACCGGGTATCTTAGTTTGGGACCAGGTTAAGTGACTGTGTTGTGTGGAAGTTATTATTATTATTTTCACACAATCAAAAAGCTGCTAGTCTATAGTGCTGCAGCGCTTCTCAAAAAGCGCAAAATGTCATCGCAGCAGAAGAATAAGCGCAGAATAAATCGGGTCGCCTCACTGTTCACATTGAGCACTCCTTGTTTGCTAGCGCTTCTTAAGAGGCGCTGCGGTACGTAGCCGTCTAGACTTTTTTTATTTATTGGAAAACCAACAGACACGATAAAACATAAAAACCGTCCAAGTGTGAGTCGGACTTGCACACGAAGGGTTCCGTACCATTACAACATTTAAATATCTGAAGCGTCTACCTGTTGCCGGGAAGAAAATCACATTTTTTTAATGGGAGCCCCCCTTCAATATTTATTTATTTCTATTTTCAGTATTTCCTGTTATAGCGGCAACAGCAATACATGAACAGTTAAAGTTTCAACTGTCTTAACTATCACGGTTCATGAGATACAGCCTGGTGACAGACGGACGGACGGACGGACGAACGGACGCGTACGGACGGACAGCAAAGTCTTAGTAATAGATTCCCTCTTACGGAACCCTAAAAAAAACACAGCAAGTCTTAATAACATTAAAAACATTTTATAAAATGTTGCTCCGAAACAGAATGATAGAATCATATCTAGACATGGTGCCTAAAAGAGGTCTTGCTAAGATAAAATAAAATTTAATTAAAAAGTTATTGTATAAGCTCATTGAAGACGCTATTTTGGCTGTAATTTAAGAATTACTTACTACGAGTACAGATAAACTTTTGAAATAGGGGTTTTTCTCGCATACTTGTCATAACAAGTGCATCAATTCCTTAATATTAATTAAAAAGCCATTTAAGTAGAATTTTCAAAACTGAAATTTTTTAGTATAACGTTCCTTTTTAAAAAAAGTTTATAAGTGACCTTAACAATCTTTTAATCAACTGTTGAGGGGATACATGGGGTTTACTGGCACAACTAATATCTTCATCAGTTTTTTTTTTGCTTAAAGTTTTTGCATGAGATATGTTTCTCAAACATATAAATAGTGTTTGTCGGACCCATGACCGTGAACCTACGGCCAAAATGTGGGACTAGGTAGCATTTGCGTTGAAAATTGGCGTTTTTGTCAAGAAATCTATCTATTACCGCGTCTCTGGCTATCCTAGGTTCTCGATCGTGTGTTTTAAAAATCACTATTTTCATAATTGCGAGAACCCTCGGCCATTTTTATGCAGCCGCCACATCAGCAATGTACCTCACTCAGATCGTCGGCCCAGCAAGCTTTCTACGCTGTATTCGCCAGTACGTAGTCTCCACTCGATTTATTTTTACCCCGCATGGGTTATTGACTCTGCGGCAGATTTGACTAGCCTTAGTTCTTTTTCAAATTGTCCCATTTCTGGTGTGATCCATCAAAGAGACTCCGTAGATAGCGTGTTTGACAGCACTGTGCGCGGTGGACTTTTTGGTGGACTTTTGCTACCACCAGTGCCCATTTTTCTGCTCCGTGAGGAATAGCCAAAGAGAATACCTGGCGCAGTTTCATAACGCAGTCTATCGCAGCTTGATCGTTCTCGCAGCCTTTTTTCGAAGTTTAAAGCATACGAAGTGACAATAGTTTTCTGTATACTACGAAACGATAGGAACGCATATTTTTTACGAATGAAATACGGCTTCATTATTTCAGCTTTGTGCACTGTTTCATCCTTTAAGTAATGCTTCTACTTACGCCTTTTAAGCTTCGCTCGCTTCACCCTAGGTCGCTAGCTGGATAACTCTCGCAAATGTAACTTTGAAACTAGGAAACTAACGTCATAATTGTTTTGTTACAGTGCCCCGCGTCATATAATTTTCTGGCCATAAAACTTGACGTTTTGTTGAAAGTTTAGATTGCATCCAACGTTGCTGCTGTAGTAAGTTTCGGTAATTATGTGCTTTGTTATTCAATTGTGTGGTCGTAAACATGATTTAAATGTGACAACACGACGAATAAGCTTGCAATTTTAAAGGTTCATGAACATTACATGTTATAACGTGTGGATGTGTCACAACGGCCACGTTTTGTAAAACTGAGATTCATAGTAAAGTTAATGACGACAACTAGATTTATTTATTTATAAGAAAACATGAAAACATGAGCTATTGATATACCTCAGTGCTTGAAATCGCCAATCCGCGATGGGTACGCGTGGTGATTAAGCCAATACTCTCTCCCTGAGAGAAGGCCTATGCCCTACAGTGGGACGTGTGTGTATAGGCTGCCTATGTAAACATGAAAACCAACAATTATACAAACTTGCCAAACTGCTAAATGCAGTTTATTGGCCTACATAATCTGCACAACCTTCAATTGCAATCTCTGAGTCTATAGCATAATATGGGATTGAGTTTGCCCCGAAAATGTTTGTTTTGTATTATGAGTGTTGCTTATTTTCGGATTTTTTCGTGGAAATTTAACATAAAAATGTTATAAAATGCTTATAACTAAAACAGGGAAAGCCATAGTGTATACCAAAACTGAAAAGTCAAAGTTTTGTATACTGCGAAAGGAATACACACTGTTCTTTAAAGGTAACCTCAAAACTATTTTTTAAATATTTCTTCCAGAAATAATCGCATACCTTTAATTAAATATCTCTTTACTGGCTGAATTATTGATTATTAAGTGTAAAATGTTAAATCAACTTAAGAAAATTACTCAAAAATATCGAAAATCGTTGTAAAATTATCTAAACTATGTACCATGTAAACTTACTCATAAAATCCTTTAATTTTGTTCCAGTTTGGATACGTAGCAGCTTTATGAGCATAGCATGATGCTGCGGGAATACTACTTGAAGGTTCCTATCACCAACAACTAAATTGTCCTATCAGAAGTATTGATATCTATTCAGATTTTCCCAGTTCAACACTATGGGCTGGCTCTGGGATAGTTCTCCTCGTTGACCCGTTAACGGGGCAAAATAATGGGACCACGAGGAAACACCCGGAAGTAATGCTATTACCTATTTTGAGATACGGGCTTAGGCCCAAAGAGTAAATGCGCCTAACAATGTATGATTATGATTTTATTTAATAAAACCGATGTTTACAAGTACCCAGGAACACTGTTTTAGTTCACTTACCATTGCAGCAATAATAGCTGGCTTTACATTTGCTAAATGATTCAACATCACTGATATCAGGGTTTGCATTTCTTGTTAAATAGTGGTTTAACAGTCTAGGTACCTAAAGACTGCCTCCTGAAAGATGCAGATCTGAAAACAAACAAGAATGATAAAACATAACTTTTGATCCTGAATGTATTTCATTACTATTATTTGTATTTACTTACATATAATTTTTTTTTACTAGAATCATAACCTATAAACTTCGTGATCATCGATTTACTTCCTCCAAATGCTTTAGGAGCTACAAATTTTCTATTGAAAACTGAGCAGTAAATGCGTAGACACTGATCTTTTTGAAAAAAGACACTACACATATCTCTTGTAAAATTACAAATATTGTGCTTTCCCCATAAAAATATTCAAGAAAACGGGACCTCCTTCATTTTGAATTTTTTGAGAGATTCCATCCCCCATTTTATCGACAGCATCATCATCATCATCAGTCCTTTGACGCCCACTGCAGGACATAGGCCTCCCTCATGGTTTTCATAACCATGAGGGGTTTTGCCATAATCGCCACGCTTGGCAGGCGGGTTGGCGATCGCAGTATGCGGTTGGAATCTCAGGACGACGCTGCTGCCCGTCTCCTGGTAATTTATTTCCTTAGTCGCCTTCTACGACATCCACGGGAGGAAATGGAGGAAATATCGACATACCACACCGCTTCTCGAGCGATCTTCCCGTTCTTTGCCTCTTTACTTTACATTCTCCTTAGACAAGAGGTCCGCAATTGGATTTGTGTATCTTGAAGCGGACTTTTAGTTTATTTATCTCGGTTGTTGTAACATCTGCGGGGAGCAACACTCGAGCACTTCACGGCTTATAACTATTAAGTGAAAGTGAAAATATTTTATTTACCACAAATTTTACAACAATAATAAATAATAAGTTTTCTTCATTCATATGTTGTAGTGAACAGGAACGGGCTCAGCTTTACTGCCATAACTGCACCCAAAACTAACACCCACTATGTATACATACATACATACATACGCTCACGCGTGTATCTCAGAGGGGTAGGCAGAGAACAGGGACTGCCACTTGCCACGATCCTCACAGATCACTTTCACTTCCTCAACATTCCTTAGTAGCACTTTTTATCTTTCTCTTTACTAATACATCCCCTATTTGGTCCACAATGTGTCTATACTCATTATTTTACAACAATGGAGAACTTGCATAAAATATGTTTTAATATAATCGGAAAGGCCATGTTAAAATAAAAATAAATAAATAATAAATAAAATATAAATAAACTTGGTTAATTTTCTTCTCTACGACTAATACTTTTCATAATATGACCTGCCGAAAAGTCAATATGGTCACGCGCTACAAAAACGCGCCAAAAAATTGGGCTCAAACTATGACGTCACAACTTGCACGTAACGCCTTAGAAAGTGTGAAGCGTACATCAATATTTGAGTTATTTCGTAAAATATTTTTTTTTACCTCTGTACCCTCATCAAAAACATTTAGAATTCAATGAAAATACAAAACCTAATAAGTTTTTCATTATTACAGTAACTGGATTTTTAGCAATTTTTGAGACCCCGAAAACACAAAAAAACAAATGTTTATGGTTTTATTTCTTTGATTTCCTGGTTTTTTATGTGTCTTCTATGGTATAAAAGCAATGTCACTGCAATCTGTGTTAGACGCAAGTTCCCCATTGATAATATTAAAATAGGTATCCGGACGAGAAGGATGCGAAACCCAATCATAGTGTTGATTATTGCAAAAAAATTTCCCTATACGCCGGAGCCCAAAAACTTTAATTATTGTAAAATAAGGAATGTGGCCCAGGCTAAACTAGATAATGAAATAACATCATCATCATCAGCCATTTGACGCCATTTGAATAAAATTACGTACATTTAAGATATATTTTTGTTACCTCATACTTAGGTTTTGACACAGGAAATTAGCGGGAGAAATCACCAAAGTTTCTTACTTTAAAACTAGGCAAATTAGAGTTTTGATACGTACGTACATCAAAAATTTTAGTCGGAATCGTGGCAAGAAGCTTACTGCCCGTGGAGGTTAGTAAAGCAATGTCCTTGTCTTGTTTTAAGACTTCTTACGTAGAACATGTTGTCTCGCTCACACAATTAAACATTTTTGATTATGGTAAATAAATGTCTCTTCTCGAACATCTCCATTTCCTTCCGTGGATGTTGAAGAAGGGGACTAAGGAAATAAATTACTAGGAGACGGGCAGAAGCGTCTTCCTGAGATTCCAACCGCATACTGCGATCGCCAACCCGCCTGCCAAGCGTGGCGACTATGGCAAAACCCCTCATGGTTATAACAACCATGAGGGAGGCCTGTGTCCTGTAGTGGATGTGAAATGGCTGATGGTGATGAAAAAAATGAGTATTTGATAAATGTGGTCAGAGGGTTTAACGCATAATTAAATTACGGATATTTTAAACATATTTTTGTTTTCCTACACGTAGTGTTTAATAAAGAGAATTTGTTTCCAAAAAAATTAATTTTGGAACCAAATTTTCTTAGTAAAAAATCTAGTGCAGGATAACAAAAATATGCCTTAATATCTGCAATTTAATTATCCATCAAACCCTCAGACCACATTCATTGAAACATACAGGCAATGTATGTGCCTGTATGTAAATGTTTATGTTTATACTAATTTTATTACAATAACTACAAATTTTAAATTGTGCGAGCGAGACAGCATGCTCCACGCTGGTGAAATCTCACTACCTCCTGTCTGAACTGTAAACTGTTGCTTATATGTACTCATGTTTATTATTATTTAAGTATAATACTACTTATATTCTTGCAATCTTTCACTACACATATTTCTTACTTCCCATACCAATATATTAAAGATTCTCTTATTTATGTACATACATCTACCGACTGAATTATTCCTGCAATCCACTCCATTCAAAGGTTGTCTGGAAGAGATCACTCTAAGCGATAAGACCGCCAATTGTACACAACTACTTAGATATAAGAAACTTCTCCTTTCTACTGGTTGTGCAATAAAGTGTTCTCTATCTGTCTATCCATCTATGTATATGTTACCTCGCTTTAAGTATTCTGTCGAATAAAAAATACTCATTGAATTTTAATTAAAATAACAGTCAATAGTACCATAGTGCCCGATACATAACTTGAACGAAAATCCGCGCAGTTGGTATGAATTTAGAAATAGTTAGGTAAGTTTTTTTTTTTTGTTGATTTGACTAGTCCAAAAAATCTTAGTCACATCCCGCATTCCCGCCAGTAAGACCCGAAATACGTCCATGCGATCATTTGTAAAGTTATTTGTCGGGCATTGTACTAGCAGCATTCGCAAAGTGCCAGTCTAATATTGAACGTTTTGAGCTAAAACTACCAGTGCAGTTTTTCTCGCACGCAAAAAAACTCAGTACGAACAAAACTACAGGGCTATTCACGCCCGCAGAGCCAAAGTTTGGTTGAGAAGAGAGATTTATTTCATCCCGCTATGATTTAGGTGATCCCATCTCAACGAGATAGAAGTGTTACAATGTTATGTGCCCCAACAATAGTTCTCGAATAAATCAATCGCATACAAGGCACGGGATCCGTTCCAAATCTCGTCCCGGGTATAACTTGTCCCGCTACCAGGACCAGTTATCGCTTTAATTGAATGAATGAGTTTTTCTATTGCACAGTAAAGATATTTGTACGAAGGTGAGCTCAATACTAATGAGTATTTTCTTCCGGATAATGTTAGGTGGGCCTTGTTTTAATATTCTAGGTTTACTTAAATTTATCAGTTATCCATCCATACATAATAATAAAACAAGCAAAAAAATCGTATCAAATTTGTAGTGTTAATAACAATTATTAATAAGTAGTTTGTTATCTGAAGCTACGACGTAGCAAATCTCAGTGCTACGCTTTACGTGGCCCATTTTGTTACACTGCACGTAACACGTTGAAGACATAAATGTGTAAGAGCTGCTAAAATTAAGTTAATAGCACATTAATCATTATTAAGTATCTTAATTAAATTTCGTTATATATTTAAGTAATGAACTGTGCAATCTATGTTTGAAGTTAGTTTGATCAAATATTACTACATAAATTTAAAAACGCATTTATTATTGGGTTTTTTTATCTGTAATTTTACTTTTGGTTCTCGAGCTATACGTATTTAAAAACATTGTTAACAGATTTATGCCTTTATATCAAACTTGCAAGGCTGTTTAGTTTGGCAGCACATAAACTTTTTTCTATTTTCTATTATGTGCCTCTTTAGTTAGCAATAATATGTCTATTACTATAAAGTGCAGAATACAATAAAGATGTGCAAAATATTATATCTAAGTTCCAGGCTAAAATAAAATACCACGTTTATTCGAAAACACAAGCTTTAAGGTGAAATTTGATCGTATGTAACAAAAATTATTTTAAAGACCATAATTAAGTTTACTTTAGACCAACAATCTTATAAAGATTCTCATTTTTGTATGCGACCTTTCTCCCCTGTCACTGTGACTAGTTTGTGTTGGGACAAGTCAATCATGCCAAACGAGTTCCAAAGAACACACACGTGTTTATTTCCGTTTGCATGGTAGAATGGGCATATTCAAGCGACGATTTTTACGATAGACGGGAGCAGGATATGGGGATGGATTCTGCTTGTTTACTTTCTTTACTTAGTTGGATTTGTTCGAGATTCCCTTCTTATCTCCTCTTTTCACTTGGTGCAAAATGTTGTTTCATTAGTTTGTATTTTTTTCTGAGTTATATTTGTATAAGTACTAAATGTTTTTCGTAACTACTTATCTTACCGAATGATCAGCGCTCTAATTATGTGCACCAAAGAGCGATTACAATCATCTAACGGTCAAATTCGATACTAATTCGACAGTTAGACGATTGGAATCGCAAAGGATTTTGTGCGCATAATATAGGGGCAGTCGGTTCATTACAAGTCCGTCAAGAAAAGGTGCGAATTGGCCCCAGAAAACTGAGAAGAACTCGCCACTGAACGATCAGAGTAGAGACTTCAAAGAAGAACGGATCTTGACATTATACGTGATTGATTAAAAGCGCTTCAGAAAAGAATGATGAGTCATAACGTACCCACTCTTATAGCTACATAACACCTATAGAATTGGAAAGTTCTTTGAAAATACTTTTTTTTGTGCGTTAGCAACTTTGTTATTAGCTGCAGAAAAAAATACAAACCAAAAAAGTTATTTGACATTAAAATATGCCGAAACCTTAAGTGAATTCACCCCTCGTACCAGTGATGGGCGCGTTTTGATTGACCTGGTGCTATAGAACTATGGGAAGCTATTAGGTATACCAGAACCTCGTGGCAAATCATCATCATCATCATCATCAGCCACTCGAAGTCCACTGCAGGACATAGGCCTCCCTCATGGTTTTCATAACCACGAGGGGTTTTGCCGTAATCGCCACGCAAATAGGGAAATAAAAATTTATTGTGTGCCATACTGGGGAATTTGGATTAAACGATCTTGATACTGTTAAATTTTTATGTATACTTAGTGTTAATGAACATGAAGTATATTATGTCTATGAACAATGTCGTTATACATCGGGTTCTTAACATAGTAAAATATGTCATAAATAATAAATCAGTCGTAAATTACTTTATGTACTAATTTATTATATATCATTTCAATCATACAAATAACTTAACACCTCATTCAAAACTAGAAAACGATTCCGAGAACTCCACTTGAATTTCTTGTTCTTCATCAGATGATGAAGATAAAGAGACATTTATTACAAATCACTCCTTCAGCGCTTTAATTATTCTATCTTGCTTGATGAAATGGGTTTCAATTTCTTTTACATGTTCACAACATTTTCGCCAATCCTCTGCATCAATTTGTGAGAAAACTTCTTTTGTTAATAATTTTATGTCACTTGCAGGCTTATTGAAATTTTTACCAGCAACTTTTTGCTTCATTATACTCCAAATAATTTCTATGGGATTCAATGCGCTTTGATAAGGTGGGAGCCTTAAAACGGTGACCGTGTTATTTTAATACTTCATCTATCTTATATTAGGGCGAAAAACATGTGTTTTGTTTTACTACTTCAAGTAGTTGACATTTACGCCAAAGATCATCATAATGTAAATCATTTGCACGGAGTCATTCCGTTATATCAGCGATACGATTGACTTGTGTGGGTGGTTTGTTCATACGTACGGAATGATAACTAGTATTATCCATAACAATTAGTGAAGATTTTGTCAGATTTGGAATTTGCTTTATTCATATCGTGGTGGTACTCAGCAGATACACTTGTTGATCTGTACACCAGACAACAATTTGGTACAAAGCTATTTTCTCCACCAGCGTTTACAATACTCCTTTTAGATGGACCCGCAATATCTTTGCTTTGCCAGCACTTACTTGTTCATAGAATATGAACCGTGAATGTAAGTCTCATCTAAATAAATCAAATCCGATTTAATATTCTCTTCAACTTCGCGGTTTTCTTTTATACGCTTCATAAACTTGTACCTTTGTAGTTTTATGTCATATCTCTCCATCAAAATGATCTTTTCTAATTGGCATTTAACATATTCAAAACCGAACTCCTTAAGTACCTATAAGTCTGTAAAAAATAATAAAATTTATCATGTTACTCAAACGGTAGCCTAGTCATTCATCATCATCATCATCAGCAGTCTATACATCACACTGCAGGGCACAGGCCTCCTGACGAGTGAGAGTGAGAGGGATTATTACTTAATATTTTTCTTACCTCAGAGATACTTTCCCTCCGTTGAAATCAATATTTTGTCAAAGAATTTGTAACAAATTCATTACTGTTAGAATTTCCTTCCGAACTGTAAAGAATTCGTTTAATTTATCTAATTTAATTTAATTAATCAACTGTAAATCGAAACTGTCCAAGTTGATTTTCTTCTTCCCCCTTCTCCTCTTTTTACAAGGTGTGGAAAACACACTATAATTTGATGTGCTCTCAGCTACTATTCGCCGTATAGTAGTACTGGAAACCCTTATAAAGAAGTCACATTAAGTACCTAAGAAAAATATAAAATAAACTAAAAGTATCAAAACAACGTATCCCACTTACCGGTCAATTCTACCACGCGCTTTATCATCAAAGATTGAGTTTGATTTACACATTCTTATTCCTTTATTTTACGATAAACATTGAAAACAATATTTCTCCTTTGAAATTCAAGTGGCTTTTTTGACATTTTCACAAAAACAACAAATTTTAAGAGGATATTACAAAATCTTAGCAGCGGTAAACAGATTTCGTAATTTTATTTGACGGGTGACACTTGACATTGCCATATGAAAAACACATTTTTTAATTTTTGTTTTATGCCATGAAATCATAACAGGGTAGACCATACCCGTACATAAAAAAACCAAATTCCACACTATATTTTGAATCTAATAAACGCTCATCGATCTTTCGATGCTTCCGAGTTAAAAGCATGATAATCGAATGGTCATTCGATGTCAAATTATCGATGCGCAGGGGAATTCGCAGCGGCGTCATGTAAAATGCATTAGTCATAAATATCGGCCATTTTTGTTGCGCGATGCATAATTCAACGGAGATGGAAATGGATACGCTGCAAACGGCATAATTCCTTAGCAACAATTTTCTGCGATTTGGGTGAAACAAAGAAGTGTGTTGTTACATAGGTAGGTATTTGGAGCCCGACTAGAAAACAAAGTAGGGTAGATAGATAGATGTAAATATGATAAATGCAAATATGTATGTTTGTTTCTTTATGACCACGCAGAGAACAAACGGCAGGATCAATTTTGACAATGGAGGTGTCAAATGAAACGAACGTTTCAAAAAAATCCGGACGTTTTATGCTATACATATATTACATTATATAAACTCATGCCTGTATCCCGAAGGGGTAACCTGTGAACAGGGTTTGCCACTTGCAAACAACCACTTGATAGACCTTTTCGCTTCATCAACATTCATTAGTCCTTGCATGCACCCAGGCCGGTGTCGGGTACTCACTTTTTTTCTTGTGCTTTCTTAATCCATACCCTAATAGTCGAAGCATCTCCGCTTAGGACAATATTGGCACAAAAAAATAACTAAAAACTTTTAAATAAAATAACTCATTATACCTAGTCACGATCTTTTAACCTTGTTGCCCGGATGGGAGATGACTGTTCAAGATAGGGAGGTGTGGAAGATCATGGGCGAGGCCTTTGCCCAGCAGTGGGGCACAAACGCCGCAATAAAAGCAATAAAAGCCGCGCAAAGAAGGTTTAAAACGGGCTTAAATGAGTCTATTGAATTTTTGATCTCAGCAGGTCGGGCCAAACCAACTACCTTATTATATACGAAATCGTTTCGCATTAACGTTTCGTATACTTTTAACGACATTTCAGGGTTTAAAAAATATCCTGATAAACCTCTTTCGCTTCATTGATATTCATTTGTCACTGCTTACACGCACGCCGGTTTTGGGTACTTTTTATCCTGCCCTTTGCTAATATAATCCCTATGTGGACAACGGGATGGTTTTTTCGCATCAAAATTCAATTCAATCCAATCAATCTGGGATTATAAATTTATTATAACGTTAAAAAAAGGCGTATACGTCCTTTTAGAATAAGACGAAATTCAAACAGAAAATTATGAATGAAAATCATCGAATTTCCGAAAATAAAAAAATATGGGTCGTTTTATTTTGTATCTAGTTTCCTTTAAGACAGTAAAATACGTAAGCAAACAATTTTAAATGTTGACAATTGCGCAGCGTCGTCGCGGCGTGCTCGCTAAATAACTCTTAGAATAACTGGCCAAGTGCTTACTGTACAATAAGAACCACACATTCTGGGCGCCTCACAAGCTTTAATAAGGCGCCCTACGACTATAGTATATAAATAAATAGATAATTCCTTATCGTGCACCAGGAAATACAATTAAAACAATGACTTTATATCTAAAATGATCTAAAAGATGCCTCTATTCGGGGCTCTTGCGGTTGCAAAAGGATTGCATAGTATGCTACGCACCTAGGTACAAGACAACCGTTTTTATTAACTTAGTTTAATTAACTTAGTTTCGGATTAACGAAATTCACTAACTTGAATTTTTGCCGGAATAGTTCGACCATATTATTATATTATATACTCATCTGACAAAAAATCAAGTACCTAAGTGTATTTTTTTTTTTTTTTTTTTTTTTTTTTTTTTTTTTTTTTTTTTTTTTTCTAGTTAATCTTGCTTTGGAAGAAAAAATATTATGCGGTGGTTGTGTTGGTTACTTGCCGTACCTTCTACATCCAGGTGAAACCAGAAATAACGCGAATCCGCCCCGGTAACTCTTCCGGCACAGTCCACTCTACGAGGGACCTCCATCTATTATCCGCATCTATTATTGAGAGTCGATAGCCGATTGAATTGTGAAGAGGGGAAATGTTTATAACTGCCATAGTTTTACTAGTATTCAAGTGTAGAATTCCACCTAAAAATAAAATTGATCTCAGGCTTGGAGGCATGAATTCTCTCTCTTTTTATTAACTTCTTCATGCACAATCATTTAACGTAGGTAAGTATGATAAGAAAATCGTCTAAGTGTAAGTCGGTCTCGCGCACGGAGGGTTTCGGATACTAATAATGTTAATAATAATGTAACATTTCATTTTCGTTTTGGTGCTTCCTCTTTCTTCGCCTCCGTGTCGACCCGACTCCAGATGCTTCCTTTATGTGCAGTAGGGCCTGCCGCTCTTGGATCGGACTTTTAGTCATTCTAAAAAGTGTCAAACTGTTAGGCACTGCTTGAATCGTCCTTAACGGACGCAAAAGCCCATGATGATGATGAGGTTTCGTTTTGACCAATTGTTTTTTACTTCCGTTCGAGTAAGCTGAGCGCTGTCAATCAATCAATCAATCAATCAGCCCGTATTCATCCACTGCTGGACATAGGCCTCCCCAAGGCAAGCCACTTCTCTCTATCCTCAGCCATCCTCATCCAGCCAATCGTCAGTCCAGCGAGCCAGTGGGCGTCCCACGCTGTGCTTGCCAGCTCATGATCTCCACTCGAGAACCTCTGCGCCCCATCGACCATCGGTTCTTCGGCATAATATGTGACCAGCCCCCTGCCCCTTCAGCTTGAATTCTATAGGCTAAATCAGTCACCTTGCTAAGCGCTGTAGCACCAGGTAATTTTTTTATCGATGAGCAACATAACTACGATTTTTTCTGCGAAGGCTGTCACGAAGCTTTCTTCTATAATGTTTAGTTTTAGAGGGTGTTCTACAGATTTTTGTGTACAGATGTTTTTGTATGCGCCTGTGTAAAATAAATCAGATATACAGTAAATTATACAAACGCGATAAAATGTTCGTGATAAACTCAACAATAGAAAACGAACCCACATACAGGGAAAAATACGAAAAGAGCAGTGAACGATACGGGAAATAAAGACATACACCCAACTATAGGTTTCAGTGAGTACTCAAGCTCTCTTTGCTAAGCCGCGGACAGACAGACGGACATGGCGAAACTATAAAGGTTCCATGTTGACTACGGAACCCTAAAAACCAATTTTGAAATACGAAATAAACAGAAACTACAGTTCTCTAATTTTCAAGCAAATGGCGCTAATGGTAATTTTTATCGCGGTATGGTTGCATCCATAATGCCCTGAAGACGCCTTTGCAAATTGAACCGATCTTGACCAAATTTATGTGGGACTACCTCTGAGGCACCCACAACCGCCTTTCTAAAAAAAAAGGAATATGATTTCGGACATCTTGGTCAAAAAGACGAACTGAGCACCGCCTCCTTTCATTAAAATCGGTTAAAAAGAATCGGAAAACCCTAAACTCTATAGGCTAGAAGAAGACACAAGATAGTATCAATAGTAGGCAAGATAGTAGACAATATATTATCTTAATAACAGGATCAATGTTAATGTTTCTAAGTGTAATCAAATTAGTTTTACGAGGAGCACCAAACCTATCAATCACGTTTATTATATCGATAATACACAAATTCAAAAAGTTAACTGCATACGGGATTTGGGGGTGCTTCTGGACTCAAAGCTAACTTTCCAGGATCACATTGAGGCCATCACTAATAAGGCGTTTAGAAATCTGGGTTTTATTCTTAGGGTCAGTAAACCTTTCAAGAACCCAAAAAGCACCCGCGCTCTGTACTACGCTTATGTTAGAAGCATATTGGAGTACTGCAGTTCTATCTGGAATCCGCAGTACATTATTTATCAAGATCTAATTGAGCGTCTTCAGAAGAAATTTTTACGCCATCTCAACTACAGATCTGGCTACCCCAACGATGACTACCTGACTTCTTGCCAGAGACATAATATAATGACTCTTGTGGATCGGCGTAAAATCTTAGACATGCAATTTCTATATAAAATCTGCAGCGGCACTATTGACAGCCTTGAACTAGTTAATACTTTACTAAACTTACGAGCCCCATCTACTCGCACTCGACATGACATGCATAGTATCTTCCACATTCCTTTTGTCCACACGAACTATGCTCAAAATTCTATAAGCTGTCGCTTGCCTGAAACAAACAATAAATTTTTCTCAGACATTGATATATTTCATGTGTCTCAAGAAACTTTCAAACAACAGGTTATAGAAACTTTAAAGGGTAAAACTTGAAGTCTAGTCTTTCTCTTCATTCTTACACACACACACACACACACACACACACACACACACACACACACACACACACACACACACACACACACACACACACACACACACACACATACACTCACACACACACACACACGCGCCAAACTTTGCAAGATTTACGTTAGTTTTGCTTTATTTTGTTTATGCTTGGCTGTATAATTTCTAACTGTGCTTTGTAAATAAGATAAGTTTAAAAAATACTAATCCGTAATTGGCCTATGTTTGGTCTACATTAATTGCCCATCTTTTGTAACTTTGTGCTGTGGACTTCGTAAAATTAATAAAATTAAAAATTAAAATTAAATTAAAGTAAGCGCAGAAAATAAAACCAAGTCTGGTCAACACCTTTTTAGCACCTACAGCGACACAATTAGCCGACAAGCGGTTCCGGCGAGAGGGCAACTAGTGGCGGCAACCGGAAAGGGAAGTGGCCTTCCGACGGCCTGACACGTGATGCTCACGCCCTCTGCTCCTCTGCTGGCACTAAACGAAGGGGGCTGGTGTAAAAAGGTTGCCTAAAGGTCTAACGACGAGGCGCAACGATACAAACTATAATAAACCTTAAACAAAATATATCGTTAGGAAAGAAAGCCGAGTCCAAGTCTAAACTCTCTCACTGAGAGAAAGTATGTGCTCTGCAGTGGGATACATAACATATACCATGGATCGGGTGGTTTGAGAGCTATAGCAAAATGAACGTGCATTTACAATAGCTACCGACTACGCTGGATTGTTTTTTAAAAGGTAAATTTCAAAAATATGTCGACATAAACTCGAATCTGTGAGAAATTGAGGAACATAAGTAGCCAGCCAGCCAGAGCGGTGAGTGCGCACCGAAGGTCCACTGGTTGTGGTCATAGTCAAACAGGGGGTACTAATCTTTGGGATTTTTTCGAAACTCGATTTACCAACTCGTATTTTAGGATTCCGTAGTTGACAAAAAACCCTTATAGTTTCGCCATGTCCATCCATCTGTCTGTCTGTCAGTTTTTCTGTCCACGACCTAGCTCAGAGACGATTAGTATGACCAAGCTGAAATTCGGCATGGACATGCATATTACTAACGCCGACCAAACAGTAGAATAAAATATTAAAAAACATTTTTTTTGGGTACCCTATACTTTAATTAGGGAAGTATTTTTTTTTCTCACCTTCATAGTGTGGAGTATCGTTGGATTGGTCGTTTAAAGATATTGTGGTGGTAGGAAGATATTTTTTTATTTAGACTTCCATTTGCAAAATATTAAGCTCCAAAGCGCAAATTTGTCGGAGTAGCCCCCCCCCCCTCCCCTGGCTAAACGGTTGATTCTAGAAACGTAAAAAAATTCAGGATACTAGCACACATAATGAACTTAGAAGGAAGATTATCACAGCCAAGTAGGCTTTACAAGTTAACGAGTAATAGGCGACCAACTTATATAAGGGAAACTTCGCACGAAATCCACTGAAAATGACGTTGATGAAGTTGTTAGTTCTGTAAAGCAGATAACACCCACTTTTTCTACGGAACCTTACAAAGCGCGCCGGACACGCACTTGTTTATATTCTGTGTGCAATAAAGTAAAGCATACGTCAATGGCTTTCCTAAAACTAAATAAATAAATAAATAAATACGTAACAATATAAAAAGTTACATAAGCAATCTCCCTTTATCATCATCATCATCAGCAATTTGACGTCCACTGCAGGACATAGGTCTCTTCCGTGGTTTTCATAACCATGAGGGATTTTGCCATAATTGCCACGCTTGGCAGGCGGGTTGGCGATCGCAATATGCGGTTGGAATCTCAGGAAGACGCTGCTGCCCGTCTCCTGGCCATTGAATTCCTTAGTCACCTTCTACGGTATCCACGGAAGGAAATGGAGTAACGCTATTCTCAAAGCACACGTAAGAATATAAAAAGTTACATAAGCAATCTCCCTTTATACATGAATACTAATAATAGTACATTGTTCTCGGATGATCCAATAACTTATTAAGATCTTGACAATGAAATTGGCTGAAGTCTTTGAACGAGCTTCTTTAATAGGTTTCCTTATCGATAAGCCAACGATGCGATATTATCAATATGTCGTGCAAGCCAAACTGCTTTTGTCGTGAAAAATGACATCGTTGTCGTGATAAACCTTTTATGCTTGCCGTTATGTACTGAAAAAGGTATAATATCGCTTTTTGCTTACATTTAGAGCGATATTTAGAGCACGATAGTCAACGTGACATAAAAATGCCTTAAAAGCATTGAAAAATTACTTAGTTCCTTAGGATATTCGAGGAACTTTATTATTCTTATGCCTCTCACTAATAAATTTAGCGGCTGAAGTTTTATTGAAACCCAAATGTGACAAACATTTAAAAACCTATTACTTAAATGAACGGGTAGTAATTAAAGGTGCGCGCGTGCAACGACTAATGAATGTCGAGAAATCGAGAATGTCGAGAGATCCATCAGGATCGTGGCAAGTGGCAGTCCCTGGTCGCTGCCTACCCCTTTGGGGTACAGGCGTGAGTTTATGTGTGTATATAGTTTATGTAATGAAAGGCAATAATAATAACTTATATACATCACATTAACTCACGCCTGTATTCCGAATATAGGGACAAGGTTTTGCCACTTGCCGCGATATTAGAATAGAAGCGGTGGTAGCCTAGTGGGTAGAACATTGGACTCGGAAGCGGGAGTCCTGGGTTCGATCCCAGTGCAGGCATGTACCTATGACTTTGTTTTCTAAGTTATGTACATTTGTAAAGTTATAGTAGCAATACCACCCGCTAACCGTGAAGGAAAACATCGTGAGGAAACCTGGGTGTCTGAGCTATTCACGTACCTCATACCGCGGTGTCGTACAACCGTGAACAATACTATATATAGTAGAATACTATGTAATACAGAATAATAATTATATACAATAGGTTACTCGTACGTATTATGTATACAGTATGAAACACATACTTAAACTACTTTTTTGTTTTATTTACACTCGGCTTAGGTGACAATTCATCCGAAAAATATTTCATCCTCGGATGAAACGTCACCCTTTTTAAATTATTAGGCATCAATTCATCCGCAAAACATTTTTTTCGGCTGATACGTCACCCCTTTTCAAATTATTAGGCGACAATTCATCCGTAAGTTGTATCGCTATCGGTTGACACAACTTAGGGGTGTAACGGACGTGTCGTCACATAGGTTGTAGGTTGTCACATTCGTAGACTTGTAGAATATTTTGTTTTTGATTTTTTCGTTTTGTCTGTTGTGTATTTAGTTTTCCTTCTGTTGTTGTGCATATTATGTTACTGATCTACTTATTTTGTTTCTGTTATGTATCTTGTTGGTATAATAAATGTCTTTTCACTTCTCATGCTCTAAAAGTTCGTCTTTATGTCGTGCGTAGGCGACATAAAGTCGCTTTTTATGCTCTAGAGCATAAAGTAAAATCTTCGTCGAAGACCAAGGCAATCGCTGCAACAGCCACACGAACATCTTTAACTTCATACAACAACCTCTTTATTTTATTTCGTTTCGTTCGTATTCTAAGACCAAGGCAAAGATACCAACAGCCAAAGTACACAATAAAACTTCATGAAATAAACTTATAATTTGTATTTCGTCTCATTTATTATTTTTTATATTTGTTTATTTTTCAATTTAGTAGATCAGTATAGTATTTAAGCCATAACAACAACTTATCATAGTTATAAAAAGAAAATGTTTTTATAACTGAGCAGTATGTAACGACCTAAGTCAGGTGTCACGTCCCTACAGAAAAAAAAAAGAAAAAAAAGTTAATTGGCGGGAACCATAATTATTTTACATGTTGCTGTTTCATTTCCTCGCAATCGAAGTGAAAAGTAGAGTGTACAACTCGTCCATAAAACCCATTTTACACTCGACTTTATATCTATCCTCGCTCGCAAGCTCGCTCGGATGGATAAACGTCTCGAGTAAAATGGTGCGTTTTATGCACTTGTTGTACAATCTACTATTCTTCTTCTTCTTCTCCTTCTTCTAGATAAAATCAGATGTATTTGTAGCGGCCGCAAAAAGTACTAGGGTTACATGGAAATGTAGGAGTTTATGTCTTTCTCTTTTATGGGAGCCTATAACGTTTTCTAAAATATTTCTGTGGGGTATTCACATAATCTCTTTTTTATTGTATAGTGCGGGGTAGTTGTAAGCGTCTCTGGAAATTAAATGGCGCAGGATTCGTATCGGCTCTCCGTATTTTATTCAGTAAATCGCCTGGAACCCGAAGATTTTACAGTGACGACGAGGATAAAGTACACTGAACAGTCAAGTTGTGCGTGCAGAGTGTTTGTTTGTTCGGAACTATGTCGGTTGGCAAATTGGGCGAGTTCGACGTGGGCGGCGCCGCGTGGTCGGCATACGAAGATAGACTGGAAATGTATTTTAAAGTCAATAAAGTGGAGGACGACATGAAGTTACCTACGCTGATCGCGATAATGGGGGATGAAGCCTACGAATTGTTGGTGAACTTGGCGTGTCCTCAGAAACCATCAGCCTTAACCTACACACAGGCGTGTGGCATGTTACGTCAGCATTTGCAACCGTCACCGTCCATCTGGGCCGAAAGATTTCGGTTTAGACAGAGAAGGCAAAGTCTAGGTGAGAATATTGCGGCCTATGTCGCGGCCCTAAAGAAAGCCGCTAGATTCTGTAAGTTCGAAGCTAACCTAAACAGCAATCTACGTGATCAGTTCGTCTGCGGACTGAGGAGTGACGTCATTCGCCAGCGCCTGTTTGCAGAGGATGAAGACTTGACCTTCACAAACGCGGTGAAATTGGCTTCATCACTAGAGGCGGCGGAGATCAACGCAGCGGCAGTGGAGCCGGCAGCGAGCGGCGACGGGTCGGTCGCGGCGAGCCTCAGCAACGTACACGCGCTCCAGCTAGACGGGCGCGAGCGGCCCGCCGGCGCCGGCTGGGGCGGCGGCGGAGGGCGCGCTGGTGGTGGTGGCGCGGGCAGTAGTGCGGGCAGACCGGGCACGGCAGGCAGTAGCGCGGGCGGCGGCGGCGCGGGCGCACGGGACCCGCGGACGCGCGGCATGGGAGCAAGAGGTCGCGGGACGACGACATATCATCCATGTCGGGCTTGTGGGGCGCAAGGACATTCGTCGGATTGTTGTCGTTTCCGCGACTATGTGTGTAGCCGGTGCAAACTTGTGGGACATTTGCGTCGAGTGTGTCCTAAAGCGGGGCGCCCCGGCGGCGGCGGCGGCCACGCCGTAAACAACCGACTTCACTACGCGGAGGAGCGGGGCGATTCTGTCGACGGAGGTGACGCGGACCTCGACGAGGAGTTGCATAACCTATGCTTAGGAAACTATAGGGCGGTGAGTGTACCTTTGTCCCTAGATAATAAGATAGTTCACATGGAAGTGGACACTGGTACGGCCATATCGTGCATAAGTAAACAGTTGTACGACAAGTACTTTCGAGAAAAACCAATTGAGGAAAACAATGTATCCCTAAAGCTGATCGACGGCACGAAAATTCAACCCTTAGGTATAATAAAACCGGAAGTTAAATATAGAGATAAGGTGAAACAATTGGAGTTGTTTGTCATAGAGGGAGGAACTACATCCCTACTCGGCAGGCAGTGGTTGGCGGAATTGGGGATAATAATACCTAGTTTCAATTGTAACAATGTGAATAGTGACTCCGGATTACTAAACAAACAAATTGATGTATTGACCGACAGATATAAGGCGTTGTTCGACGGTGGGTTGGGTCGGTACACCGGCGGCAAGGCGACGCTCCGTGTGCGCGAGGGGGCGCGTCCCGTGTTCCACCGCGCGCGGCCCGTGCCGTTTGCGCTGCGCGACCGCATCGACGCCGAGCTAGACGCCATGCTGCGCGCCGGCGTCATCGAGCCTGTTGACTGCTCCGACTGGGCCTCACCGTTAGTACCCGTAAATAAGGCGGACGGAGCCTTAAGGATTTGTGCAGACTATAAGTCAACCTTGAACCCCGTCTTACTGGTCGATCGCTACCCGTTACCTAGGTTCGACGAGGTCTTAGTAGGGTTAAATGGAGCACAATATTTTTCCAAAATAGATTTAAGTCAAGCTTATAATCAAATAGAATTGGACGACTCTAAGGAGTACACCGTTGTCAACACTCATCGTGGCCTTTTTAAGTATAACAGGTTGGTGTACGGTCTGTCATCGAGTTCCGGAATTTTTCAACGCATTATGTGCAACTTATTAGGTGGAATACCAAATGTAGAAGTGTTCCTTGATGACGTCATCATCGGGGGGCGGACCGAGGCAGAACATTTGCAGGCCTTGGAGACAGTTTTCATGCGCCTACAGGGGAAAGGGCTGAAACTTAAAAAGAGTAAGTGCGTTTTCTTGGTCGATGAGGTCACCTATTTAGGGTTCATTATCTCCAAGGACGGCGTTAAGACAGATCCATCGAAAATAGAGGCGATACTGAAAATTACTAGGCCATCTAACGTGCCAGAACTGCGTTCTTTCCTCGGGATGGTAAACTTTTATGCAAAATTTGTTAGGAACTTGAGTTCACTGTTAGTACCTTTATATAATTTACTAAAAAAAGGTTTCGCCTGGCAGTGGAATTCCGAATGTGAAAGCGCGTTCAAGGGCGTTAAAAAGTTGTTGACTAGTTCACCAGTGCTGGCACATTACGACCCGACCGCTCAGCTGTTCGTAACGTGCGATGCGAGCGCGCAGGGCGTCGGCGGCGTGCTGTCGCAGCGGGGTGCGGGCGGTGAGGAGCGACCGGTGGCTTATGCCTCACGCACGCTAAGCGACGCGGAGAAAAATTATTCACAGATTCACCGGGAGGCGCTCGCGATAATATTCTGTTTAAAAAAGTTCCATCAATACGTTTACGGACGTCATTTCACTCTTCGTACAGACCACAAGCCGTTGGTCACAATTTTCGGATCGAACGCAGGCATACCGGTAATGGCGGCAAGCAGGATGCAGCGGTGGGCCATAATTCTATCGGCTTACGATTACGATATAGAATACGTCCGTACATACGACAATGGCGCCGACGCGTTGTCGAGATTACCTTTGGCTAATAGGGGTGACAGCAGTGGCTCGCTAGAGCAAACTTTTTTACATATTGCTCAAGAGGCTTTGCTCTTAGATTACAACCACATAAGATTGCACACCGGAAGGGATCCCATTCTCGGAAGGGTTTTACATTACATAAGAAATGGCTGGCCCGCGGACTGCGATGTTTCAGGTTTACAACCTTATTTTAACAGAAGGAACGAATTGTATGAGGAATTAGGTTGTGTCATGTGGGGCCACAGATTAGTCGTGCCGGAATCCTGCTGGGCCAAGGTTTTGGAAATCCTACATGAGCCACACATGGGCATAGTGAAGTCCAAGGCAATGGCTCGCAGCTACGTGTGGTGGGCCGGTTTGGACGAGGCGGTGGAGGCGACGTGCCGCGCCTGCGCAGTGTGCGCCGCGCAGGCAGACGCGCCGCCGCGCGCGCAGCACACGCCGTGGCTTTGGCCGGCGCGGCCTTGGACGAGACTGCACCTAGATTTTATGGGTCCTATTTTAGGAAAAACATATTTGGTTGTGGTTGATTCGACTTCTAAGTGGATCGAAGTGTTCCCGGTTCCCAGCACGGCCGCCGTTTGGACTATCGACAAACTGATTGAGCTATGGAGTAGATGGGGCGTGCCCAAGCAGATTGTTTCCGACAACGGTCCCCCGTTTACTAGCGGCGACTTTTCGACATTTTTAAAGGGTTATGGGGTAGATCATGTGTTTACGGCTCCATACCACCCTTCTTCCAACGGTGCGGCCGAAAACGCAGTTAAAACACTAAAGAGGGTAATAAGAAAAGCTAGTTACGATAAGCAGTCTGTAGAAAAAGCCTTGCACACGTTCTTGTTACATTATAGGAATACGGAACACGCGACTACAGGTGCTAGTCCCTCCATGTTACTGCAGGGTAGACGACTACGTACTCGCCTAGATGCACTGAAACCAGACGTGGAAAGCAGGGTCTGTCAAGTGCAGCAACGTCAGGTGGAGGACGCAGGCGGGGTCAGCCGTGCTGTTAACCCAGGTGATGAGGTTTGGTATAGACAGTACCTAAGGGGGGACAAGTGGCTGCCTGGTAGGGTGGTAAGAAGTTTAGGCCCTAAGAACTTCGAAATCTCTACTAACGAAGGTACCCAGTTGCACCATAGACATGTAGACCAGTTAAGACGGAGATCAAGGAGCTCTCTTGTTTGTCCCGCGAAGGACACACAAGAGGGTTCGGGTTCAAGTTCTTTTGTTTCGCGAAGCCCGGTTGCGGTAACAGCTGAGGCCGGGTTAACGGTTCGTCCTTCAACGGGTGGGGCTGGGTCGGAGGAGTGTAGCAGGCCATCGGTGTCGCCGGCGCGGAGCCCTGGCGGGCCGCAACGGCAGGATAGCACGCTATCCCCTGTTCAGCCTGACGCAATGGAATCCACGGAACCCTCTCCCATCGGTGCGCCGGCCCAACCGACCAACCGGCCCAAGCGGGCTTGTAACATGAACAAATGTCCTAGATATAAGTTCTAGAATAAGTTTTTTTTTTGGCAAAACTAAATAAAATTATATTCAGCTTTGCATATTTGAGCTACAAATTTTGTTGTATTTGATTTGTAGATTAAGTGTAGGGGATTGTGGGGTATTCACATAATCTCTTTTTTATTGTATAGTGCGGGGTAGTTGTAAGCGTCTCTGGAAATTAAATGGCGCAGGATTCGTATCGGCTCTCCGTATTTTATTCAGTAAATCGCCTGGAACCCGAAGATTTTACAATTTCTTATTAATACTTTGTCTCGGGTAAGTGAAAAAAAAAGATGATGTCACTATGTCAATAACAAGAAGGATCGTGTTAAATAGTTAAATTCCGTAAAACCGTTATCGGGACCGCACCGAAATATAGAGTATTTTTGTTTTGGCTGAAATGACAACATTAGTATAAACTATGTGACGACTTATCCGATAGCGACACATTTTACGGATTTATTGTCGCTTAATGATTTGAAAAGATTGACGTTTCACTTTTGGGGATGAGGTGACGCCTAATAACTTGAAAGGGACGTTTCATCCGAGGATGAAATATTTTGCGGATGATTAGTCACCTAAGTCTTTTTCTCTGCTACAAATTGACCTGAAGGCAACGAGTAACATTGTACATGGACATTCAAAAAAACAGAATGTAAATTCAACACTCTTTGCTAAGGTTGGCTGGAAGAGATCTTTTTTAGAGATAAGTTTGCCTTTGAAACTGTTTGCAATGAAGAATATAAGCAAATTCTTTATTCACAAATAAATGTATGATTTATGTTAAAAGTAATTGATTGGCAGACGAAAACAAGAAACCTCCATAATATTTATCGGTTGAGGTGTTTATGGAGCTTAAAGGCAACAATGTTACGTAAAACAATTTCGCGGGCAAAAAATAAGCATTCTGAACAAAAGCCGCGCTCTTTTGCCCGCCTTTTATAAGGTAGAGGAAGAGTTTCGGCTACTACGGAATTTCGAATGATTTTACATACAAATATACAAAAACTTACTTTGAATGACCGGATACCCAACAGTTTGGTTAGAGAACATTGTGGACTGAAAGAGGATGTAGTGACTAGAAGTGAGAAAGTAATATTGCGTTGGTTTGGACATGTGGAGAGCACGAAGGAAGAAAGATTTTCGAAACAAATATATCGAGCGAATGTGGGTGGAAGGGCCGATAAGGGACGTCCCAGGTGGACATACTTCGACCAAGATAAAAAGTACCCGAAACCGGTGTGCATGTATGCAACGGCTAATGAATGTTGATGAAGCAAAAGAGGTCTGTTGGGATCGTGGCAAGTGGCAAACTCTGGTCTCTGCCTACCTCTCCGGGATAGAAGCGTGAGTTTATGTTATGCTACTATTTTAACCACTTTTTAATCTCGATCTTCCTATGTAAAACAATATAAGCCTTACATAACATACATAAACAGCCTATATACGTCCCACTGTAGGGCACAGGCTTTCTCTCAGGGAGAGAGTATGGGTCAATAAAATTATGTAAACCCCGATATTAAAAAAAGTGAATGTGAGAAAAAACTTATGGCGCAAAAGTTTTTTTAGAGGAATTAAAATAAAATTAAATAGTATAAAACACCAATTCCTGAATTCCTGAATACCCCATTCCAGAATTTGTGAAATCCGATGTTTATTAGAAATCAGTGATAAATTTAAGAGGCTACTCTCTCTTCGTGTCAGTTCGCAAAAGAATGGCTTTCTAACTTGAACCCAAGTAAAAGGACTTTTTATAGTGAAATTAAGGCCAAGTAACTACCTTAATGGGTGTCCTTAACAGAATAGGTATAGCACTTAAAGCAGCAGTCTGTCGTAAGTGAACTTTGTGTTTCTGTACGTCGGTAAAGTGACCGAGCTTGTGGACACGTACCAGCACATTGGTACTTTCTCGGAAAGTCTGAGATCAGCTGTATTTGTTTGCGATAAAAATGGTAAAATATCTAAGATATAAAGTATAAAGGTCTAGTTAGACCTAAGATTTCCGCACTTAGCCTCATAGTTGGACTATAGTCATATTTTGTGAACTTAAAAAAAATAATAATAGATTTTAGAATTGTATCTCAACATATTATTATTTACTGAGAGTGTCTGCCGTTAAACTGCAATAAAGTTTGGCAGAAAGGAATATATTGTATAACTTTGTCACTGTGCGCTGTGCTTAATTAAAAATAAAAATTAAAAATAGCGGGACCATTATAGCTAGGGCTGAGGTATCTGAATACCGCAGACACTACGGTTTCCCCACAATGTTTTCCATCACAGTTAGCGAGTGGTATTGCTGCTAAAACTTCACAAATGCACGTAAATTAGAAAACAAAGTCGTTGGTATATGCCGGGAAACGAACTCACGACCTCCCGAATGAGAGGCCGGCTTTCTACGCTGCACTATCACCACAGTCTGGAGAAGATCGTCTTATAAAACTAGACGTGTCGCCATTCATCGCTGTTCTTGTCGCGTAACAGATAAAAACGAAAGAGGTGGCAAGTTGTCTTGGTCGCCGGACCTCGAGATATCCCACGCACACAAATGCCAAAGCCCGCAATTCCCGTCCCTTTGCGAGACAACTAAATTAGTCGAAATGTCACTTAATCTGTTAGACAAAACACGTTTCCGTGGAAGGAGCTGCGGGCAAAAAAGCACCGTTTCACCGTAATTAGGCGATACATTCCCCGCAAAAGATATTAACCCAAATGGCCCTTTTTCTATCTCCCTCTGGGTTAGGATAAATGTGCCACGACAAGGCACTGGCAAATTAATGTTGGCGATAATTGCAAGCCGAAATAGCCCCTATTACAGGGGAGTAAGACACGCAATTTGCGAAGGAAGAAGTTGGTCAGTTGCAAATGGTGGCGTTTCGACAATTTAATTGCATTTTTAGTGCTGGCGATGAATACTATTTGAGAGTGATTTCTTTTCTTTTTTGACAACACAACAAAAAATTCCAGCCAGTCTCTCATAAAATTAAAGTTGTTAGCTCCATATTTTCATTTCAGAGGAAACAGCATGAGAGCTCACTTAGCTTAGTGTTTCAAGCGTCAAGTTAATAACACCTCAGGCGCTCACGTTTTCGGTAGTCTCTCGTATAAAGTTTGACTTTACGTAGCCCCCAAAGGATTACGGCGTAACTGAAATTAAGTTTCGACTTAGATTAGTAAGGCAACCGGGCCAATTAGTGTTTTCGTCGGGCCGCCCCAGATGTTGCAGCGTTCCAGGTAGACAAATCCCCGGGTCACCTGGCCCAATTTAACAACAAGTGGGATTTTGTCGCATTTGGAACGCGCCCCGAATTGCTGCGACGCGGAATGTTGGCCACAGGAGAGGGAGCCAAGTAATGAATTAAAAAGTTCAACGTTCTAATTTCAAAATCATATGTGTTGGTGGTGGGTTTGATTTTTTGCAGCAACTGCTTCTCGGGGTGTTTATAAAATAAACACGGCACGCACGGTTAGTATGAATCACTATTTGCCTCTCACGAGCGAGAAACAAGTAGTTTGATAGTCCTTTTCTTGCGTCTAACTTAGATTGGAGTGACATTGCTTTTATACCATAGTAATCATATAGAAATCTAGGAAAACAAAAATATTTTTTTCGTGGTTTTCGGGGTCACAAAATATGTGAAAAATAAAGTTACTCTAATAACGTAAAACTTATTAGATTTCGTTTTGTCATTGAATTTTGAACGTTTTCTTGTAATGGTGTACATTCATAAAAACATTATTTTACGAGATAACTCAAATATTGATAAACGCTTTATACATTCATAGGCGTTACGTTAGGGAGTGACGTCATAGTCTAAGGTCGATTTGTATGGCGCGTTTTAGTACCACGTGACTATGTTGACTTTTCGACTGGTTTTAATACGCAGAGAAAAAAAAATACCACGTGTCCTATTCTATAAAAACCTTTTTAGTGCAAGTTTTCCATTATGTATAAATTAATGTCAGATGTGTAATAATAACCTGTCTTTATTACACTTTATAGAGTTGCGTTCCCGAAGTGTGGAAACGAGACCCTATATATGTGCTATATGCCTATGTTGACTACTTCCTACATATTATCTCTCAAACTGTAATAGGTATTTGCTACGAATTTGAAATTTTCACGGAACATGTTTTCTTACGGCGTATTAACAAATTAGATTTTAATCTATCTCTATCATAAAAACGGTGATATATCTAACATAAGTGTCCAACTTAGTTTGATTATAATTCCGTCCCTATAAATACCAAAAACACACCAAACACTAAATATTGTCCATGTTTGGGTCGTACCACCGCTAAGGGACGCTTAGAACTGAATGAAAAATAACACTTTTTTTTTAATAACTAAGAAAATATATTTTGTGACGGTACGGAACCCCTCATTGGGCAAGTCAGTCTCGTACTTATATTTTTCATTCTTCATTGCTGATATATCGTCAGTGGGCCATATTCATTGCTTTCGAAGTTTCTGACCGCAAAATACAACGGAGCTTATAACAATAGCAAACTATAAGTCCACTCATCACAAAGATAATTACATACTCGAATGACGCTGCAGCACAGGCTCAAACTTAACCCAGTTACCCTTTCCCAAAGCGGAAATGCAAATTCATGGAACTAAAACGATTAGTAATATTAAAACATTAGAGAGGGGGCGGATTCAACCAGCTGAATCTGGCTAAAACTGACGTTGCATAGGCGTACCCACCGCTTAGGGGCCTTTCACATTATTGCTATTAGTTTTATTACCCATCTATGGCCGCCAGCCTAAAAGAAGGGTCATATACCCGATTCTTAGTTCCCTCATAACTCCTTAAGCAACAGTATTTTTTGCTGACGTTCGTGCCTTTTGTTTGTGTACCTTTATGTTTACTTTGTGTTTCTGTGACAATTTAAATAAACATCCCCTTTCTTCACTTCTTTCTTTCTTTCTCAACCATCAGATTTCGACAAGTAATATCTCAATAGATTTGTCATAATCGTAACAGTGTCAAAATTAGGCTGAATAGAATTTACATAATGATGTCTGGAAATTTACCGTAATAGCAATTTAACGTAACGAATTTTACCTGTAATTTTTTGTAAAAAAAACTATGATTCTAAAATTACCGATAATTTTTGCAAGAAGTTCCTTAGAAAGTGACTAAATGGTGTTATTTTAATAATTGGTACTATTTAATCGTGCTACTAGAAGAGCAACTTCCAGCGCCTTCCTTCTTTTACTTCTTACAAGTAACAAAAAATCCTTCCTAACTATAACGTATACATATCAAAGAAAGAAAGAAAGACACTTAGGTGGTGGGACAAATTAACACATCACAAGAAAAAAGGCATAAAAAGTAACATAAATTGTATAATGTTAAATTAAATATGTAGAATTAATTATTCAAGCTTAGAAACACAAACCAGTGTTAACTAAATTTCAAGCAGAAAACTCAAGCAAAATAATACTAACGGCTATATACGTTCCACTGTAGGGCACAGGCCTTCTCTCAGGGAAAGAGTATGGGCTTATGGGCACCGAGGTGTGTGAATAGCTCAGACACTCAGGTTTCCTCACGATGTTTTCCTTCACTATTAGCGAGAGGTATTGCTACTATAACTACACAAATATACATAACTTAGAAAACAAAGTCATGGGTACATGCCCGCACTGGGAGTCGAACCTGTTGATATATTAAGCCAAATATTAATAATAAACATTGTAATATCTTAAAGTTACTACTTACGTTTAATACATCACAATTTTAATGTCAACTTCTTTCTAAGTGAAATAAATATTGTAGTATTAGTTAATAAACTAACAATAATAAGTAGTGCCCTTACAGGGTGTCCTGCACCTTAGCAAATTACATTTACTTGCTGCAACATTCTCATGACATAGCAATGATTCACTGATTGATTGATTGAAATATAATGATATTCTCTAGTACAATGTAAAAGGCTCCTAATCCTGTTAGTTAGTTGGCTGCAATCAGGGTTGAACACAGTCAGCCACAAGTCAAAGCCAAGCCACGTTGTCCGTTATTAATGCGCGAGAGATGGTTGTTAGACTACTCTCACTAGCATTTTGGACCCTCGGGCTTAAGTTTTTTAAACCACATTTGTGTGGATGACCATTATCGTCTTTCACTTCAAAGCCGAGTGACGCTACCAACATAAAGAGAGGGCTAAAGAGTTTTTGGTAGCATGCAATAAACCGAACAGTTATCCAATCTTAGGGATCTGTGACCCTCTTTGCCATCTGTTATTCGGATTGTTCTAAGCACAACATGTGTACAACTAAGTTCACAGTGTTATTTTTTAAATACGCTGCTCCGGAAAACTGTCAGAATTATATACTTTGACTAGGGGGTGAACCCCCTGCGCGCTTACGCGCGCCAACCCCCAGCCGCTCCGAGCTTCGCTCTCCGCGGCGCTCGGCCTAGGGCCTCGCTAGACACTTGGGGTAGGGATTTGATAAGTGGGAACATGTATGGTCTCGGCCTTCGGCCTCGGCCTGAACGGAGCTCGGCCTTCGGCCTCACCGCGACGGTGTTCCTGTAGCCCGCTTCGCGGAGCTCGGCCTTCGTCCTCGCAAGTTTGTCCCATCTGGCTTTTGCGTTGTTGCCTGTTCGCCGGATAATGTATAGTCTCGGCCTTCGGCCTCGGCCTGAACGGAGCTCGGCCTCCGGCCTCGCCGCGGCGGGGTACCTCGTGCCCGTTTCGGCGTCGCAAAATTGTCCCCCCTCAGTTTTGTTTTAAATTTTATACTAAAAGTCGATTTTCATTACAAATTCTCCGTACAAAATTTTCTCATTTTCAATTGTGGATATCTCGGCCGCCATGTTGAAAATCAAAAATGTCGGATTTTTCATATACCTGGGTCCTTTTACAACCCGATGCCGTTTAGGGCACGTCTCCAGCATGTGCCCAGTTAGCTGCCGACTTTTTTGCGCAGAGGTCGATTTTTTGGGCGGCCATATTCTCGCCCCTATTTCGAACGTTCAAAATTTTTTTTCAAAATAAGATCTCAAAACAAACACCCATTCCAAATTTCATCCAAATCGGCCGGTAAACAAAAAAGTTAGCCAATTTGTATAGGAGAAGGCGTTCGAAATTAAAAATCGACTTCATAGGATGGCTGTATATCGTACATTTCCTACAACTTTCTCATACATCATTTTCCCGTAGCACTTACCGTTTCCGAGGAAATCTATAAATGATCAGTCAGTCAGTCAGTGAGTATACCGGATTGTAGCTATATATATTAGTAAAAGTAAAGGGCTAAAAATTTATCTCTCAGAATGCTCAAGCAAAAAATCGAGGGTCCAACAGGTCCTCCGAATCAAGAGGCAGTGTTTGTCAAACAAAGTGCTGGGTTCTCGCTAATGTGGTCAAAGTATGCGGTATAAACGCACAATCTATTTAGCATAATTTATGGGCTTTTCGTTGAATTAAGCCGACGGAAAGTTGGAGGTGTTTCTGATTTGGGTCGGATTTTGCCGGTTTAATGTAAATATTTTAGAATTATTCATTAATGCTTCAATCGCACTTAAAATCTCTCTGATATAGAAAATAATTTGTATATCTAAAGAAAATCCCAGTATACTTCTGGAAATGGTCAATACGCACAACTTCTACTAGAGGTTTCCCACTTTCAAATCACGATAAAAACAATATAGATCAGAATGTTTAACTGTCAATTCGTCTACGGAGCAAAATACTTAAAACTAATATCCACACAGCGAATTTCCTAACCTATAAATCGCCTAGAGAATAAAACACCTACCAAGCAAAATACTAAACTACAATTATTCTAAGCAGCAAATTACATCAAAATATTTTTTCTTTCCTCATACAGCATAAAGCCCAACGGGGCCTAGCATTAAATGTGAGAAGAAGCCTTCACTCATTTACGACGTCACCGAAACCAGTCATCATTCATCATCATCATCATCATTCAGCCACAAAAGGTCCACTGCTGGACATAGGCCTCCTCCATGGATTTCCAAAAGGACCGGTTGGAAGCGGTCTGCATCCAGCGCCTTCCTGCCACTCGGATGAGGTCATATGTCCATCTTGTAACCTTATAATTGTAACCAGTTATAAGGTTAAGGTAAAATTTGGCATAGACGCACGTTTTGCTTTCTAGGCAGCATGATCAGTAAGGTACTCGAGTGGAGGCCACTAACTGCCAAACGCAGTATATGATGCCCACTGGCTCGCTGGACCAAACGATCTGAGGCAGATTGCTGACAGTGGCTGGATGAGGATGGCCGAGGAGAGAAGGTAGTGGCGTGCGTTGGGGGCGGCGTATGTCCAGTAGTGGACAAGAACGGGCTGATTGATTGATGGTCAGAAAGCGATAAATACGAGGGTCATTCAATAAATACTTAGCCTACAAAAAGTAAACAAAAATTTTGGAAAAGTGGCAATTTATTTTTCAACATAGTCTCCTTTTAGTTCGATACACTTAACCCAGCGATGCTCCAACTTTTTTAACCCGTCCGAAAAATAGTTTTTGTCAAACTCTGCAAAATAGGCCTCCGTGGCGGCGATGACCTCCTCATTTGATCCATATCTATTTCCGGTGAGAGATTTTTTCAGATTAGGAAACAGAAAGAAGTCACAAGGGGCCAAATCTGGAGAATACGGTGGACGGGGCAGCATTCGTAGCGTAATTCGACCAATTTGGCCATGGCAACGGCAGACGTGTAAACCGGTGCGTTGTCGTGGTGAAACAGCACTTTTTTCTTCGCCAGATGGGGTCGTTTTTTCTTTAATTCGGCGTCGAATCGGCCCAATAAATCGGCATAGTAAAGCCCTGTAATTGTTTTACCCTTCTCGAGGTAATCGATGTACGAGTATATTACACACTGTTCCATAAAGTCTTTTTAAGCTTCATTTATATAAGTACCTTATTAATTAATTTTCAATGACCGCATGAATCCTGCGGGTTACCTAACAAACACTCAACGCAATTCCCACCCAAAAACATTAACATTTCACCGAAAAAATACCAACACACATCCGTTTAATTTACCATTGGCCTGTCAACTGCTGTCACGTCTAACCTACATTGGCGGGGTCGTGTACCATCCTGATTCAAATTTTGTTGCCTTTTCATTAAGGCGGAGGAGCAATTCCCATACAAACGTAGTTTGCTTTTTATTTACAAACGACAGGCTGTATCGCAATGAAACTTTTCCAATACGTTTAGGAGACACAAACCGGGGTTTGACTTTGTTTAGAATTGGAAATAAACTTATCAAAGAGAAATTAGTTATTCTATTATAGAAATTAGTTTTTTGAGTTATTATATTAAACATTCTGATCAAAATTTGGTCACCTCTAAACATATTGGTCAAGTGAGATTGAGATCGGCATGTTGCTGGTGAATTAAAATCACACTACGTTTTTATGGGAATTGATCGTTGCGATCGTCAACTCGGCTGCTCATGTCAATTGTACATAGTTTAGTAAAATGAAAGTGCAGTAAAAGAATCCATAAATAAGTAAAATACAATTCAAAATTGCTGGAATGTCAAATATGAAGTGTCTAAGTACAACAAAGTATGTACTCGTATGCGTAATACATATAATAAACGTGTGTGTATTTCTGTGTTTAGGTCTGAAGTATACCTTAAGGGATTAAAAACCCAACTCAGCTCTTTTGTACTTATCGATACAGACTCTGAGGAAGTCAGCAGAGTTCTTATGAATCTTAAACTCGACAGTGCCCCAGGATATGATAACATTACCACTAAATATCTGAAAATGGTTAATAAAGAAATAGTACCTGTCCTAGTACATCTAACAAACCTCTGCTTCGTAAAAGGCGTCTTCCCAGAACCTTTAAAACGATCTCTGGTTACGCCTATATTTAAGGATGGGGAGAGAGACGATGTCGGAAATTACAGACCTATATCAGTTCTACCGGCTATATCAAAAATTTTAGAAAAAATAATAAATTCACGTCTGCTAAATTATCTTAACAAATTTAACATAATATCATCAGCGCAATATGGATTTAGACAAGCGAAATCAACTGAGGATGCAGTGCTGGCTTTGACTTCACTTGTAACAGAACAACTTGATAGAGGACTAAAATCAGTAGCAGTGTTCCTAGACCTTAAAAAGGCATTCGACACCGTCTCTCTTCCAATCCTAGTAAGGAAGCTGGAAGCAATTGGTATTAGAGGCATTTCACTTGAGCTCTTTAAGAGTTATCTATCTGATAGGAAACAAAGAGTCAAACTGGATCAACACTCAAGTGGAGACGCATCTGTGACATACGGCGTTCCCCAGGGAAGCGTTCTTGGTCCGACACTGTTCTTAATATATATTAATGACCTTTGTAACCTTACCATAGACAACGCCAATACCTTTGTGTATGCAGATGATACAGCTGTCGTTTTTCACGGGGACTCCTGGACAGCTTTGAAAGAAAGTACAGAAAGGGGAATGTCTCTAATATCACATTGGTTGGATAATAACCTTCTCACTCTCAATACGGATAAAACCAGTTATATCTGTTTTAGTATAAATAACCGTACTCAACCAAGTAACGAATTTGAAATCAAGGTTCATACATGTGACCCTACTACTAGAGATGACTGTTTGTGCAACAAACTTGAAAAAGTAACGCACACTAAATACCTTGGTGTTATTATAGACTACAGATTATCTTGGCATCTCCATCTCGAATATGTAGCAAGTAGATTAAGGAAATTGATGTGGATTTTTAAAATGCTGCGATTCATTGTGCCTCAGAAAAATAGTAACAGTAACGGGAAACAAGACTCACCCAAAAACATGCTCAACGAGATATATATAGCCTTAGTGCAATCAGTTTTAGCATATTGCATTACAATTTGGGGAGGAGCTTCAAAGATGAAATTTCTAAACTTAGAACGAGTGCAACGTAAATTGATCAAGGTGATGTATTTTAAGAAATTTCGTCATTCTACAGAAAAATTATATCAAGAAAGCAATCTCCTTTCCATTAGAAGGCTGTATATATTACATGTAATATTAAGAAAACACAAAACCTTACCATATGATCCTAACATAAAAAATAAAAGAAGAAATGATATTGTAGTAAAAACACCTTCAACGCGAACAAAATTTGCGAGAATGCAGTATAACGCGCAATCGTCTTTCTTATATAATAAAATAAATAAAAAGATTAAAATATATGATTATACTTATTACGAATGTAAAAAAACTATAGTACAATGGTTGCATAGTCTAAATTATGATGATACTGAAAGATTATTAGAGCAATTAAAATAATGTTTCATCGAGCAGACACACACACACACACACACACACACACACACACACACACACACTCACACACTCACACACACTCACACACACACACACACACACACACACACACACACACACTACACACATACACACACACATGCGATGTTCTACCTAAACACATAAAACACTCACCTGGCTGAGCTTTACACTTTTATCTTTTTAATAATTTTGTCATAACAGTAATCTTTAAAATAAGTAAAATATCAAATTAAACTAAGTTTTTAAGCTATGGAAGCGCGGTGTCACCTAGTACAGGCATTCTACATGCTTAAAAGGTGGCTCCAGATACTATGTACCGTTAAATTAAGCAGTTTACGAAAATAAAGATTTTGTATTTTGTATTTGTATTTTGTATTTGTTGATTCTGTGTGGATATTGTGTTTATAATTATTTAAATCGTTATTATATTTTATTAATAAAAAAAGGCTATATGTTTTATTTTTTGGCATCTAATTCATTTGTATTTATTTATTCACAATTATTATTGTTCTATTGTATGTTCATCAGCCCCTGTCAAAATTATATTATGTATAACGTGTTCCGGTCTAAATAAATACTCAGTATTGTTTTTTCACCACTCATGAAAATTTATAACTATTTTGTTTAGTTTTTAAGTATTAGGGGTTAAAGTATGAAATTGCCGTTTTATTGCAATAGGTTCTTTGAATTGACATAGAATCTTCATGGTTTGAGGTTTTCGAATGAAACTTTTTTGAAATGGTTTCTATGATTATCATTTTTTAAAAAATGTGAAACATTTGAATATCGAATATTGAATATCAACAAGGCAACACAAGTTTCAACACGCGTTTCTTTCTGCAGATCAGTCAGATCATGAGGCACCCATTTTTCGTATTTTTTTATTTTATTGATTTGACGCAAGTGAGTCAATATTGTGGGTAAGGTAACGTTAAACCATGCCGCTGATTCCTGGGTAGTTTGACTAGGGTCGGCTTCCACTATCTCTCTTAATTCATCGTTATTCACCTGTGTGGGCGGTCTTCCTCGTGGCTCGTTTTTAAGTCGAAATTTCCATCACGAAAGCGTTTAAACCAAAATCGCACGGTGCGTTCATTAGTAGACCCCTCTCCAAACGCAGCATTGATATTGCGGGCTGTTTCTGCCGCGTTAGTTCCGCGTCGGAACTCGTATTCAAAAATCACTCGAATTTTCGCAGTATCCATCTTTCTTGTCTAAATTGAATAACAAAAACAATTGAAGGTCGATATTCAAATGTTTCACATTTTTTAAAAAAAGAACATCATAGAAACCATTTGAAAAAAGTTTCATTCGAAAACCTCAAACCATGAAGATTCTATGTCAATTCAAAGAACCTATTGCAATAAAACGGCAATTTCATACTTTAACCCCTATTATTTTGTTCTGTTATTAGTTTATACATAGTTTTGCTTCGGTTATTATTTGTTAACTCCATCAGAGTACCTGCAAAACAGGGTTTCGTAGTGCAAGGCTCACTGTTCTGTATTTCTGACAAAACTAATGGTAAACTGATGGTAAATCTGTCAAGCAGTGCTAGAATTACTGGATTACTCGGCCATATTCACATTGGGAACATACATTGGCCGTATACTGCACAGGTTAACTATCCCTGGCGAGTTGCCAGTTTATGGCTGATCCACCGACGGAGTATGTCGCCAGACTTGCCGATATCTACTGCCCGAGCTTAGCACTTCGCTCAATATTTATTGCAGCAACCCCTTAACGCTCGTTTTCGGCCCCACTTTACCGAGCTGCTGATGGTATTTTTTTTGTCGCTGGATGCAGTGGAACGTATAAATACTAATTTCTGGGTGGTTTGACAGCCGCGGTTATGTAATTATTAATTAAAATGGCATCTATTTAGACTATTACTTTTAAGTATAGATATAATAAAAAAAAATTGCTAAGAAATCTTGTTTAAAAAACCGCCTCTCCGTCTAACAGAACAATGACCCGCGGACCTGTGGCACACACGCAACGCTCTGCATGGCTACCAATGGTTCTAACATATTATTCGAGCTTGTATCTCTGTGTCTTAAAGAGCGCGTTTTTTTAAAAAACGAACTGGCATATTCGACAGCTATTGTCAGATACGTTCAGTTCATTTGGCTGTCTTTCAAACCACCCAAAATTATTGCAGTATCGGCTACATGAAAAAAAGAAAACGTATTTTAAAAATGTTCACATCTAGGAAAAAGCTAGATGAAATTAATAATCTAAAGATTTTGAAATAAAACTCTTATTACGTTATTTGTTTCGCTTTTGGTATTGTCTTCTCTCGTTCAATAAAATCAAGCAGTCTAAATAACAAATAGAATATGTCAATAAGGAAAAGGAATGCTGAGAATCTCATACGAGGTTTGGCAATTAGTTGCCAAGCGAAAAGCAAACTTATTACAATCAAATCAATGAAAACGTCCTGCGTAAATTGATATAAGCGTTGCGTAGCATCAACCAGAACCCGTCATTAAAATATCGAACCAAAATTGTCGAAAGCCAACAATTTGGCGAGGTGGTTTTCGGTCCGAGTACGCTTTTCAATTATTGGACGACAATACTGAGTGGTGGTCCGGGATAAGTGCCTATAATTTGTGGATATTTCTGAAAATTCAGCGTTTTGGTCCTCAATTAGAATATTTACGTAAACGTGCGGGTAGATCTTCCCCGTTTCATATAACTATTTTCATAGAAATTCGATCTGCATTGTATTGTATAGCCGATTAGCCCACAGGTTACAGAGGTAGAAAGACTCGGGTAAGCAATGTAAATCGATTTGTTATGATAAACTACGAATTCTATTTTTATGAAACGCAACGTTGAGTTTGTCATAAAATAGTTACGTTGTTCTTTTGTCAAATGGCAAATTGTGAAACTCCATCAGCGATTGCTTTTTGTAAATGGGACACCGAATGGAGTTTTGCCTTAGAAGATATTGGCAAAGAGACAATAATATCCAGTTACATCAACATTAATGTACGCGAAGACAAAGATTTAGATACTAATTAAAATGCATGCACGCTCGTCGAAAACAATTAACAATCATAAGTTGTAAAATGAAATAGAAAAATATATTTATACACTAGTAGCTCTTTATAAATATCTACATTTTATTATTTATACGGGGTGTAAAAAAATTCCCACATACATCGGAAAGTGGGAAGTTGACTCTTTAGCATGAAAATGTTTTACTTTAGGGAAAACTTAAAAATCGCGATAATATTGTTATATAAAACTTTCGTAAGCACTACACATTATTGTTTTAATAAGGTAATCACTTACTTGAATTTTTGTCGAAAGAGTCCGACCAGATTGCGTTCCGTCTCTGTTCACCATAATTAAGCTCTGCAAATAAGAGCAAAAACTGCTCGGACTCGGAATTAATAACATTATCAGCTTTCAGATTTAAATGTGGATTTACTTACACCCAGTATCATCATAAGCAGCCTATATACGTCCCACTGTAGGGCACAGGCCTCCTCTCAGAGAGAGAGTATGGCTTAATCACCACGCGTGCCCACCGCGGATTGGTGATTTCAAGCGCTGAGTTATGTGAATAGCTCAGACACCCAGGTTTCCTCACGATGTTTTCCTTCACCGTTAGCGAGTGGTATTGCTACTATAACTTCACAAATGTACATAACTTAGAAAGAAAAGTCATAGGTACATGCCCGCACTGGGAATCGAACCTGGGTCTCCCGCTTCAGAGTCCAATGTTCTACCCACTAGGCTACCACACCCAGTATGATGCCATGTAAATACCAGGTGAAGGCAAAACAATGCCTGCAAAATTATATGTTCATAAAACTCTAACGTTTTGCAGCAAAATAAATCTACATGCACCTTTACCCAATGTTACTGTCAGAGTCATTACCAGACAGTTCTGCGTAATGTTTGCTTTATTTTATTGCTAATATGAGACTATATTCTATCTGTTATGCTGGTGCTGAACGCATTTATAAATTTACTTATTCACGTTCTGATGCAGTGGCCTAAATTGAAGTTAAGCAGCTTAAATGGAAAACGTTTAATATCTACGTTACAGTGATTTTTATTTAATCTGTAGAATTCTAAATGACCCGATCGGTCCACCATAATAATGGTTTTGAATTGTTCTTTTCATGGTCATAGTCTTATAGGTTAAACGCTCTGACAGCTGAGAAAAGGACTCCTTTCGGCAAGAAAGAGAGCACGAGAGAAAACTTGGAATTTTTTCGAAAGTTTCGCGAAGAATTTCGCAAAAATTGCTGAAGCGAGGAGGGTTATGTTCTTCGCGCGAATTTATGTATTTATGTTTCTTTATAACTGCAACGAGGCCGAAGGGCTGGACCAATTTTGATGAAAGAGATGCCAAATAAAAATTATTGACCATGCGAGTGTTACTTAAAAAGAGCATAAAGTCACCAAAAAGCATCGAATAAAAATAGTTTGGCAGGCCATAAAAATAAAACACAATATAAACTCACGCCTGTGTCCCGGAGGAGCAGGCAGAGACCAAAGGGTTTACCACGATGCTGACAGACCTCTATCGCCATAGGTCATTGTGTGGAAAAACCCCGACTGCTAAAGCTAAATGCATCCATAAAATTTTAAACCTCAGGAGATGGAACCAAACTTACATAGCCTACAAGAAATTGAACGAGGTCCCGTCTGTTGAATTCTAACATTCAACGGATGCGCTTGGGTCTTTTCTAGGACTTTCATGTCCTGGTTTATACCGGCATTATTCGAGAACGAGTGGAAATTATGTGACGGCTCATGACGTGGAAGTTACATAAAAGAAACCACAAATCATTACACTTTTCATTTCATTTTTAATAGGTATTATAATATTACAAAAGACGTTTTGCTTTTGTTGTTAACCATTCGTGTGTCCATGAGTGGCATTCGCGTTGGTCAATTGTGCAAATACGATAGCAACGGACTTGCTTACAAATAAAGGTGAATCGCATCGGGCGCCCGTTGCGAGGAAAAATGGAACTGACAGCTGTCAACGCCTTCCGCCAAACGCTATTTTGCCTTTTGTTCTCTTTCGTGACTGCCAACACAAATAAATTATAAGGGAAGGGATAGGTGATCGTGCTCTTCCACTAAAAAGGGAAATGCCAGGCAGATCGTATACCTGGGGACGGCCGGTTACAGTTGTACGTTGGACGTTGCATTTATGGTATGTCATGTGTAACACTTTGCTTGCGCGATGCAGGAATGTCGCAGTTTGTAGTGCGCGCGCAGAGTTGACATATGCTCGCGACAAAGTGTATTTTGGTTCTTTACTGAGTATCTCGACTAATATGTAGTTAGTGGTTTTTTTTTCGGAGCCGATAAGCGGTGGTAGCACAGTCCGTAAAGCACTTGCCTCACGATTAAGAGGTAGTGGGTTCGAATTTCGTACTTTCTAAGTCACGTACATTTGTGATTTTCTAGTGGTTACCACTCGAAGAAGCAAAAAAGTCGTGAGGAAATCTAAGTACCTGTGGTGTTCAGATAGCGCTTGAAATTGCCAGTTTGGGGTGGGCACGCCTGGTGATTAAAGTAATAAGCCCATACTCTCTTTATCTGAGGGTAAGCTCGTGCCCTACAGCAGGACATATATGTAAGGATTTTTTCTAAAATGCGCAGTTTCTGAAACACCAGACATATATTATTCGAAATAACAGGGCTTTTATCAACCAATCTGGATATAGGCCTCCCCCACGGTAGCAAGCAGGGGCTGGTTGAGTATGGCCGGATACAGAAAGAATTATCGTGCCTATGAGGCCTATGTCTAGGTCTTATATAATTCAAAGTCAAAGTCAAAGTCAAAGTCAAAGTCAAAAATTTTTATTCACTATAAAAACAAAATGTTTACTTAATGAACGTCAAAGCTGTTAGTTTCACAATTAATAGATTATGCGGAGAAGAAGCTAACAAAGAAACTCCACATTTATTCTTTTCAAAACAGGTTTGCTTAATTAACAGAGTTTTCAACTTAAAGTTACACTACACTAAATACAATCGTTCCTGTTAACATTATTTAAATATCAGACATCCTTGTCTTCCAAACAATCCTTAATGTTATAATAGGCTTTTATGCACAGAGTATGCTTAATACATTTTTTAAACCGCGTCGGTGGTAACTCTAATATATCTTTAGGAATCTTATTGTAGAACCGTACACAGTGCCCCATAAAGGATGTATTAACTTTTGCGAGTCTAAAACGTGGAAATGACAATTTATGTTTATTCCTAGTATCAATATTGTCATGGCTACTAACATTTTCGAAATTGCTGATGTTTTTTCTAACATACATTATATTTTCATAAATAGATTTGATTAAATTCGCATTTAACGCGCTCTACCATTGATTCATCCTTCACAAAATCATTGTCTTACATCAATTTTATGGTAAACATGTGCTTATGAGCATTTGTCTGTGAAGCAGAGTCCTTACAAAGCAGAAAAAAATAACATTTAACCAAAAAAGTCGCTTATGTAAATGACAAACTGTACGCAGACATTTTTCAGGTCACGGCTTATAAATAATCCTGCAGTATATGTGGTCAATGAAATTTTGCAGGGAAAGTTTGACAAACGAGCTGCTCTGTTTGGGATCTTCCAACGGAATTGTGAATATTTATGTGAGTCCGGACTTAAGAAAGTGAACTGCTTACGAAAGTTTTTGTACGAAAATTAATACAATAATTATTTCGACTGAAGGCAACTTGATTTTTTCAAATGGCGTCAGTCTGGGTACACTTCCAAAATTTTTGAAGTCCGTTAGCATAGCACAGGGTATCCTAGTTTAGGACCAGGACAAGTGATTGTATTGCATGAAAGCAGAAGTCACCAAAAAACGATTAGTTGTGGTAGGTAGGCCATAGGTCATATTTTATTATTTAATAATGTAAAATCGACCAACAGCCACCACCACAACACACTTATTACTCGAAAATCGTCCCACAAGTAAACATTAACGACACCGTTAAACAACTAATTAACGAAATAAGCGCCGCCGCTTCGTGTGACCATAAACAAAAAACGCAATAACGTTGGCCCGCCTGTTACAATCGCAATAAGCAGCCTCATAATAGCTGACAATTAGGCGTCGTTTATGTTATTACGGCACAAAAGAAAGGAGTTAAGTATGGTGTATACGAAGCCAGTGCGCTGGCGCCAGTTCTACAGACAAGGCACCGCTGGCTTGACTCGTGATGTTTAGATCAAGCCAGTCAGCCTGCATCTGGTCGCTAAAATTCTAAACGGAAAACAAACGCACACGGCTGGCGCGGCGGCTTAGGGGTTAGCAGGCGGAGGTAACTGGCTTGAAAAATAGACGTATTAAATTATAACAGTGCTATACTATACAGCGGAGTTGAATAGCAGTAACACCTTACGGTCTCATGGAGCCATTGAAAGTCCAACTCGGAGTTCATCACGGAGATACAATTTTTCCTTAATAATACATAAATAAACTCACGCCTGTATCCCAGGGGGAAGGCAGAGACCAGGGACTGCCACATAGATCACTTTCGTTTCCTCAACATTCATTAGTCGTTGCATGCACGCACGCCGGTTTCGGGTACTTTTTATCTTGCCCTTTGCTAATAAATTTGGTTGAAGTATGTCCTTAATAACAGCCTAAGAATTGACGAAAACTAGTTCTTAAATGTCAGAAACTAACAACTTAAATACTTTATTTAGGAACTACAGGATAAGCTGAAATAACGATGTACCTTGCAATTGAGACACAAATAGTGCCAGAAGAATACAGAAGTGAGTCACAAAATACATGTACTTTATCGAAACAATGGATTAGTCGACATAACTAGCTTTATTCAAAATGTTTTCCGATGGGAATCTTCCCGATATACCTCAATCGAAAACATTGCAACAAACGGGCACTACCGATTTACAGAAATAAAGATTTTGTTACAACCAACTTGTTAGAATTCTGGCAGTAGTTTTTGTAAACGGAGGAAGTAGGAGTTGTCTGCTGTAATACAGCAGCGGATGCCAATGAATGTCATGTGACCACCTAGTTTTAGTCTGGTATGAGTCCGTGTGGCGCCGGATTAAGAATAGCGTCACTCCATTTCCTTCCGTGGATGTTGTAGAAGACGAGTAAAGAAATACCAAGAGACGGGCAGCAGCGTCTTCCTGAGATTCCAACCGCATACTGCGATCGCCAACCCGTCTGCCAAGCGTGGCGATAATGACAAAACTCCTCATGGTGTTTCTAACCATGAGGGGCCTATGTCCTGCAGTGGGCGTCAAATGGCTGATGATGATAAGTCTTTTAAGTCACAAATAAATAAATAACGTACTTACTTACTTACCGTCTATGACACATTGATGCTTGGAAATAGGACCTAGACATTCACGATGTTAAACGTTTACTAATTTCAAAAATAATTTAATAAAGAGTTGTCACTGTGAAATGAACATGAACATAGGGTGGGAGATGAAGTTATTAGAGTGGCAACTCAAATAAAATTAGATGAAATTAATTTAGGACTAAATTTAGGTACAGAGAGAAGGAGACGGGCAACAGCGTCTTCCTGAGATTCCAACCGCATACTGCGATCGCCAACCCACCTGCTAAGCGTGGCGATTATGGCAAAACCCCTCATGGTTATGAAGACCACGGAGGAGGCCTATGTCCTGCAGTGGGCGTCAAATGGCTGATGATGATAGGTACAGAGAAGTGCGTATCGACCAATATCCACACTATTCAGGCCGTGGTATGATGACATCGCCAAGACAACCTTTGGTTGTAACAGGAACTGGTTGACACCATACATTAATATTTTCTTTTTGTTGCACTAATCCGTGCTGAGGACAATTTCTGAGTACACCTACTAATGGTGCTACATGCTTGCCCAAATTTTTATATTAACAGCATAAATGTACCTACCGTGTTTGCTGACAAATAAATAATTGATTGATTGATTGAGCTCAGTTTGGAGAGCGCTGGCAAGGTTAGCCAGAGGTCGCGGGTTCAAATCCTGCATGGGTGGAATTTTTAGCCTCTAAATAGGTTTTTAACCATACATGAAACCAGACAAAATCCTGAGAAGACGTCTATAGAAAATTATGATATATTTTGTTTTGTGACTTTGTTGTCCCTTACCGTTGGGTACGGAACCCTAAAAAAACAAAATAGAGTATTTGGCAGCTATTGCTACGGTCATTAAGTTCATAATGCTTTGGCTTTCACACCACCCAAAATTCACTATGTATTAATAAATACATTACTACCGTAAATATATTAGGTATGTATATTAGAGTAATAAACTAGCATTGATATTACGGTAATAATCTCCAGGGTTACTTATAAAATGCGTAATTTTGGAAACACCCCAATTGGAGTTTGTGTTTTAAAACAAGTTTATGAGTTCTGTAAGTTTTTTCTCAGATTTATACGTATTTATTGAAATACTAGCTGACTCGGCAAACATTGTTTTGCCATAAATTAGCATTTGACCTATTCTCAGACCTACCAAATATACACAAAAAATATCATAAAAATCGGTGAAGCCGTTTCGGAGAAGTTTGATAACAAATACTGTGACACGAGATTTTTGTATATTTGATTGAGGTTTGGATTTTGTTATTAAATTTTCAGCATATGGTATATCGTATAATGTAAATTCTACGTAACAGATATGCTTTTAAGCATTATTTATCGTGGAACGTCGCTACAAAGGAGAAAAGCCGCAAAAATTCGTATTCTTTACAACAATCTTACATTGAACAAATATTTTTATGAAATGGTAGAAAAAGCGTTGTTAATAACAAAACCTAACAATAACGCGTTCTAGGAATTGCGAATTTCAGATATAACACTGTATTTATTATTACGTATTTTATTCGGAATTACAAAGTTGTAGGACAACACCACACACTTCTAAACTGAAATTGAAAAATTATTTTTTGTACAAAAAAGGTGTTTATACAAAGGCGAGCTTAGTACTGATAAGTATTTTCTTCCAGCTAACGGTTCCAGCATTTACTAGTTGAGGTCGTAAAAATGAAGAGACGAAAATACACACATGAATCCTGAAATCATTGCACTCCTTATTTGTTCAGTCGCGTAAGCAGTTAAACATTAACCACTCGTCTGCCGCGACACAGATCTGTGTCCAACTTAGTATGGGCCACCTATAAGTTGCGTTCCGCGAGGGCAGTTCAGGAGTTAAGTAGGGCAAAAGCCCGGAGATGCGAAACAATAAATAAATAAATAAGTAATAAATAACTTCCACAGAACACGATTACTCGCCCATGTCCCAACTAGGATACCCTGTGCTATAGTAACCAGACAAGGACATCACAAACACGGAAATACATAGCCTGAGGCCACGTGTACAAATGTACGGCGGCCTCCGGTGAGAATCGAACCCATGACCTCCGGCATGGTAATCAGACGTGATACCGCTAGACCAACGAGGTGGTCAAGGCATAGATAGATAGATAGATGGAACACACTTTATTGCACAACCGGGTGAAAGATATTACAAATAGTTTCTTATATCTAAGTAGGGGTATACAATTGGCGGTCTTATCGCTTAGAGCGATCTCTTCCAGACAACCTTTGGATGGAGTGGATTGCAGCAAGAATATAGTCGGTAGATGGATGTACATAAATAAGTGAATCTGAAATATAATGCTATGTGAAGTAAGTTGCATGAATGACCCAGGAACATCAGTCATGATCGGGAACATGTTCAAATTTAACCAGAGTTTAGCATTTGACTCTTACTACGATCGATTATAATACGATTTTCAAAAATCAAATATCTACATGCTATTATACACAAAACATTTTTTTATTCATTACAAGTTAATCTTCTTTTTAATCCTTATAGATTCAATAAAAATTCTGTGTAGTAACAAATATGTAAAGCGAGAGATTACGAGAATATAAGTACTTATAATTACATATTGTACCAATAATATAAATACAACATTAAATACATATAAGCAGCAGTTTACATGTACATATTATTACATTTCAATTTTAGACCACCACTTGACTTAACAAAATCCGTCGCTATTTCATTACTACATAACGGGAAATTACGAGTTGCGCGCGCTATATTGCTTCACGCTTCACAGCTTACACAAATACGTAACCACGAATGATGGATAGCCACGATAGCGTCTATTCCTCGCCATAGCTATCGGAACTCAAATTATGCTCCCGCATTCCTGTCGAACCAACAAACTATCCTTATGAAAACTTCCCGGGCTCCACTCGAACGAAGCGGGAACTTCCTAAGTGATTTTCACGAAATTTTAACACTCACGCAGCGTTTGAATTTTTCAAAAGTTCCGATAGTCTACACGGCGGGCTGTGCAGCGGGTGTTTTTAAGTTTTTCGTCAGAATAGACGCTACTGACGGCAAAAGTTTGATAGGGTTTCGAGTGGGCGCCGCTACGAAAAATGTTTTACTGGAAATACAGTATCGGCTCAGAAGGAATCTGTATTGTTTCGAGATTGATAGCACGTCTTCTTCTTTTTGGTCGTGTCCTCACCTCATGACTGAGGGGCGTGACTCTAGGGCGGCTTCCGCCACCAACGCTCTCCATTCGGTCCGATTATGCGCCAGATGTATGGCTGATGGTAGCTTTACTGTCATTCCATCGCACTGGTGCTCGTCCTCTGCTTCGTTTCCCGTTCGCGTGACCGGTGATAATAACACACTCCAGGCTATCTGGCCCGCGTCGGACGGCATGACCGAAGAACTTCAGGATGCTTTAGGTACAGATGGTGGAAAGCCTCGTCTTTTTCTGAAGTTCTTCTAGAATAGACTCGTCTGTGCGGCGTTCGGTCAACGATATTTGAAGCATTTTCCGCCAGCATTACATTTTAAACGCGACGTTCAAGGCACGTTGTTAAAATCAAACAATCAGTTAGGCTGTATTCGTCTACTGCTGGGCATAGACCTCGCTTAAGGCAAGCCATTTTTTTTCTATACTTGGCCTCTTATCCAACCCACTGCCAGCAATCTGCCTGATATCGTCGGCCCATCGAGCTGGTGGGCGTCCTATGCTGTGTTTGAAAGTTAGTGATATTTCAATATTAAATCAGTTTTATGTCGTGTTAGTTACGATACTTCACTACTATAGAATAGGAAATTAAAGCTCACTTGCACCACTTTCTTAAATGTGGCCTAAACAGCATTTAATTAAAATTCTTCATACAAAAGTCAATTTAAATGGCGACTTAAGTGACATTTAAGAAGTGGTGCAAGTCGGCCTAGTACTAAATTTGTCATTAATCTCCTTTTCTAACGTAGTTAAGTTGTCTTAGCATCGTTTGAATGACATTAAAGTAACAGAAATACTTTATTATGTTCAGCTAATGTAAGCCTAATAATGTAAGCCGCCCGTCTGCTGGTCTGTCTGTCGGTTCGTCCGTCCGTCGGCTCAACAGACCTATGTATTATTATGCACACTTTGTGCCGAAAGGGCTATTTAAATGACAGAGATATCTGGAATTAGAGCGAGTTCTATGAGTTCTAGGTCTTAGAATAATTTGTTAACTCTGTCAATTAAGGACCAAATTTGAAAAGATTTAAGTTTGTTTTTAACTTGTAACGTTCGTTATATCTGTATTACTTTGAATAAAAACATTTTTATTTTGATTTTTTTATGTTCATGATGGCACGGAATGAGACTGACACTTGGCGAGTTTTTAGCGAGAATCCGTGTGCCGCCGGATTAAGAATAGCGTCACTCCATTTCCTTCCGTGGATGTCGTAGAAGGCGGCTAAGGAAATACGTTACCAGGAGACGGGCAGCAGCGTCTTCCTGAGATTCCAACCGCTTACTGCAATCGCCAACCCGCCTGCCAAGCGTGGCGACCCTTCATAGTTAGAAAACCACGAGGGAGGCCTATGTCCTGCAGTGGGCGTCGAGTGGCTGATGATGATGATGATGATGACGATACATGTAGCCCTCAAGTTCGTACTGTATGCGTAAATAGCTTAAGGTAGAATATTAACAATTTTAAACCAGCAATAACAATCCGGGCGAAACACAAAAGAAAATCTTGTCATATAAATTACTCCACCAAATGGAATAATGCCAAGTTTTCACTCATATTTTCTTTAAAGTAAAGCCAGTCTACCTGTTTTTGAGACTTAGCCGTGTTGCAGAAATACAAGAAACTAAATTTTACTTACTTCTACATTTGACGGGTCGTGTCGCCATTGGATTAGCTTTATTAAGGTGCATTTGGCCCCCGTCGGCCTTTTGGCGCCTCGAGGCTTACTCGCCGCGTGCGTCTGGGTGCATTTCCATGTTTGTGATGTCCTTGCCTGGTTACCATACCACAGGGTACCCTAGTTTGGGACCAGGACAAGTGATTGTGTTGTGTGGAAGTTATTATTATTAATTCATCAAATGGGATAATTCTCTTAGAAGATATATTAGGAAAGGATTTCATGCGTGAAGAAAGAGTTTTTGGTTGACTTATTTTAGCGTATAACCCTGCAGTGCGATTTTGCTTATGTTATGTTATTGGTGATACGAAAAAAGATGTTGAAAGAGCAGTGGAAAGCTTGATAATTGACCAATTAATTCTTAAATTTTTCTTAGTATTAAGGAAATCACAAAATTGTCTTTTATAGAAACCTCAAAATTTGCAGTTCAAATAACCTTAATTTACGACATTTTGGCAGAGTGATTATGGCAAATCATAAAAACAATTAACTTTACTTTGCAATTTTATGATGAAGGTTGTCATCAAAGCAACTCTCAGAGGTATAAAAAAAAGATTCTAAAAAGATTGTTCAAATTGAAATCCGAATACATAATTGCGATTTTCCGATTCCTATTCCCTCAAAGACTTCCTGTTAAAATTGACACGAAAAATCTTGAAATAAGATCGATTATTGTAGATTCAATTAATAAGCAATTCCGATCGGATAGAACTAAACCTAATTAAACTGTCCTTTGCGAAACATTTCAGGAAAACACTTTGAGAGGATTTCTCGGAAACAGAATACCCCTATTGTTCCAATAATGCGAAACATCTGTAAAACAAAGGAATAGGCGATAGGGGGAGCCGGAAATAACATTTATTCGAGGTTGCGAGCGCCCATTATGCATATGTGATGAAGGCTGTTAGGCTGCGAACCGGGAAGGTGGCCAAACTTCCTTTTTCAACGTTTCCAACTTGCGCCCTCTTCGAAGCTAGTTTTACGAGCTATTGCCTTGGAAAGTCCGTACCACGAGCGCAAAGTTGGTTTTAGATTAGACCTTTAGCGGCAGCTCCATACTATCATTCCTAACGCTGATCGAATTCCAGTGGCGATGGATCAGGAGAACGGATACTCTTATAGCAAAGTATGCTCCTACCTGGAAACCTGAAGGTGGCTAAAGAAGATCTGGTCAACCTAATCAGATATGGGAGAGATTAGATTAGAACTCTTTATTGTACACACCAGAAAACAAAATACCTCTAAAGGCTGATTTTTGCCGTATACAATTGGCGGTGGCTAAAAGCTATCTCTTCCAGAGAACCTTAGGATGGATAGAACTGAAAGATTAAGGGCCAGTTTCTGAATTGAGAGTTTCGCTAAGAAAATTGTTAACTTTAGTGCTGTCTCTTCGAATTTCTCAGAAAAAAGCGTGACAGAACGTTACTTAAGTATTTACTTAGTGAAATTCTCAATTCAGAAAACGGTCCTAAGGGAGTAGGTAGGTAGTTGTATATATTGGAAGAATATGTACTATTATGCGGTTCAAATGCATTCAGGATACGACCTTTTGGAATGAAGCGGCCTATGACGTCAACTGAACAACGCTATCGGGAAAGCGCGTGACACATGAGTGGCGAATTCAACTTCATCGGAAGTATTTCTTTTTAAATTATATTTGTTCCGGACGGGAAGAGTGTAATCGAACTGTATAGAATAATCTAGATGCTAGGTGCAGATAGATTACGTGATAGGTACTTATGTGTGTAGAGACCAGAGAACCTTCCAGAATAATCTATGTACTAGAAAGAGACATAACTATCTGTTAGATAAAGTTAGAAAGACATTCTAGAATGTTTGACAGTCTTCTAGAACCTATTTGTAGAAGATATTCTGGAATGTTCTATAGTTTTCTAGTACCTTCGACTTCTTTCTTTGCACTTTCCGAAGTTTCTAGACTGGTGAGAGCCTTTAACCACCTTGATGCTTGCAAAAAAATAAATCAACTGATTAATATTATTCATCAAACTGTTTTTCTGACCCTACAAGTCATCAATGTCGCGTAGCGCAACTCCAAAAGCGTTTGAATCGGATAATACCTACATAAACTAAGTGACTTACAAATTTTATAAAGTACAAAAATATACTTACATCAACTTAAAGAACTCTTGGAGCCACTGGGAACTAATGTATGAAATTATAAATATCAAATAATTCTTCAATTATGAACTCTATGCATTTTTTTGGAGCCTTTGGGAATAAATCTGTTTGTCTGTAGTTTTCTGTTGGAGCTGGTGGGAAAGAAATTTTGGAGCCATAGGGAAAAACCCCAACTAATATTCACATATATTTAATAAAATTCGATCCTAGCACAAACATGGGCTAGTATCAACGACCTGGCCCAGGACAGAGAGGAATGGAAGACCCTTTTGTGGGCCCCAAGCTTCTCGGAGGAATAATGGAGTTCAAGAGGTTGAAAAAGAAGGTCAAATCCAAAGCCCCATTTTGAAGGCTCCAAGTAAACGTTATAGAAAACCATTTCATAAGTTCCGATAGGTGAAACCGTTTCCAATAAGCATTTTGTTTTTTACTTTTTTTACAAATCAATCAAGTCAAATTTCGAGATTTTATAAATAAAAACGAACAAAAATTGTAGATTTAAAGCTTTTGCTTGGAAGTGGTTTAAGGCGGGATTCTCCGAGCGCACGGATTTGTATGGGACTTATTGCACTGCGCAAGTGAATTGTTGGGGGAAAAGTAGACATGTTTGAAATTACAGAAATACAAATCCTAATAACAGAATTTTGACGACCGACTTCACTAACACATACAGTGATAGTAAGTTTGGTATATTTTTTACAGCTTCAGTACAGCTCAAATAAAACCATATCTAGTGATAATTTAGACTCATGTTCGATATTTTTTTTATGATTTAAAATTCAAAAAATCTTAGAAATAATGACCGAGGGATATATAATAACTATTTTTTTTTTAGATTTTGAACACATTAGAGAGTAAAATGTATTTTGAAACACCTGATTTAAGGGTAATTTCGGAGAGCCCCGCCTTAAATACTGACGTAAAAGCAACGGTTTATGGTTTTTGCGTCCGCACGGTTCGTGTGGCGCCGGATTAAGAATACCGTTACTCCATTTCCTTCCGTGGATGTCGTAGAAGGTGACTAAGGAAATCAATTATCAGGAGTCAGGCAGCAGCGCCTTCCTGAGATTCCAACCGCATACTGCGATCGCCAACCCGCCTGCCAAGCGTGGCGATTATGGCAAAACCGCTCATGGTTATGAAAACCACGACGGAGGCTTATGTCCTGCAGTGGGTGTCAAATAGCTGATGATTATGATGATGATATAGGCCTTCATATCCCACAAAAGGGGCCAGAAAATACGAATCCACAGCAAACTGTCGAATAATATCAAGAATAATGGCAAGAAAATCAATTAAAGTACTGAAGAGCAACTTTTTTTTCAGATTTTGAATACATTAGAGAGTAAAATGTAATAAAACACCTGACAGGGGTAATGTCGGAGAAATGCTAACGTAAAAGAAACGGTTCACGGATTTTGCGTCATTTCAATAACACGTTATAGAAAGGTCTTCAATATTCCATAAAAGGGGCCAGAAAATACGAATTCACAGCAAACTTAGAATATCAATTAAATTATTGAATTGACGATTTAAATTAAGTTAAAAGCAAATTGACGGGGCGTGAGAGGCTCGTGAATTTTATTTCGTCTCGGAGGCGCTAATGGCGACGGTTTCAAACGAAAACTCGCTTGATTAAAATCGTTTGTCGCAATAAAGGGCGTAGTAAAATGTAATGGGGGAGCCGGTAGGCGTGGAATCGATCACTGGCCGATGCCGAACGGCGCGGGACAAAAATTTGATGGCGAATTCGAGATTACGAGGGCCCGAGTTTGTTTTTTTAAGACGCTTTTTAGGGTTCCGTTGTCAACAAGGAACCCATATCATCATCAGCCATTTGACGCCCACTGCAGGACATAGGCCTCTTCCATGGTTTTCATAACCATGAGGGGTTTTGCCATAATCGCCACGCTTGGCAGGTTGGTTGGCGATCGCAGAATCTCAGGAAGACGCTGCTGCCCATCTCCTGGTAATTGATTTCCTTAGTCGCCTTCTACGACATCCACGAAAGGAAATGGAGTGACGCTATTCTTAATCCGGCGCCACACGGAACCCATATAGTTTCGCCAAGTCCGTTTGTCTGTCTGTCTGTCTGTCCGCGGCGCAGTTCAGAGACGATTGGTACTAGAAAGCTGAAATCTGACATAGATATACAATTATACATAATATTAATGACGCGGATAAAAAGGAAAACTTAGTACAAATTCCATTAAAAATTACTTTGGTGAAGTTGTTATTTCTGTAATTAAAATAAAATCCTAATATCAATCTACGGAACCCTACATACGCACTTGGCCGGTTTTTTATTCCATTCAGTTTGTTTTTAATTATTCAATACCAGCTTGCTGGACCGACAATCTTAGGTAGATTAGTAGTAGCGGCTGGATTAGGATGGCCCAGGATGGGATTCAATCCGGATTCAATAGATCGCAATTCTTAAAATCGCCAATATTGGTATTTACGCCCGGTCATAAAAACAATCCAAACTATCAAATTAGAGTTATTAAATACTACAGATGAAACCGAGGTCTGTCGATTGAAAAGCCATTGGTTGCCCTATACACCGACTCAGCTACGGTGGATTATTTGGTACCGGGAATTAAACCCGGGAAATATTAAATTGTCGCGCCCGTCTTGCCGGCGCTCGCGTCTGATGCCAAATGAGCCGAGAACATCAATGGCTGAGTTCTACAGAAGAATAGGTCAGTCCCTGTGGTTTAAATTAATTAAAACAGGTTTTGAATAATAAAAAAAAAACATCTTAACATAACCTCCTTAGTCCTGACATTGAAAACCATATGTCCCAGTGCGCGGCAGAGGCCTTCTCTCAAGAGCCCATACTCTCTCTAGGTGGGCTTATTTACCACGTGAGCCTACCTCCGATTGTCAAGTTGTAGCACAGAACTATGTGAAAACATGTCGTCAAGTTGTAGCACAGAACTGGTGAGTGGTATTGCCTCTATGAATTCACATATATTCGAAATTTAGAAAACAAAGTATATCGTACATGCCGACATTGAACTTTCCTAAGACCCCTCGAACGTGAGGATACGTAGCAAAAATGACTTGAAGTCGTCTTTAACTAAAAGAGCATTTTCTTCCTCTGTGATAAAATTAGCAAATAGTCAGCTTAACAGCTAAATTGCTAACTCAGATAGATAGATAGAATATTCATTATTGTACACAATGATTACATTAACAGAAATTTAATAAATTGCAGTACAATTGGCGGACTCATTACTACAAGCAATTTCTTCCAGGCAACCATTTTTTACCCATTTTGTAGTTAATTTGTCAATAGTAACTTTTGTGGCCGTGGGATGCCCTTGGGTGCTTCAGGAATTGTGCAGTTTTGTGGTAACCATCTAAGAATATAAAATTTATTTCAAATTAAAATTATTGCACAGGGTGACTTCGAATTTCTTCGACGTTTTTTAAGGAGACATTCTTACAATGATTTAAAAACACATGGCGAGAGTTTTGAAAAAAAATGGAGCAGAAAAAATATTACCATTTGAATTTGGATTCACAGTTTCGAACCAAGGGTTGGAAAACACAAATATTTACAAATATGTTATACAATTACTGTTAAATTAAAAATAATAAGTACTCTTTACAATAATAATAAATAAGATAAGAATATTATTTATTGTACACCACATAAAATATTTACCATGATACAGTACAATTGCTACAATTAGTATAATTACAATATTACTAACGATTTCAAAATCACGCTGAAGTTTTACCTTTCCCTAGCAGACTTCGCCGTTGGCTAAACTAGTCAGTGTCGTCCTTCTGGTGCATGATTTGACGCCGTGAACGCGCCCGCGTATATTTTATTAGCCCCTGCACTCGTCCCCGCTCGTCTCCTATTTACATTCACGAGCGAATCAGCGGCGTGTGAAATTTTATTTCTTCGACAATCTGAGATGAGATTAGCTGCAAATTGAGTTTATGACGGAATCAAATATGCATGTTGGCGCCCAAGCCGCCGCGCTGTCGGTTACGCCTCACCGGCTCGTAGAACCTGATACACACGTAGAGCTAAGGATGTATTGGGACTGGAGATATAGTATTGAACCCAAGTACAGTTTACTAACTAGTAGTGGACTGTATAAGAAAAAAAAACAATGCCGACTATATAGGTCCCACTGCAGGGCACAGGCCTTCTCTCAGAGACAGAGTATGGCCTTAATCACCACGCGTGCCCACCGTGGAGTAGACTATATAGTTAAGGGGAACTTAGAAGATGTAGATACTAGAATTGAAGAAGGAATGTTGCGTTGGTTGGGAAATACGGAGAGAATGAAGGAAGAAAGATTGATGAAATAAATATATCGAGCTCATGTGGACCTCTCAGGCGGATATACTTCGACAGAATAGGAGATATTTGTATCGGAAAGGACAAAAAAAAGTACCCGGAATCGGCGTGTTTGCTTGCAGCGACTAATGAATGTTGAAGAAGCTAATGGGGTTTATAGTTTTTGAAATGGCAAGTGGCAAAACTTGGTCTCTAAGTACTGCTTCAGGATACAGGCGTGAGTTTATGTACATATTTATTACAGTCTGGAGTTATGAGGCAACATATACATAGGCACAGGCCTTCTCTCTCTCAGAGAACTCTACAGTGGGACGTAAATAGGCTGCTTATGATTATGATGATATACATAGGAAACATATATACAAGACAAACATTACCATCTTTTTGGGTTCCGCCGCTATCAGATAAAAAGCTCTTTTGCGTTTCGGTGAGGATGTATGACAATTCACGAAGGAACCAACGTATCATTAGTGTATCAGTTTATACGTAACCTGGACCGCATTTCAAAATAATTCATACAAACGTTGGCTTTTGCATCTACGTAATGAGATGATTTATCTAGCGCCCAGTAGCACCTTCAGTTACACTAGATGGGTTAAGGGACCACTCGGACGCTGCAGTGCCTGGGACATTGTTTTTGCGACAATTCATAGTTAATGCGATAATTCAATGTACGTTGCGTAGCTCAGACTTCCTACTTGTTAATGTGTGGATTGATCGACTTTGCAATGTACACCAAAAGTAAAATCAAACCATGCATTGTAGTTCTATGAAATATATCTCTAATGGCGTTAATAAATAAATAAATAAAAATAAACCAAAACAGGCAAAGTCACATGAATGTTGTTCACAAAACTCAACCCTCCAACCCCGTCTCGTGTGAGCCAGGCTTACTGCCGAGTTCGCTTTCTTTATCCCTTCTATCCGCCGTCACGAAAATCCAGTCGAAAGCACGACGTGGGTAAAATATTATTTTTCATATTCACAAACGAGTTATTTTAAAGGCGACTTCATGCACAGCGCTATCAGGAATCGTAACTTTTTATATCCGATATTCGCACTTATGGCACGAGCTATACGAGCTACCTGGGCTTAGTTTAGGCGGTAGCTGAGTAAATGGGTATTTGCTCATTCTCTCTCGATGTTTTTATCGACTGGAAGTCGAACTAAAAGCATAGTAAAAGTGCGCGAACGTTTTTATTAGCATAGCCGTTTCAATCGGGGCGTAAAAATATGGTGATTGCGTTTTCTTGCATTATGTCGGTAGTATGCATAAGTTCTTTCCTAAATAACTCTGTCTGTCACCTGTTTGAAGAAGAAAACGAAAAGAAAACTCGGTATTGTTAAAATAATTATAAGCATGTTTGCACTAATAACTGTGTAACTACACTGATATCATAAAGAGGAAAAGTTAGTAAGTTAATAAGATAATCTTATAAGATAAGATAAGATAAGATTTATTCATCTGTAAAACATACGTATACATTAGTATAAGGTGTTATAAAATATTAATCAATTGTTCCAGCATGTTTTGCCACTGAGGCGTACAAATATTTAAATAGAATACAATTTTTACTTTAATTACCTACATTATTTACCTGCAGTATTGTAATATCTCAACAACTACATGGTCCCAATAAAGTTATGAATAATCATAAATTATTAATTTTACTTACAATAGAAAGTAACCAGGGATAATACATGTCAAACAACATAAATTATAAAAAAAGAATAATTGTATGCCAGTAATAAATAATTAATTAATAATTTAAGCAAACATTACACTATTGCACTAAAAATAATAATTAAAATTGTAATTTAAATTGTAATAACATTTTTCATACAGCTTTGACTTCAATTGCTTTTTAAATTCATCGTCTAGTTCTCCTAGGCTAGCAGACAAATGTTTGTAAGTTTGAATGTAAGGAGTAATTTCCGAAACTACTGAACCGATTTTAAAAAATCTTTCACCAGTATTTAGGATGGACCTCCAGGATGGACATAGGCTATAGACTAATCCGTTTACCACGCGAACGTAGTCGTATTCTATGTAGTCGCATTGCTAGTATTCTATAAAATATTAACACGAGCAGAGGTTTGTTTCCTTTTTTATTTGGGTATCTAGTTCGCTTAGGCAGGCATTATGAATGAATAAATACTTTTTCAACTTTAAAAGGATACCAAATATTATGTGCCAATATTTTCATGACAGCCATAGGTTTCGAATAAATCCTCACCGCGTTCGCTGATCGACCTGTAAGTCTACTCATACACAGAATGTGTGAGCATTTCCGATTGATTGTCCGTTAATGATGTGACATGATTTTCTTTTAAATTTTCAACTGATATTTATTATTGAACTAATTATGAGATTACAGTATAAGCATATAAAACTAAGTAATTAATTAATTAATTTAAAATTAATAATCTAATTTATAAATTGGTAATTACAAAAAAATTTAATACAGCCTAACTTCATTAATAACTCATTATGTATAATAATGGACCTTGTTGTTAATATTAACCCGAAACAAACAAAATTCGAAAACAAATAGCATAATGAAATGAAAGGAGGACAACAAATCATGCCATGATTTATACATGAAAATTGTTAAAAGGTCAAGAGTCCGCTATGCTTCAATGTAATGATGACGATGAACCTCTATTTGTTAATCGATCTGCTAACAAAAGCAAACCAGCTAAACGCTCAAATACGCACAAATAACAGGCAATAAAACAGAACAGCGAACATCAAACACGCTAATAAATAAGCAAACTATAACGGCCACTAATCCGTGTTAGACTCACTAGTACAGCTGCAAAACGTTCGATAATAATGGCGGCAATTTCGGGAATAATAAAGTGTTGCAGGCGAACACATAAACCATACTACACGTGGAGCGCAAATACAGAAGGTCTGATCCACGGGGTGACTTCGAATGCGTTCGACATTTTTAAGGCGACATTGTAACCATGATTTAGAAACATACGGCGAAAGTTTTGAGCATAAACAAATATTATGAGGGCAAATTCCGTGTGGCGCCGGATTAAGAATAACGTCACTCCATTTCCTTCCGTGGATGTCGTAGAAGGCGACTAAGGAAACCAATTACCAGGAGACGAGCAGTAGCGTCTTCCAGAGATTCCAACCGCATACTGCGATCGCCAACCCGCCTGCCAAGCGTGGCGATTATGGCGAAACCCCTCATGGTTATGAAAATCACGAGGGAGGCCTGTGTCCAGCAGTGGGCGTAAAGTGGCTGATGATGATGATAATGAAGGCAAACATTAATGAAAATTAAAAAAAACTATGAGTCGAGCGACATATTGTCGGCGCTTGCTAACTCAATTGCATTTCAATTTGCTTACGCATACCGAACGATTGAAAGTTACAATTAAACATATTTACAATTACTCTTAACTTATACTTAACCAACCTTAACTTAACCACGGTAAGGCCTTCTAACCCAACATGATCTAGTGATACAAGGGGAGCAATAAAACAGAGCGGAAAGCAATAAACGCTAACCGTACCAGCGGAAATAACACCTAGTTACTGCCTGTTACCGGCCCCTAATTAACGCGGGAGTGTCATGGAAAAACCTGGAAATGCTAGTTTCTTTCTCTCCTGTGCAACAGAGGGTACTGCCTAGTTGGAGTTTCTTTGAAACATCTACTCACTTTGATCATCATCTCTTTGTCAATTTAAACACAATTTAATTACTGACGTACAGGTGACACGTGAGAGGTCACTTTTTCGCTGCAAATTCACACATAAGGTTTCGTGTACGGAGGTGCATGCATATGTTCATGTACTGTCGATTATACCACGGAAACGTTTGAAATTGCTGATATTATATTTTACCTGGTTGTGCAATAAAGGGTTCTCTGTCTATGTCAATAAGTCCTCATCACGATGCGTAATGTGTAGAATTCTAAATTATTTTAATCTAACAGTTTAAGAGATGTGTGCAGATTCCTTTTCAGTATTCAAAACAAAAAACCAGCCAAGTGCGAGTCAGGTCGCGCACAGTCTAGGGTTCCGTAGAAAGAGGAGGTTTTATCTGCTTTACAAAACTAACAACTTCATCAACGTAATCTTTAATGGATTTTAATAATAATAGCTTTCCTTTTAAGTTCATTCTGTATGCTACTACCCTGAATTTTTCACATTTCTACAATCAACCGTTCAAATTTGCGCTTTAAAGCTTAATATTTCGCAAACGGAACCCTAAATCAAAAGTGATCTTCCTACACCCACAATATTTTTAAACGTCCATTCCAATATTACTCCACACTAAGGTGTAGGCAAAAAAATGCATCCCTAATTTAGCGGGGAAACCCAAAACAATTTTTTTTTAAAGATTTTTGAATATTAATATGCATGTCGATGCCAAATTTCAGCTTTCTCGTACTAAAAGTCTTTGAGCTAGGCCGCGGATAGACAAACAGTCAGACAGACGGACGGAGATGGCAAAACTAGAAGGTTTCCTTGTCGACTTTAGAGTCCTAAAAATCGTCACAACCTTTCGCCTCATTTATTCATACTAACTGTACAACCATAATTTGTTACTCACCCTACTTAACTTCTTTACTATTAACTGATATTTCATTTTATAAACACAGTAAAATCCATTTAGAAGAATTTTTCTGTGGGATTACGTTAAGTAATATCGTATTTTTTTATGATAAAAAGTTTTATTGTAACGTTATTATCAAGGACCGGAATTCTTCATAGCAAAAATCAAACTGTCATAGGGAATGACCAAATTGTTTTATCGACAATTCCACTTATCGATGATATGGAATTTTAAGATGTAAACGAGACTTCTGGATACGTCAATCAATCGTAATATATTTGGTTCCAATTTTTTTTTTCACATTTGTGCACTTAATTGCCAGTTACTCAACCTTCTCAAAAGAGTATGTACGGTATTAAATTTAAAATCCCTTCAATTATTGGTGACTGGGATTAAGTGTTCGAGGTCCTCGTCACTGTCTTGAGTTAAGTACGATGAATGGACTATGTTCATTGTTCCTGGTTTTTCGGAATAAACCGGTTTCTTAATTTATTGAAGATCCATTTATGAGTGGAAAATGATCGCTCTACATCTACCGATGTCATGTAAATTACTCATTAAGTGACATTTATTTATCGATAGTCGATAAAACACTTGGTCATTCCCTCTGACAGTTCGATTTTTGCTATGAAGAATTCCGGTCCTTGGTTATTATGGTGCATGCTGTGGTTACCTTAAATTAGAGTAGCAATTAGTAAGAACTGTCATAAGATTGTATGAAAATATCATACACTCACGCCTATATCCCGGAGGGGTAGGCAGATACCTCTTGCCTCGTTCGTGATAGATCTCTTTCGCTTCATCAACATTCATAACTCGTTGCATTGCTGTTAATATTGTATTTTTGTATTAAATATTACTAAGCGTAACTAATAAAAAAAACCTTAGGCCTTTTACATTATGACCAATAACCACTCAAACTGTTTAAACCCAGACCCGTCGTCCGTGCATGCATCGACTAATTAATGTCGATGAAGTGAAAAAGGTTTTTCAGAAACGCGGCAAGTGCGAACCCTGGTCTCTGTCTACATATCCGAGATAGAGGCGTGAGCATATGCCATGTACATTTGTCAAACTAATTCTAAATGGAGTAGTCTTGCTCATCATCTATACTATGCTCTCAACATTGTCGAAAGATTTATTCATCATCACCATCATCATCATCAGCCATTTGACGCCCACTGCAGGACATAGGCATCCTTCGTGGTTTTCATAACCATGAGGGGTTTTGCCGTAATCGCCACGCCTGGCAGGCGGGTTGGCGATCGCAATATGCGGTTGGAATCTCAGGAAGACGCTGCTGCCCGTCTCCTGGTAATTGATTTCCTTAGTCGCCTTCTACGACATCCACGGGAGGTAATGGAGTGACGCTATGCTTAATCCGGCACCACCCGAAAGATTTATTGTGTGAAGCCAATTAGGCCGCAGGTTTTCCTCTGAATTCCGAATACGTTGTATTAAGCTCGCCTGCTAAACCACAAAGCATATATTTGGTGCAATAAGGAATTTTGATAATCATACATACATAAACTCACGCAGGGATAGAGCCCAGAGGGGTAGGCAGAGACCAGGGACTGCCACATGCCACGATCCTGACATATCACTTTCGCTTCCTCAACATTCGTTAGTCGTTCCGCGCACGCCGGTTCCGGGTACTTTTTATCTCGCCCTTTGCTAATACAGCCCCTATTTGGTCGATGTATGTCCGTCTGGGTCGTCCCTTACCGGCCCTTCCACCCACATTCGCTTGATATATTTGTTTCGTCAAGCTTTCTTCCTTCATCCTCTCCACATGTCCAACCCAACGCAACATTCCTTTCTCAATTCTAGTCACTACATCCTCTTTCAGTCCACAACGTTGATAATTACCTATATAAGGGTGAAAACTCAAACTGTTCTTTCCGAAGGTTAAAATATCGAAGGCAATTTATAATTTCGTGCTTTGAAACGACACCATAGTATGTACAGTGATCCACGTTGCACACGGCAGGTTTTGCCACGCGCGGGACAGAAGTGGATATCGCCAAAAAATGAATCCCGCTGAGTGTCAAACTGTACCAAAAGGCTGTGGGGAAAATTGGCCACGTCATGACGTAATAATTTACGTCACACGCGTCGACGTCACTGGAGGAAAATAATGGTAGAGACTGCCGTGGCCGTAGAATTGGAAGCCTAGAGCAAAAATCTTTAGGTCGATACGTGGAAGTAAAAGTTTGCACAAAGTAGCGTATTGGCTCCATATTGTCACAGTAGTTAGCGCCTTTTTCTGTTCGAGTAATTCAATGTAGAGTTTTGAGTTTCCGGAGAAGCTACGTGAGGCCAAAAAATTGAGTGGAAATACTCAGTTTCATTCTTCCTTCTCAGATACACTTACAACTATAAACCTAGAATTTGAGATGAAAAACTTATTTTCATTGCATTCTACATATCGAGAGAGTGATGATGACCAGCTCAAGAACGAGTGGATATTGAGCGCAAAATGAGAGGTCATATTTTGTGCCCTCACTTAGTTTGTCGTTGAAATAAGCTTTACTTCCAATTGCTCGAATGTAGTTACCATTCAAACACCAGGGGATCTATTCTTGCGCTAGATAAATAGATGAGCTTATTGCTGATTTGTTCATTAGTCTCACCATATTTCAAATGCTCCATCTACGTGTGTTGGTCTATGGCAGCTATCTGTTTACCAAAGAGAACATGAGATTGATTTTAAAAAATATGCTTATATTAGTATTCTGGAACATTTTCCCCTAGATACTGATATTACCTACGTACCTTACCACTTTTCTGGCAGCCCCTCCACCCATATTAGTCACACGAAATTCGAGACCACTAAAACATCAAGGCCATAGTTACGCCTCAGTACCCAGCCAATGCACGTGAGGCCGAACTCTACTTAAGACCTATTAAACCTTATTGCTATGCGCCTAAGACCCTAATTCCCCCAGCAAGTACGTTGAAACCACTGGTTTAGGACAACAAAGCTGTAGAGGTATCTTAGTAATGCCTCTGGTAACGTTGGACCGGGACCTCCGTCCGTTGAATTCCTTTTGTATGCATGTGGGTTCCGGAGGTGTTTAGAGTTTCAGTCAAAATTAACTGGAACATACTGGGTGTTTTAGAAAGGTCTGGTGAGACTTAAGGGGGTTACTACAGTACGTGAGGTGATCACATACCTCAGGGCATGAGTTTGCCAATCCGTAGTGGGCACGCGTGGTGAATAAGCCCGTACTCTTGGTCTCTCTCTGAGGGAAGGTCTGTGCCCTATAATGAGATGAATAAAGGCTGTATTATTATTTTTATTATGTATTAATATTGTTGGTATTATTGCCGATCCGTTCCTGTATGACATTAACCAAATCAAAGTCACCAACGTTATAAAAATAACAACTTGTTATTGCGAACGTTTATTTTGTGATAAGGAGAATGGTTCTCCCTACTATCACTGTTTGCCGGGCATAATAAACATTTTTTTATATAAACATTTACATACAAGCACATACATTGCTTCTGGCCCCACACTAGGATACCCTGTGTCGTGGGAACCAGAAACAACGACATCCAAGACCTGTGGTTTTTTTTTGTCCCCAGCATAACCTACCTCTAGTTGCAGGTGTATATTTCACAGTGAACCGTTGTAAAAAGCAGGTGTATCTTGTTAGGCTGAACCTCGCCAGCTGCAAGTTTCATATTCCAGTCGTTTATTCGGCCTATAACGTTCAACTAGACCGAGGTTGGCGTGGGACGGCTGTGGAGCGAGAAAATAGGGTTATTCTGTGAGGTTCAGCTACAAAAGAAATGAATATATTACAAAGGCATACACGTCCCACTGTAGGGCACAGGCCTTGTCTCAGGGAGTGAGTATGGGCTTAATCACCACGCGTACCCACCGCGGATTGGCGATTTCAAGCGCTCAGGTATGTGAATATCTCAGATACTCAGGTTTCCTCACGATGTTTTCCTTCACCGTTAGCGAGTGGTATTGCTACTACATTTTCACAAATGTGCATAACTTAGAAAACAAAGTCATAGGTACATGCCCGCACTGGGAATCGAACCTGGGTCACTAGGCTACCACCAGTCGACGTATAAAGGTCTCAAAAGAACTTATACGGTACTAAGAAATTGAATAAGATATTTATTAAATATCAAACCATTTATTTATTTTTTATGCTAGCTTCGCTGTGCTCGCGGCTTCGCATGGAACTCGTAAAAATAGTATCCTTTACGTCAAATTTGTTACATCGTTCAAAAAAACCTAACATGTTAACCTTAAAATTTTTATATTAATAATTTTAAAAATAATCTCAATTTAGTGAAATGGTGCAAAAAATATAATTCATAATACAGACGGGCATAAGCCGACCAAAAAGGGCGTGTATTCGCAAAGATACAAAATACCTGAAATTAGCGAGCGTGCTAGCAGAGACTAACGAATTTTTATGAAACTTGCCAAATGGAATGCGATACCAAACGGAACGCCTTGCTAGTCAACTTATTCGTTTATATATCAGTCATATTGTCTTTTGTTTTTCGTTATCACAAAATATAAGCACAAGCAACATTTTATTGCAGTAAAGCTTAGATTCTATCAAATGTCTTCCTATTAAATCTCTTCAAAGCAAACTACTTAGTGAACCACTTTTGCTCAGCTTCGTGGCAGTGGCAAACGTCAAAAATTCACGACTTTCAATATTCAATCACGTCCGATTACCATGCCGGAGGTTGTGGGTTCGATTCCCACTGGGGGCCGCCGTATATTTGTACACATGGCCTCAGTCTGGGTGTATTTTCATGTGTACGATGTCCTTGCCTGGTTATCATAGCACATAGTATCCTAGTTTACGACCCAATTGATTGTGTTCTGTGGATGATAGTAATATTAATAACCTATTTTTATTGTTAAATTATGACATTTTCATTTCACAACTAGCGCGACTCGCGGATTCTTGCTACCTCCGCTGTTTTCCAACTACTCCTTCATATACTTGAGTTGATGTACTTGTAATAAAACTGAATTTTAACGGATATTTACTCGTTTACTTTTAAATTTTTGCCGAGGGTAGTAAACTAACAGTTAATGCTTTCAAAAAGACGCCTATCGCCTCAGTCTACCGAGACCACGACACTTGCAAAAGTACCGAAACGTCGGAAAATTGTAAAATGGAAAAGTAAACGAGTAAATATCCGTTAAAATTCAATTTAATTATGTCTAGTGCTTGTGTTAACCTCAGAAAATACTTTGATGTATTCTTATATAGCAGTCGATGGTAAAACAGGTGAGGTCCAATTACGCTCAGACCATTTTAACCATTTTAGCATCGGCCTCGGAATAACACCTCTAGTTACAGTGTGGCCGGTTAGACCGTGGCCAAAATTCGGGAACGCAGCCAGCAGATTATTCGGCCAATTTAGAGTTAAATTGGGCCCAGTGCGGGACACATTTTGCAGATTTCTAAATCTCTTTGCGGGAGCGGGGTCGGTCGGCGAAAAGTCTGTTGAAAACGTGCTTTTTTTTTTGTTGCTTACCAATTTTTTGTAAAAGTGCGCTGCGGATTTTCGAGCGTCCTGATTCGGGTGGAGCTGGTCTACAGTTGCACTGTTGGTTTCGGCAGATTACTGTTTTAGGTAGATTACTGTTGAACACTGGTTAATATTTAGTGGAGATCTTGCAAAATGAAATGTCCTTGGAGATCATGTTAACAGATAAATAATCGTGGTTAATTTGTTTCCACTAATAATATAGGTAACCAGTCAAATATTAGTGTGCAGTTTAACATTCAATAAAAGACTTACCCTCGGTTTCTCGTACGCTAACAAGCTGTTAATCTACTGTTAACAGCTGTCAGTGGTTTTATTTTGTTTGCACTTTGGTCAAGTGACAGCTGTAAACAGTAAATTAACAGAGTGTTAGTGTACGAAAAACTGGGGGTTAATGTTACATTGGAATGACTTAATTTTTTGCATTTCGACCATTTCGAAAAAAAAATTATGTGCGAGTTTTTTTATGTCTTCTATGGCATACAATGTCACTCCAATATTAGCTTGAGGCAATTGTCCCATCAAAAAAGATTCGTGATTGTTTCGGTGTGGTCATCTTCGAAGTTTTGAAGAAGAATTTTCTCAACGATGATTGTAACTGAAGGTAGAAATACCATTATTAACTAAATTCTGGATTCACTTACTTTTTTTTAAGTGAAATCCGGAATTTAACTAATAATCTGTAGTGCTTACGAAAGTTTTACTTGGAAGATATAAATACCTTCCCTTTTTTCTTACTAGATTTTTTTGTAGACACTTAACATTATCCGCCTGTTTCTGAATCGAGAATTTTAAATAACATAGGCAATGTAAGTATATATTACATTATAATATAGACTCACGCCTGTACCCCGGAGCGGTATGCAGAGACTAGGGAATGCCATTTTCCAGGATCTTGGCAAACCGAAGTTACGAAAAACTTAATGAACATTTTACCGCTAACTTTTTTATGACTGGTGTGCACGTCTTATTAAATCGTTCTTAGATTATGTACGGACCAATTTTGAGTCGACGCCAAACCGACACCTTTATTTTTTCATCTGTATGTTTCTTTCAAGTTTACACCTTAACCGAATAAAGCCTCCCTCGGTATCTTCACTATCGATTGCCTCGGGATCACCCTGCCAAATAGCTTTTCATTCGACAAATAGTCTGACAATTATTAAAAACTCAGAACGCGTGAAATAGCTTCATAAATCGAAACGGAATCGCTCGGAGCTAAATAAAGCTAAATTCCGCGCAGGGAAGCCCTCCAAACGGGAATTACAGCTCAAGATCAACCATAACCGCTCGTGGGGTAAGGTGCATTTAGACTGAGCGAACGCTAGCTTATTCCATCTCTTTTGTGTTATTTTTTTCGATTATTTATTAGGTAAACTTAATTGAGGTGGAAGCGCAGCGTTAGAACTGGCCTGACATTCGGGAGGATGTACCAATGACTTTGTTATCTGTGATGGCAAACATCGTGGGGAAACCTGAGTGTCTGAGGTGTTCACAAACCTCGGGTCTTGAAATTGCCAATCCGCAGTGGGAACACGTGGTAGTTAAGTCCATACTCTCTCTTTATGAGAGAAGGTTGGCAATGTGACGTGACGTATCTCTATTCCTGTTCTTCTTCTTATCGTGTCGGTGACAAAACCAATTAGATTTCACTGGCCCAGAACTCGGCCACGCGCACTCCAGAGTCTGTGGCCTCCAGCAAGTCCTTTCAAGTGCATGTGGACGGGCACATGGGATATACAGAGAGGTACTACATAGTCTGAGGGGAGATTCCGCTCCTCGCCCATGTAGCCCTACCTGCATAAGTTATTTCTACATCTGCCGACCTGAGTGCGAAGTCTGTTTAGTGACTCCCAAGTCACCCATGGTAACTCGTGTCCCGGTGGTAGCGCCTCTCTGGCCGAGCCGAAATTGGAGGCAAGAGCCGAGTTTCACAACAGCCTGTAAAATTGTATCATGGCATCATGTATAATTAAGAATGACGAATATTTTCTGCATGAGCAGAAAATATTTGTTTTCTGGGTGAGCGCATGCGATTTTTCACGATTTTTCGACTTCAGAGAGATCTTGATCGATAGTACAGGCTTAACCTTAACGGGTGACTAGTGTTGAACAGGTGCTGTCATTTCCTTTACATTACACTAACCTCACGCCTGTATTCCGGAGGGGTAGGTAGAGACCAGAGTTTGCTTCTTGCCACGAGCCTGGCAGACCTCTTTCATTTCATCAACATCCATTAATTTCCATTTCCATTTTACCGAAAAAATTACCAGTCAGTAAATCTGATACTAATTCAAAATGCTTTTGTCCTTTACTAATTTTGATGTGCTTTTTATTTCAGGTAAGTTCCGGATCCGGTTCTTGGTGAGAGTTCTGTGATTACAGAATATCAACTTTTTACCACGATCATTAACAATAATGATCGAACAAAATTGTGGTGAAAATCTTTCTTCCACATAGTATTACTTTTCATCATACTCTCACTGTCAAAGTCAAAGTAAAAAAAAAATATTCACTATAAAAACAAAATGTTTACTTAATGAACGTCAAAGCTGTTAGTTTCACAATTCATAACTTATGCGGAGAAGAAGCTAACAAAGAAAGAACTGTGAAAAAGCAACAGCATAACGGTCCTTTACCATCACATTACCATCACCAAAACAATCCTGGTGACGTCCCTAAAGGCATAACTTTTTAAATTGTTGCATGATTTTAATTAGCATAACATAAGCAGACTATATACATCCCACTGTAGGCCACAGGCCTTCTCTCAGGGAGAGAGAATTACCATAAAATCGGTGCCAATAAAATGTTGGTCGTATACAGACAATAATTTTTTTAAACTTAAAGAGCCACGAAGATTAGTGGCATAGTCTCAGTGGCGCCCTCTATATTTTTTTCAATGTCGTGGAGCACGATGAAACCTAGCTAGATCGATCGAGGACAAAAAAGTAAACAAGAAATTATTAAAGTCACCATGTCCTAAAGTGGCACGTTTAGGAGTTATTGAGCTTTGAAGTTTGTATGGAATTTCCACTAACTGAGTTTCATCACTGAATTTGTCACTTGATATGAGTTTTCTCGGGGATTCAAACCTACTTTGATGTTTTTTAAAGTCTGGGTAGCTATGTCTAGTAGGTACCTACCTACTTATATACATATATACATGAAATTATAGTATTATTCATGCATCCAATTCGTTCAATTCGATTAAAATTCAAAACATGTCAATATAAAACCTACAGTTTAATTAATATAGATAGGTTTAGGTGGTAGGTAGGTACCTATAAATAATGTAGATAGGTACATATCGCTAGAAACTTAAACCGCTGCTGTGTGTAAAACCATGTTCAACCATGATTTTAACATAAATACCAATTCCTGACGTAGCGTAGTAGGTAGGCAATATCCAATAATTAGGTAGGTACCTTCATCTTCAGGCTTCCCTTACCTGGTGTAATAGACTGTACTTGGACTTGGGGAATGAGGATATATCTATAAAAATGACTTCTGTCAGCCAATAATTACCTACATTGAAGTGACATATGTTTACTATGAAACCATATTAAACATAGAAACAGGGATTAATCATATTTTCAGGCACAGAACAATAAAAACAGTAGAAGTGTAAAGTAGGCGTGTCGCGTGTGCCACTATTATGCGGAGTTCCGCGCAACCTAGCCCAGTTCGCCGCAGAGTGTTGTTTAAGCTGGTTGTGTCAACCATAACGGAAAAAAAAGGATTGCGCTGTAAATATGCCTTATTGCTCCATTTTGGAGTGCAAAAACGATAGCCGCACCAAAAACATCACCCATGGTGGCATTTCGTATCATCGGTAAGTAGCATTTCATTTAATTTTGATAAGTTTCTCAATTTTCAATTCTGTTAGGCATTTTACAGCAATTCAAAATACAAAAATGAACTCTGTGTGAATGCATTAAGGTCTATTTCTGTCTTTGTCATTAAATGGAGTGATTCTAGAATGTTCGCTACTCGATCGTACATTGAACTCTCGAAAATAGTGAGATGGTGTTGTCGATAAAGTTATCGATATTCGTTTCGTGCAGAGTTTGAGTGGTTTTACTACTGTTTCCTAGTTATCGAGTTAAAAATTAAAATGAATGTAATAATAATTTTAAATTAATTCTAGGCTGACTTATGATATTATTTCCACGTACCTACATGTAATAGTACGCGTAACTTCTTGTAAAAAGTGTACGTCTTATGATCATTTCCGAATTTTCGAATAAAAGACTGAAATATATTCCCACTGCTTTTCAGATTTCCTAAAGATCCTTTTCAGAAGGAAAAATGGATCGATGCGACAGGGAGACAAAATTGGATGCCAGCAAAGACAAGTACAGTAAAGGACAGTAAAGATATATTTTAAGCTTTGTATATTTTTCGTTGTTTGTTACTAATTGATTATATAAAAAACTGGTTGGTTGGTTCCTTTTTTTTCTTAGTAAAGTTGATCCTTTAACTATTGCATATGTAATATTAGTATGGATAGATATATACTAGCTTTTGCCCGCGATTCACCCCCCCATTTCACCTCCTTAGGGAATGATATCCGGGTTAAAACTGTCCTATGTGCTTTCCGGGGCCGATTTATATATACAGGGTGTTAATTTGCAAGCGTGCCATATTTAAAGAAAAAATAGTAATTCATGTTACCGGCTAATGCAGTCTACTCGCAGTCTTCCATATTGAAGGAAACCGTCGATAAAAATAAAACTTATTTTTAGGGTTTGAATAGGAATAACCTAAGATTGAAGGTGCTGCGACACGCACGCAATGGGAAAAGACCGAGACACCGTTGCCAAGTTTGCAGTTTTGCACCGAGTGAAAGAAACAGCAATAACAACACAAGAAACAGATGATTTCAGATTTCCCTTCCTACTCTCACGGGCGTAGGACCGACAAAACAACCAATTTCTTTGGTAGGAGGTTAGTAGGTATTATGCGCAAATTAGTTTATTTACAGGTTAGTACAAAAAAGTGGGAAGTAGATAACATACCCAAGTACTAACCTACCTTCAGATAAATCGTTGATCTGGCGTAGTTAAAAGTCTGAAATCACCATTATTTACACTAATTGAAACGTTATTTACAGGGTACTTACAATGATTAAGTTGTATGGAGCAATTGTTCGAAGTGGCCACCATTCTGCGCTATGCATAGTCTCGCACGGCGACACAAATTACTTTTTAAATTTTGCAACACAAACACATTTTCCCTAACAGTTTGGAAGGCAGAAACAATCCTTTCACGCAACACAGCCGCACTGTTAACTTCTTCAGCATACACCAGTCTTTTAACGTCTCCCCACAAATAAAAGTCTAGGGGAGTAAGATCCGGGGACCGCGCTGGCCAGGCCACTGGGCCTCCGCGTCCTATCCAGCGGTCACCAAAAGTGTCATTGAGGTACTCGCGCACTATGAGTCCGTAGTGCGGAGGAGCACCGTCCTGCTGAATATGGAGGTTTTGATAATTGCTCAGTGGCACGTCATCCAACATCTCATCAACCATGTGGTGCAGCAACTCCAAGTATGTAGCGCTGTTGAGGCGGCCCTCGATAAAATAAGGCCCCAACGGGTTCACGCCAACACGTTAAAACTAAACCTATGTTGGAATGAGTCCCGTTTTGTTTTATTGGGGTTGTGTTCTCGGTGGGCCCACCAATGTTCATTGTGGACATTGAACACACCGATTCGCGTGAACAAACTTTCATCGGACCATAAAATGTTAATGGTTTGGTTTTCAAGCAACCATCGGCAGAACGCAACACGTGGGGCGGCATCCGTGGGCAGAAGCTCTTGCACTCTTCGGAAGTGGAACGGGTGCAATTCCTCCTGCTTTAGCACATTCCACACCGTTACGTGGCTGATGCCGAAGTGCCGCCCTGCCTCCCGGGTGCTGGCACGGGGTTCATTTGCAAAATAAGCAAGAATTTGTTCCTGCAGCTCCACGCTGATTCCTACTCCGCCTCGACCTTGGGCATGGTTGGGCACGTCAAACTGGCGGTAATCTCGTAGCCGTTGAGTAGCAGCCAGCATTACTTGGCGAGATGGTCTCGGCCGATTCGGAAACATTTCGACAGCTTGCCGCAAACTATCGCCACTCACTGCGTACAGTCGCACCATTTCCACTAACTCAATATTTGTGTAGTTGTCCGTCATTGTCTTTACGAAACGGCGCGCGGCGTAATGAAAGAGCGTGCGATACCGGCACGTGCGCACGTCACAAAGGATGTCCGGTCACTGAGTGGGCTAGGCTAATTGGGGGTGCGCTAGCGCGGCGTGTTTGTTCTATCTATCTGTGACTGTGATTGACGCATGCGCATGCCGCGCGGGGTGCGAATGTGTGTGTGTGTGTGTGGATGCGCGTGGTTGCCAAGCCGTCGTCCTTTTACACGAAAATTTAGGGATGCGCGAGATAATTCGATATTAGAGCTGGGCGTTCTCTTTATCGATAGAAAGTGTGACGTCAGAGAATAAAAGAAAAAAAATAGTATCTTCTTTTATGATTGATTTCTGTTGATAATCAGCAGTATAATCACGTCCTAAAATATGGCACGCTTGCAAATTAACACTCTGTATATCCATACTAATATTACAAATGTGATAATGTGTCTGTATGTCTGTTACCTCTTCAAGCTTAAACCGCTGAATTGATTGCGATGAAATTTGGTATGGAGATAGTTTGAGTGGTCCCGGGAAGGACATAGGATAGTTTTTATCCCAGAAATCATCCTATCCCCCATCTAAATCGGTTCAGATCGGTACAGAAACACAGACACACTTGCATTTACAGTATTTATATGGATTAGTATGGATATATGAACAAAGGAGATTACTGTACAAGCTAGTACAATAATCTCCTTTGTGTAAATAATACTAAAATCTTAGATAAGGATAAAAACAATGAAAATCCTATACTATTAATGTCTTACTTTCGCTTAAATTCATAATCACATATTATGATAGTAAAAGTTATTATCGATATCATAAGCTACGCACTACGCACATCACTAGTGCAATCCATGGACATCTGTTGCCGGGCGGCCGAACTACATGTTTTGTTGATGCGTCGTAGTTCGGCTACTTGTCACTAGATGACAGCACTTTCTATGCAATTTTTGGATTTTGTTTTCAGACATCGTAAGTAACAGACAAATACAACGTAATTTCGACAGCGTGGCCCTGTCATAAGGTTTAAAATATGTCAACATGCTGGGGTTTATAATTTCATCTTAAGTAAAACGACACGGCCAATAATGTTCAAGATTTCTTTGTAGTTAACCATGTGATAGTGTGAGTACTGGCGACAGCGGTTCCGATTGTAATTCAGGCGTATGCCACTTCCACTGTTTTTTTCTGTTCCGTGTTTTCAGGTCTAACTACCTAATTATTGTTTAACTGCTAATATTTAATCAGATAATGCTTATAACTAAACACAGCCACCATAAAACTTAATTTAAGTACAAATGTTTCTTCCGATACCTACTTCTCCGATCAATAACTCGCTCACTGTTCGGTAGAATGATTTAATGATAAGTAATGCCTAATTGTATAATTGTAATTAGTCTAGCAGCTAAGTGTAATTTGTAATTAAAATAAAGAAATATCTTGTGAATTTTCCTTTAAATACACTATTTTATTTATTTACCTGATAGGATTGATGAAAAGCAGATTTATAACTCTGGTAAAAGCTCCCGTAATACCCTCGCATTGTAAGCATCCTCGCTACGCTCGGGTGCCTTAATATACGGTATCTATAATAAACTGGGTGTTTTTTCTACGACTTATTTAGCAATTTAGTCAAGAATCAGTCAAAGTCACAGGTGCCAAGCATATAGTCCAGTATTTTGTGAAAAATGATTCAAAAGTTAAGTTTTATAAAAATCTCATACAAACTTCAAAGCTCAATAACTCCTAAACGTGCCACTTTAGGACATGGTGACCTTAATAATTTCTTGTTTACTTTTTTGTCCTCTATCGATCTAGCTAGGTTTCATCATGCTCCACGATATTGAAAAAAATATAGAGGGCGCCACTATGAACTATGCCAGGCCCCATACAAAAATCTTCGTAGCTCTTTAAGTATAACTTTTCTGCTCAACAAAGTTCTGCAACAAGTTTCTGCGAACATATCTCATTAAACAATCAGTGAGTCTAAATTCACCATCAACACTTGAAATATCAATGAAAGTGCATTGGGGGAATTTTAGGGGCACCATTCCCCTAAGCTCTAATCGCCTCCTCTGTAGTGCCGCCACTGGAAAGTTGCCCTTTAGGGTTATTGCGAAAAAACCAATCAGTCTGCAGGCGAGAAACGATCTTGGAACGGTGAAGTGATATTAGGTTACGTACTTTCACTTTCTTAGCTTTAGGGCTAAAATGGCTTGGAGAAGTCGGAATACGTAACTACGTTGCTTGGAATTGCTATTCTAAGAATTTTCTATCGTCATGAAACAGTGATTGTCTTTTTTTTTCGTTTAAAGTAATAAATTTATGATTTTATGAATAAAAGGAAATAAAAAACAAAAAAAAAAAAAGAATTTATTTTTAAATAAATAATACATCACTAATTTATTATTTATTTCAAAATAAGTAGTGTTGTACCTACGATACAATACAAGCACGGCGTTCCACTAATCCCCGTCTTTGGTCATCTGCCATTAAAAAAAAAAATTCCGTGAAATTTTAAAAATGTTTTCTTTATCACATAGGTACTGTTTGGCCCCAGAAAATAAACAAACAAATAATTTCCACACAACACAAACACTTGTCCTGGTCCCAAACTAGGATACCCTGTGCTATGGTAACCAGGAAAGGACATCACAAACATGGAAATTCACTCAGACTGAGGCCATTTGTACAAATGAACTGCGGCCCCAGCGAAAAAAAAAAAATGTATATCAGCATTAGTTTGTAAATATCTTAGCTACTTTTGTAAGACCAATACATATATTATCATATACTATCGCTCAACGCCACGCGGGAAACCGCGGGAACAGCGAGTTATAACTATAGGCAAGAGTTAATGCAGTTACGGCCTGGATGCGTACAACCTCAAACCGTAAAAAAAAAAATCAGCTGTTCGATACGATAATGGCTGCGGTAGCAAATATTTTCTGAGTTTCACACAAGCACTAGACATAATAAAACTTAATTTTAATAGATATTTACTGGTTTACTTGATTATTGTAGGGCGAATTAAGATTAAAACATTTCCAAAATATTTTTGGAACGTAACTTAATAATTTTTGCCGAGGATAGTAAAAAATGTTAATGTTTTCAAAAAGACGCCTGTCACCTCATTCTACCGAGGCCACGGCACTTGCAACATTACCGAAACGTCGGAAAATTGTAAATTGGAAAAGTAAACGAGTAAATATCCTTTAAAATTCAGTTTTATTATGAAAAATCTTGTTTCGAGTTGAGAAATTTGTTTAAAAAATTCGCGAATTAGTTACCGCCTCTCCGTCTAACAGAACAGACCCACGGTTACTATCGTTCTAATATATTCGAGTTTGAGTCGAGATATTTTTGGCAAGTGCCTTTTTGATAAAAATAAACTAGCGTATTCGATAGTTTTTGTTAAAGCACGTTCATTTTGCTACAGCTTTCAAACCACGCAAAATTCATGGTGTAGTGTTCTATATTATATTTTGTTTACGTTTGATATTTAATTTTCTGCCCGTCTCCTGGTAATTTATTTCCTTAGTCGCCTTCTACGAGATCCACGGAATGAAATGGAGTGACGCTATTCTTGATCCGGCACCACACGGATAATATCTTATTTTTGATACACCCTATATATCAGCCACCGTATATCACTGTTAATTTACAATAGCCTCGAAATAAATCGCGACCGAACTTCACAATGCATGAAATATTTCCCCACCTTCTGTCAATTGAAACCGTTTTGTTGCCACGCGATTCTCAGTCGCGCTTCTATAAATAAGTGAACAGGGAAGGGGTATATTTCTTTGCCGGTGACTGGGCGACGAAATCACAATGAGTTATACGCACGCGAACCTGAACCTCTTTAAAGGTTTACTGACATCGATAAAGATCGAGTAGTATCACACAGAAGGAAAAACATATTTCAAAGGGTCCCATAGAATGGAACAGGGTTGTTTTACTCAATACGAAACACATAATTTCATTGTGAGACCAATTGGAATTGTAAAAAAATCGGAGTTATCTTTGAAATGCTAGATTTCTGTGTATGTGTTCTACAATAACTTTTTTTTTATTTGGTTTTATGATATTTTCTTCAGATTGATATTTATCTTATTGGAAATATCAAGGTATACTTAAAGCCTCTGGTAAATCATGTCTTAAATAGAAAATTACCATTATATTCAATACAATGGTTTTAAGCATCATCTATCAAACAGTAAACAGCAGCCAAATAAAATATTAAAACAAAACATGTTGTAAATAACATACTGTACCGATTTCAAAGACCTTAATTTAATTTAATTTCAAATTTCAATTTAATTTGATTTCAAGGACCTTAGGTACTAAGATTTCTTTCTTTGTATTCTTTTTTTGCACTATCCCGTGCTGAGGACAATTTTAAAAATCTATTTAGAGGCAAAAAATTCCACCCATGCCGGAACTTGAACCGTCAAGTGCCTTTGTCTTCTGTACGTCGGACAATTACTTAAAAGGTGCGGTCGGTAGCAGACGAATCTTTACATACCGTGTGTTATTTGCGGCTTTTCAATAAAAAGTAAACGTTTACCTGCCATTTACTACCGTATCAAGTAACCAGGTAGCAGCGTTTTTAATATTATTACACTATAGGTCTGAAGAAACATCGATGAAATTGTTGTGTCGATAAACTTTCTATAAAATGAACTCACGTTTCGTGACCCGAGACCGTTTGTTTACACTTTTTACAGCGTTCTCTCCATTACCTATTCTTTGCAGTAAAAATAAATACACAAACGTTATTTACTTACACTTAGAAACGGGAAATCAGTGCGCTTCACGGAAATATGTTATGATGTTGTAGAACCTATGTCTGAAGCGATCATCCCTACATTAGGTGCACCAAATCCTGAATGATTCCATTCGTCCAACTAATGTACAGTCTGTTCATCCTTACTTGTCCAATTTAGTAAACAATATTCTAACCTCAAAATTGACATTTGATGCCGAAACTAGATATTTTCTTGCAAGTTCGTGCACTTTGTTTATAAACATAGCAGCGTGTTATCCAAAATGGTGTCCCAGGTCACTTCACTTATGGTAATATGGCAGTTTTCGACTAAAAAGTCATACTTTGCTGGTAGAATCTTGTTTACTAAATTGGACAAGTAAGGATGAATAGACTATAATAATATATAATGTACTAGCTTTTGCCCGCGACTTTTTCTGCATGGAATGAGTGATTTCCGGGATGAAAAGTATCCTATGTCCTTCCCCGGGACTCAAACTATCTCCATACCAAATTTCATCTAAATCCGTTCAGCCGTTAACAAACAAACTTTCACATTTATAATATTATAGTAGGATATCTATTTGCCATGTTTATTTAATTGTGCCTTTGTGTGTGTAACTTTTGTTGCAAATAAATGTATGTCTTATTCTTCAACTGCTTATATGTTAGGAGTTTCACTGCGTGATCGAATTGGAAATTAGAAGATCCGCAGAAGAACCCCAGTTACTGGTATGGATCGAAGAATTGCTCAGTTGAAGTGGCAGTGGGCGGGGCACATAGCTCGGAGAACTGATGTCCGTTGGGGCGAAAAAGTTCTGACCTAGCGACCGCGGACCGGACGACGCAGCGTAGGAAGGTCCCCCACCAGATGGTCTGACGACCCGGTTACGGTCTGACTAGGAAAAGACTCCTACCAAACCTGTAACATTTTTACTTTTTATATTTTTATTGTAAATTTGACTTTGTTTATACAATTTTTAAATTCTGACATTATTATTTTTATGTTTTTAATTTTTATTGTTAGCCCCGGCGCCTCGCTTGTTACTACTCCTAGGAGTAGACAGAGACGAGACGTCGGGACACATAGAGATTTTTATCATTTTAGCAGTCTTGACCAATTTTACCATTTTACTTTACAATTTTAACACTGACATTTCATCATATAATTTTAATTTTTTAGACATTTACATTATATAATTTTATTTTTAGACATAAGAATTTTAGCACATGACCAATTTTATATTTTACTTTTACAATTTTAACACTGACATTTCATCATATAATTTTAATTTTATAGACATTTATATTATATAATTTCATTAGACATAATAATTTTAGCATATGACATATCTTATATTTTAATAAATGTACAAAGGTCGCCACACTATAAATAGTGGCGGTACCCGCTTAAAAAAAAAAAAAAAAGACCCGGTTACGGTGGCGGGGAGTCGCTGGATGCGGACGGCATAAGACCGGCAAGCTTGGAAAACCATGAGGGAGGCCTATGTCCTGCAGTGGGCGTCAAATGGCAGATGATGATGGTGCCTATAATTAGGCCCCAGGACGTGATGGATGTATCACAATAAATACGGGTCACACAATCTACACGTTTCGGGTGACAGTTCTTTCTTAGATTAACATCCTGCATGGACATATGACTACGGATTTGCAAGGGTTTAATACGATGATACGTAAAGTTAAACTACTATCCGATGGCTAACAGTGATTGACGGTGACATGAGAAAAGTAGGGACCGCAGAAGCAACCAGAACTCGAAAGGAACTAAAACATCTGCAGCATCAGTGACAGCTGTCACGCACAGCAATGGAACCTCATTGTGAAAAATGTGTCATTATCGGAAGGGTCGTTAACGTCACGCTTGAGCCCGACAATTCACTATTTAGCTATTACTATTAAACTAAACTATTCAACTATAGAAACTATTCAGAAAAAGAACCGTATTTGTCGCTAGATTCGAATGAATTGTCGGGCTCTTTGAAAGCGCGACATTGACGACCCTTCCGAACATATCGCTGCTTTATGATAAGGGTCCTGATTTTAGATGATTGTATGAAGCCCTACCTCATCGCGTGACCGTCATTATTTGTTAATTAAAATGAATCGGTAGTCTCTATGTCCTCATAGGTACTATGATGATGGTGAACAAACTTTGCCTGTGGATAAGGCCAGTAAACCTTACTTAGTGACATCTTAGTGTTAGTTAAAAGTTGTAAAAGAGTAGAATGAAAATATCATTTAGGCTAATATAGTTAATTTGATAGACTTTATCAGCCCGAATGACTTTATTTGGTATTTCTATTTAAGTTTCAACTTACGCTTCACTGAAGAATTCTTATACAATCAGTATAAAACATCAAGCAACACCTTGAGATATACCCACAACGATCTGTAAAAGTCGGAACCTTCAACATTTCGGTCGCTTGTTCATTTGGTCTCATATTCACGACTGCCTATTGCAAAGCTTAATAATATGCGGTTGGCGCGGGCGTAGTATACAACATAGAAGATACAAATATCAGACGCAGGTCGAACAAATTGTTCAAAATGGATATGGGAAAACGTTAATATACCAGGCAGACTGGAAACTAAATTTAGCGTTTTGAATTACCTGAATGTTGCAAACAGAACCCTCTGCTGCATCATTTGCTGATGACCAAACGTCATCTACATGAAACGGGGTGATTAGAAACTAGATTCACCTGTAGCAACAAAAAGTTTTATAACTATGGGACGTCTCTTGACAGGTATGATCAGGATATAAAGAGACGTCACTATAGGTAAGTTCTACACGACGAGACGTCGCTGTAGGTACTGTAAGTTCAGTAGGAAGTCTGTGATAAAAAACAATTTCCACTTTTTGTTTCTTTTTATACTCCAGTTTCTAATCATCCCATTTCACTGTCCCCAGTGGGTTGTGGAACCAACACGCGAGTGTTCTTAGCTCCGGCGTCAATCACACAAAAACTTGAAGACTGTTTTAAGTAGCGAATGTGTTACTGCATTTCCATGATCATCAAAATAGTTACGTGTAGACTTATATGCTAGCATCAATCTCCTTCAATCCTCTTAGTAGGTACTACGTACTGTAGGCCAGTAACTTCTGAAAGCAGCAAATGTGCGCATTTCCGCGCACACCCAAATAGTTACACAAAATAAGCAAGGTACTTGGCATAGCGAGCATCAATCCCCTTCAACCCCTCAGTACTACGTACGCCAGCAACTTCTGAAAGTACCCCGTCTGCAACCAGAGCAGCCCAGTGAACAAACATCAAATAACGCGGGCTTTTACCACGTCGACTTTAGCCGACTAGTCCGTATTAAAGTGCCCAATTGCACCCGGTTTATTAAACGCTCTGAAAGTTTTGGTTTTTTATGTGAGGAGTTCAATTTCCATTAAAATCCGCGCTAAGTAAAATGTGAAAGCCGTGGCGGCTCGCGCGGTAGAGGGTCGGTAGAACGCTCGTCTAACATTGAAGAGGCCGTGGGTTCGAACCTCAAAGCATGAGATATCTGCGGTTCGAACCCAAGGCTCTTCTATGTTATGTTAATCTGTGACATTATAGAAGTAAACCACTTGCCAACTTGTGAAGGAAAACATTGTGAGAAAACCTAAGGTTTCGTGTATTTTTGATCTTGCCCTTTACATCCCCTACTTGGTCGAAGTATGTCCGCCTGGGACATCCCTTACCGGCCCTTATTTATGATCGCGGTATAACCAGCGGTATACCTCTGCCGGGCAGTGGTGGGCTGGTGATGATGCTGATAATGATGATGTTTTGTAATAAAAACATATTTACATAGCTATCTTGAAGCAAGGCATATACCAACCTGTTCTTAGTTAAAAGACGGCATAAGTTTTATTGACCTTTATAAGAATTTACTAGAACATTCTCACCACGCTGACCTGAAGGTGCAGATATAATTTCATCCCGTTTCATTTCATTATACATTAAAATGAAATAAACGCGAATTCATTTATGCGAATGCTTAACGCCAGCCGGCCGCTTTTGAGAAAATTGCATATTTTCCTTGAGTTTTCATTTTGATCGGTCGGGGGTTTATTGCCCCGGCTAGAAATAAAAAAAAATCTTAGAGGAGGACGGACCAAATGATTTTAGTTTTAAAAAAAACAGCCAAGTGCGAGACGGACTCGCGCACGAAGGGTTTTGTACCATTTTCTATACAACATTTGAATATTTCAAGCATCTACCTGTTGCCGTCATTAATATCGAGCAAAAAACAGCAAAAAAAATCACGTTTGTCTTATGGGAACCCCCCTTATATATTTATTCTATTCTGTTTTTAGTATTTGTTGTTATAGTGGCAACAGAAATACATCATCTACGAAAATTTCAACTGTCTAACTATCACGGTTTACGTGATACAGCCTCATGACAGACGGACGGACGGACGGAACTCTAAAAATCAGATATTTTTCGTTTAATTCAGCCTTAGTCTGGGTGTGAACACAACTTGATAGAAATTGTAATATATTATACGGGTCTAACCACGATTATTAATTTTACCTAATAAATAATCGTGGTTAGACCCCTTTAAGATATTGCTATGTATGAGCATCCCAAGTCCTTAAAAAATACTATTGATAAGCATTGCAATTTCTATCAACGGTTTATTCACATGTAGACAGAATGAAATGAATTGTGGTACATACCAACTTTGATGAATACTTTTTCTAATATAGGTATTTTTATTTTGCATTTTATTTTTAATAATATCAAAATAATGTTGATTTTATTATTCCATGTCATATTATACTCCATAATACCGCTTAAATACTCAAAAGCTTTTTCTTCTGTTTGAAAACGCCTCGTTCACGTAATCAATTTTAGCTCGTTAGTATTTTTTCACTTCTCATGCTCTAAAAGTTCGTCTTTATGTCGTGCGTAGGCGACATAAAGTCGCTTTTTATGCTCTAGAGCATAAAGTAAAATCTTCGTCGAAGACCAAGGCAATCGCTGCAACAGCTACACGAACATCTTTAACTTCATACAACAACCTCTTTATTTTATTTCGTTTCGTTCGTATTCTAAGACCAAGGCAAAGATACCAACAGCTTTAAATATTTCTCATTGCTCTAACGTAACTTTCAATTTTAATTAAATTAGCATTTACTATATTTACATGTTGCTGTTTCATTTCCTCGCAATCGAAGTGAAAAGTAGAGTGTACAACTCGTCCATAAAACCCATTTTACACTCGACTTTATATCTATCCTCGCTCGCAAGCTCGCTCGGATGGATAAACGTCTCGAGTAAAATGGTGCGTTTTATGCACTTGTTGTACAATCTACTATTATCTACTCTGATACTATAATACAAAGATTATAAAACTAACATTACGCATAGGCCAAAAATAAATAAAAATAAAAGTATTATTACGATACAGGTTTTGTATGGACACCTGTATCATAATGTAACTTTTTAATCATAACGATACACCTATACAACCTCCAGCTGGACCAAGAAGGTTGAACCTCTACTTTTAAAAAAAGGTTTCAATGAACGAGTCCGCGGCGTCGAAACACGCATGCGCAATCGATGTTTACGCCTTGGCGCCAACATTTTACATTTAAAAAACTTTTCAACATTTAAACAAAGTTTGGTTCTGTTTGTAAAACAAATTAGTTTTTGTGTAAAAACATGTCTGAAAGCGAGGATAGTGGTAATTGTACACCACCAGAGATTCTGAAAGCTGCGTCAAACATGACTATTAACCTGTTACCTGCGAAATTTAGGAGCAACTATAATAAATGTTACCACGAGTTCATGGAATAGAAAATATATTTACCTACGATTTTGTTTTCCTTAGTCACTAATGTTTTGGTATTTTAAGTTATTGATAGCAATCATTGAATTTTTATTATGAAGGTGGCAACTTACGTGTTATGTTTTTTTGGTATGTTTCGCCGCAATTCCTCTGACATGGGTCAGAGACTTTGCTAGATTAAAGAATAAAAAGTTAAATTAAAATAAAATAAATTAAGCGGTGCTCCCATACAACAAACGTGATATTTTTGCCGTTTTTTTCTCGATATTTGTGTCTTATGTTGTATAGTTAATGGTACGGAACTTTTCATGCGCGAGTCTGACTCGCACTTGGCTGGGTTTTTTTTAACTAAAATAATTTTCGCTGCATGTTTCCCTGCTACAAAAGCCAGCGGATGAAATTGAACATTCAACAAATGGAATGTAAATTCTTAAAGTTGAAATGAATTTTTGATTTCTTATTTCCGTAAGTAATTTTTGATAGAGAAAAGTTTCTTATGTAAAATAAAAATACTTTTCTCAAACCAAAAATATGTCTGAGATCATCCAGCAATGCCTTAGGCTACATTCATCAAAAGTATAAGTATGTGTAAATCACATTTATGTTGGAATGTCCGCGGGAGATGCGTGCCACACGTAAGAGCGTTAACTCTAACAACCTAGTAATGTATATCGCCACTAGCGGCGAGTCCGCTACGTTGTTTTGCCTACGACATATTCTCAGACCTACCGAATATACACAAAGAGTTTCATAAAAATCTGTGAAGCCGTTTCGGAGGAGTTCGATAACAAACACTGTGACACGAGTTTTTTGGCATATTAGTTAGCCTACGACCTGTTCTCAGATCTACCAAATATACTCAAAAAGTTTCATAGAAATCGGTGAAGCCATTTCGGAGGAGTTCCATATTAAACACTGTGACACGAGATTTTCATATATTGCATAAAACCTGTTAACAAAACCTGAAAACCATTTCTGCAGGAACTATAATGAAATAACTACCAATAATAATTTTATCAATTTCGCATACAAATCGATAGCATAAAAATTTAAAAATTAACTGTGTTATTCATAAAAACACGATTCCTCTAGCACACGCCTCAAATCAAGTCTAGCGGTATCACGTCTGATTACCATGCTGGAGGTCGTGGGTTCGATTCCCACTGGAGGCCGCCGTACATTTGTACAAATGGCCTCAGTCTGGGTGTATTTCCATGTAATTGATGTCCTTGCCTTGTTACCATAGCACAGGGTATCCGAGTTTGGAACCAAGACAAGTGATTGTGTTGTGTGGAAGTTATATATATTTTTCATTCCCTTCAACCCGGATAATTAAAAGATATGAAGAGTGTTCTAAAGAAGCGTATTTTTTAAATAAAGCTGTATTTTTTTTTTATTAAAAATTTGCAATTTTTGTTTACGTGTCGAGATTGTTTTAATTTATCGACATTAAAGAAATCGGATTGAGTTTCGAGGTTTAACATTTAGCTATTGACCACATTCTGCTCCACATTCGATTTTGCTTCTTTGAGTGCGCGACGTTTAACCCCATAAAGGTAATCCTACGAAAGGAGCTCATCCAAAGGAGCTCATGCAAGGATGTTTGGTTAAAACGTTCACCTCAATTCCCGTTTACAATTTTTATGCCAAAACTTTATTAAAACTTTAATAAACCACTTTATCATTTAATGGATCTAATTATTCAAATACAAATACACAATGTTTTATTAAAAAGAAAGACATTACAATTATGGTTTGCGTTGATTACCACACTAGACGTAAATCTGTGCGTTGGTAACCAGGTGAAGGTTTGACATTATGATTATTTTATGCGATTATTTTTTAGGCAACCTTGATTCCCGAAGGACAATAATTTAATTTATTATTAATTCCCGACTGTCGAAACGCACCACATCAGTTAGTCAACTTGTAACCGCGGCACCACGGGAATGAAGGTAATTTCTTCTTCTTTCGTGTCGAAAGCGCCGACTTCGAAAAACGTTTTTCTTCTTCTTCTTCTTCTTTAATATGGACGTCCCACTGCAGGGAAAAGGCCTCCCCACTTTAAGACTGAGATTTTTGGTCATTTCTCGTTCCCAAGACACAGGGTATCCTAGTGTGGGGCCAGAAGCAATGTATGTGCCTGTATGTAAATGTTTATGTTTATTTGCCAGAATGTTTCGAGATCATACCGCTATCGTCTTCTCGGTCGCCCCCGTTTGCGATGACCGACGCGCAGTACTTACTCGGTGGCAAGTCTCGCCCACCTATTCGGGTGCATGCGGTTTATGTGGCCGGCCTTGTTCCACTTCAGTTTGGCGGTCTTCCTCTTCCGCGAGTGGCGAGTCGTTAAAAATACTAAATAAACAACCTCAGTAAACAACGCTCGGCTTTCAGGCAGCTTTAAAATTCTATCCAAAACTGGTAATGTCGTTTGTACAAATCTCGACTTTATGTCTTTTGAAGAAGAGAAAGGAAGCAATCAAATTCCCGGAAGCCGTTAGATTCAATTAGAGATAATTCAACCGACGGTTGCAAAAACTGCGTTGACATAGATTTAATACAATTCAATGCATGGGGAAAATAAATGTCCGCCTTGGGGTGTCGTCCACACTGGCAGAGCGGTAAGACGTCCATTTCGTTCCTGCTGTTACACATGCAAAGAACTGAACTGATTGTCTGAGTACAGACAAACATCGGTAGGTCTCCAAACAATTCAGATTATTAAACTCTAGCATTATACATATAGTAAACAAAACTGAACTGAATTGCACAAATAATTATAGGTAAGAATTCTTTGTGGCGCCGGATTAAGAAAAGCGTGACTCCATTTTCTTCCGTGGATGTCGTAGAAGGCGACTAAGGAAATCAGTTACCAGGCAGCAGCATCTTCCTGAGATTCCAACCGCATACTGCGATCGCCAACCCGCCTGCCAAGTGTGGCGATTATGGCAAAACCCCTCATGGTTATGAAAACCATGAAGGAGGCCTATGTCCTGCAGAGGGCGTCAAATGGCTGATGATGATGATGAAGATTTCTTTGCGACGATTATATAATTATTTGAGTTATTTCCGCCTGATACCTATTTCGGCGTCGTTACAGATGATTGCAGGTTGATTGAAGATTTTGCGAAACTTTATTACCTATCTCATCATTGTCAGCCGGGACTGAGCCGGGTCAGCACCAGCTGAGCCACTACCTTTTGCGTTATTCTCTAACTTTGTCTTATTTTATTTTTAGTTGTATTTTGATTAGTCCATAAATTTTTTTTGGTCTTTAACTTATCTTTTTATCACCAGTATTATAATTATAAATCCATTATCACGTCAGTATTATATTTTTTATGTAATTCAGTTTTAGTTAAAGGCTTATAGGCTATATTTAAGTTTAGATCTCACTAATTTGTGTAATTTCAGATGTAAAATGAACCAAACTTACAGTTACTGACTTACTGCCAATAGCGATATCACAACGATATAGCTCTACATTGTTCCTTTTTCAAAATTCTAGTTTGCCATTATAACTGTCATATCAAATTAACGTATAGTACGTTAAAGCTAAAGGATTTTGATAGAATTGTGCATATTTACGTAACAGACAATATTGAATAATGATTTTATGAGAAAAAGTTTAGATGGAGCGAAGAAGAGTTGCGCACTCATTTATCGCCTCAGATATCCGAATATCTCAGTCTATTGAATAGTCATGAATATAAGTACCAATTCAATAATAAAAAAATCGCCTCTAAGGATTTAGATATAAGTCCTATTTAGGACGACGGGTGGGCCTGTAAAGCGGAAGGCGTTTCTCTTTTGATCATTTACGCGCGATCGTCTGCGAATATCTTTTGTGAAGTTAAATCATTAACCGCGACGCTTGCTCTGTTAAGACTGAATTTTGAGTAATTTATTTCCTACATTAAAATGACGACTTTTGAAGATTTCTTAATTACGACATTTCCTGGATTTCGATTAACCACTCGTCTGCCGCGACACAGATCTGTGTCTAACTTAGTATGGGCCACCTATACGTTGCGTTCCGCGAGGGCAGTTCAGGAGTTAAAAAGTACCGGGCGTGCGTGCGTTCACAACCAGTTGCGAATTAAGAATTTTTATTCTTTGTTCGCAACCAGTTGCGAATCAAGGGAGCTTTTTCCTTAACCGCAACTTCGTAGCGAACAAAAAATAAGAACTTCCCAAACTTCATAGTTGCGATGGGAAAATTATTAATTCGCAACTATAGTAGCTAAGATATTTAATAAAAAAATATGCAATTAAAACAAAGAATCGCAATGTCAATCCACGTATTTTACTTAAAAAAAAACCGGTCAACAACAAGAAACCAATAAAACAAAGTATTTTTGTTCCTTAGCTACAAAATTAAATAAACCTAAATATGTAATTTTTTGTAGGAACTTTTCCACCCTTCTTTGCTCTCATTCACATTGCGTATGGGCAATTCTTTCTTCTTTTTGTTGCTGACTTTTCTTATAACACCACACGTGGTGATTAAGCCCATAATCTCTTTCTGAGAGAAGGCCTGTGCCTTACAGTGGGAAGTATATAGGCTGCTGATGATGATACCAGCCTATTTATTTTAGTATGCAAATCAACAAAATGGAGTTTCAACAAACAGATAATTAATGTTGGGAATAAGAATAAAATACTTTTGTTGCAACTGGTTGCGAAACTTAATCATCAGCATCCTGATGATTAAATTTCGCGACCAGTTGCGGTTAAGGAAAATGTTCCCTCGATTCGCAACTGGCTGCGAATAAAGAACAAACATTCTTAATCACAACTGGTTGCGACCAAAGAACAAACATAATTCACAACTGGTTGCGAATCGCAGTTACAAAAACGGCCAGAGAGGCGGCGACGAATGAACGAATGAATGAAGGACGAAGCGAAAGAGGTTTGTCGGGATCGTGGCAAGTGGCAAACCCTGGTCTCTGCCTACCCTGTGGGGTGTAGGGCATAACTTTGTAATGTATTGCACGTTGCGGTTTGACCATCTCACGCTTGATCCTGAAAAAAAGTTAATACTTACTCAATTAATTGAGAAATAGAATCGGCAGTACATCGATCCTTAGATATGCCCTGCGCTGTTACTATATGAGCTCATCTGCAACAAAAAATAAACGTTCTTTGTCTGTTTAAAAGATTTTTGAAAGATATTGAAAGATATGAGCTGACCTGAAAAAAAAATTGTTCGTTGTTTGTTTGAAAGATTTTTACTACACGTTTCTTGTTTGTATGTGCCAAACTGCATACCAGTTTATTGGCAGATGGTCCTATTTTTTACAATTAACATTTCTCTTGATCTCTATGCTCATACAGTGTATATACGAGATGAGATGAGTATAATATCTGATCTTAGTGAGAGGTTCTCTTAGTTCTGTAATGATTTGGTGTTTAATGTTAACGCTACAAGAACTTGTAAATAAAATAAATTAATGAAAGTAAAATACTGAATGAATGAACAATAAATTAATACTTAATTCGTATTTTATTTAAACCCGTATTTCATCCACGTAAAGCACTCATGAAAACTTCAGAAATTATACTATGAAAATTAAATACCAAACCTATTACCTTAAATAACATTGCTCCAGCTCTGCCTGATCCATACAGCAGTTTCATAAACCGATGAAACAAAATCCGCTACTTGACTCTCTTTTCAAGTAAGTCTTAAATGGTAAATAGGCGTTTTTCAAATTAATTTCCCGTTGAAAATAACCTTGTCCCATGACTTCAAACCAATTTTTCTGCTGTTTGTTGCTTAAATACATACTATTTATACTAATAAAAACAATAAAATATATCAAAACTGATTGAATTATATAAAAATTGGCCCTGAAACTTTTGTACATTAAAGTTATTAGAGAAAAAGATAAAATTCTCAGTGTCCCACGCAGTTTGTGACGTATGGAACTTTTTCTTAGATATGGCTAGGTAAAACTATGTTTCCTATTAAAACTAAACAATATTCATATTTATAGGAACTGTAATAATAAAATTTTACTTGTCTAGTATAGCTTACAACAATTAGGTTTGGAATAAATTTCTAATTTTTTTGTGGAATTCCAATACAATACATGCAAAAAATTTGAAAAACGCCCAAATATCTCTTCCATTAGACCAAAAAATATTTTAGTTTATTTTTCGAGGACCCAAAACAACTAAAAAAAATATTTTAAAACTTTGCTTTGCTAAAGAGCCTAAAACGTGGTCAGCCATTTATGTCTATGGTTTGAAGTCCTAATTTTCTATTTACTTAGAAAAGTTGATTTATTTCTGTTTCATACGTGAAATACTACAGTAAATATTCATTTATCGCGTCAAATTCGGATACGAGTTAACTAGCGGATTGTGTTACTGCAACACTGTAATGTTTTTTCCCAGCATTTCACGTGTCGAATGCAAACCAAGAATTTCAATTACAAACCAGATTACTGCAGTTAGATTGCATGAAGAGAAATATAATTATTTGAATAATTTCCAACTCTATTTCCAACTAAAGAGCAAAAGCAAATGTATTCCATATTTACAGTCATTCGAAAATTCATCAATACATTCAGTTATCTGCCTTGTTAGACTAGAAATAAGTTGATTATAAGATAAGATAAGATAAGAATATTCTTTATTGTACCAGGAAAAACACACAAATGAAATATTAACAAAAATGCAGTACAATTGGCGGCCTTATTATATTCTTTTTGTTGGCACGGTTAGCCAGAGGTCGCGGGTTCAAGTCCCGGCATGGGTGGAATTTTTAGCCTCTGAATAGGTTTTTAGAAATAACTTGCTTATTTCCAACACAGGGATTTTGAGTAAGGCTCCCGCCGGGGACCAGTGTACTTAGATTTATACGAAAGTATCGAGTCTAGGTTTTCTTCAGGCGCCAACCTACTTAGACTGGTAATATCCAGCGACGTTAAATTATTAAAGATAAAAACATGAAAAGTATGTACCCGAAACCGGCGTGCGTGCATGCAACGATTAATGAATGTTGAGGAAGCAAAAGTGGTCTGTCAGGATCGTGGCAAGTGGCAGTCCCTGGTCTCTGCCTACCCCTCCGGGATAAAGGCGTGAGTTTATGTATAATCATCATCATCATCATCATCAGCCATTTGACGCGTGGGCGTCATAGCGTGCAGGACATAGGCCTCCCTCGTGGTTTTCCTAACCATGAAGGGTTTTGCCGTAATCGCCACGCTTGGCAGGCGTAGAGGCAAGAGTTTATGTATGTATGTGTTAAATTATTCCTTGAAACAGCATAATTTTATTGGCTCAGGGTCAGACACTTTTGTCCAATGAGAAAAGTATTTTTACCTTACGCTAACTAGCCTATCTACACAATGTCATCTACAGACCTAACTTAAAGGAAAAATAAATAAATAAATACTAGTGCTTGAATGAAGTTTTTTTTACGTAGCTTCATTTGTGTCCCACTGCTGGGCAAAGGCCTCTCCCAACTGAGACCAGATGTTTCTGTCTTATGTCACCTCAGACCACTCCGGCAATGGTCATAACACTACCATGGCTAAATAAACAAATAGAAAATCCAAATCCTAAGCGAATGTAGTCTCGGTCACAGCTAATTTACAATAAGCGGTGACAAAGTCACTATATAAACACTTTGCAAAATGAACGACCTAACAGTTTTCCTGCGCCAAGTAAAACGTAAAAAGCATCGTGCCCGCACTAATGCAAGTAGGCCATTAAACCGGACTTGCAACGACTAAGGTCATTAAACTGGTCCGGTAAGGAAGGTGTTTCTTCTGAGATCGTATAAAAATATTGTGTTTTAAAGGTAAATTAAAGGTTACAACGGGCCGGCAACGTGCGGGCGCAACGATACAAAGTAAAATAAACCTTTAAATACTTCTAGGCTACAAAACTAGCGCAAAAAAGGGCGCGCGGGCTGCCACGGGAACGGGAACTTGTATTGTAGTCTCTAATATTTAAAATAATTAAGGATTATTTTAGCTTGTACCGTTGCGCTTTAATTATTATTGTTATACTTTATTGCACACGAAACATTGAACAGGACATAACATAAGAAAGAGCATGTACAAAGGTGAGCTTAATTATTAATTACTAGCTGTTGCCCGCGATTTTGTTCGCGTGGTAATTTTGATGTGTATTTTTTCGGGATAAAAATAGCCTATGTGCTAATCCAGACTATAATCTATCTCTGTGAAAAATTTCATCCGGATCCGTTTAGCTGTTTTTGCGTGAAAGAGTAACAAACATCCATCCATACATACAAACTTTCGCGTTTATAATATTAGTAAGGGATTTTAATAGTAGTTTATGCAACTGTCATATAATGAAGGGTATTAAAACAAGAGTATGAGTTTATGAAACGAGAGCAGTGAGTTTCATAATAGTAACGAGTGTTTTAATACCCGTGTTATATGCAGTTGCATACACTACTTTATCTTCACTAATGAATTTGTCAGAGAGGTTTTTGAGATACGCAAGAATGACATTTTCAGAAAATTATGTAGAGTTCTTTTCGATCTTCCATGCCAAAAAGTTATTATATTCTTTTTCATATAATTTTCTAGATTTTTCTGGCAAAAGATTGTAAGTTAATTTTGTTGCCACTTCTAGAATATCAGGAGGCGTACAAATATCATCGTCGCTATCCATTTTTAACTTTTAATTTATTAAATTAAATTCACGCGTACGTGTATAATCACAGTGATTTTGCCGCCATTAAAATTTAACCAATGAGAGCGCAGCTGCGCGCTTCAATAAAACGCGACCAACCTGATTGGCCCTGCAATAAAGTTGGTCGCGTTTTATTGATTTTATAATGAGATTTTACGATATCGATGTGAATATTATACCATCATATGAAATTGCTTAAATTGAGTGTTTTGTTGTCTGCGCTATAACAGTAGTAATTATAAGTCAAGTATTGAAAACATAAGTAGAATGTTACAACATTAGTGTAGATAAAATATATTTTAGTGTGTTAAAATACATGTGCTCACTCTGTGTTTTTTACGTTAACTTAGAAGTTTGGTTTTTTCACAGCTTCAAAGGACTATAGACCTGAGTATATGGTTTTAATTTCAGCTCGATACCTCTGCGCGTTCCCGAGATGAAAGGTCTTGATAGACAGACTGACTGACGGACGGACGGATGGACGGACGGACAACAAAGTGATCCTGTAAAGGTTCCGTTTTTCCTTTTGAGGTACGAAACCTTAGTGTACCCTCATTATTTGTACTTTCTTAACATGCGGAGAAAAAAGCTAATTATTTATTTTACTCATTTTCACCCTTTGGTGCTGGCTGAATAAAAAAAAACCGCGGACTTCGACGACATTTAAAAATAGGAAGAAGAAAAAAGGTAGCCGGACCCGCATTCCAAATTCAAATACGTGCGGTCGGGGGCTCTACTTGCGATCATCTGAAAGTTTTGCTTCGCTCAATGTAGGTATTTAATATGTACTTTTTCTTATTGTCCCTCTCTGACTAACGAAGGTTGGCAGTCAGCTCTGCATATTTATCTCTGTCTTTCGCAAAGCAGCACTTGCAATTCCAGTCCACTCACGTAGGTTTCTCAACCAGGATTTCTTTCTCCGGCCTACACGTCCTTAACCAATGTTTCTTATATATAATGCTGACACTTTCGCTGCTGATAAAATTTTACTATACTAAATACTTAAATAACCTCTGTCTATTTTCTTATGAGTAACTCAATATTACTCAGTGTTACTCAATTGAATATTCTATTCCGGAATTGGCGGTTAGTAATTAAGACGTAAAGTTGATCTGTGGTGTTTTAATGTCTTAAAATTCGTTGACTAAGCAAATTATGTTTCCTCAAAAAACTCAGCCCCGAGCAATTCAAAGTAGCAGCTCAGACCAGGACGGGACAAATGTGGTACTCGAGGGATTCGCGAATAATGCGCTGTAAAAAAGCTCTGAGATGTAAATGGAAGGTTTTTTGGAGGAAAAAGTATCGGCTTACAACTTATTTTTAAAGGGACTAGTCCTTATCCGGCTGTAACCCAGGTCTTTGCCTTAGAGATATAAGATTGTGCTATCCATTGACTGATATAATGTTCAACGTAGATTTATTAATTCTTGGTCTTGAAATTGAGAACAAGTGATCAATAATTGCGCAATCATTGAAGTTAACCGTAATCACCCACTAGTGAAAAATGTTACAAAGCGAGCGACCGGCCAGAAAAGGGTAAAAATTTACGCGTTTAAAAAAAAGAACGATTAAGTACGCAAACCTCTTTCCAATCGATTGAACGGCGTCGCGGTTAAGAAAAAAAGAAACAAAAGAAAGAAAGGCAGCAATGTTCGGCAATCATTCGCTCAAAAAGCAAACAGGGACTGTTGACAAAGCGCTGAAAATATTGTGCGCGACTCCACCCCTCCGCCGCTTTGTGCGGGAATCGGTGGCGAAAATGGAAAAATTGGAAAGATGGAATACTCTCTCTCTGGTCTGCGGGAGGCGGTTGTAGCGTATCTCGACAAGGTTATGGCCAACTACTGAATAACTTTGATCTAATCAGTATTAACTTTTGAATGCCATTTAAAATGTGTGGAGACATCTAAGCAGAGGTTGTATCGTTAAGGTTTTTAGTAGTAATTACAGCTGAAAACAGTCTGTGTACACATATATTTTCAGAATTTAAATTACTAACCATTAGAGAATAAAATGTATTTTTTAAAAACCGGCCAGTGCGAGTCGGACTCGCGCAGGAAGGGTTCCGTACCATTATCTATACAACATTAGACACAAAGATAAAAAACAGCAAAAAAATCACGTTTATTGTATGGGAGCCCCCCTTAAATAATTATTTTATTTTGTTTCTAGTATTTGTTGTTATAGCGGGAATAGAAATACATAATCTGTGAAATTTTTAACTCTCTAGCTAACACGGTTCTTGAGATACAGCCTGGTGACAGACAGACGGACGGACGGACGGACGGACGGACGGACGGACGGACGGACAGACAGACAGACAGCGAAGTCTTAGTAACAGGGTCCCGTTTTTACCCTTTGGGTACGGAACCCTAAAAACCCGATTGAGGGGTAATGTCGGAGAACCGAGCCTTATGAGAGCTTTTCCTTTCAAGACTGTTGAGTTGAGCGGTACCCGCGTGTCGCGCGTCGCCGTGCCGTCGCTATCGACAAACACGAAGCGCTGCCGGTTATTTTATTAGTTGTGTTATTCAAATTCAATGAACTGAGAATACGCCGCTCCGCTTCCTTGTTAGCTTTTTAAGAAGAACATTTCGCTGTTACGTTTTAAAATTTATTCAGGTGTACATTTCGCCGCGCAGCGCTGTTTTAAAGCGTCTAAGCGACTTTGGGTAGGGTTTTGTGAGACAAAAGAAATGTGATGCATATTTGGCTTAGCCTTGTTTCGGACCTTCTTATTTGATAATGTATCGATGGCAAACGCTACAGACTACATATGCAAAATAAATTTCGCCCACTTTGTATTACTTACAACGAATTCGAATTCAAATAAAAATTATATTCTTTGTAAAAAGAAGTTTAGCTAATGAATATGAATGTAATTAGTTTTATAATTAATGGATTTTGTAGAGAAAAAGCTAAAAAACAAACTATCCATTTGTTGTCCGAAAAAGAATTTTTACGACGGAATTTTCGACAGAGTTTCAACTTTAAGTGTTCAAAGTCAGTCAAAGACACAAAAATTATTCACTATAAAAACAAAATGTTTACTTAATGAACTTCAACGTTCGACTCATTCATGTTGCTTATGAACGCGTTGAACGCAATACACAAACTGGAATGCGGCGTCCGGACGCCGTTAACATTATTTTAATATGCTCGACTGCGATATCAATTATCATAAGCTTCACCTCAATGTAGGTGTTAGGGCACGCAGGCCACTGTGAGAGGTAAATCACCCTTTGAGCAATATCGCAGAATCAGTAAATTGATGTCACCTATATACAGAAGAAAAATATAAAAGAAGAAAACGGTTTACTTAAGTAAGCAGACATATTACATTTTAAAAGATATGGGTATTAGGTTAACGCTGTCGTAAGTATGACTATATTCTTTGTTGCACTAATCCGTGCTTAGGACAATTTTAAAAACCTATTGTAAAGAGGTTCGAAATTTCGCCGATGCCTGCACTTTCCCATTAGCTCAGTTGGGAGAGCGCTGGTACGGTTAGCCAGAGGTCGCGGCTTCAAGTCACGGCATGAGTGGAATTTTTAGCCTCTAAATAGGTTTTTAAAGCTGTCCTAAGTCCCTGACTCCGAAGGCTGATCTTTATCTTACGATCGTTGTTACACTGTGTGATCGAAAATCTTACACACAACACCGCACTATGTATTTGTACAGTTGATCGAAAGATATCAGATCAGAAGCGCTGTTATGTTACTTCTCGTCTGTATGGACTCGTGCGATAACTGGGTAACCTGCCCCGAACTGTCAAATAGATACTTAGATATTTTGACACTTCGCAACAGTCGTCGAAAGGGATGACGTCATAAGAGATAACTCAATAGAGTTGATAGTTATGGAATAGCTACCTACCTACCTACCATTCCATGACTGTTGGGGAGTAGAGCAACTGACTTGAATATATCATTTATCGCTAGAGCATACCTTAGCTCTGTGATATAAAAATAATAATAACAATAACTTCCATTCAATACTATCACTTGGCCTGGTCCCAAACCAGGATACCCTGTACTATGGTCACAAACACGTAAATACACCCAGACTGAGGCCATTGATACAAATGTACGGCGGCCTCCAGTGGGAATCGAACCCACGACCTGTCTTGGTAGTTAAGCGCCTTAACGGCTAGTCCAACGAGGCAATCATATATTGGTATGATCCACGCATTTTGCACCACCAACCATCGTCCATAATCTTAAATTTTATGTTATAAATTAATGTGAACTTTAGCTTTTAGCTCGTCAATTAGAGTGTGCTATTTAAGACAAGTTTTGTCTTAGGATTGTTGAATTTCTTCCACTTAAGTCTCAATTTTTTTCTAATGCTTTTATGTAAAAAAATTTACTGACGATTAAGATGTTATTATTTTTCTTAAATCGATTTTTTTTTTGTTTAACTGGCGTTTTGGAAAATATTATATGAATAAAAATACTCAGGCAAAAACACTTACTGTAATTGGCGTGTTTCCGAAATACCGCATTAAATACATAAACCTGTATATTCGTATGTTTGCAATGCAGTCACGTTCATTAAGCCGCTTAAACTTGACTGCACCACTGCATCAATTAGTTAATCCGAATTAAATTTGCATACTTGGATTTAAACATGGAACGTTTTATCTCGATCCTACGCTAACAGCTAATAAACACATAACAACTCCTCACTTCATAAAAAATGTACTTGACATAACGCTCCAAGTTTCATTTATTTCCCACACACGTCACAAACAAGTTTCACCAAGTTAGCTCGCTTAATAGGGATTATTACCAATTCCAATGTCTCCATGAATTAGGGCCCTTACCCTGGGTAAGTCGAAGTTCCCCCAACTTGCCTCCTATGGTAATATCATGAAGATTTATAATGATTTCCTCGGTGGAACGCGGTCGCGTCTGGGAGCGGAATTCTGTCGGCTAATGCATGGGTTGTTTAGGCAGTTTTATGGAGATTTTCATCGGGTTTTATTAGGTATAAGACAGCCCCATTGGTACGCAATAACTTAGAGCCCCGGCGCAAATTGAGCAGTTTCACTTTTCGGAATATGATAAACCTAACGCAGCCGTGTAAACACGTTGTGAGTTAAGTCATGGATATGTATTAGCTAAATCTTCTTAGTTTTTATGTTTCACTCACGTTCGTTCCTTGACAAAGAAGCCTCCCCGTAGAGATTCGAAACGTTGAAAAAAAAAAGAGTTATTAGCTTAATTACGGTTTCAACTACTTGACTTATTTATAATAGTTTTAAAAACGAAACAAAACGCTTTTGTTGTTGAGGCATTAAAAAGATGAAGAAAATTACTTTTCACTCTGAAATGCGGCTAAAATCATTTGCTAAGCCACAAAGCGGTAAATCATTTTGGCCTAAATATAAAATAAAGTGTGCTATGACCTCGAATGGCTGCATAGGACTATTCTCAAACCGGGTTTTCACGATCTTAGTGCACTCGGACCGTGTAAACAAAAATGACTACTCGAATGATACTTGTTACGTGTACACCGGAGATTAGTACACTGATGAAAATGTCCAAACGTTCTACTCATGCAAGCTACCTCTGAAAACAAACACAAACATTTTCATACAGGTACATACATTGCTTCTGGCCGCACAATAGGATACCCTGTGTCGTGGAAACCAGAAACAACGACATCACAAGCATGTAAACAAATGTAAATGAAGTAACAATTAACTATTGGAGTTTGTGGAGTCGTATAAGCCGAGGAAGTGTTGTGAAATATGTCGACTGCCTCGTTGGTCTCGCCTTTAAGCGGCTTAGCTACCAAAACAGAGGTCGTGGGTTCAATTCCTACTGATGGCCGCCGTGCATTTGTACAAATGGCCTCAGTCTGGGTGTACTTTCATATTTGTAACGTCCTTGACTGGTTACCATAGCACAGGGTATCCTAGTTTGGGACCAGTTCCACTGATTGTATTGTGTGGAAGTTATTATTATTATTATTATTTATGTATAGTTTTCATTTGCATGACCGAACTTTTCTTTTCATTCTTTACTGTCGAAGTTCGACAGTAAAGAATAGTAGTCAACTTGTGGTCATTTTGGCAAGAGCATCGCCTCGTTTGCGACAACACGCCTATAAACTGCGACAAAAGTTGGAATTCACTAAGAGTCTGCACACTCCACACCGGAGGTTGTGGGTTTGATTCCCACTGGGGGCCTGCGTACATTTGTGTAAATGGCTTTAGCCTGGGTATTTTTGTCATTTTGTGATGTCCTTGCCTGGTTACCATACCATAGCACAGGGTTGTGTGTACGTTATTATTATATGTGCTATGGTAACCAGGCAAGGACTTCACAAACATGGAAATACGCTCAGACTGGGGCCTGTTGTACAAATGCTGCCCCCAGTAGGAATTGAACCCACAACCCCCGGCGTGGTAATCAGACGTGATGCTTCTCGACAAAGAGGCAGTCAAACATGATGTAATGGAATAATCTCACTGGCCGCATAAACATCCTATGATATACATATATTTCCGGCGAACCCCGTAAGTCCCAAAAACGTTGAAAAGTATTCGACTTGCATAAGCAATCAAATTACGAAATCAATTTCCCTTTTATTATTTATTCAGTCCTTTTTTATCATAAAAATGAAACGTCAGCCGCAGACGCGACACAGACGGAGAAAAACACGAAATCGAATCTAAACAGAAAATGTACTTACTAAGAAATATTATGTTCAACATTTGAGCTTAATGTTACATTACTGAAAGATAACCAGTGCTCGGAAATGCCATTTTTTGTGCCAGATGACGTCAAATCATCATCATCATCAGCCATTTGACGCCCACTGCAGGACAGAGGCCTCCTTCGTGGTTTTCATAACCATGAGGAGTTTTGCCATAATCGCCACGCTTGGCAGGCGGGTTGGCGATCGCAGTATGCGGTTGGAATCTCAGGAAGACGCTGCTGCCCGTCTCCTGGTAATTGATTTCCTTAGTCGCCTTCTACGACATCAACGGAAGGAAATGTATTCTTAATCCGGCGCCACACGGATGACGTCAAATGCTTGTTTGATATGGATATGCGCCGAATACGATTTTTCAAAAAGAATGTATCGGTGTAACAGGAACTGTAAATACTAAATACGAGAAATGTGAATGATTATGATCTACACATGGTCGGTCATGGTCATGGGCTACGGGCGGGACCCTACAAGCAGCCATACATCTGGCGCACAATGAGACCGAATTATTTTTGTTAGTTGGTAGTGAAAGCTGCCTAATGGTCACGCGCTTAGTCATGAGGTCACGACCAAAATGGAAAAGACATAGGCGACCTTCGGGGCTTTAGATTGACGAACGGACGGACGCAAGTCGACGATGGCCAACGCTGCTACCACTTTGGGGCAGGCTTATTCCACTGACCATCCTGCCGCCTGACCACAAGCCTTTTACATCTTCACTTTAAATTGGTGGTTTGCGTTACGTCATTAGCCATATAAAAAGACATAAGATTTTATTCGCGTATATCATGCTTTCCTGCCTGCTAGGTGCTCTTAGCTTGAGTTTACTACGAGCGTGGTCGTAAACGTATTGATGAAAAAAATGTACTGAAAAGGAAGCGAACCCAGGGGCATACATTAAACAAATTTAAAAACCTATTTAGAGGCTACAAATTGCACCCATGCCGGGACTTGAACCCGCGACCTCTGGCTAACCGTGCCAGTCCCTCCCTCCCTCTCTCTCTCACTTTTTCTTGCTTCTGCATGAAAAAGTGGGAGGGAGGGCGGTGCATTAACTAACCGCATGGTGCTTGTGGAATTTTGGCGGAATAAAGCAAAGTAATTTTCACATTTTAATGCTATTATGGATTTCCGCAAAGTAACGTCTGATTCCATACAAAATTAAGGAAAGTTTCGTGAATGACCCGGTTCTAATAAAATTATGACTCAATAAATGTTCATTGCCAAATGTTCATGAGTTACTTTTGTTTATCTTATTTTATCACTTGTTGGGTCCTTCCCCGTAACCTAAACTATTCATATTATTTTGTTGTTTAATTTATAGCTGTTTATTTGTAGGTACCTATAACTACGTGGACAAACCTCTATTACTTTTTTCAAATCCGATAACCCGATGAGCAGTATAAAAAATAATACTTTTTTCGTCCATTCTGTTATATTTTATAACTATGACTAGATGGACTAACCCCTAGGTTCACCATCCGGTTTTAATATATTGTTTTCATTAGTACGTAATCGTGGATGAAAGGTCCGGTAAGGGACGACCCAGACGGACATACTTCGACCAAATAGGGGATGTATTAACAAAGGGCAAGATAAAAAGTACCCGAAACCGGCGTGCGTGCATGCAACGACTAATGAATGTTGAGGAAGCGAAAGTGATCTGTCAGGATCGTAGCAAGTGGCAGTCCCTGGTCTCTGCCTACCCCTCAGGGATACAGGCGTGAGTTTATGTTATGTTAGGTTATGTTACGTAATCGTTCACGCTCCGTGTAAACTCTGCCCGCCTTTGCACATGTTATTTCTTACGTAATGTCCTCTTAAATGTTTCGTGTGCAATAAAGTGCCAAGTAAGTAAGTAAGTAAACTCCAGCTAAGAGCAGTAGGAGTCGCCAAACGCGGCCAAATTCGCGGGCGACCTCTAGTCTCCCGCTGCGGGAAAAAAGCTGAGTCATGACTAACTAATTTCACGTAGCGCTAAACCGTAAATGGATCGCTGTAATGTTTCGCTGCGTTTTTTTTTGTGGTTACGCACGCAATACGCTGAAATAATCGAGTTTGTATCGCAAAAGCGATTCAATTACCAATAATTGGTTTGATTGTTTTAAACCAGTTGTGGCGATGTCAACTCTGCGCGCGCGCTATATACTCCGACATTCCTGCATCGCGCAAGCAGTGTTTCACATCACATGCCGTAAATGTAAAGTCCGACGAACAACAGTGGGGCAGTTGGCGGAAAGTTTCCCTTTACAGTGGAAGAGCACGATCACCCGCTCTTCCCTATACAACAATTGAAATCCGTAACTTCCGCAGAACCATCTTACTTCTCTCTACTTTGTATTTTGTACACAAGACACACAATTCGCATAGAAAGGTAACATAGATTTCTTTTGTAGCTCTTTATAAGTAATTGAGTTTCCTTTTATAGGAATCGGATGACAGGAAAAGTCGACATCACATACTCAAGTTTGATTATCTGTGAATAGAAAAGATTATTGAAATCACAAAAACAATGTGTTACATTTTTTGTCTTTGAATGCCTTTTCGGTAAATTGGGACTTCAAAGCATTCATGCATAGCAGTCCAAAGTGTCTCACTTTAATTTTGATATAAATCATTTTTTCTATTCAATACTCAGTCTTCCACAAGATAGGCCGAGATGAGGGTCAGCGAGATGAGGGTTAGTTTCTAAGCAAACTATATCTTGCTGGTACACTTCTCTAGATATTCTAGTGCCGAGACTATATTCAAAGAAGAAGGAACAATTCGCTATCTCTCGATCAGAAACGCTGTGGTACCCGCGAGGAATAGGCAGCAGCGCGCGCCGTCATTTATCTGCGTCTGCCGCGACACCTTCACAGTTTACACCGATATACTGGCCCGCTATTCTGAGCCACACAGTTTTGGAATACAGTATAATCTGATGGAAAGAAATCTACAGCAAAGGGTCACTGCAAGAAGAATAGTTCGATTGTAGATTTCTAAATAACTTACTTATGATGACATACTTACTTGCTTTGTCAGCTTTTATCATAAGTTTTGTAACATTTGTAGTATCTAATTGGGCAGCGTTTTAGTTTTGTTGTACCAATCATACAATTTTAGGTTTCTTTTATTTGATATTGTAATAAGTCATTGTCGACCTGTGGTTTAGTTTGATAACGCTAAAAATAGCTAAATCCTACGTAAAATGCAACATCCCAGTATCTGCGTTCTGAAGATAATATAGCGTAGCAATTTATTATTATTATTAATTCCCTTTTCCACAAAAGAAAGTGTACAATAGGTGGAAACGTGATTTTATCTATCAGGTAAAATAAAACCACAATACTTTGTATATATCTCTTCTAATATATAAAAATCTCGTGTCACAGTGTTTGTTATCGAACTTATCCGAAACGGCTTCACCGATTTTCATGACATTTTTCGTGTATATTTGGTAGGCTTTTGAATGGGTCGTAGGCTAACTAATATGGCGAAACAACGTTTGCCAGGTCAGCTAGTTTAAATATTGTAAAATATCGAAGTCAGTCTCGTAGGCTCCAGAATCCTTACTCCCAGGGTAACAGTAACCACTCGATGGATACAGCGTTCAGCCGGACTAGATACAAGGTAGATTGTTCCCACAGCTCTAGCACTGAATATTTTAGAGCAAACGGTTGGGGTGGACGAAGTTGGGCTATTTCTTAGGAATAAAAATCAGCGCTGTTTGAGTTTTGGATGAAAGGAGAAGGTGAGTTGGCTTTGTTGCTTTTTTACTCGGTTCAGGCAGTCAGAAGAATATTTCTTATCTGGGATGTACTCCCGGTTTCTCGTACATTTGTAAGCTGTTAAGGCTGCTGTTACGTGTGGCATGCTGTATCGCTCTAACATTTTTAGACATTCGAATAATATTAGTATACTTTTGATAAATGCCTATGCTCCCAGGGTAATTAAGGATATTTTAAACACATTTTTGTTTTCCTATGTCAAGTTCTTGATGAAGAAAAATTGTTTCTAACATTGTTAATTTTAGTATCAAATTTTATCAATCAAAAACTGGGTACAGGATAAGAATAATGTGTCTTGAATGGCCGTAATTTTATTATCTATCAAACCCTTACATCAGATTTATCAAAAAAACACAGTTTTTTTCACAATCATTAACAATGTTAGATTGAGAACGAGACAGAATTCCAGAAGCAGCTGCAGCCGTAATCTACTGGTGCATTCACAATCTAAAGTGCATACAAAAAAAACATTTAGCTGCCGTAAATAATAAATTGACAGTGTACTAGAAACCGGGGGTTGAGATAAGATGCGCTAAGTTTGTAAGAAATTCATTGTTTCTTTAAATCTACAAGATATAATAATATGTTATGCTTTAGAACATTTCATACCGATAGCAATATAAATAATAATAACTTCCACACAACACAATCACTTGTCTTGGTCCCAATCTAGCATACATCATCACAGACATCATGGAAATACATCCCGACTGAGGCCATATTGCAGTAAAGTGCTCAATAAAACGTGATATATGATTTACTGATTATCGCATTACCTATTCATCATCATCAGCCATTTGAAGCCCACTGCAGGATATAGGCCTCCTTCGTGGTTTTCATAACCATGAGGGGTTTTGCCATAATCGCATTACCTGTTAGTGAATTATAAATTAGTAATTAAACGGTCTTAACAGAGATTAATTCATCTATCATCTTATCTGTCTTTTACTAAACGAAAAAAGTAAAATAATAACTGTCAGTACTTCGCCGTCGGCAATCCGTCTTTGTAATGCTGATGGACGTTATCAGAATCGAGTAAAATCCGTCTCTCTGTCGGCGACCTTAGGTCGATAATTGATTAATTGCCGATAATGGACATTGTGTTTGAGCAAGAGTTTTCAATCCCTATGACGTTATAAAGATCATTGAGATTAGAAATTCTTGCTCAAACCGTGACAAACCTTCCAGCCTCGAAAATTGGATTTTATAAATTTGATAATTTGCCTTTTTATTGAGCTAGGCTTGAGTAAAAACTTATTTAAAGTAACTGAAGCGATCTGATTAAAAATCAGCAGAGTTACCTAAATGACGTCATAATGTTATAATGGTTTACAACGTAACGATGATTTATAAAGGCGTTTACTTTTGAGTAGTAAAATAGTTAGAAGCCACAGCAATTGATCAATCAATAAGCCTGTACTCGTCCACTGCTGGACGTAGGCCTCCCCGACGCCACTAACAGTAGAATAACATCCGTAAAATTTCAAGCATATAATTAAGCACACATCCCTTGTCTTGCATGACATAAGTGCGAGTTTTGAACAAAGCTGTGGAGCTTACTGTAAACAGGTCATTGCAGCCTAGCATATTACACCGCTGTGCAAGCTACGTGATGCGTAGCGCATTTGCTACGAGGAAGGCACGTAGCGACTACGACGTAGCATATTGTCGTAGCAAACTGCACGCTAGTTACTTTAATTGCATGTAGAAGGAGTTACAAAATAAAGTAGCTTTCTTATTATGCGTGTCTTATCTGTGCTAGATGATTTAAATAGTGTCTAGTGATTACAACAGATAAGAGAAATGACCACTCAGACGCTATAGAGCATGCGATTGTTTTATAGAGTAAGGTCACGCTGTTAGCTCAGCGAGTACAATAGTTATTTCACATTAGGTACTGGATTGATATCCCGGCGTAGAACTACGACTTAGGTTTTCTAAGTTACAAACATTTAGTTAATAAATCGTTTGTTCTAGTCGTCAAAAAAAAGTTACAATATTCGAGCAATTTTTGTTTTACTCCTTCTCTCGTCAAGTACTCTTTCTAATTGTCCATGTAAGTTTATTCTCCGTGTGGCGCCGGATTAAGAATAGCGTCACTCCATTTCCTCCCATGGATGTCGTAAAAGGCGATTAAGGAAAAGAAATTACCAGGAGACGGGCAGCAGCGTCTTCCCGAGATTCCAACCGCATACTGCGATCGCCAACCCGCCTGCCAAGCGTGGCGATTGTGGCAAAACCCCTCCTAGTTATGAAAACCATGAGGGAGGCCTATGTCAAAGGGCTGATGATGAAGTTTATTGATTCTTGTATGATCGAGAAATCAGATGAAAATAAAGTGTGAAACTTCACCTCGAAAACAAGTTTTTCCCTTTTATTAGTGCGGAGTGTCCAAAATAATCAAAATTTAGTAACTCGGTTCCACTAAAACAAATATTGAATCACCGCTTGTTATGTCAAACGCAATATAAAATTCCATTACTCTATTCTCGCGTAATTGAATGGAAAATGTCGAATTGCTGCCATCCAGTGGTAATTTAATATAGGCCGAGGTTTTCGCTTTGTGCAGTAGGTATAAAAGTACCTATGATGTAGGTTATATTAGCAAATAATGCTCTAATGATATTCGAGACCTGACCTGAATGACCTAATGATATTCGAGAAAAGCCCAAAAGCTGCATAAATGTTCACTCTTTGGGAAAACCATTTAACCCGGCGACTCGCTCAAAACTCGGAATCGATTTAAATTAATAGAACCTAGTGCTCGATCCACTCGAACGCCCGAGACGTGTAATAAAAGTGTTACGCGAGTGTCGCTTAGACTGAGTTCACACGGGACTAGTTCCTTGAAAATCGATAACGTGGCTGGAGATTAAAAATGCTCGGTTATATTTTGATACTCTTATTTCACTTTACTATTTGAGCTGAATAATATTCTGGTTTGAGTTTGGCAGTCGATCTTCTGTATCATTGCAGGCTCATATTATTTTATTCTGCTACAAATATTTTGTATAAACTCTGTATAAAAAAAAAGTATTATTTGATGTGAAAAATAAAAAAATGCGTCACGTTTTAAGATTTTTAGGTTTTTTAAGTTTATAAAATTGCTCGTAGTGACTGGATGAGGATAGATGAAGACATAAGGAAGTGGCGTGAGGGAGGTCTATGTTCAGCAGTGAACGAATACAGGCTGATTGATTGAAGTTTATAAAAATTGGCTTAATTAGTAGATTCTGAATAAACTGTTTCCATGTTTTGGGTTTACTCAAATTTTTTTTTGTTGTATCAATGTCGCATTAAGGTATGTGGTTGAATATATTTTAAACAGTTATGAAATAAAATTTTATTAACTATTGCAGAGGTAAAAAAATTTTTGGAAAACAGTTGACTGTATTTTTGTTATGGTGACTCAAATATAAATACTGATTTTATTGACATAAAGAAAGCGGCACGAAAACAATGGACGAGATTAGCAGAAGACTGGCAAGGTTGGCGTGACGGTGGAGAAGCCTATGCACAAAAATTGGCGTCTTTTATGGGCTTTTTAAGTAGATAGAAAGATAGTAAACTCGTATGCCGTGTAGACCCAGTCTTAGCTGGGCGTCGATTACCGTGGCCACTCGTGCGAGACGATCGGCGCAATCGCTGCGATAAATCACACGTTTCATACAGCGGGGCGATCACTGGGCGGGCGATAACGGATGGCAGCCGATACGGCGCGGGAGCGATTCTCGAGCGATCTGCCAGACGTCGCACTGAAAGACGCTCTGCTCTTTAGGGTCATTTTTCTCTGCTAAGGCTAAACGTCACGCGCGTTACCCGACGATTTTCATAGACAGTACATACCATACTATACGTGCAGTCGAAAAGGACACATACACACACACACACACACACACACACACACACACACACACACACACACACACAAACACACACACACATACACACACACACACACGCACGCACGCACGCAGACACACACACACACACACACACATACACACACAAACTTTCTGCAGTCTGAGATAAAGTAAAACAACATAATTAAATACTAACTTGCTGACGGGACAGACTCATGATGTACTGGTTGCCCTAGCTTAGGAGTCAGGGACTTACGACAGTGTTAACTTAATATACAACTCCTAAAATGTAATAATATGTATCTTTAAGTAATAGCCAACAAATTACTTTTCACCTATAAATAATAATTTTAATATGAAACATCCGATATTTTAAACGCGATTGCCAATTAAACACATAAATAACTTCAACACAACACAATCACTTCACCTGGTCCCAAACTAGGATACACTGTAGTAGGAAACAGGCAAGGCCATCACAAACATGGAAATGTAAAGATTCTTGAGTGAAGACCACCGTTCGACAAATGCAGCGTGATCCGATCCAAAACTTTGACGCAGATTTCCGGTGGTGACTAGTTGACATCTTTATTGCCTTACAGACTTAAAAAACCGCCCTAGCGCAAGTTGGACTCGCGCACAAAGGGTTCCGTATCTATACAACATTTCAAGCGTGTAACTGTTGCCGTTATCAAAATCGAGCTAACAACGTTTGTTGTTTGTAAGTCCCCCTTAAATATTCATATTTATTCGGTTTTTAGTATTTAAAAACAGAATAAATACATTATTTGTGAAAATTTCACCTGTATAACTATCATGGTTCATGAGCCTGGTGACAGACGGATGGACGGACGGACGGACAGCGGACACTAAAATATTCTTAAGACGGATTTATGGCCAGTTTACGGGAGGAGTTCCTGATATAACTCCGTCTTCAGTGTGTTTTAGCGGTCTCTACTTTTTAGGGTTCCGCACCCGATGGTTCCAAACGGGACCATATTACTAAGACTTCACTGTCTGTCTGTCACCAGGCTGTATCTCATGAACCGTGCTAGCTAGGCAGTTGAAATTTTCACAGATGATTTATTTCTCTTGCCGCGAACGTACTTTTTTTTGCCGTTCTTTGCTCCATATTAAGAACGACAGTAGGTAGACGGTTGAAATATTCACAGAATATGTAGTTGTAGATTTAAGGGGGGCTCCAATAAACGTATTTTTTTTGCCGTTTTTTCTCGATTTTTGTGCTAATGTTCTATAGATAATGGCACGGAACCCTTCGTCCGCGAGTCCGACTCGCACTTGACCGGTTTTAATTTATTTATAAATAAGACTGTCAATGCAATTTCCGACATGAGTCGCACTATTATTAAGAATTTTCATTGCACACAACACATGTTTCGTACAAAGGAGTACTTAAGAAAGGCGTCCCATAAAAAAGAGATTTGTCAGGTTTGTGGCAGATAGCAAACCCTGGTCTCTGCCTAGCGCTCCGGGATTCAAGAGTATGTTTATGTAATGACTCATATTAGGCTTTTGATACATAAACTTTACGTAGAACCAGCGCCTCTCGCCGGTTTGAACTTTTTTCTGTATGGAGTGTAAACCTGTTTAGAAGCTAAAAACTGAACCCGCAACCTCTGGCTAACTGTGCCAGCGCTCTTCCAACTGAGCTAATGGGCAAGTACAAGCATCAGCAAAATTTCGAGCCTCTTTACAAACTTCTCTGTATTACGTATAGGCAGTGATGTAAATTGCTTCGGTCAGATGTCGCGTTGACCATAAGATGCTGGAACCATGTATTTAATAAATATTTTTCACTTTCTTTTTCATACATTTTTATATTCATAATTTTTGGTATTTTTTGACGACCTATTTTCTTTAACTGGTGACTTAGAAATAGAAACCCCTCATGGTTACGTTCAAAGCTTGGAAAACCATGAGGGAGGCCTATGTTCTGTAGTGGGCGTCAAATGGCGGATGATGATGATGATGATAGAAATATAAACTATTTATTTGTGTATACTCAACGTATAGTAGTAATATAATTTACTACGTATAGTAGTAATTATAGCATATTGTTTTGAATCATTGTCAGAATCTCACCTTAAAATTCGACGTCGCTGTAGTTTAATAGAAAGTATCGTATTTTTTAAGAAAATTTAACTATTGTACCTCTTAACAATGTAAGACTAAAACTAGTTTCTACTCCAAACCTCCGTCCGCTCCATATATTGACGTTGCCAAAGTTTCATTTCACAAATGTATTTTCCCTGTAACGCCCAGCAAGTTTGATATTTCACCTATTTTACATTCAAGGAAGTTTCCCTACTTTAAAACGTTCTGCACTAGAGCGTGAGAATCGTCTTTATGTGGACTGAATGGAATATTCGTTGGTAGTTTTCAGTTTGATTAGAGAAAATTAGTGTTGAAAAGTAAATACATATAACCATCTTTCTCTGTGTTAATAAACAGTTTTCCAGCGAATATTGTGCACTGTTATTTCAACAAAGGGAGTTTTGTAAAAAACTAAGTTATTCTCTTCAATATTTACATTTAATAAGAAAAAATGCCACTGCGAGCGCTGCCGCAAACGAACTTTTATCAATAAGTAATGAAGAGCTCCCTTTCATCTTTATTGAAAACAGATCGAAGTTGCTTTTCAGAAAAGGATTTCTCAAATAATGTCTCCTTTAATGATTTTTTGAATCTCACTTCTTGTAGCAGAATAATAGAATAAACAAGCATAATAAACTTAAAAAAAAGCCAGCGACTAACCCAATCTTATTACATTATAATCCAACCGAAACACCGACAAAACTTGACTGCAATAATTACTAGTGAACTTAAGGAGGATGGTCCTCTAAGCCAAAACCGGCGTACATGCATGCAACAACTAAGGAATGTTGATGAAACGGCATCTGCATACCATGCGAGAGGTCCCGGGTTCGAATCCCGGCTGGGACAAAAAAACCCCAGGTCTTGGATGTTTACATGTTTGTGATGTCGTTGTATCTGGTTCCCACGACACAGGGTATCCTAGTGGGGGGTCAGAAGCAATGTATGTGCCTGTATGTAAATATTTATGTTTATGTTTAATTACGTAATGGTATAATTAATGTTTCTAAATAAAAACCTGCCTACCCTCCAGGATATAGGCGTGAATTTATGTAGGGTTTAGGGTTTCTCTGCAAAAGATAAGACCACTCATTGTAAGCACTCTTTTATTTCAGTCGGTCATTTTGGCACATTTTGACAGATTAGTGGTCTTGAATGGCTCCGAGCAATTTTTAAATGATTTAAGAAATATATTTTTTTTAACTTCTACCGTCACTGCCCTTTTTGACAAAAACGCGAGTCACTCACTAGTCCTTTGCACTAAAATGATATTTTGGTATCATTCCTGGTATGTTATTGGTCTTTTTTACGATTTAGTCGTCTCGTTTAAATTTGAATAAATCCTCTTCAAACTAATAAAAACATGAATAGTAAATACCTCTTTCTTCGTAAAACTTTAAATAGGTTTAATAGAAATAAAAAAAAATACTGCTCATTGTATTCACAATAAAAATCATTAAAAAAAATGTCAGATGAAGTAGATCTATCAAATAAAATGTTCAGGTTAGTTAGACCAAGGGGAATGTATTTCCGCACTGAGCTAATCAGAGTGGAGAACTTGCACTAATAAATGTTTCATTTTTTATTTTTATTTTATTTTATTTAGAACACAAAACAGGTTACAGACACATTTACCAAATTTTACATACATTACAGATCTAGCCTATGACCCTAAACTTGTGTACCTAGCATGCATTTAGACTACTTGTAATTTTAACCTTAACTTAATTACCCTTATATTATATAATTAATTTATATTAATTTCTGCATACTTAACTCATTTTACCATTTTTTGTGAGTTGTGCCCTTTTACTGCCGAAGGTACGATATGTGTTGCGTGCGTGCAGAAATTTGAACTCAACTGTCAAGGATCTCAACTTTGACTTAATTAATACTAGTTTGAGTGAGGCGAGGTGTGCGTTGACTCAATTGCTATTTGATAACTGATATGCATAATTTCAAACCTCTCATTTTTAAACCTGTGAATTGAATGCGAGTACTTAGTCTAATTAGTTTCTATTTCTGAAAACTTGTAACTAGCGTTTTGTTCTTTAGTAAAATGTACCTATATTATGCTAAGTGTAACTGCACGTTTTCCTAAAGGTTAAAAAAATAAATAAATAAAAAAAAAGAAGAAAAATCTTAACATGATCATAGTATGGTGTAGCTAAGTGGTAGATTTTCATATAGTACCTTTTCTCGAACCCGAATTTTAAATTATAGAAAACATAATATCGAAAAAATTCTGATACTTATTACTGCTTTTGCTGGTCTAACAGTTACACTGTTGTTATTAACCATGAAACCAAGCACAAAGAAATTCTCATTTTGTTCCAAGACGATTCGCATGAAATAGCGGCCCCTACTGGTGGCGGTCTCGACTGCATAATATTTGACTCGCAAAGTCGGCCCGCGCCTTTTCACCACGTCACCTGCGGCGTAGGCCTCCGCCCCCGCGCTTTATTATACCGCATGGCGTCACAACATGGCGGCGGTATAACCTGTTCCATTTTGAGAGCGATAAAAGGTAAATAGAAGTTTCATCATCATCAACCCATTATGTCCCCACCGAGGGGCACGGGTCTCTTCCCTGAGGAAGGTATAGGCCATACTCCACCACGGAGGCCAAGTCCGGATTGGTGGAGGCTTGTCTACTGTCAGAAGTTGTCAATCCGCCCTAAGGCCTCTGACTTGGCTTAACGACTGCCATCTGTCGACGGCAGCCGGCACCAACAGCTTAACGTGCCTTGCGAAGCACGGAACCGCTCGGAAAAATGCCACTAGCGTTAGGCATAGACGGCTACCCATCCATGCACTGAACGCGCCCTGTGTTGCTTAACCTTCGTGATCGTTTAAGATCACTCAGGCAGTCGGGGCTACGAGCGAATAGAAGTTTAATTAAGCTAATTTAAGTGAAGACGTTATTGTTGATTTGCAAGGATCGTGGCAAGTGGCAAACTGTGGTCTCTGCCTACACCTCCGGGATACAGGCGTGAGTTAATTTAATGACTGTAATGTAGACCCATATTAGGCTTTTGATATGCAAACTTCACATAGAAAAAAAACACTGTTTTATATTAACTTAAATAGTACTTGTCCTCAAATTCTGTTGTTAATTACAAATAGTGTTGCGTAACGTCGCAAGAATTTCTTCTAACCTATATGTTTGTAAAAGGAACCTCATTATGTGCACCAAATCCTGAGCTAATTAAAACTTACATATGTGAGCCTTCTAACATATTTTGTTTTCTGGTGTGGACAGTAAAGAATTTTAGTATAATCAAATTTGACAGTTAGACGATTGGAATCGCGCAGGATGTGGTGCGCGCAATATACGAGCAGAACAGAGTATACATTTTCGCAATGACGGAAAACCCGACCGCCTGAGGTTATTTTTATGAAAAATGCATTGCTGTCACCAGTCTTTTTCGCGCTATTAGCCTTTTTTACCGAAAAGCCGACCTAATGTGTGAACATAATGATTCCCATTGATCTTTCTTTTTTTCTGTGAGCACTGCAACATTTCAGCTTTCCGCTTGGCTTGCTAAAATAATACAGAGGGGCTTTTAGGAAGTGTGAGGCTTACAGATTTGACGCTGTCGTCGCTAACCCCGTCTGTCAAAGGCATTACTTCTATTTGAGACTGCGACATTAGAAACCAATATTAGCAAGACCTGACATTTGGACGTCGGGTAAGCTCATAGTTAGGATTCTATGTAGCAAGCGCCGAGGTACCTCAAACCTCCGATTTCCTCACAATATTTTCCTTCAAAGTAAGCGAGCGGTATCGCTACAAAAATACCAGAAATCTGTGAAAATTGCAACTGTCTAACTATCACGGTTAATGAGATACAGCCTGTTGACCGACGGACGGACGGACAGACGGACAGCGGAGTCTTAGTAATAGGGTCCCTTACCCTTTGGGTACGGAACACTAAAAACAAAGTCAATAGTACGAATACATGGTAGGATGCGAGCCCACGATTTTTTTTAAAATTTATTATATTTTGAAGAAAGCTACTTCTACATGTACATACACTAATAAACGGTAAACGTAGTGTAGGACATCCTCAGACTCGGTGAAGCGATGATCTTCGCAGGGCGGCTGGCAACAGCTGGATGAGAATAGCCGAGGACCGTGCTCAGTGGCGTGCAATAGGAGAGACCTATGTCCAGCAGTGGACAAGCATAGGCTGATGATGATGATGATGATGATACACTAATATTATAAAGAGGAAAAGTTTGTAAATGTATATGTTTGCATGTTTGTAAGGTTGTGTGTAGGGGCTCCGAAATTCATCATCATCAGCCATTTGACGCCCACTGCAGGACACCTCCTTAGTAGTTTTCATAACCATGAGGGGTTTTCCCATAATCGCCACGCTCGGCAGGCGGGTTGGCGATAGCAGTATGCGGTTAGAATCTTAGGAAGACACTGCTGCCCATCTCCTGGTAATTGATTTCCTTAGTCGCCTTCTACGACATCCACGGAAGGAAATGGGGTGACTCTATTCTTAATCCGGCGCCACACGGAGCTCCGAAAGTACTTAATCGTTTTAAAAAAATCTTTTAAACAAAAACGTCTTAATAAACTATGAATTCTAGTTAGATATTAAGACCCTGTTAGACATTTTTGTAATTGAGTGTGTTTTTCAACACAAACTCTATGTTAGCATAAATTTTAAAGAAAAGGGTATGCCATAGGCCGGCCGGAAATCAACATATATATTTTATACGATGTCGGTGTAACTTGAAATGGAAGGATTCATAAGTACGTAGAATCTTTAGTTGTAGGAGATTTCTAGGCAATTTTTGTAGCAGTTTGCTTTAAGTTTTTAATTTTTTTTTAATAAAGCGATCTCCTGTTTCTAAAAGAAAGATTAAAGATTAGATCTGTCACTATTACATTATATTGTATTATTACAGTTTCTGACGCTATTCTTAATCCGGCGCCACACGGAGTTCCGAAAGTACTTAATCGATTTAAAAAATGTATCACTAATACTTAGAATAGACCTTCAGGGTAGACATAGGCTAAAGACTCATCCGTTTACCACGTAGTCGCGGGCACTGCTAGTCATAAAAAAACTAAAGGAAAAAAAGGCTGAAGCTAAAATATTTGCTCAGGACCCAGAGTACGAAAATATCTTCAGATAAGTCTCTCAATCAAGCGTTCTAGAAAAGGATTATCTGGGATTCGCAGCTACTTGTCGTTCATTTGTGCTCTTAGATTATGTTGTCTCGGAATTTTATGAACTATTGGGTCGACGAGACTAAAATAAATCAAGTTGGTATTGACTTGGATCTGCTTCTAGACACTGATCAGGTTACTGGTTAAGGCGTGGGTACCCGACGAAGGAAATTTTTGTGCAGTTGTATACAGATTCAATTCATTTGATACAATGTTCGTAAATGCAAGTTTTAGTATGGTTATTAATTACCCAAAACTCGATTTGATTGATGACTTGATCCGGTAATATTCTTTCGACGGAAATTTTTATCACCGCCGACTCCGTACTACTCTAACCTATGGTCTGATCTGAATAGTTCCAGTCATATTTTTCTCTAAATAAGCAATATATGTGAGGGAAAACATGGTAAGGAAACCTGAGTGTCTAATGTGTTCCCATACCACGGCGCTTCAAATTGCTAATCCGCGTTGGGCACGCGTGGTAATTAAGCCCATACTCTCTCTCTCTCTCTCTCTCTCTCACTGAGAGAAGGCATGTAGAAAAGCAATTGATAATGGCAAGACTTGACAAGATAATGTTTTTTTTTGTTAAGGACACTTTTTTTAAGGAATCACGACCATCATAATATGCTCAAGGCACGCCCGCACGACCTATCGCTTTCTCAACATTCATGATATCGGAATCACATCATTTTTTATTAAATATTTCTTTTTCTGTGTAGATTATGAGCAGGTCACAAGCCTTCTCTCAGAGAGGGTATGGGGTTAATTACCGCGGGTTGGCAATTACGAGCGCTAAGATGTGTGAACACCTCAGACTCATAGGTTTCCTCACGATGTTTTTTTAGAAATGAAAGTCATCTTCGTCGAATCTAAGTCAGAGTCACCGTAAAACGTTATCGTTTATGATAAAAAAACTATTTAAAAGCTTTTTTAATATTTTCAAAATGAACCGTTACTTTTCACACCTTTTTATAATCACTGAAGTGCGAAAACTGGTTGCGTCACCCCGTCTGTTGAAGAGAAAATATCTTTAGAAAGTTCAAAATTAAACTATTTGCAAATCATAAAGGTTACTATAACAAAATTAAGCTACACGGACTAAAATTCCTTGTTGATGCTTCAAGTATTCTTGTTTAATTTGTGAGGACTTCAAATCGTTAAATGTTCGTCTAGACAGTGGCAAAGAGGTCATTGGTAAACTTGAAATACAATATTTTAACAGGTCTTCCACAGAAAATTTAATTACATAAATTATTCTTAGCCATTAAAAATGCAATCCATTGAAGAACCAAGTTAATAAAGTTGTAAAATAATTGATATTGCTAGTACATCTGTCTTTCATTCGATTTTTACTTCGCTAGATACTAATCACACTTTGTAGATGACCATACAGCGGTTTGGGTTAAGTCTAAGCTAGGCCGAGCGAGTCGTTTTTGCAAAAGGTCCCATTGATGCAAATGTCTTCACATAATTTCCTAGTCGCACAATGTCCCATGCATTGACGCAAAAGTCCTAGTCGCAAAATATCCTATTCGTGCAATGTCCCACTGACGCAAATGTCCTAGTCACATAATGTCCTAGTCGCAAAATGTCATATTCGCACAATGTCCTTGTCACAATATACTAGTAGCAAAATACAGCCTATGCATTTATTCCTTACACAAAAGCTTGGCTTGTAATAATGTTTTTATACCGGCATTGCATAAAAGTAAATGCAAGACTAACCCCGGGCTAACAATCTGTTAATATATTGTTAACAGCAGTCAGTTTTTTTTTTGTATGCATTTTGGCCAACTGACCGATTTTAACAGATCGTTATCTTACGAGAAACCGAGGGTAAGCCTGGCCTTCATCATCAGCCCACTTCTGCCCAGTGCTGAAGGCCTTTTCCCCATCAGTGGCGGTCAGTCGGTAGACCAACAGCCCGATGGTCGGACGTTGTGGTCGGTCGGCCCGTGGAAGCCCGGCCTTGATAAAGAATTTTCATCACCGTCAATCTCATCACCTTGATACCTAAAATAGACAGATAAATCATTTATCAGTCTATGATCAATTATTTGATTTATTGGAGACATTTTGCGTCTAGGACATTTTTCAATCGGTACAATTTGAACCTGAGCTGTTTTCATATTAAAACATTTTGTGACTAACACATTTTGCGAATAGGACATTCTGCGCCAGTGGACTGAATCGTACTTTTGGGAACTTACACGCAACTCAGTGCGGGTGCTGGTGAATGAAATGAAAAAATCGTACCGCAACCTTCCGTACATTTTCATACATTCTATAAATGCGGAAATTTCACCGCATGTTAATTCGCAATGGGTACACGTGGTGGTTAGGCAGGTACTTAATTTTTGAAAAAAGCCATGCACGTTGCTATGTGACGTAAATATATATGCTGGGACCTATTTCATAGATATAAAAATGTCAGTGCGATTTACATCGCAAAGTCAATTAACCCACAGATTAATAAATACGAAGATTCGGCTACGCAATGTTTCGTGTGCAATAAAGTATAATGAACAATAATGGACAATGTAAATCAAATTGTCTTAATAAACTATGAATTCTAGTTAGATATTAAGACCCTGTTAGACATTTTTGTAATTATTATATTCTATGCCTTTCTAAAGTACCCAAGTGTGTTTTTCAACACAAACTCTATGTTAGCATAAATTTTAAGGAAAAGGGTATGACATAGGCCGGCCGGAAATCGACATATATATTCTATACGATGTCGGTGTAACTTGAAATGGAAGGATTCATAAGTGCGTAGAATCTTTAGTTGTAGGAGATTTCTAGGCAATTATTTATTCGTTTTGTCTGTTGTGTATTTAGTTTTCCTTCTGTGTTGTGCATATTATGTTACTTATGTGCTTATTTTGTTTCTGTGATGTATCTTGTTGGTATAATAAATGTCTTTCTTCTTCTTCTTCTTCTTCTTCTATTGTAGCAGTTTGCTTTAAGTTTTTAATTTTTTTTTAATAAAGCGATCTCCCTAGCTAGCTGTTTCTAAAAGAAAGAATGAAGATTTGATCTGTCCCTATAAATTACATTATAATGTATTATTACAGTTTTTGTCCTCCTTTATTTTTTTATACCTACACCATGAATTTGGGTGGCTTGAAAGCCATAGTGTAATGAACTTGCCGTAACAATAGCTGTCAAATACGCTAGTTTGTTTTTTTAAAAGGTACTTTCCAAAAATATCTCAACACAAACTCGAATCTATGAGAGCCATTAGTAGCCAGCCAGAGCGGTGCGTGCATGTCGGGGGTCATTGTTCTGATAGACGGAGAGGTTATACTAATGATTAGCGAATTTTATAAAACAAGATTTCTTAACTCGAAATTTTCTTTTCCTTCAGCAATATTCCATTATAAGGTTGTCTGGAAAAAAATACTTTTAGCAATAAGGCCGCCAATTGTACTCTACATATTTTATAAGACATGTGCTCTGGTTTACAATAAAGAATATTCATATCTTATCTTATCTCAGAACAAGATTTATCAACTCAATTTTTATTTTCATTTTAGAAGAAGATGAAGAAGAAAGACATTTATTATACCAACATTTTAGGTCTGTACTCAAAAGTAATAGTCTAAATAGATGGCATTTTTAATTACTAATTACATAACCTATTCACGAATCTTATTCATTTGTAGCGCGGAGTAAGACAGGGGGATGTAATAACTTCGAAACTGTTTACAGCTGAACTTGAAGACGTATTCAAACTCATAAACTGGAAAGGATCAGGCATCAACATAAGTGGCCAGTACATCACTCACCAGACCCTGGAAAATTTGAGTTCAAAGCGCAATGACCTGAACAGAGCTTATAACAGAGTGGGTGTTAAAATGAACATGGACAAGACTAAGATAATGTCGAACTCCCACGTAGCACCCACTCCTATTAACATTGGCGGCTCTGACCTCGAAGTTGTCAACCACTATGCATACCTGGGACAAGTCTAGCTAGGCAAATCCGACTTCGAGAAAAAGGGTCACTCGTCGAATCTAACTCAGATGGGAAGCGTTCGGGAAACTAAAACGACATTTTCGCGTCCAAAACACTTCAGTGTCTCAAGACAAAGATGTATAAAGATTATGTGTTGCCAGTGATGGCTTATGGATATGAGACCTGGTCGCTGACTATGGGCCTCATAAGAAGGCTCAAGGTCGCCCAGCGAGCAATGGAGAGAGCTATGTTAGGAGTTTCATTGCGCTATCGAATCAGGAATGAAGAGATCCGCAGAAGAACCCGAGTTACTAATATAGCTCGAAGAATTGCTTAGTTGAAATGGCAGTGGGCGCAGCACATAGCTCGGATAACTGCCCCTATATTACGCGCACCAAATCCTGAGCGATTCCAATCGTGTAACTGTCAAATTAGTATGGAATTTGACACTTAGACGATTGGAATCGCTCTGGATTTGGTGCGCGTAATTAGGCCACTGATCGCCATTGGGGCGGAAAAATTGACCTGGCGATTGCAGACCGGACGACGCAGCGTGGGCAGGCCCCCCACCAGATGATCTGATGACCTGGTTACGGTGGCCACGAAAGAGGCCTATGTGTTGCAGTGGGTGTCAAATGGCTGATGATGATGATGATGATGAATTACATAACTGCGGCTTTCAAATCACCCGGATTTCATAATTTTACTAAGTCTATTTTGGGTATTTAAAGGGTAAAGGTGTTTGTAAGTGTATTATGTCAATATTCATATTTTCCCCATTCCCCAGCTATCCGTCTCTTTTTTCCTTCAGCAATTTCTCATAAAGTAGTTTGGAAGAAATTGATCTTAATAATAAGACCACCAACAGATACACGAACTATGTATATATATACATCATGTTTCCTGCCGTCTCAAAAATTATATCTTATGTTATTGAGTACAGTTAAAAACTTTAATAAAATAAAGTAACATACTTTAGTAAGCACTGTTTTAATAGTATTTTAAGAAAAAGTCTTCATTGAGCGCCTTCTGAATCTGCTCTGTGGTCATTCTGAAACAATAAACAATTTTCTTCTTCTTCTGTTTTATAAAGATTATACATAAATAGATAGATACATCCATGTCCGTATTTGATAATTTCTTATTTTTGTTCACTTTTTGTCAAAGTATTTTTTTATAACGGGCGACGAGATCGCGTTAAAACGCGTCGTCAAATGTATTTTTTGTGCCAAATTCGCTGTAATTTGATACCTACTTTCACAAATAGTTTTTTTTTTTATTCAGTAAAACAGAAACAAATGCGTAAGCTTGGTTGAGTTCACGCACGATTTTTTTAGTTTTTCTTAAGCTTTTCAAACCAAAAATTCCCCGATAGCCAATCCTCACTGAGGCCTATAAATTGGCGCCTTAGCAGTAAATATTTGCCTCGCGGCGTGGTTAGCTCGCCGACACATAAATAACACCACACGCTCTGCACCGTCCTTATCGCAAAGGGTAAGAGTCGTTTTCGGATTGTCAGTAGAAATATCGAGGTGCGGCCGTGTGTACTCTTCCGCTGGTAACTTTAGTTTTGGATGATAAATATGAGTTGCGCTAGGTCGATTTTCCAACTAACCCGGTTACGCTAACTCAGTCCTTGCTGACAAAAATAACACAACGGTTTGCTTTGGTCGCGCAGCGGTAGAAGGCCGGCCTAACTTTCGGGAGGCCGGGCGAGAGGAAGGCGAACTGACTATTGTAAAATTTAAAAAATTTACTTTTTATATTTTATTTTACATCGACTTTTGTTTCTACATTTTAACAATTTAGTTTTTATGTTTACTTTTTATGTTTTTAACTTTTATTCTGACCCCGGCGCCTTGCTTGTCACTACTCTCAGGAGTAGTCAGAGACAAGGCGTCGGGGCACACAGAGAATTCTATTCTCTTTTTTTTTTTACTTTTTATTTCTTATGCTAATTTACATTTTGACAAACTTTAATTTTTTTTAATTTTTGACTTAGTTTAGGATTTTACTTTTTAAAATTTTTAATATTAAGACATTTTATTATATAACTTTTAACAGTTTTATCATTAAGACATTTTCTATTATATAATTTTAAATTTAGCTCTAGACATAAGGATTTTTATTATATAACTTTCATTATTTTTATCAAGTTACAAAGGGCGCCACAAAATAAATAGTGGCGGTACGGGCTAAAAAAAAAAAAGAAAACTTTCGGGAGTTCGTGGGTTCGAATCCCAGCATGTACCAGTGACTTTGTTTTCTAAGTTACGCACATTTCTGAAGTTGTAGTAGCAATACCACTCGCTAACCGTGAAGGAAAACATCGTGAGGAAACCTGAGTGTCTGAGGTGTTCACATACCTCAGCGCTTGAGCTTGCTACTCCGCTGTGGGCACGCGTGGTGATTAAGCCCATACTCTCTCTGAGAGAAGGCTTGTGCCTGCAGTGGGACGTTTAAAGACGGCATAAAAAAGTCGTTTACGGCGATACACATACTTCTGACCCCTGAGACGCCCTGTGGCCTAAAATCTAGTTCAGCGGCCAAAGTCAAGTCAAGTCAAAGTAAAAAAAAATTTATTCAAAGTAACACAGAAACTGTGACTTATTGAACGTTACAAGAAAAACTAGGTGTCCGTTTCAAAATCTAGATCATTTGGAGAAAAATCGGTCAAAAAAACTCCAAACTTAGTCTTTTCAAACATATTCCTTAATTAACAGAGTTTACATGTCATATCTTCTAAAAAGCTAGTACTAGGATGCATTGAACTGGCTTTAATTCCACACATCTTTGACTTCTAATATTTATATTTTTCCTGACGTACATAATATTCTCATAGATATACTGACCAGCAACTGTTAGGATGTTAGTTTCTTTAAAGAAATCTCTTAACGAATCTCTACTGCCTAGCCTATAAATGAATCTGATCGCTCTCTTCTGTAAGACAAAGATGGTCTCAATGTCTGTTGCCCGACCCCACAGTAGTATGCCGTAGGACATAATACTGTGGAAGTAACTAAAATAAACAAGCCTAGCAGTTGCGACGTCAGTTAATTCCCGGATTTTTTTGACTGCATATGCTGCAGAACTAAGCCTATTGACCAAATTGGTTTTGCCAGAGTACATTTGTTTTATTATTAAGTGTGTAAAACCGGGCCTTGATTCCATTAGTGCATTAAAGTAATGCGTTAAATGCATTAATAACAGATACACTGTCGGGTCACATGACGTGTTATGACGTATTAATATCGTCACATGACGTGTGGAAAAAGCACACCGCTAGTGCCTAGACAATTTTATGCGTGTGCGCGCTCAGACTTGAAAGAGGAATGAAATGAAGTTGATGCGTCCATGCAGTTCATAGTACTACAACGCGTTAGCAGTCTCTGGGCTCTGGTGAAACAAAGTTATTATTATTACTGTATGATCATTAATATAAATATAAATAAACATTTATATTATTTATGCATCAGCAGTACATTTGTACACAATAGCCCCAGTCTGGGTATATTAATTTCCACGATTGTGTAATTTTTGACTGGTTATTGTAACACAGAGTATCCTAGTTTTGGATCAGGACAAGTGATTGTACTGTGTGGAAGTTATTATTATCTCTTGAACTGTAACAAAGCTTGTTGCGGATTGCCAAAAAAATAGTAAAAAAAAATTAATCGGATCTCAGTCCCACGTACAGCTTGAGCTCTCGAAAAACGTATGGATTTTATACATTTTCGAAAAGCTAAAGCTTGATACGTGAGACAGACGTCCGATTGGCATTCTCACCGTATTTTCTTGTAGTAAGAAGACATGCTAGACGCAAGACGGAAACTCTTTGTTTCCGCGGTCAGATGCGTCCTGAAATTGTATCACTCGTATCAATTTGTTCTTTAATTTGTGACAAGCTTACAAATTTTGATAACCTTAGTTTCACCTAATGCCAAGCCCTGCCGCGGGACACGCATATTATGGGGGCTACATAAAAAAAACATTTTGTTTTGGAAAATACGAGTATTCTACTAAAATGTACCGGTCGATATCATAAACAAAATAAAACTTAGGTTCGTTAGATCGATTGGTCGGTCAGTCTGTAAAAAAACGCACGAAAAACGGATAAAATAATAGTAGTTACTTTGATTCCTCACAAAACATTCCCAACCATACAAAATTATATCGTACTTACTTAAACAACACGTACTGTTGATCCCAGTTTATGTTGTACTTCAAAACAACCTTAATCCTATTGCGAAATGCACACCCACGCTTCCAAACAACCGAAAATAAAACATATCCTTCCGTCCAATCTAAGCACTTAAAAACTCCCCCGTGCAAACCCTCGACGATGACGAAAAGTAAACCCAAAGAGCTCTTAACGCGCGCGGTATAAAAGCGTATATTGAATGCAAACTTCAGTCATATGAACGAAGGTTGGTAGTAGCCAAAAATTATACTCGACCGCTAAGTAACAAGGTCTCTCGCCACTTAAAATATACTTTGCGTACATATCAAAGCGAAAGGCAGCCCAAAATGTACACCGGTCGAGCGGCCACCCGAGCGCTATTTGAATTTCAAGCCGTGGTTTAGGCAGCGCGATGTGAACCATGAGAGATCGGCGACTGTTCGGTATTAACGCTCAGCACAAACAGCCAATTTACGTCTCACTACAGGACAAATCTAATAACGTGAACCGGATACCGATTTTTTTCACCTATTTTCCTGATATGCGACACGAAACTTTTATGTAAGAAAAATAAAAAAATTGTTTCATACGGCTTGTTCAAAGTAATCAGCTTACTCAGGTGAATTGTTTGCGCGTGCCTCGTTTGAATTAAGACGAGTAACATCCGCTGTCACTTAAAACTCGACCCAGCAGCAAGGAACAAGACCTCCGCTTTTCTGACACCGACTAACCGGTTAGAGATCTCCTACATATATTCATCGTAAGTCCTCTTATCCGGGCGAATTTGTTTCGAAAGAGAGTCGGGAAAGAAAATCTTATAGGTTTTTGTCCGTTCTTACGCAGTAGCCCCTTGTTATACTGACGTTATTCCGTTGTACAGCTGTTTTCGGTGGGAATAACAAAATTATATACTCTCTGTAGGCGAATGTGATATTTTTGTGACATGTCGTTTCGGTTTATTGTTTTGAGCTTTGCTATCATAAGACTTATTTTATATGTAACTGGGCAAACCCGTTTGTGATGTAGCATTATGAGCAGTGATCACATTCGGGAGATCGTGGGTTCGAAACCCCTCATAGCAATGTCTTTGTTTTCTAAGATACATACATTTGGAAGTTGTAGTAATACCGCTAGCTAACGGTGAAGGAAAACGTCGTGAGGAAACCTGAGTGTATGAGGTGTTCACGTGCCTCAGCACTCGAAATTGCCAATGCGCGGTGGGCAAGCGCGGTAGTTAACCCCATGCTCTCCCTGAGAGAAGGCCTGTGCCCTGCAGTGGGACGTATACAGGCTACGTAATGATGGTCAGGGAAGTATGATTTGGCGATAAGTTAAAAAAAAAGTGCATATTATCATTAAGTATAGAATTTATTTACACTTTATAACATAACATAAGCAGCCTATATACGTCCCGTTGTAGGGCACAGGCCTTCTCTCAGAGAGATAGTATGGGCTTAACCGCCACGCGTGCCCACCGCGGATTGGCGATTTCAAGGGCTGAGGTATGTGAATAGCTCAGACACTCAGGTTTCCTCGCGATGTTTTCCTTCACAGTTAGCGAGTGGTATTGCTACTATAACTTCACTAATGTACAGAACTTAGAAAACGAAGTTATAGGTACATGCCCGCACTGGGAATCAAACCTGGGTCTCTCGCTTCCGAGTTCATTGTTCTACCCACTAGGCTACCACTGCGTTCTTATTTACACTACTGATTTACACTACATAACGTTAGTATATTTATTTTGTGGATTACAGTGTATAACTGTAATCAGTGGAATTAATTGAGCGAAGAAATCATTTATGATTCGTAAGAAAATTCGCCACAGTTCGACTCTAACTATTATCACAAAAATGGTAAGACGCGGTCTAAAAGTTGTCTAAACTCGTTTCGATAATATCTCTATTTACTTCTTATTGTGTGTTTTAGTAAGGAATGAAGAAAGGTCGAATCTCAGTAGAGAGGTTAGTGGACTTGTTAGGATCTAGTTTCGAGTCTCGGCGTGTACCAGTGACAAGACTCTACAGTTTAATTGTTTGTCTGCAATAAGGCCTAGAAATTAAGTCGATTGTACTTCTTACTACATTTTATTACCATAATTTATATCTAGATTTGCAGAGAATAAGTGCTGGCTTAAGTGCATGACGTTGGTTTTGGTCAGGTTAACTTTAAGGTTATTGTTACTAAGCCAATTTATTATAGAATCTAGGGCTTCATTGATATCGTGCTCATACATGGTTTCATTCTTACACAGTGTTGTCATCTGCAAAAAGGGACATAGGATGTCGTGAAGAACTAGGCAGGTCATTTATATATACAATGAAGAGTAGCGGGCCAAACACACTGCTTGTGACACCGTACAAAGTTTCTCGCTCATTTGATAAGAAATTTATCTCTCCTTTGATATTAGGATCTATCCTCAATTTCTCTATGCATTGAATAATATGTTTTAAGTATGAAAACCACGAAGAAGGCCTATGTCCTGCAGTGGGCTTCAAATGGCTGATGATGATGATGATGACTCGTTTTAGTAGATTTCCCCGGATACCATAGGTGTCGAGCTTGCTTAAGAAGATATTGTGCTCTATATAGTCAAAAGCTTGGGTAATGTCCATGTCAATGGTAGAAACGGGTGTTTTTGGGTCTATACAGGTAACAACATCAAGAAAATCGTACTTTGCGATATTTATTGTTTTACTTTGTCTAAACCCCTTTTGCTCTTTAGTCTTATTATTTTATTGTTATTTTTCTCTACATACTCATTTACTTGTTTGTAAATATATTTTTTAAATATTGAAATCAGAGCAATATAGAGACCGAGGGGTTTTCTTTTTTGAACGTTGGTTTAATTATGGCTTTTTAAACTTTTCTGGGTATATTCCTTCAACAATGCTAAGATTAATAATGTGACCACAGATTTCTAAGGCGACATATTTAATAACTTTTGTAGTAACTCCGCCGTAGTCAACGCTATTTGTGTTTTTAAGTACTACAATAATCATCATCATCATCATTCAGCTACAAGAAGTCCACTGCTGGACATAGGCCTCCTCCATGGATTTCCAAAAAGACCGGTTGGAAGCGGCCTGCATCCAGCGTCTTCCTGCCACTTGGATGAGGTCATCTGTCCATCTTGTGGCTGGTCGTCCTACGCTGCGCTTGCCGATATGTGGTCTCCATTCGAGAACTTTTCGGCCCCATCGGCCATCAGTTCTGCGCGCTATGTGCCCCGCCCACTGCCACTTCAACTTACTAATCCGCTGGGCTATGTCGACGACTTTCGTTTGTCTACGAATCTCATCATTTCTGATTCGATCTTGTAGAGAAATTCCGAGCATAGCCCTTTCCATAGCTCGTTGCGTGACCTTGAGCTTTCTTATGAGGCCCATAGTTAGAGACCACGTTTCAGTGCCATAAGTCATCACTGGTAACACACACTGGTTGTATAATTTTGTCTTGAGCGATTGAGGTATGTTAGACGAAAAGACTTTTCTAAGTTTCCCGAATGCTGCCCAGCCGAGTTGGATTCGACGATTGACCTCTTTCACGAAGTTGGACCGGCCTAGTTGGACTGTTTGTCCTAAGTAGACGTATTCGTCTACAACTTCGAGAGTCGTGTTCCCCAATATTATTGGGGTGGGCACAACACGGGCGTTCGACATGACCTTCGTTTTGTCCATGTTCATTTTAAGGCCCACACGTTGGGAAACTCGACTGAGGTCTTCGAGCATTATGCCGAGGTCTTCCATCGTTTCTGCCATGACTACTATATCGTCGGCAAATCGAAGGTGCGTGATGTACTCGCCATTGATATTGATGCCGCGTCCCTGCCATTCCAGAAGCTTGAAGGCATCTTCCAGTGCGTTCGTGAACAGTTTCGGAGAGATAACGTCTCCCTGACTACAATAATGATTCTCCATATATCGTGTGGTACACTATGCCATCGTCTTATTGCTTTTTGTGACACGGGTCTCTATTTGCGGTGGCGTATTTGATTTAGACCGGATTTTTCAATAGTCAGATAAAACTTAACTGGAGAATAAAACTGATGGGTTCATTCTTGTCGTATGATTTAGACAGTGATAGCATGCCATTTAATCTCCAGTTAAGTTTTATCTGAATATTGAAAAATTGGCCCTTAATTGGTTTAATTTTTTCTCACAAAAATGCAGCAGAGATTATATTTCCGTCAATGTTGATTCTATAAATTGAGGGGTTGGGGAGATTTGTTTCAATTCGTTAATTATTTGTCAGGTCGTTTAAGATTTGGTGTCGGAGGTTTTTTGTTTTATAATTATTTTGAGCTCGTTTCGTAAGACGGATAATTTTTTTAAATGATATTGCGTATTTTTTTAAATTAATATTATTTATATCATTAGGTTTACGTACATCTATAAGTCCACAGTAACTCCCTTTTCTTTCTACACCATGGTTTGTAGACAAGCAATTAAACTGAAAAGCACGTATTGCGGAATTGTGCAAAACAATTAGCTCTTCCGCCTTTGTACATACAAACACTGATGCCGTCATTACTACCTACCACGGACTTGTGGCATCCCTGTTAAGATACAGCCTTATATTCTGCGGCAACTCCACAGATAGAGAAACTGCATTCAAATTTTATTTATTTTTTTACTTTATTGTATAACATACATACAATTGAATTTGTCTTAATTCTTTGACTGCACCACGGCACGCACTCCGTAGTACAATTATGGGTTACCGTAGGCACTGACTGAAAATCAGGGCTGAGGGATCACTTCCTCAGCACAACGCTGAGTCAGCAATGTAGATACACCACAGGCTACATCTATGGTCCTGTTTTATTTATTCATTTTGTCTGTTGTGTATTTAGTTTTCTTTCTGTTGTTGTGCATATTATGTTACTTATGTGCTTATTTTGTTTCTGTGATGTATCTTGTTGGTATAATAAATGTCTTTCTTCTTCTTCTTCTTCTTCAAAGCCTAAAAAGGAAGTATCGACGAGTGTCGACGGCTGCAGCTAGCACTGCCGGTGTATAAGCGCCCTAAGAACGCAGAATGTAACTCGTCCATTGCTCTCTAACGTTTCACATGTTTATAGCACAAAAAATCTCAGTAAATATAAATTATGATTATTATTAGTGAGTGTATTATTATAAAGTGTTACATTCTGTAATATCCTTTGTAACTAGGGATTAGTTTCGAATTTTTGATGTGTCTGAATAATACATTATAAGTTGCCGTGTTATTTCAGTTACGCCTGCGAAGAAAAGAAATATGTAAAACGAGGTAAATAAATTCAAAGAGATTTATTAAGCTCCGAAGTATATTAGAATATTTTTGTGAATATTGAAAGTCTACAAAAGTACTTTAGACCCATTAGTAGATACAGTCAACAACTGATCCACCTTTACATTTTTGATGCTAAGTCGTCCACAAACTAACTGACAAGGTATATATGCAGTCGGCTTTACAATAATACTTCTTCAACTTTGAAGTTATCATCAGGTAAATTAAGTACCAAAATGATATCAAGTTTTTACAAGAAAGGCAAAATAAAAATGTACCTGGAACTAATCCCGACATTTGAATATCCCACAGGGAGCCTCCCAACCCTGATAAAATTACACCGAATATCGTCGGCTTACTGCAAGAAGTCATTTACTGCAAAAACTCTCTAACCGCTTTTTTAAAGGTATGGACATATAGATGTATTGAACAATGATACAATAGTGGTGTTTTAATATCAGACATTATTTTAACGATGTTATAAGGAAGAGGAAATACAACCATTAACTAACACGAACTAAAAAGTCGTTTTCTCCCAATAGTGAATATGTCGGTTAATGAGTTCTTGCAATAAGCCGACGATATGTTTTAGATCACAAAACAGTCTCAGAGCTTGTTCAAAATCACTGCGACGTTAGCGAGCGAGCGATCGAAACGACATGTCGCGACAGTTCAACGAAATCGCTATAGATATTACGGATTAGCGTAAAGAAGATAGTTAAAACAGTGATAATTCCTCTCTCTCTCTCTCTCTCTCTGCCTATTTCATCGACACATCTATTTCTGTATACATTTCGCACTCCCGCTAAAACACTGTAACCACTCAAACAACCGCGATTTTGGATTGTAGACCACACTCTTTTTTTTATGTAGCCAATATTGTTACGTCTCACTGCAGTGCACATCCCTTCTCTAAGAGAGAATACGGGCCTAATTACCGCGCGTGCCCAACGCAGTTTCATGTGCTGAGGTATGTCAACACCTCAGACACTCAGGCTTCCTCAAGATGTTTTCCTCCACCGTTAGACCACACCCATTTGATACAAAACTGGTTTAGGCGGAGATGCGATGTATGTATTAATAATATAACACTAGCTTATTTTCATCTACATTCATTGCTCTGTCGCACTCAAGGCTACTTTATGGACTCCACTAAGCTGTATCGCGTTGCTCGATTACGTCACGTTCAATTAGACCGAGTCTTATATGACATACAACCTCTGGTCTTATATTTATCAATGGAATCTTTGATACGAAAATGCTACTGCGGGGCTGTGTTCGTATTGTTTACCAAGCTGTTTCGGCAATTTCTGTACATACTTGTTCGTTTGTCTTTTGTTAACATATCACGTAAAACAGCTGAACTGCGCTTTGAATAGTTTACCTGTTGCAAAGAGAAACAGAGCTCTGGGATTTTTTTTGTGTCAATTCGTTGAATTAAAAAGGAATAAGCTACGACGAAAGACATAGGTATAGAATTGCTCTGGAGCTAGTTTACTGAGATAATTTGTTAGGATAACAATAATAGCTTCCGCACAACACAATCAGTTGCTATCAGTGGAAGTCTGTTAATGACTTTCTGTTCTCATATTTTTAAATAGTATTAAGTTATATAATGTCAATGGCTTTCCTAAAACTAAATAAATAAATAAATAAACCCAAAGTAGGATACCCGTGCTATTGTAACCAGGCCAGGACGTCACAAACATGGAAATAAACTCAGACTGAGGCCATTTGTACATTTTCATGTACGGCGGCCCCTAGTAGGAATCGAACCCGCTAATAGCAATAGTGTACTAAGGTGGTTTTAAAATAATATCGGACAGGTTTATGAATGAACGAATTGAATGAAAATATTTTTAGTTATTCGTTCTTTATCGGATGTTTCATTGATCTCTCAATCAATTGATTCATTTAAGGGCGACCATATTCCGTCAGTGGATTTAAAATGACAATGGAATGAAATTAATCGCAAATTCAGCGAGTTTTAGTGTATATGGGTTAAATGGACAAAAGCCTGTTTGGCACAGTATTGGTTTCACGGGAAAGTCACGGCAACTGACTAGTTTTGCAATCCTCGGAGCGACTATGTGTATAAAGCAATATCTGGCGTAGTTACTTAGGTACTAACTGTTTAATAAAAGAACGAAAGAGGTCATAAAAGCTTTTGCAGCTATCTGGAACGTCTTTATTACAATTTTGCGATTGTATGGTGTGCTCTTTCGACCACGCTTCAAGGTGTCCTTGGGCTAATGTATAGTTCTATCTACATTCAAGGTTACTCAACATCGAATTCAATCCATTAGCTCACATTCGTCCAATGCTCATCAGTCTGGGCATCGGCCTCTTTCAAGTCACGCCACTTGTTTCTGTCCTGGGGCATCCTAAACCAGCCATTACCGGCAATCTGCCTTATATACCCGGTTCAGTGAGCTGGTGGTGTCTTAGGCGCGAGACACACAGATATTACGTGGGGTGAGGGCGCGGTAAGATGTATAGAGTCACAGACCAAGAGCGACCGCAGAGCAGGGACTGTGGTCTGTGACTCTATACATCTTACCGCACCCTCGGCCCACGTTCATCTGAGTGTCTTGGTCTTTGCTCAAGAATTTTCTTGCCCGGTAAATAATAAACTCTTCTTCAATGACATTACTACTCCGATGAACTTGATGCCAAAAAAAGCTTCTTAAAATCGGTAAATAAAATAAACTTATGCTCTTGCCGAAACCCACATATTACGTATCTTTAAACGAGACATATTACAATATTTTTTCTAAGGGAAATATGCCTGAACAATCAATGGCTTGGGAAATTTTAAGGTTTAAACTCACACATCTTTTGGCATGTTTTACTAGGAGTTTTGGTAAACTAAAAAAGTAAACTGAAATATTTATTTATTGCACAAACATTATTATGGTATATTTACAGTGGTTAGTTATTTTATCGTGCGGTGCATAGTTTAGGTAAAGATACAAAAGTTTCCAGGGATCCCCAAACTAGGCAAGGCCTGTATTTTGGGGAAGCAATTAAATTGAAAATCTGTGACATATCTATGTTTTTACAAAACAAAAATCAAAACAAACAGCTTCCGGGCCAGAAAAAAAATCAATAAAAAGTTAGTCGTAGTGTGAGAAGGAACTTCTTTGTGCTTGTTTTAGCTTCCATGCCTTAGTAAAGTATTATAGATGTGTGCGCTGATAGAGTAAACATTTTCAATTTCTCTCAGAAAATAAATTTGAAATTGCAACCCGCAACATAGGTATTATATACCAAAACTTTGGAATCACAAACAACCGTAGTTCTTACATTTATACATAGATAGAGGACACTTTATTCTTACGTTTATTTCTTTAAGAACGATAAAAGTGACGCGTCCACTGCCTCTTGTAATATTTTAAAAACACTTTTTTGTTGATTGTTTAACCACTCGTCTGCCGAGACACAGATCTGTGTCCAACTTAGTATGGGCCACCTATACGTTGCGTTCCGCGAGGGCAGTTCAGGAGTTAAGGTTCGGTTTTACGTAGCTTAGGGTCGGGCGTTAGTATTTTAATAATATCCTGTACAGGTGTGACAAACTTCAAGATCCGTTGGTCAGTTTACGCGAATAATTCGAAAAACAAACTATATATACTTAAACGATTTTTTCACATTATTATTAATATAATCATAGTAGTACCTGCGTTCTATGTGTTTTTTTCTGTTGTGCAGTAAATAATATGGTATCTTATTTTATAGTGTGCCTATTAAAAAGATATAAGTTTATTTATGGCCACGAGGACATTATACAAGACGTAGGAAAAAAAATCGGACAAGTCAAAACACGAGACAAAAAATAAAAAAGATAACAAAATGACATGGGCTATATCCATGCGACGGTAAAACGGCCTGCTTAGGCTTTGCTGCAGATATACACTCAGATACATTTTTAAGCAATAATTTACTACAAGAAACAAAGTCAATCTCGACATTGAGAAATCCGTGGAAAATGATCACTCCACCTCTGCTGCGAGTAATAAACGTGTCGAATACGTCAGTGTTTGTGTCCATGCGGCGGTAAAACGGCCTGCTTAGTATATGCTGTAGATTTACACTCAGATACATTTGTAAGCAATACTTTTCAAAGTTTAACCTATACTTAATTCTGTAGCAAGATCCTCTTAACATTGATTTACCAAAACCATTTGCACTACAAGAAACGAACTCAATTCTCGACATTGAGAAATCCGTGGAAAATGATCACTCCACCTCTGCTGTGACTCACAGCCTGTGAGTAATAAACGTGTCGAATACGTCAGTGTTCCCGCGTTTACGGTGAGCAATAAAATGTTACTGTCTGCTAAAGTACCTTTCAGTTCAAGAAAAAAATTCCACCCGCTGTACAACCAGGAAAACGTACGTACTTGTAAGGCAACTATTTTAGGGCTATTTGAAAATTTTTCTTATTTTTCGTTGTCTTTGTAATAACTAAAAAAATACCTAAATATCGAAAGCTATAAATAGATGGATAGATAGTGAAGAATTTATTGCAGTCAGAATATCTTTCATTCCTATCTCTCCTAAAGTTATCTTTAAGAGATCGCTTTTAACGATAACCCCCCGTTTCTCGTACACTAACACGCCGTTAATCTACTGTTAACAGCTGTCAATTGACCAAAGTGTATAAAAAAAAACCACTGACAGCTTGTTAGTGTACAAGAAACCAGGGGTTAGACCGCCAGTTGTATACTATGTAACTTAGACATATTTAAGAAATTTCATGTACTTTTATTATGTGTGCAATAAATAGTTTTAAACTAATCCAATCAAAGGCGGAATCGTTTTATTTGTGTACTTAACAATGTCACTTCAACCATATTTTTAGGCATTTCCCCCCTTAAAATCGTAGTATTCCAACACAGAAAACAACGCAACGAGGACGCAATATTGATTATTTTATTTTTTCTGAGAAAAGTCTGAGAAAAGACAGGTTCAACGAATCGGCTGAATTATATTTCTAGTCGTGCTGTACATATTTTATTCCCTCATAGCTCCGTGTCAATACTTTCACAGTGACTGATGAACTGACGCTCAGAATATTTCGATAGACGTATACAAGTTCTCTATTTGACCTTTCTGCCCTTTAGCTAAGAACGAGCCAAGAAAGAGCAGGTAGTAGTAATATTGGGAATACCGACATTTTCCATACTAATAGGGTAGCAGCTAAGCAAATAAATAACGGCTACAAAAACTGTTTATTTTACATCTTAACTATTTTGCCTTCTTTTATTAAAAAAAAATTATAGAGGGGGCGGGGGAGACCCCACTTTAACAAAAAATTGCCTAAATCAAAACATGGTTTTCCTACACTTACAATATTTTTCAACGACCAATCCAACGATATCCTTCACTATGGTGTTGGCGAAAAAAAAATTGCATCCCTAGGGTGTAGGGGGTAAAAAAATTCAAGATTTCATCCTACCGTCTTGAAGACGTCTATAACATTTATATCTATGCCAAATTTCAGCTTTCTAGTACTTTTCGTCTCTGTGCTAATCCGTGGAACAGTGGCGTAGCATGGGGGGGGCGGAGGGTGCGGTCCGCACCGGGCGGCACTTTGCCGGGGGCGGCGCTGCGGAGGTGGCAGTTAGAAAAAAAAATTAAAAATAAAAAAAATAAAAAAACTTTCGTCTTTTTTTATGTTACCAAATACCCAGGTACCTATGCAGGTTCTATGCATGGGTGATGCAAGCGCAAGGTTTCTCAATAACTATTATTTAGGAAACTTATTTCGTTTCAATGTTAGTTTAAATAAATATGTCTCCTTACGCATTCTTTGTACTTCACCGTAATACGGTAATGACAGACCGTCGTTTCACAAGGCATTGATGACTTTGAGTAAAAAGCAAGATATAAAAACAAGCTTGCGGATTGTTGCCCCAATTTGTCGATTTCGCGGCTTCTCGTATGAAACTACGTACATATTGATATTCTGAGTATCTAGTTTGCAGTATAAATCCTTTGATGAATACTTAGGCAGTATATATTAATATAATAGTTGGTAAACGGCCTTTTGAGCTAAAAGCTACTGGTAAAAAAACAGCGAAGATACGCGTTACGCGTACATTGTTGCAACACGAATTCGCAAAGACTATTTTTTTTCTTGAGGGCTGAATCAAAAACCATTTCGAGATTAACATCTAAGTAACCATATTTTCTATATTTAAGATAAATATTAAGGAAGATGAGCGTTATTTTTGCCAAAAAACAATAACCTTCATTTGACCTTCTGATGACGTCACATTTTAAAATAAACATAACATATGGCAACACTACGTTACTTAAAAAAAAGACTTGCTGTCATAACTGTCATATGCATATCATTTCCTTGTCTTTGAAAAAAACGTCTGTGACAGCAAATCACAGAAACAAAGTGTGACAGTTTGCGCGACGTTTCGGCGTGTGCACTCGAAAAATATGACGTCACGCTTTCAAATATTTTAAATAAATAATTTATAATAATAAACTTAACAAATCGCTGAAAAAATGAAATTAGTCTCTAGAAATTACTTCTGCTATAAGAAAAAAATATAAAATAAGATCAAAATAAAAAATATACTGCCCGAATTACACCTTGGAGGCAATCGACAGCATTTTTTGCTTACCGAAAATAACGATTCAACGATTGTTTTGTTTGTTTTGTTTTTTAAAGTGCTTTATTAACATAAATTATTTAGACCACTACAACCCAGCGTAACTTAGTTCTAGGAAGAGGTATCTTATCTCGAATTACATTTTCAGGCCAAAATCAGTGCCTTTTCAAACTTTTAACTTAAAAATCAATGAATAAATATGTTTATCATCTAACCTAACATATCCATTTAAATATAAAAGTATGTATACTTTGTTAAATAGTATACATTTAGCAACATGATTACTTACACAACACACAGGACTGGACACACGAGGACTTTACGAACAAAAGCTGGCACATTTATGAATTACAGGACACAATAACATACAAACGAATATTTACCATAAAGGTACACTAGCCTAATTACTGTATTACGTCTAATAATTAAGCCAACATATTATTTGTTATCAATATTTTGATTGTTGAGTTGGTAATTTGAGGGTAACATACAATTAGGCCCAAACGGCCGATAAACTTATGCAGAGAATTCACCAGAACAATTAGAACCCCAAATAGTACGTAGTTGTATACAAATTAGGGATCACGGAAACTGGCAACGTCCATATGCGGAGTCGAACTAGTACCCAGCCTGTACCCAGTACCCGATTCAACGATTACCGATGACCGTTTCATTGGATATATTCACAAAGTTAGCGAGTAAAAAGATTTTAAAAAATTTTTTTAAACGGTGTTTCATGTCAACTACTGCTCAAAAAGTTAGATATACGGAACGAGTCCTTTACTCCTTTGGTGGGCGGCAGCTGGCGAGCCTATTGCACTTATTACATAGTAATAGAAGACAATTTAATAACATAACGTATTAGTGATTCAGTGACTATCGAAGACGTCCTACGTGCGAAATAGATTACTACTGAACTGAAGCAAAAAGGTGAGTGTTTTATTATTTTTCAATATGTTTAATATTTGAGATCGTGAAACGCGATAACGCCTCAGATTTAGAGCTTTTCGAAACTTAAATTGATAAAAAATTACTTGCGATCTACAATGAGTACGCTGAGATTAACTAATCTCGCTATATTGTCGATCGAACAAGACCTCACTGATGCAATCGATATTGAAAACTTTTCTGAAAGGAAAAGTTAAATTTTAATCTTTCAGTTGAGGAGTTGAGCTTAGAATGATACTCGTGCGCAAAAGAGCGTTCGTGAAGTAGGCGATTTCTCCATTATTCTATTAAGTTTTCTCTGTACTTTTTCTGTGAATCAAAAAAATGTTAATTTCACTTTTCAATTCAATAAATCATTCAATAAAACTAATAAAAGTACTCTTTTTACCATGCCCAAATTTTTTATAATGGATTACAAAAATAAGAGGGCGGCAAATTTGGAATCCGCACCGGGTACTAGTGACCTATGCTACGCCACTGCCGTGGAAAGACAGACAAATGAACGGAGATGGCGCAACTACAAGGGTTCCCTATTGATTACGGAACCCTACAAAGTACCCAAAACCGACATTCAGTAAGTACTAATGAATGTTGTTGAAGCAAAATATGTTTGTCAGGATCGAGGCAAGTGACAAACCCTGGTGTCTGTATCACTCCGGGATTCAGGCGTAATATTTATCGCAGAGTACCGCGAACTCGACCTAATGAAAACGACAGTAAGTAAAGTACAACTATCATCTGTCAATCTTGTTTAATGCTGGCAACATTTAAATGTTTCTGAGCTATGTTTCTTTTTTCAATTTGACAATTAGGCCACATGGCGAGAAAAGTCAGAAACCTTCCTCTCTCCACTTTTCCCGCCATCTGGCCTAATTGTCAAATTAAAAAAAGAAACATAGCGCGACAATATTATGTATCTTTCACAGGTGTACAAACACCTCTCCTTGTTTGAACTTGCGGGATATTAAAAGGCATATTTTATAGAACGCCACCCAAAAATCACGACCTTCTTTCCGTTTACAATGACATCAGATTCAGCTCACGTTTCTACACCTATTTATAGATTAACCGTAGCTTTGATTTATCTGACCTTTCATTAAAGGCGAAAGTGTTCTTTTGTTTGAATTTATTACATTTTTACCTCAACCATGCACAATTCCTGAATCATTCCAAGAATTTGTCTTTTGCAGCTACTATTCTTTGAATATTCTATTAAATGTAAGGGTTTACAATGTTTATTTATTTATTTAATACGGAGATATTGCATAAATATTCCACTTATTCTGAACTTAGATGATAAAAATATGTAGTAGGCATGCATCCAAAAATATGTGTCACAAAGTACTTTAAAATAAGTAAGTTAAAGGTGCGGGTATTGAGTAATTTCTGAAGAGCACACGAATTTATTATTGATTATCCTTGATTATTGCAGAAAATTACCTGCCTATATGTTTTTTTCCCCAAATTTCACGCAAACGAAGTCGCGGGAACACGTAGTTTGCTCGTAGTATGTAGTGCCTAAAGCTGATTATAATGCGAAAGAAAAGTCTAAAAATATTTATTGACACAAACTAAACATACGCACAACACTCGCAGCGAGGTGAAACTCTCCGGCATTCAATTTTCTCTCCGGTCTTTGCTCGAGACGAAATAATATTTGTCCAAGCATCGCGGGTCGCGTGATTGGCTCGTTACGCTTTGCAAGTTGTCTCGTAAGAGCATATTGACATTTAACCAGTTCGTTGGAGACGAGCGCAACGGCATTTTTTTTTCTGTCGAAGAAGGGTTAAACGTTGCTTTGGCATCGCAGCGCGTAGGTGTTTGCGCGAATGATTGGTGTAAGCTAATCGAAGCGTGGCATTTTGTTTTTGTAAAGCGTGACATGTGGGCCGTCTTTTTTATTTAAATTCTGTGCCAGAACGGAGCCGACGGGAAAGCTGTTAAACGGAACCGTACTACTAAAACTACACTATCTATCGGTCCATCCGTCCATCTGTCCGGCCTTTTGACTGCTGTATATCCCAAATTGTAACAGTAAATTGGAATAGGGAACCAGTTGAAGTTTTTTGCAGAATATAGGTAATTTCCTAATAAATAGTAATCAAACTTTTTTAGGGTTCCATACCCAAAGCGTAAGGGAGCTTATTACTATGACTCCTATTACTGTCCGTCCGTCCGTTCGTCCGTCCGTCCGTCCGTCCGTCCGTCGGTCTATCACCAGGCTGTATCTCATGAACCGTGATAGTTAGACAGTTGAAATTTTCACAGAAGATGTATCTCTTGCCGCTATAACAACAAATACTAAAAACAGAATAAAATAAATATTTAAGGGGGCTCCCATACAACAAACGTGATTTTTTTGCCGATTTTTGCTCGATATTAATAACGGCAACATGTAGACGCTTGAAATATTCAAATTTTGTATAGATAATGGTGCGGAACCCTTCGTGTGCTTCGCACTTGGTCGGTTTTTTTATTTTTATTTGTATCACCACTTAACATAAAAACCAAACAATTTGGTTAGTGAAAGGCCTCAATCCAAACCCTGTTTTTCAAATGGATTCAATTGAAAAGCAACAATTAGGCTTTTTGTGTGAGCAAATTGGAGACACCATTTAGAAATGATATCAACCGACTAAAATTAAATTATGTACCATAATAAAGAGGGGAAAGTCAAAGGGCTCTTGATATGGTGTTTGTTTGGAATTAAAACAGACTTTGTTAGTGCATTTGCAAAACGTAGAACGTTTTATTCTTAGGAGCAGAGCTGTGGTAGCGCACTGGTAGAACACTGACTATTATTTATTTAGAAAGTTCTAGTAACTTTGCAGTGTCACGTTAATTTCTTGAGGTCAGAAATAAAATGTGAACAAGTTAATATTTACAAGTATATTTACAATTTTACAAGGTAGGAGTGGGTCACTAAAACCAGAGTCTTGATTTACTCGCGCGGTTCGTTGAGTTTCATAAAGCACTGAACACTAAAGGTACAATACCCCACTTCCCTCGCATTCACTCGCGCTACGTCCAGCACAGGATGTCCAGCGTCCGTAGGTGAGTACAGCCAGGGGGGAAGAGTAGTGGAAGAGCCGGAGTAGGCCCCCAGGGTTCACTTGGTACCCGGTCAGCGGGGGGGTGTCTGAACCCGTACGGAGCTCCTGAAATGTGCCCGTAGGTGCACATTAGTGGGCGATCAAGGCAGGCCTGGACTGTCCCACAAAGCTAGCAAGCGAAAGCAGAGAGCGGGTAGGTATACCTTAGTTCAAGCGCCCCAAGCCTACTTGCTAGCAATGTGGCAGTACGTAGGCAATTACATCAGAATGGTTACAAAGCTTGCTAAAAACATAACTACTTAATACACTCTTTATGCACCAAGATATTTTGGGAAGCTTACAAATAGTAAAGCGTATAGACAAGAAGCATTTGCTATTGCAAAGCGAATCTACCGCACAACGGTTACTAAAACTAAATAGGTAAAGTATGCACAACTCACCCAAGCTTGGGATTTCCTATTAGCATAGAGGAGCATGTTTGATACTCAATTGGTATCTCTGCGAACACCTTCCGACCAAGGGCGTCGTAGGCAATAATAGAAATATACCAGCTAACACAGGTTGTCACAAGAGGAACGATCCGAGCGACTGAGCCACTTTGGCAGACTGGCCTTCGCCCTACCATGCGAAAACAAGTAGCAATACTAGTGTTTGCGCCTGGCTTTCGTCTATATCAAAAGCGTGGCGTCAGATCAGTTTGTCTGTTGAAATTATTATTTATTGTGTAAATATCTTCATAGATTTAAGTGTACATAGGGTTGAGTGTATTTAAGTTTGTTAACAGTATAATTAAGTGTATCATAATATTCTATTAAGTGATAATAGATTATTAATCCGTGTTATCTAATCGATTTAACTAGTTAGTAAGTTGTAATTAGGCACTTACTGTAAATAATAAATTTCTTAATTCAAGTTCTGTTTTTGTAACAAAATGTGTGTGATAGTCTACATTTCGTTACAGCAGCACACACCAAATCGTTACAGAACTAGAGACAACCTCTCACAACGATTCAAATTACTCTGTTCCCAACTATCACATTCTACCTATATAGGCTTCTGCGCATTAACCTTATGTTAACAAGGAAACACTTGGGGCTTTCCTCTATAAACAAGGTCTACTTTGTTATGTTTCAGGCGAGCAAGGTTTGAACAAAGCCTCGTTAAATATTAAGGGCATAAAACAGGGGTAATTAGCGCAAACTTTTGGAGTGATTTGTTAAACTACAAATTGCATAATTAAAGCCCCGGCGTATTTTCATTTGTTTCTTCGAGTTCGAAATCTCAGTTTAAATTGTGATACAGAGTATATATTACATTCTTTAGTAAATATTACATTATTTTGACAGATGTCAAGTGAAACTACCGTTGACTCATCCGACGACAATATGGCGACAAAGGTGGAAATTTGCCGATGGTCAAAGAAATTGCGATTACTCAACAATAATAGATTGAAATTGCTTGAAATAAAAAGTGAATGAATGAATGATAATGCAGCCTTTATTTACTTGGGACATTTACATGTATCCTCATTTTATCGTATTGATATTTCAGCCTAAAGGAGAAAAATAAAAAAGTGGAATAATTACAATTTTGGTATGTTATAAGGTTACTTTGCAATAGAAAGTGATAGATGTTATAATCTTGTGTAAATACCCAATAACCCTGCATAGTTAGTTTTTTAGGTTTCATGTAAAATTTATTGAAAAATGTCATTCAAATATGCCAGCAGCTGCTTTGCTCAATATTCAACTACTATTTTTTTTTCTTTGAAGGAGTAAAGCGGTAAGGTGGTTTATCTGTTAATTTTTGGCGCATTCACACTACACACGAATAAATTGGTATTTCAAACCAATGGCCCATTTTTGGAGTGTTAGGTAGACCCACACATGTGTACGCTGCTGAGCCAGCTGGGTTACAAGGTCGCGCGTACACATGTGAACGCTACTGAGCCAGGCATACACAATACACATGTGTGTTCCACTTGACATAGCGCATATTTCAGATGCTCCCTCTCTTTCTAGTGCAGTGCAGTTAACACGACATCGCCAATCGCGCGTTCTGTCATTTCAGCGCCACAAATCGCGCGACTCGCGCCGTCCTACCACCCAGGCAGGTCTCTTAGAATTAGTCTCTTAGTAAATCTATTCTCCTTTGCCCGCAGAGTTGCCAGAGGACAAACCGACGATAAAGGCTGAAAAGGGATGGTACGCATCCGGGGATACGCTTCGGGCACAGTGTTCCTCGCCGCCGGCCGACCCGCCCGCTAACCTCACCTGGCTCCTCAATGGCCGAGGGGTGAGTACGACAATATTTTCAATGAAATTCCGAGCCTGAGTATGCCAATCTTTTCGATCAAATTGTAAACCTTCTTTCGTCCACTACTCTACTTTTAAGCATGACACGTTCGTTAACGTTTAGGCGAACCGGCAAATGCATCGTTTGCTGTTGAGGGCCAGTTGAGGATGAGAGGATGGCCGACCACAGAATTAAATGGCGTGAATAAATGTGAAATTACATAAAAATATGGTACATGAAATAATCTGCTTTGAAACAAAATAGAGTCCAACATAATCTCCTCATGTAACTGAAGAATAAGTTTGGAGTTTTTTTGTCCATTTTGGCTCCAAAATGATCTAGATTTTGAGTTGGACACCTATTTTAACTTGTAACGTTCATTAAGTCGCAGTTTCTGTGCTACTTTGAATGAAAAGTTTTTGATTGGTTGATTTTGATTTTGAAAAAAAAAACAATAACGTTAAAACCTTTTGCTACCCAAAGATAGATTAAGTACATACCTTCTTTACGAAAAGCAGACTTTATTGGACTTTTATACATTATGTTACGCCAGTTGTTAATATTATGTTAATATACAGATGAGCTGTATGTTAATGAATCTGTGTAATTTACGATATGTACAATAAAGTGTTCCCTATCTATCCATCTAAATCTTAGATCACTGAAAAACGCATCCAAAATTCATGATTACAAATAGTTTCAGCTCGAAAACACAGCTTAAAGCGTCGGAATTCCCGACAGTCAACTCTAGTAAATCTCACGAGGTCCAGCTTAGAGCGCGTGGCGAATAACTCAATTTAAATCGCACCTGACTAACATCCGAGTGGCGAGACGGTATTAACACATTATCGGGCCTCTGACGTCACACTTGATAAATGGCGCCGGCGCGCGTCGGGGAAATGGACTAATTAATGACGTCCTGGGCGGCTACTCGCGAACGCCTTGATCCTGAAAAGTGAGTGGCATTTCGAAGACCCTGGGCATTGTGCTAAAAAAGTTTAGTTCTGTTTTTATATATTTTTTAAAAAGATACATATGTTTGATAGCCTGGGCTGAAAATGTCAATTTGGGCTGCTTTAATTAATTTTTAAAGCAATCCCCTTTTTGGTAGAGGTATGTCCGCCTAGGACGTAGACAGCACAGTTCTTGTACTCACATTCACTCGCTGTATTTCTTTTATCATTCTTTTTTCTTTCATTCTCTCCAAAAGTCTAAATCAACATAGAAACAGTAGGCCAAGTGCGAGTCGGACTTGCGCACTGAGTGTTCCGTACTCACGCTTTGATATTTTTGGGGTTCCGTAGTCCGACAAGGAACCCTTATAGTTTCGCCATGTCCGTCTGTCTGTCTGTCTGTCTGTCCATCCGCGGCCTAGTGCAAAGACCGGTGGTACTAGAAATCTGTAATTTGGTGTGTGTATACATATTTATCACGCAAAGAAAGTTAAACAATAAAATGTTGGAAATTATTTTTTTCTACTATGCCCTCCCCTAACCTCCCCTAACATGAAAAGTGGGGATGATTTTTTTTTCTCGTCTACCCCATCATGTGTACCCATATCGTTGGATTGGTCGTTGCAAAATATTGTGGGTGCAGGAAGACCATTTTTCGATTTAAGATTCTGTTTTCAAAATATTAAGCTTTAAAGCGCAATTTTTTTGTCCGAATAGGGCGTCCCCCCCTCACCTGGCTAAACGGTTGATTGTAGAAACGTGAAAAATTTCAGGGTAGTAGTACCTATATGGAACTTAAAAGGAAAAGTATCACGGCTAAGTAGGCTTTACTAGTTAACGAGTATTAGGCCAATTTAAAGTCGCTCAGCGAGCTATGAAGAGAGCTATGCTCGGTGTTTCTCTGCGGGATCGAATCCGAAACGAAGTAATTCGCCAGAGAACCAAAGTGATCGACATAGCTGAACGGATTAGCAAACTGAAGTGGCATTGGGCTGGTCATATCTGCCGCAGGACCGATAACCGTTGGCGAAGACTGGTTCTAGAGTGGAGACCGCGAGACGCCCTGAGACCAGGTGGAGCGACGACATTCGCAAAGCGGTGGGCAGTGACTGGGAAAGAAGAACCTTAGATCGAGCTCAGTGGCGTGTCTTGGGAGAGGCCTATGTCCATCAGTGGACTGAGACCGGCTGATGATAATGATTATGATGAGTATTAGGCTACCAACCAAAGCAAAATTTCGTACAAAATCTATTGAAAATGTCTTCTATAAAGTTCTTAGTTCTGTAAAGTGGATAAAAAAACACTCTTTCTACGGAACCCTACATTGCGCGTGGCCCGACATGCACTTGGTCGGTTTTAATTATTTGTCGTTAGAATATATAATAACTCCCACAATGACGAAAGTTTTATACTTGTACCTATGTAGGTATTACCGTGCTTACGAGAGAGCATTAACAAAAAACGGCTAAAGAACGCATTTGTTGTATGGAGAACCCTTTTATTTGTTATTCGCTTAAATTTTATTTTTTGTTAGGTAATCCGCGGTAATAACACATATTTTATGAAAATTTCAACTGTCTACCCATTACGGTTCCAAAGATACAGATCTTTAAAGGTCGGACGGACGGACAGACAGACAAACAGACAGTCAGACAGACAGACATGCAAACAGACAAACAGCGGAGACAGAGTCATAAAAAGTAGAACGATAAAATAAATACTAATGGATAAAACAGAGTAGGGCTCACTGGATTGCACGGATTCAGAAGACAAATTGACGGTGGAAAAATGTTGATTGCTATTTAAAACGATCGTGTATCAAGTTCGATGTCATTTTGCATTTATAATTTGCAATAAATTACTATGAAGATTGGATTTTTATGAACTTGTTTATTAATGTCGCCCACTCACAGTGAGTGTGAGTTTCTGGGTTTGTACATAAATATACATACACACTTAAATTTTACATATTCACACAGAAATATACTTTACACGTCACACTTCACACGTCAACTGATATCCACAACTCACATTTGTTATTTAATTTTTTCTTCTCATGTTTCTTGTGTGCAATATAGAATATTCTAATCCTATTAAAAATTCTTAACATTTAACATAAAAATCAGAAGTTGAACAATATATTTTATAAGTAAGTATGCAAGGGAGCACGCTATCTTTTGATATAATTACTAAGCTATTTCGTGAGGCTTTACTTAGCCGTAAAATGTATGTAAGATTAAAAATAAGTTTAATTTCATTATTAAACTCGCTCGTAATGACAATCTCATCGGAAAGCGCATCCATTTGAACGTTGCTGAGAGCGGCTGAGACAAGGAAATATGATTATCATGATTAAGTGGACCTTAAGAGGGAATTGTGTTCCCAGTATTGGCCTAATTAGATCATTATCCGGACCAGAGGTTGGGTAAGAGGCCAGCTGGCTAAACAGTCATTTATGTCTCATCCGACGGCGAACGCAAGGAGGTTCGTGATTTTTACGTGTATGTACGCGCAACGTATTAATATGCTTATGTAATGTAAAATGTTTATCCTGTGCACGTGTCACAAGCGGTGGTAGCGCAGACGTAGAACGCCGGCCTCACATCCGGGAGGTCGTGGCTTCGAACCCAGTGCATGTATGAATTTATAGTAGCAATGCCATTCGCTAAAGTTGAAGGAAAACATCCTGAGGAAACCTGAGTGTATTGAGGTGTTCACATACCTCATTGCTTAAAATTTCCAATCCGCGGTGGGCACGCGTTGTGATTAAGCCCATACTCGCACTCTGAGAGAAGGCCTTACGGTGGGACGTACAATAGGCTGCATTATTATGTGTCACAATCCTCTTAAGTTACTGAAAGAGGTGAGAGGTTTTGCAATATTTAATGTGGTGACGTCATTGCGCTTAAAAATATGCAAACTAAAATTCTGCATAGTTTGCGTCACCAAAATTTACGGTACAGTGGACCTATTTTTGCAATGGCAAAGTTAGCCCCACAGTAGAATTTTATCCAAATACCTCTTTTTGTTTGACATTTAATATCTCTCTGGGACACATTCAACAACATTAAATTAAACTGAGTGAATAAAATTTCATATTGCCGCATTTTTGTTTCGTCCCTGCTTTTTCTCTTTAGAAGTCGGTTTTTTTTATTTGATATATTTTTTGCTCTCCGAAATTTGTACAGAGTGGTTTTTAATGAAGATTTTTACAGGCCCAACGGTGCTATTAGGGAATCATAATTAGTGTTGTTACAGATTGTTATTAGGTGAATGTTTTGGACGGAATACGCTTTGAATAACGCGGAAGAGGTGAAAGTTGGATATTTTCCAGTGATTGTTTTTATTTTTTAAACGTTTATACAATGCAAAAAGTCAAAAGACTACCGTTAATATTTAGAAAAAGCATATTTCAAGACCTAATATGAGGTAAATTAGAAAATAGTGAACTACTAAACAATTTTTATGTGGATGAAATTTCGGGAACATTCAGGGCGAGTTTCTGAATTGAGAAGAATAGTTAACTGTAGTGCTGGCTCTTCGAATTTCTCAGGAAAGAGCGTGACAGAAAAAAGTTTGCCGATAGCTTTTACTTAAAGACATTTTAATGAAAAAAGCGATTTCGAGCATTGACCGAGTAAGCAATGAGTCTCTCATTCTTCTTCCGCCAACCTCTGTTTTCAATAATTAAACCTGTTTGTAGCTACTTAAATTGAGAAAACAACTTTTAAATTAGAATTTTTAGTTTAATTTTAGAAAATCAGAAATTTATTTCTAGTTAAATTTATACAGAGTGAAACTTAAGAAAGTTATCATACTTGTAAACAAAAATAACTTTTGTTATGAGAGCAACTACGAAATATCGAAGAATTATCAGCTGTTTATACATTTGCTAGAGCAAAAGCAACCGCGCAAGTGTGGGGCAGGACTTAATGCTACTATGGGTAAATACGTACAATTAGCTACTATAAGGTGCGATTGAAATGCGTTCTTCGTTGGAACACTTTATTGGAACTTAAACTGAAGAATTTGACAACAGTGGAGGATAGAGCGAAAGATGTAGAATAAAGATTTGGTAGCGAGTAAATCAGTAAAAAAAAATAACAAGCGATCTCCGTCTCTACACACCATGATTAAGCTCTTCGTCTAAGAGCGGACTCTTGCGACAAAAATTCAAGTCAGTGATTCCGAAATTAACTTCATAAAAAAATCCAAAACCCCTGATCCCCTAAAACGTATAAATTATTGTGAACAAATAACATAACATAAACTCACGCCTGTATCCCAGAGGGGTAGGCAGAGACCAGGGACTGCCACTTGCTACGATCCTGACAGATCACTTTCGCTTCCTCAACATTCATTAGTCGTTGCATGCACGCACGCCGGTTTCGGGTACTTTACTGAACAAATCTTTGTGTACAATAAAGAATATTCCATCTATCTATCTATCTTCTCTCGCCGATCGACATCGCTAGTAACTGAAGGCGACCGTGGGCCACAGTTCGCGTTTTCTCCACTTCCTTCATACAATAGATAGATATATAGACATAGAGGACACTTTGTAGCAATTTGTTGTTGAAGAAAGAATTATAAATTGTAAATGGTTTCTTATTTATTTCTTCTTTTGGTGCCATGTCTCTTTCAACTTTCTCGCGTGATGTTACGCCTCAGAAGAGTTCTAAATTTCTCGTATTAAACCACTCTGCAAAATTTTGGAGCCACGATGTTTTTCTGCGGTCTGGTCTCCTCCTCCTTATTTACTCAACAGTTAGTGAATGCATTCTCTTCACTGCATAAGTAGCCTTTATACGTCCCAATGTATGGCACAGGCCTTCTCTCAGAGAGAGTACGGGCTTAATCACCACGTGTCCCACCGCGGGTTGGCGATTTCAAGCGCTGAGACCTTGGTAATACTACGAACTGATGAAGTTCACTCGCTGTCGCCGTATCGTCTACTGATACTTCGTTAACTTTCGATTGTTTACATTAGTTCGCTTGGTCTCGAAGTGTACGCATATCACAGCTATCGAAATCGCTAGCTCGCAGTAGGCACGCGTGGTTTTTAAGCCCATGTCTGGCTGTGATTTCTGTATACAACAAATAATATTCTATCTATCTCTCTCTTAGAGAGAGTCAGGACCGTGCGGTTATAAGTAGCTTATGCCATTGCCAGTTCGCAATGGGCACACGTGGTAATTGAGCCCATGCTATGACTCTAATTCAGTGCACTGCACTTATAACTAGTTGTTACGTACGCTTTGACGAACATATGTGGAAACGGTTCTGAGTGTATGAATGTAATCACAAAGCAGACCTCTTTACCTCGTCTACCGACCCTGATTGTGAAGTCGCATCATTTTGCGTTACGTAGAGTCATGACTCTGCGTGTCACGTCATGTTGGCTATGATTTGAGGATTTTGCACGTCAACTTGGTTTCGGAATGACTGGATTGGAGTGTGTTTGGTACAGTTACCTTCATGTGGGATTTCAGAGCGAGCTTTGTTGTAAGCTGTAGGATTCCAAGGACCCGTTTGGGCCACCATAACAATGGTTTTTGATTATTCTTATCAAGATAATAATCAAACAGGTTAGGGAACGTTACCATACTACGTGACCCAGTATTGCCAGCCGGGTCTTGCCAAAAGTTACCGTAAAGCAGTGTTGCCAGCCGGGTCTGGTCAAAAGTTCCCAAAAAGACCAACAGACAAAAAAGTTACCTTTTAGTATAAAGAGTAACCTTACCTATTGGTAAGGTTACTTTTTATACTAAAAAGATACTATAACTTTATAAGTAATACCTTACAGAAAAATGGAGTTCGTTTGTTTGTTACACTTTATTGCACAAAATTAAATAACATGTGATACAAATTACGTGCAAAGGCGGACTTATTTTCATAGAAATTTCTTCCAGTCAGCCTAAAACGTTCTGTAGTGTTTTCTGATATAAGTTTCCTATTGGTCAATGCGCGCGGCTAGAGATAAGCGAAATATAAGCGAAGATGGTTCGCTTCATAGGGTAGGTTTAATTAATGCAGTGGCTATTGAAGGTCACGCTCATTAACCAATGGGCGCACATGGATGATTTTCTTTGGGAGTTCATTTCGTGGAATGGAGTATAAATTGTATTACGTCTATTCAAGATCATTTTACAGCGACTTAGAGAATATCTTGCCTAAACTAAGGAGTAACCATTCATATGCGGTTGTACTGCCTGCGATGTATTTCATAGACATATTATTTCTGGCATATATTGAGTTAAACGGATAGACAAGCTTGGAGGCAAGCTTTCTAATCAAAAGCATTCATTTCAAGCCTGGCAACGCAAGGCGCACGGAAAAGCATAATTTGGTACCTACCTAGTTACCGTCAGAAATGGAGGAAATACAAGTTTCCAATCTAACATATAATAACTCAAAGTCGAGCCCTCGTCTTATTCCGTATTCAAGAGGCGTCAGTTTATTTTCTCACATTATTTTCCACTAGCTGAGCCCGTGACTGCGTTCGCATGAGATTCATGCGATGAAAATATCGCGATGAAAATCCAGCTGTTAGCTGATTGTTATGTTAAATTAATATCTAAATAATCATCATAATCATTCAGCCACAAGAAGTCCACTGCTGAATATAGGCCTCCTCCATGGATTTCCAAAAAGATCGGTTGGAAGCGGCTTGCATCCAGCGTCTTCCTGCCACTTGGATGAGGTCATCTGTCCATCTTGTGGCTTGCCGTCCTACTCTGCGCTTGCCGATATGTGGTCTCTATTTGAGAACTTTTCGGCCCCATCGGCCATCAGTGTTATGTGCCCCGCCCACTGCCACTTCAACTTACTAATCCTTTCTGATTCGATCTCGTAGAGAAATTTCGAGCATAGCCCTTTCCATAGCTCGTTGCGTGACCTTGAGCTTTATTATGAGGCCCTAAATAATAGGTATAATAAATTTCACACAGCAGATTTACTTTTCCTGATTCAATACTAGGATACTTGCCTGGTTAGCATAGCACAGGACTATGGTGACCAGGTAAGGATATTACTAACATGTAAAAACTTATATTTGGGTGATTAACATAAAAAAGTACAAATTTATTCAAATTATCAGAAATTCAACGTGGGGAAGTAAGATTAAGCCCATACTCTCTCTTTTTTGGAGGAAGTATGGTCTCTTGAGTGGGACGTTTAGGCTGCATTATAAAAGGAACTCTCAATGCGCAAGTTCAACTCACAATTGGAAATTTTTGGTCCTCATTGCTTGACTTGTCACTGTCACGGGATATTATTATATGTCTGACTTGTAATTTTTCACGTGAATTTCTTTTAGCTATTTACTTGTAGAATCAATGTTGTTTTCCATAGAGGGGTATCAAAATTTCCTTGTATCCTCGAAAAGGAGGGGTTTGACTCCTTAATACACACTTCAAAACTCTAGTAACTTCGAAATCACAATAAAATTGTCAGTTGTACATGTACATGCCCAGTGGGTATAACAGTGGACTCGGAAGCGGGAGACCCCGGTTCGATTCCCAGTGCGGGCATGTACTTTCATAGGACTTTGTTTATTTTCCAAGTTACGTACATCTGCGAATTTGTAGTAGCAACAACACATGCTAACGGTAAAGGAACACGTCGTGAGGAAATCCGCGGATGATATATGTGCTGGGCAAGCCTACTCCGTCTAAAAAACAATGTCCCAAGCGCTGCAGCGTCCGAGTGGTCCCTTAACCCATCTAGTGTGAGTGATGGTGCCACTGGGCGCTGTATAAGTCATCTCATTTCGTGAGTGCAAAGGCCAAAGTTAGTTACATGTACATAGTACATTTGTAAGAAATGAGTCCGTATTTCCTATGTTTGAATATGGAATTAGTAGAAATCCTTACTTGAAATACTTGATCAAATACTCATATTTATATTCTATCACATTGTCAGTAAGTTAGTACATCATTCTCAGAAGGCACTAAGATTATTACCCGAGTAATTGGTTTAAAAAAATCACAACCACGTCCTACCGGCTAAAACGAAGAGCCAAGATGGCGCGTTCCTTTATTTTTTTAAGACGTCATCACAAGAATATTCCACACCTTCATGTTTAATCTTGATGGCCAAGTCAATTTGAGTACTTTTATATTAGTCAAATTGCATACTGTTAATTTATGCAACTTCTATGAGTTGAATATCAAAAAGTATAGGATTAATGAACACACATGGGTAACCGTCGTGAATATTTTTAACCGACTTCAATAAAAGGAGGACGTTCTCAATTTTCTATTAAATTTTCAACAATTCTTCTTTTTAGTACGTTATTTTATTATTATTACAGAAAATAGATAGCTTTAGGTTTTGAGAATTTTTATTTCTCAAAAGAACAAAATTGGTTCATTTATAAAGGCCTTTAAAAAAATCTGTGACTACGTAATATATTTATTTTGGATTTCTCTCCCCAGCAAAATATAGAAATCACGTTTCTATCAGGACAACGTCCGGAGCGTCATCTAGTAACTGAAAACTCTGCTTCAAAATTAAAACAAATGACAGTTAAGTAATATCAAAAGGAAAACGAACTTCTCTGTAACAATGTACACAATAATTATAAAGCGGGGGACCAGGATGTACCTACTAAGGCGGCGCTTTGGTCGGCTATAAATTGAAATTGTCCCCTTCAACTCAGACTTTTAGGTGACAGAGAGCACAGAGGCTTTATAACATCCTTACTAATATTATAAACGCGAAAGTTTTTATGCATGGATAGATATTTGTTACTCTTTCACGCAAAAACCGCTGAACGGATCCAAATGAAATTTTGCAGAGATTATAGCCTGGCTAGCACATAGGCTATTTTTTATTCCGGAAAAATACACATCAAAATTACCACGCGTACGAAGTCGCGGGTAACAGCTATAACAAATAAACTCACGTCTTTATCCCGGACGGGTAGGCAGAGGGTTTGCCACTTGCCACGATCCTGACAGATCTCTTTCGCTTCATCAACATTAATTAGACTTCCTATCCAAAGGCTTTGTAATTGTGTAAACATAACTGACACTATGCCTACCAGCTCGCTGGATTAACGATCCGAGTTTCAAATGCCGTACGATAAATATAGCATCCGACTAACAACAGTATGGGATGGAAAAGTATAAACCATCTCGAAAGTATATAACTTTTTTTTTTGTTTCTCGTTATTTTGACATGAATGTTGGTATAAGCAATCTTGAATAGCTACGCTACAATGAACTTAGCACGTATTTGCTTAAAAAGTTATGTGTATGTTTTAATAATTTTTAAAAGAAAATTTCAAACATTTCTATACAAAAACTTACGACAATATTTTTTTTGTTCTTTATTTATTAACCTATTTAGAGGCTATTTATTTATTAGGTATTGTCTATCCGATAGTTCCTTTATTCAGGAATGTAACGCAACCAAAAATACAGCTATGCCACGATTTTGACCAAACCATTTTCGAGATGAATTTTACTGTTCTGTCAGGCAGATCGTACGCCTGGAGACGGCTGCACGATCTGCCTGACAGAACAGTAAAATTCATCTCGAAAATGGTTTGGTCAAAATCGTGATAAAATTTGGATAAAATTCCCTTTATAGCGGAAGAGCACCTTCTCTCGCTCTACCTTATTTGTGCCAGATGGGTGAAGAAGCCACGTTCCTAAGCTATTATCAAGAACGTACATTGGCCTGTTCTTCTAAGCTTTGTTAATATGTGCCCAAACTTTGAGTGAGTTTATACAGCGGAGATGAAATGCGCGCGAACGCGCTTTAACGTAGCCGTTTTTAACCACCCCTAATATTTCTCCGCAAATCAGGGGTGGCCACTCCTATTACTTACTCTGGTATAATTTTAAATTGTCACCTTGTAAATTGAAAATGGAATCCCTGGGACACATCAATCTTCCTCAATTAAGCGCGACTTTTCGGGGTCGGTGTTCGCTGTCTCTTATTACGTATACGTTTTTGGGTTCAGGACAGCATTTATCACGCACAGACAGCATTAAATGATGAGAAAATAATCATAACAAAATCAAAAGAAAAAAATATTAATTCAAAATGTATAATTTTCTGACAAATAGTGTCAAAGAGAAATTTTTAAGTACAGTAGATTATTGGATGGTAATTCAAACAAAGTAATTGAACAACTTTATTAATCTGGTAACAATTATTTTTATATAAAAATGGTACCTATGTGTAAGCGTGACTAAGTAGTATATATAATCTTAAACGATCACGAAGGTTAAGCAACACTGGGCGCGTTCCGTGCATGGATGGGTCGCCGTCTATGCCTAACGCTAGTGGCATTTTTCCGAGCGGTTCCGTGCTTCGCAAGGCACGTTAAGCTGTTGGTGCCGGCTGCCGTCGATAGATGGCAGTCGTTAAGCCAAGTCAGAGGCCTTAGGGCGGCTTGACAACTTCTGACAGTAGACGAGCCACTAGTCTACAAGCCTCCACCAATCCGGACTTCCTCAGGGAAGAGACCCGTGCCCCTCGGTGGGGACATAATGGGTTGATGATGATATCAGTCACACGTTACTACTTAGTCACGCTTACACATAAAATTTTTTGGGACTCATGTCCGTGACCTAAGCAAACAACCCAAGACTAGCCTTAACGCTAATTCTATATAGCCCCAGGTCCGTGGTACTAGGTTCTCAGCCGTGGGTCCTAAATATCACTATTAACATGATTGAGAGATGGACCTGAATCTTTTTGCAAGAATGATCTGTAAAAAAACTGTATTAGGGCGCTAGTGCATGGAGCCTCTTTAAGAGGTCTTGTAATTTTGTGTTATAAGTTTTGTGAACACCTCACACAATCGCGTTACCTCACAAGGTTTTCCGTTACAGTGGCATTTCTGCCGTATCTTTACAAATGTATGTAACTTAATCTGTAGAATTCTGAAGGAAAACCATAACAATGGTTTTTAATTTAAATTAAAAAAACCAATTTAGAGGCTAAAAATTCCACCCTTGCCGGACTTGTGCCCGCGACCTCTAGCTAACCGTGCCTCTAAATAGGTTTAAAACCTGTTTAGCCTCTAAATAGGTATTTTTAAATTGTCCTCAGCACGGGTTAGTGCAACTAAAAGAATATAATGGTTTTTAATTGTTCTTTCTAAGGTCCATATTCTAACAGGTCAAACAAAGTCATTAGTAATAAAGACCAGAAACATTGAGTGAATGTATGTGATTATAATCATGGATGTTTATTTGAGACGCAAATGTTCTTCCTGTCTCTCGCCTAACCCCGCAACTTCATCGTTACACCGCCTTAGCGCAGATCCAACGCGGATGACTTAAAATAATTCGGTGGCGAGTTCCCTTAAAGTAACGAGAGTAACCGGCTCTCAGAGGGTATATCTGCTTGCTCTTAATGCGTATTAAAAAGGGTTGAAAGGTCTGATTGAAACAATTACCATCATGGTCTAAGCACGAGACCGAAAAAAGAGGGTGTTGTACCTCCCTCCCCGGAATATTAAACGTATGACCCCGATAGTAAAGGAGAAAAGTTGCTATGATGCAAAACACTCTAATGGCCAACTGTGATCGTCTAGTCTAGTGAGGACCCTTCATTGTGAACGTATTAATAACCCAAGAACTTTTAGGATATGAGATTGAGTAATGAGTGCATGTAAGAGATCCGTTAAAATAATAAAAGTGGAACTAAGAACATTCAGTTCAAACCAAATGTTTATTAGAAAAGGTAAATTTTAGAAAGATTCGAAGAAACTAAAATAGCAATAAAGCAACATTAAATAAGCAGAAGCGAGACAAGATTGGGATAAAGGAGGAAAATTTAAATAAAGAAGTTTAGTTTAGATGACAATACATTAAAGGTTAAATAAAATAAATTCCATGTAAATAAAATAAGATTATAGTAGCAAAATATTTGAAATAACTACTTGTCATACTACTACACATGTGAGTGTTTTAGTATAACGTCCCCTACCAAAGGCCGGTTAAGGCAGACATTATTAGCCAGCTAAGTTGATAATATTGGATAAGAAGAAGTGAGTGCAATACTCAATTATCTACTAGCCGATAGTGCTAATTATATCTACCGTGGATGGGGATTGGCCACCACTACGTTATACTGTTAATATATACTTAGAAATAATAAAACTATGACTGACTAGAAATAAGAATACAATGATTCATTATTCCGAGTCTATGCCTTAAGAAAACATACATGATTAACGCAAGAATTGGCAAAGAGACGTTCAGCAGTACAATGCATTGGCAGACGAGAGTGAGAGAGGTAAAAAACCAAATGCACAAAGTACGTTGGAATAAGACTTCATCGAAGCTTACCAACACTGAAACAGTCCGGCCAAACCCACGCAACCATGAAATGTCACCCAAAGACATAAGTCATACAAATAAATTTAATAGAAGCAATAAAAGCTTTGAGCAGGCAGAGATATATTAAGACTCAAGTCACTTCACACAATTAACGCAAGAAACGGCAAAGGGATGTTCAGCAGTACTATGCATTGGCAGACGAAAGTGTGAGAGAGGTAATAACCAAATGCACAAAGTACGTTGGAATAAGACTTCATCGAAGCTTACCAACACTGAAACAATCCAGCCGAGCTCACGCAACTATGAGATGCCACTCAAGGACAAGTCAAACATAATAAAAGCTTTAAGCAAGTATAGAGATCTTAAGACTCAAGACGCTTCACACAATTAACGCAAGAAACGGCAAAGGGATGTTCAGCAGTACAATGCATTGGCTGACGAGAGTGTGAGAGAGGTAATAACCAAATGCACAAAGTACGTTGGAATAAGACTTCATCGAAGCTTACCAACACTGAAACAATCCAGCCGCGCTCACGCAACTATGAGATTAAGCAGAGTATTAAGCCAATATACTTAAAATGAATATAGCATTACTACTACAAAGCCTATAGTGGCTCTTAACTACTCTCTAACGTCCCATAACGTCTTTCAATTCCTAACAATAATCCGAGTTTTGACCACCCTATATATTATTCACCCTATATTGCGCCTAAAATGCAATAATACTAAAGAAACAACGGTCGGAAGGAAAAGTATCTACGCACCTACATAAATTGTTCCTACCTCTGCAATAGTGGAATGACCCGTCCGAAGGTCAAAAGATAAGTACCTATGAAGCTAATATTTTCGTTTCGTTTTACCTATTCCTTAGTTTCAAATGATCACCGTGTGGATGAAACGCACCAACCTTTACGTCTAGTTTTAAGGTAAGGACCAGAGACATAGATAAGCAGTAAGTTTAGTAGCTACTAATTCAAGACTCGCACAATTAAATAACGAATACAATCTTTTAGTCCAACAGAGCTTTGCAGGTTTACATTAGCGCGGCGCGGAATTTTGCGGGGTTACATCTACATCCTTATGAGTAGGTGATAAGAGAATTACTTAACGCTATCATTTACAGACGGGTTTGGAAACAGATTTATTGAACACTAAACCTATTGCGACATATTGATTACAATATCACTACACTACAAAACATTGTGGAAGCACCAATTTCATTTATTTTAGTTTTATTAAATGAACCTTAAACGCATCTAATGACCGCATTGTTATGGTGGGGACTTGGGGAAATACTTACTCTCATCATACAACTGGATACCCTGAAAGAAAAGGGGGGAGCCTGCCTAATTCTTCCCAACCCCGTAAGCTAATATATTTAACCACCCATCAAAATTATTATTGTTTCAGCAAAACAAACCCCATTTACATTTAATCGTGTGTATGCGTGAGTGCCTAAGGTGTCTCCCTAGTCACAGCTATTTCCTACTTCTATCCTCCCTAACTCCGGAAAACCAGACTGTTTCAAATTACTTGGTAACTTGACTCAGTTAGCTTTCAGACTTTCTGGCCGGCCAGAGTGTGTAGCCTAGGATGTGTATGCGCAGGTGGTTTTATGGGTTCGGTAACCACCCGCAAGGTAAGAATATTCGGAATATAATACATAAATATGTTATGGGTGCAAAGTGCCAGAGGGCTAGAATCGTCTGTCACTCAGGGTAAGCAGGGGGAAAATTGCTACACCACGTATGCTAACGGAAGAAGATCTAACACCGCATTCACAAGAAGCATTTTATCCCAATCTTCAAACAAGATAATTAATGTAATTATCTCAATTCAAAATTATTGTTAGTATTACTTTTTTATTATTAAATTAAATTGGGAATGCCTCCGGTGAAGGGATTCTTTAAACCTTTCAACCCAAGCAGACTCAGATTCAGCCGTAGCATAGTAAGCAGAGCTAGATTTTGGGTTCCTTAGTCCATTAATTTAAACTTCTTAAGGCTCCCAAGTGAATTCGCTCTAAATTCACACGTTTGTATACTGAAACTCAATTACCACTAGCTAGTGGAATTAAGCTAGAGTAATAAGTGGAATTAAATGTCTGCAAAGGCTCAGAAAGCTATGACGCAAGAATGATATCGATCATCTCGTGTGCCCCCGCCGAGCCTTGGTTATTTGACAAAGGCTAGACACACGGATTATCCATAGCATACCTTTGTCACCGTGAGTTATCCTTTGCACAAATTTATTTCCGCATAAACGTAGTACTGTGGAGGAAAAGGATTAGTAAACTTTTATTTCGCGAGAGCTACCCTAATTACTAAGGCTGAAAACCCTATTTTACGCGGAAAACTTCTAGCTAAATATACAAACGGTTTAGGAATCGAAGGGCGCTTCTAACCTTACACTTTCACTTTCAAATCTCATTCCCTAGCTAAGAAAGTAATTCAGAACCTGAAACTTCACACCAGAGCTGATAGTCTGGGACGCAATGCCCACAGGTGATGTTAGGTTACAAATCCAAAACCACTCTCCTACTTTCGAATTTAAATGCAAACGAAACTCCCTAATAGTAAATTCACAAAATGGCGAATTTGCCTACGAGCGCAGCAGACGTATTTACTGTTCAATTTTCTGTTCCGGAAAAGTCCCGAATAGTTCCCGAACCCAGCTTTTATAACCTCGCGGCCCCCTCCTAATATGATGCCACTTCTCCCGCTCGCGAAACCAATAACGAAATCCCGCCAACTAAGAATTTTATTCCTTACTGCTATTAATTTAAGGACTTCAACATTGGTAATTCTATTTTTGTTCGTCAAACTCGTACCACATCGCGCCACTATCTTCTCAATCAATTTCAGAACTTTAATATTATGCTATTTTATAAATTAATATTTAATGTCTGCAATTATATTGTCAATAAGTTTCTATTTATTTATCTCGATATTTCCCGATTGATTTATTTTTCTACAATCCTTTTATCAATTTATTCAACGCACATTTGAATGACGCGGTGGTGTTTTCGAAAAACTAGTTTCTGTTAATAACAAAGTTTCGTATCTCGTATATAGAACAACATCTCTTTAATTCAGTCTATATTCATCTAAACATACTCTACTTTATCTACAATTGGAATTTGAAGCGTTATAATGATTTATTTGGTTGGCGTCAACCGGACGGAAATAACAGTGGCGCCCCCCCACTCAAACGGTTAATATCGTATTAACAAAGAACTAATACTGATACGCTACTCACTCCTAGATGGAGCTAACTCTAGAGCTTATGCGAAGATATTCGATAATGGGGACTTGCACCAAGAAAAACTTTAATAAAGTATGAGAGGACACGTCCAAAGGCAAACAAACGTGGTATCTCTTTCTTCCGCGACCATACACTCCCTACGATACAAACAGTCAAAAAGTCAATACAATCACGTGGCACTACAACGCGGCATACAACTCGACCTCAGACCATGACGTCACTCCCCAACGTATGAACGCAACGCCTACAATATATGAAGCGTTTATCAATATATATGAGTCATCTCGTAAAATAATGTTTCTAAGAAAACGTTCAGAGTTCAATGAAAAACTAAATTCTACGTTTTTAAGTAGAAATGAGGTCCTTGAGAAGTATGTCTGGTGTTACTTTGAATGACCGGACACATAACCGTGTGACTAGAAAACGTTGTGGACTAAAAGAGGATGCAGTGACTAAAATTGAGAAAGGAATGTTGAGTTCGTTTGGACATGTGGAGAGGAGGAAACAAATCCATCGAACAAATGTGGGTGGAAGGGCCGGCAAGGGATGACCCATACGGACACACCTCGACCAAACAGGGGATGCATTAGCAAAGGGCAAGACAAAAGCACCCGAAACCGGCGCGCGCGCAAGCAACGACCAATGAATGTTGAGAAAGCGACAGCGATCCGTCAAAATCGCAACAAGTGGCAGTCCCCGACATTCGCCTACCCCTCTGGGACACAGGCGTGAGTCTATGTTGTTTTGTTAAAGTTTTATATGATTTAAGTTCCCTATTTATTTAGTACCTGAATGACCGAGCTTTTCGGATGCAATTTTTTGTTTTGTTTTAGAGAATGAATTAAAAAAGCGTCATCTATGAACAAAATAATGAACTGCCATGTACTATATTAGATTTAGGTGACAGACTTTCTTCAATCCAAAATTTATTAGTTATGCTATTTCGCAAGAGAGATGTCATTGTGATTAATCTCAATTATCGTAAACCATCCCTAAAACCAGTTGCATAATTTAATCTACAAAAGACAACGCAATAAGTATTTTACAAGAACTGTTTAAATGTTTACAAATGCTACAAAACAAAAGCTTTTCGGATGCACTTTTTTTTGTTTTTGTTTTATTAGAGAATGAATTCAGACCCACGCGTATAGACCGGTAGCGTCACCTACGAACAAAGCGATGAACTGTCATGTATTGTAACAGGTTTTAGGTGAAAAACTTTCTTCAATCCATAATTCATTAGTTGTGCCATCTCGCAAAATAGATGCCGTTGTAATTAATCTCAATTATCGTAAATATTTAATCTAGAAAAGACAACGCAATATTTCACAAGAACTGTTTAAATGTTTACAAATGATACAAACAAAATATACCTAGCTTTATTTTATGTCGGGGAACCAAATACGTTTTTAGCGCTTTATCCGATTCTATAATACGCTCTTTAAATGTTTTACAGTCCCTATATAAGTATACGATTATCATTTCTCGGTTTCTTTTAGCTTCCATCCTTAATCTTCTCGTGCAGAACACAATTCAACATGATATTAACGATCGTGAGCACCTGTACGGAGCTTGGTCCGTCACAATCAACCCCCAAAATTTGGATAAGACCTGTCGTTATCAAATTTTCAATAAAACATAAGTGATCACGAGAGTGGTCTTGCTACATAAGTTACTAATTACTTGTTTCACTATTTTCCAGAAATGACGAAATGAGTGAGTTGTCTTTTTCAACCAGACTCTTCGGATAATTGCCTATGTGAAATTTCAATCGACACCGTTTAATTCGGATCGCTTAGCAGCTTTTAACACAGCCTATCATTTAAGACCTTGATAAAGGGATCCTGGTTGTGAGGCAGAACAGCCCGAAGGCACCGACTGCTAAGTACCAGATACACTCGCTTAAACTCCAAAGGGGAGGCCTCCCCAAGAGCAAACGTGCACCGGTAGTAGAACCGACCCTTACAATAGCCTCAAATAACAATCAGCTGCGAAATCACTACGGGAAGCTATCAAACAAACGATATTAATCAATGAAAATCCCCAATCGACAACATCTTCGCTTCTGGAGCCTGCTCAGTTGCCGAAACTAGTTCTTAGCTTCTTGTGGAGTCCGGGATACAAATACAGTTTAACTTAATTTAAAATGAAAATCAAAAGAAGTATTTGTATCCGCTTGAGGTGTGTGCTGTATTCGGAAACTAAATAAAACAAGTTATCTGCGTAAAACCGATTCACCAAACTCTAGAACTTCCATTCAAGCCCCTTTTCATTCTCTTTCTAAATACTCCAACTAATTCCTTCTCCATTCATTGAATCATTTCCAAGCTTACTCTTACTTGCTTACATACTGATATATGAAGCCTGAGAATTTAGCGAATGAACTCTTCGCAGATATGATTTTGATTACCGCGATATAAAATAAACTACTAATTTTATTATAAATTTGACAACCCCATCCAATATGAGGAATAAAATAATTTGAACCAGAGCCCGCGATCGCAATAAAACCTAGTGATAGACGTTATGAGACGCAAGTAAAATTTTTAAAATTAAATTTGTTTTACCTTACACAGTACCACACGAATTACCTTGATTACCGTACACAATACCTCAATTTCAATTACCAGATTACCTTTCAAAACCGTTTCAATTACCTGGTTTAAGAAGTACAGTCAACGACGAAAATTAAATAATCAAGTGTAAATCCCGATTAGATTAACTCGCGTCCGTATTTTATTAAAAATAGTATTTGGGTAAGACGTAAATTATGGTAAGGTACATTTAAATCCAGTTTGGTTTAAGAATATTCGATTATCTACTTTTATCGTTTACTGTACGCGGATTGTTAAAATAAAACAAAATGTGTTGTTTTTTTCTCTATTATTTATAATTTATTATAGGTACGCGGATTACCAAAATAAAATAAAAATTTTCTTTTTTTTTTTTCTTTTAATAAATTAGTTTTTTTTTTTTTAGGTCTGAAGAAATTTACGCATCGATGTGAATAAAATATACTAAATTTATTTGACATATTGATATTTTAGCAAATTAAAATTAATCTCGAATCTAATGGAATAATTTAGAATTCATGAATTTATTTGCGCCACCACTATACGAAACTACCAAATTACGCAATACTAAATTCCTAGCAATACTGTAATAATAGCAACCCCCCGTCGAGAAAACGTTTGTTAATTATGTTGTTTTTTTTTCTTTTACAACCCCACAACCCCCCAAATAAAAGACAAGTTTCCGCGTAATGGAATGCTAAATCGAAAGTAAGAAGGATATCAAACCCCAGCATAAAAATAATTAAAATGAATTACATCAACAAAATAAAATAACAAAAATCTTTCACAATAATAACTATTAATTAATAAGCAAAACAAGTATTAAAATATTTAAGAATTTTAAATCGCGTAAAAGAAAACCGATATTTTGACAACCCCCCATAAAGCAGACCTTTGACTAATTAATGTAACCTGATGACATTCGTTTTTTTATAATTCCCTAATTATTTTCTTAATTAATTAAACTGGAATTATTATTAACCTTAGTTTACCTATGAAAGCAACTTCTGACGTAAAACATAATTTGATACAACCCCCTGAATAAAAAACTGTTAAACGTACCTACTTAAAAACGATCGAACAGTATAACCTCTACAGACTATTATTAAAATCCGACACGAAAGCATTGAATCAACTAAAAATTTATTGTAAAGTAACGTAATTTGAATAGAAATTACCAAAAAGTTATGGAACGCTAGTAAAAATGACGTGATTACACGTAAACAATTAGATAAATAGATCCATACACGAATTAAATATTTATTTTTACCCGTGCATACATCCATAAATCTATGCGAAAGCAAAAGTAACGGATCTCAATCACACCCTCATCGTCAATCTCAAACCTTTCCATTTCACGAACATCAAATTGTGGCATAAAGCCAACGATAATAATTAAAAATAAGAATATTCTGCATCATAAAACATACAAACAAACTACTCAAACTCGTATTAAAATATCATGGTCACGGCACACCATATTGTACCTCCCTCCCCGGAATATTAAACGTATGACCCCGATAGTAAAGGAGAAAAGTTGCTATGATGCAAAACACTCTAATGGCCAACTGTGATCGTCTAGTCTAGTGAGGACCCTTCATTGTGAACGTATTAATAACCCAAGAACTTTTAGGATATGAGATTGAGTAATGAGTGCATGTAAGAGATCCGTTAAAATAATAAAAGTGGAACTAAGAACATTCAGTTCAAACCAAATGTTTATTAGAAAAGGTAAATTTTAGAAAGATTCGAAGAAACTAAAATAGCAATAAAGCAACATTAAATAAGCAGAAGCGAGACAAGATTGGGATAAAGGAGGAAAATTTAAATAAAGAAGTTTAGTTTAGATGACAATACATTAAAGGTTAAATAAAATAAATTCCATGTAAATAAAATAAGATTATAGTAGCAAAATATTTGAAATAACTACTTGTCATACTACTACACATGTGAGTGTTTTAGTATAACGTCCCCTACCAAAGGCCGGTTAAGGCAGACATTATTAGCCAGCTAAGTTGATAATATTGGATAAGAAGAAGTGAGTGCAATACTCAATTATCTACTAGCCGATAGTGCTAATTATATCTACCGTGGATGGGGATTGGCCACCACTACGTTATACTGTTAATATATACTTAGAAATAATAAAACTATGACTGACTAGAAATAAGAATACAATGATTCATTATTCCGAGTCTATGCCTTAAGAAAACATACATGATTAACGCAAGAATTGGCAAAGAGACGTTCAGCAGTACAATGCATTGGCAGACGAGAGTGAGAGAGGTAAAAAACCAAATGCACAAAGTACGTTGGAATAAGACTTCATCGAAGCTTACCAACACTGAAACAGTCCGGCCAAACCCACGCAACCATGAAATGTCACCCAAAGACATAAGTCATACAAATAAATTTAATAGAAGCAATAAAAGCTTTGAGCAGGCAGAGATATATTAAGACTCAAGTCACTTCACACAATTAACGCAAGAAACGGCAAAGGGATGTTCAGCAGTACTATGCATTGGCAGACGAAAGTGTGAGAGAGGTAATAACCAAATGCACAAAGTACGTTGGAATAAGACTTCATCGAAGCTTACCAACACTGAAACAATCCAGCCGAGCTCACGCAACTATGAGATGCCACTCAAGGACAAGTCAAACATAATAAAAGCTTTAAGCAAGTATAGAGATCTTAAGACTCAAGACGCTTCACACAATTAACGCAAGAAACGGCAAAGGGATGTTCAGCAGTACAATGCATTGGCTGACGAGAGTGTGAGAGAGGTAATAACCAAATGCACAAAGTACGTTGGAATAAGACTTCATCGAAGCTTACCAACACTGAAACAATCCAGCCGCGCTCACGCAACTATGAGATTAAGCAGAGTATTAAGCCAATATACTTAAAATGAATATAGCATTACTACTACAAAGCCTATAGTGGCTCTTAACTACTCTCTAACGTCCCATAACGTCTTTCAATTCCTAACAATAATCCGAGTTTTGACCACCCTATATATTATTCACCCTATATTGCGCCTAAAATGCAATAATACTAAAGAAACAACGGTCGGAAGGAAAAGTATCTACGCACCTACATAAATTGTTCCTACCTCTGCAATAGTGGAATGACCCGTCCGAAGGTCAAAAGATAAGTACCTATGAAGCTAATATTTTCGTTTCGTTTTACCTATTCCTTAGTTTCAAATGATCACCGTGTGGATGAAACGCACCAACCTTTACGTCTAGTTTTAAGGTAAGGACCAGAGACATAGATAAGCAGTAAGTTTAGTAGCTACTAATTCAAGACTCGCACAATTAAATAACGAATACAATCTTTTAGTCCAACAGAGCTTTGCAGGTTTACATTAGCGCGGCGCGGAATTTTGCGGGGTTACATCTACATCCTTATGAGTAGGTGATAAGAGAATTACTTAACGCTATCATTTACAGACGGGTTTGGAAACAGATTTATTGAACACTAAACCTATTGCGACATATTGATTACAATATCACTACACTACAAAACATTGTGGAAGCACCAATTTCATTTATTTTAGTTTTATTAAATGAACCTTAAACGCATCTAATGACCGCATTGTTATGGTGGGGACTTGGGGAAATACTTACTCTCATCATACAACTGGATACCCTGAAAGAAAAGGGGGGAGCCTGCCTAATTCTTCCCAACCCCGTAAGCTAATATATTTAACCACCCATCAAAATTATTATTGTTTCAGCAAAACAAACCCCATTTACATTTAATCGTGTGTATGCGTGAGTGCCTAAGGTGTCTCCCTAGTCACAGCTATTTCCTACTTCTATCCTCCCTAACTCCGGAAAACCAGACTGTTTCAAATTACTTGGTAACTTGACTCAGTTAGCTTTCAGACTTTCTGGCCGGCCAGAGTGTGTAGCCTAGGATGTGTATGCGCAGGTGGTTTTATGGGTTCGGTAACCACCCGCAAGGTAAGAATATTCGGAATATAATACATAAATATGTTATGGGTGCAAAGTGCCAGAGGGCTAGAATCGTCTGTCACTCAGGGTAAGCAGGGGGAAAATTGCTACACCACGTATGCTAACGGAAGAAGATCTAACACCGCATTCACAAGAAGCATTTTATCCCAATCTTCAAACAAGATAATTAATGTAATTATCTCAATTCAAAATTATTGTTAGTATTACTTTTTTATTATTAAATTAAATTGGGAATGCCTCCGGTGAAGGGATTCTTTAAACCTTTCAACCCAAGCAGACTCAGATTCAGCCGTAGCATAGTAAGCAGAGCTAGATTTTGGGTTCCTTAGTCCATTAATTTAAACTTCTTAAGGCTCCCAAGTGAATTCGCTCTAAATTCACACGTTTGTATACTGAAACTCAATTACCACTAGCTAGTGGAATTAAGCTAGAGTAATAAGTGGAATTAAATGTCTGCAAAGGCTCAGAAAGCTATGACGCAAGAATGATATCGATCATCTCGTGTGCCCCCGCCGAGCCTTGGTTATTTGACAAAGGCTAGACACACGGATTATCCATAGCATACCTTTGTCACCGTGAGTTATCCTTTGCACAAATTTATTTCCGCATAAACGTAGTACTGTGGAGGAAAAGGATTAGTAAACTTTTATTTCGCGAGAGCTACCCTAATTACTAAGGCTGAAAACCCTATTTTACGCGGAAAACTTCTAGCTAAATATACAAACGGTTTAGGAATCGAAGGGCGCTTCTAACCTTACACTTTCACTTTCAAATCTCATTCCCTAGCTAAGAAAGTAATTCAGAACCTGAAACTTCACACCAGAGCTGATAGTCTGGGACGCAATGCCCACAGGTGATGTTAGGTTACAAATCCAAAACCACTCTCCTACTTTCGAATTTAAATGCAAACGAAACTCCCTAATAGTAAATTCACAAAATGGCGAATTTGCCTACGAGCGCAGCAGACGTATTTACTGTTCAATTTTCTGTTCCGGAAAAGTCCCGAATAGTTCCCGAACCCAGCTTTTATAACCTCGCGGCCCCCTCCTAATATGATGCCACTTCTCCCGCTCGCGAAACCAATAACGAAATCCCGCCAACTAAGAATTTTATTCCTTACTGCTATTAATTTAAGGACTTCAACATTGGTAATTCTATTTTTGTTCGTCAAACTCGTACCACATCGCGCCACTATCTTCTCAATCAATTTCAGAACTTTAATATTATGCTATTTTATAAATTAATATTTAATGTCTGCAATTATATTGTCAATAAGTTTCTATTTATTTATCTCGATATTTCCCGATTGATTTATTTTTCTACAATCCTTTTATCAATTTATTCAACGCACATTTGAATGACGCGGTGGTGTTTTCGAAAAACTAGTTTCTGTTAATAACAAAGTTTCGTATCTCGTATATAGAACAACATCTCTTTAATTCAGTCTATATTCATCTAAACATACTCTACTTTATCTACAATTGGAATTTGAAGCGTTATAATGATTTATTTGGTTGGCGTCAACCGGACGGAAATAACAGTGGCGCCCCCCCACTCAAACGGTTAATATCGTATTAACAAAGAACTAATACTGATACGCTACTCACTCCTAGATGGAGCTAACTCTAGAGCTTATGCGAAGATATTCGATAATGGGGACTTGCACCAAGAAAAACTTTAATAAAGTATGAGAGGACACGTCCAAAGGCAAACAAACGTGGTATCTCTTTCTTCCGCGACCATACACTCCCTACGATACAAACAGTCAAAAAGTCAATACAATCACGTGGCACTACAACGCGGCATACAACTCGACCTCAGACCATGACGTCACTCCCCAACGTATGAACGCAACGCCTACAATATATGAAGCGTTTATCAATATATATGAGTCATCTCGTAAAATAATGTTTCTAAGAAAACGTTCAGAGTTCAATGAAAAACTAAATTCTACGTTTTTAAGTAGAAATGAGGTCCTTGAGAAGTATGTCTGGTGTTACTTTGAATGACCGGACACATAACCGTGTGACTAGAAAACGTTGTGGACTAAAAGAGGATGCAGTGACTAAAATTGAGAAAGGAATGTTGAGTTCGTTTGGACATGTGGAGAGGAGGAAACAAATCCATCGAACAAATGTGGGTGGAAGGGCCGGCAAGGGATGACCCATACGGACACACCTCGACCAAACAGGGGATGCATTAGCAAAGGGCAAGACAAAAGCACCCGAAACCGGCGCGCGCGCAAGCAACGACCAATGAATGTTGAGAAAGCGACAGCGATCCGTCAAAATCGCAACAAGTGGCAGTCCCCGACATTCGCCTACCCCTCTGGGACACAGGCGTGAGTCTATGTTGTTTTGTTAAAGTTTTATATGATTTAAGTTCCCTATTTATTTAGTACCTGAATGACCGAGCTTTTCGGATGCAATTTTTTGTTTTGTTTTAGAGAATGAATTAAAAAAGCGTCATCTATGAACAAAATAATGAACTGCCATGTACTATATTAGATTTAGGTGACAGACTTTCTTCAATCCAAAATTTATTAGTTATGCTATTTCGCAAGAGAGATGTCATTGTGATTAATCTCAATTATCGTAAACCATCCCTAAAACCAGTTGCATAATTTAATCTACAAAAGACAACGCAATAAGTATTTTACAAGAACTGTTTAAATGTTTACAAATGCTACAAAACAAAAGCTTTTCGGATGCACTTTTTTTTGTTTTTGTTTTATTAGAGAATGAATTCAGACCCACGCGTATAGACCGGTAGCGTCACCTACGAACAAAGCGATGAACTGTCATGTATTGTAACAGGTTTTAGGTGAAAAACTTTCTTCAATCCATAATTCATTAGTTGTGCCATCTCGCAAAATAGATGCCGTTGTAATTAATCTCAATTATCGTAAATATTTAATCTAGAAAAGACAACGCAATATTTCACAAGAACTGTTTAAATGTTTACAAATGATACAAACAAAATATACCTAGCTTTATTTTATGTCGGGGAACCAAATACGTTTTTAGCGCTTTATCCGATTCTATAATACGCTCTTTAAATGTTTTACAGTCCCTATATAAGTATACGATTATCATTTCTCGGTTTCTTTTAGCTTCCATCCTTAATCTTCTCGTGCAGAACACAATTCAACATGATATTAACGATCGTGAGCACCTGTACGGAGCTTGGTCCGTCACAGTGTGTGCCATGACCATTGGAGAACTTTTTTCAACAAATTTAGGTGATAACTGGATTGCACGTGTTTCAGCATCACCGACTGTATGGAGCCGAGTATACCTGATTCAGAATCACCGACCTTAGCGTGACAGTTCAGTTTCGTTAACTACTCAAAAAGAGTGCGTAGAGCACTCAAAAAATATTTTACTTCAACAATTTTAACACATTCATGGGGCGTGGCTAACTTGATGTTTATATTCTTTTTTTTTGTTGCACTAATCCGTGCTGAGGACAGTGGGTTACTCCGGGCTGGTAAGTGATGTAAATTGCTTCAGCCAGATGTCGCTGCCTGTACGTAATACAGAGAAGTTTGTAGAGGTTCGAAATTTCGCCATTGCCTGCACTTGCCCATTAGCTCAGTTGGGAGAGCGCTGGCACGGTTAGCCAGAGGTCGCGGGTTCAAGTCCCGGCATGGGTGAAATTTTTAGCCTCTAAATAGGTTTTTAAGTTGATGTCATCAAGAGCCAACACCAACGCTTTCTGTCAGCACTATCTGTCTGTTTATCCGATGGTATAGCTTTGCGATATCGAGTAAATAAGTGAACTATGATATTTGCAGAGCTCTATGGATAAACTGTGTGACTGGCATTCCTGCCAGGTAGCTATTTGTATACATATATACGTCAGTTTACGGCTGTATACAGGAAGGAAGGATAGGCAGAGCCCAGAGTTCGCCACTTGCCACGATCCTGGCAAACATTTCTCATATAAGCGGCGTTAGCGTAGTGGGTAGAACATTGGACTCGGAAGCGAGAGACCCAGGTTCGATTCCCAGCGCGGGTATGTACCTAAATTCAAATTCAAATTCAAATTCAAATATTTTTATTCATTGTAAAAACAGAATGTTTACTTAATGAACGTCAAAGTTGTTAGTTTCACAATTAATGGATTATGTGGAGAAGAAACTAACAAAGAAACTCCACATTTATTCTTTTCAAAACACGTTTTAACTTAATTAACAGAGTTTTCAACTTAAAATATTAGTCATGAATGTGTTGAACACTAGTCACAATCGTCCTTTAAATAATATTAATCTACTGTTTAATGCCAAACATCTTTGTCTTCTAAGTAATCCTTGATGTTATAGTAAGCCTTTTTGCACAGAATGTGCTTAACACATTTTTTAAATCGCGTTGGAGGTAACTCTAATATATCTTGAGGAATTTTGTTGTAGAACCTTATACAGTGCCCCATAAAGGATGTGTTAACTTTTGCAAGTCTAAATAGTGGAAATGACAATTTATGTTTATTTCTAGTATTAAAATTATGGTGGCCACTAACATTTTCGAAGTCTTTGATATTTTTTCTAACGTACATAATATTTTCATAAATGTATTGACATGCAACTGTTAAGATGTTGGTTTCTTTGAAGAAATCTCTTAGCGAATCCCTACTACCTAACTTGTAAATAAATCGGATGGCTCTCTTCTGTAAGATGAAGATCGTCTCAATGTCTGCTGCCCGACCCCACAGTAGTATGCCGTAGGACATAATACTATGGAAGTAACTAAAATAAACAAGCCTAGCAGTTGCAACGTCAGTGAGCTCTCTAATTCTTTTGACTGCATATGCTGCAGAACTAAGCCTGTGTGCTAGTTTTACAATATGAGGACCCCATTGCAATTTTGAATCGATTGTGATGCCTAGAAAAACGGTATCTTCTACAAATTCTAGTTTTTCTTTTCCGAGTACAATGTTGTTTTCAACTAATCTTACGTTTGGTAAGGTAAACTTTATACATTTTGTCTTTTTGGAATTTAGAAGCAGATTATTTGCCGTGAACCAATCCAACACACGCGAGATGCATCATTTGCATCGTCAAGATTATTTTCTTGTCTCTTAATTTTAAAAATAAGTGACGTGTCATCTGCAAATAATACTATCTCGGACATGTTTTGTACCATAAACGGCAAATCATTTACGTATACAAGGAAAAGGAACGGCCCCAAAATTGATCCCTGTGGTACTCCCATTTTTATTTGTGAACCTGTGGATTTTATACGATTTATGTCCGCTTTTTGAACCCTTCCTTTTAGATAAGATCTCATCAGTTCTAAACCTTTCCCCTTTACTCCGTAATGCTCTAGTTTTACCAAAAGTGTCTCGTGGTCCACGCAATCAAATGCCTTTGACAAGTCACAAAAAACACCTATAGCATCCCTACGATCCTCCCATGCACTATAAATATGTTTAACTAGCAAGACACCAGCGTCCGTCGTCGACCGTCCCTGCGTGAAGCCGAACTGCTGGTTATGGAGAAGTTGATAATTATTAAAGTGCGTAAGTAGTTGAACTAAAACAATCTTTTCGAATATTTTGCTCAATACGGGTAAGATCGAGACTGGTCTGAAATTTGTGGGATCATGCCTATCGCCACTTTTAAACAACGGAACGAGCCTACTGTATTTCATTAGGTCAGGGAATGTACCCTCACCTACACATTTGTTAAAAATTTTTGCTAAATGAGAAGCGAGGACATCTATTACTGAACTAACTATGATTACTGACATTCCCCACAAATCTTCCGTTTTTAGGGTTCCGTACCTCAAAAGGAAAAAACGGAACCCTTATAGGATCACTTTGTTGTCCGTCTGTCCGTCCGTCCGTCCGTCTGTCAAGACCCTTTTTCTCAGGAACGCGTGGAGGTATGAAGCTGAAATTTATATCAATTACTCAGGTCTACTGTCCCTTGAAGCTGTGAAAAAATCAAACTTCTAAGCCAACGCAATCAAAAGATACAGCCGTTTATGCCGCAAATTTTCGACACTTGCAAGGGAATCAAAACCTACAGGGTGCTTCCCGTGAACTCAGAATCTTGAAATTTGGTACGAAGTAACGTCTTATAGCATAGATAAAGGAAAAATTACGAAAACCATAAATTTTTAGTTACATCACATAATATATTTTTTTTTAATAATTTTAAACTTACTACCCATTTCCTCATAAACGCGTAAAGGTATTAAATTGAAATTCATACCAAATACTCAGGTCTATAATACCTTTAAGCTGTAACAAAATCTAACTTCTATGTCAACGCAATCAAAAGAAACAGCAATTTAAGCTGCATATTTTGAAACTCGCAAGTACTCGCAAGGGAATCAAAACCTAAAGGGTACTTCCAGTCGACCTAGAATCTTGAAATTTGGCATGAAGCAACGTTTTATAGCACACATAAAGGAAAAATTCCGAAAACCTTAAATTTTTAGTTACATTACAAAATATATATTTTTTAATAAATATAAACTTATTACTTTTTTCCTCATGAACGCGTAGAGCTATCAAGTTGAAATTCATATCAAATACTTAGATCTAATTGCCTTTAACCCGTGAAAAAATGTTGTTGACATTGCAGGTTTGTACGGAACCCTCGGTGCGCGAGTCCGACTCGCACTTGGCCGGTTTTTTTAAGATTTAATAGTTTAAACGCTTTAATTACGCTATGGGGATTAATGAAGTCGAACGAAAACTCGTAACCGCACGAGGGGACATTGTCTTTTAATAAACTTGCAGCAAGATCAGGAGACGAATCTAAAGGAGCCGTAGTTTCAATTGGAACATTTGTAAAGAATTGTTCAAAGGCCGCAGCAATGTCCTCATTTGATGTTATTACTTTATCATCTATCTTTAGAGAAAATTCGCGATCTCCTGATTTGGCTTTACCAGTTTCCCTATTTATAATAGTCCAGATTGTTTTAGATTTATTTGAAGACTGGAGGATTTGTTTCTTTATATGTTCGCATTTAGCTTTGTGGCAGACGGCCCTGAATAATTTAGAATATAGTTTAACATACTCTATAAAACTGTGGTCATATGTGTATGTTTTTTTCTCATGCAATGCATACAGTGTGTTTCTACTTTTTCGGATGCCCGCAGTGGCCCATTCATTAAACCCTACTTTATTTTCATTGCTAGGTAATTCTCTTAATTTAAAAACATTTTCAAAATGAACTGAAACGACTCTAAAGAAGTCTTCGTAATGGGCGTTAGCATTTAGGGTTTTACCTTTATGAGCAGTTAAGCTACTTTGAAGATGTAATTTAAATGCTTCTAGTTTTTTACTTGTAATGGGCCTGCATAGAATAATTTGCTTAGATTTTTCTGAATCTATTTCAAAATTTACAATTTGACCACTGTGATCTGACTTTAAGCAATTCACTGTGGAGTAATCAAAAAAATTGCAATCGCAATAGACGTTATCGAGACAAGTAGCAGTAGTTTCAGTAATCCTGGTGGGCTCTAAAAAAATATGGACTAAATTGAATGATTTAAAAATAATTTGTAATTTAGTTGTCAAAGGGGAATCTATTAGCAGGTCGATATTAAAATCACCACACACTATAACTTTCTTATTACTACTGGAAGCTACTTTTAATACATCCTCTAATACCGATTCGAATATACTGTAATCGCTGGTAGGGGGCCTGTATAAGCTTACTACAATGTGTTTAGACAATTCAACACATGACAGCTCAATTACTTTTTCAACAGAAAGCCTACAAATGTCTTTCCTTTGTTTAAATTTTAAACTATCTTTTACTAGTATTAAAGATCCCCCATGCAGTAAAGACTTTCTATTGTAGCAACTGGCTATTTGATAGTTATGTACAGTAAAATTCATTTGAGTCTCTAGTAGCCAGTGCTCTGTGACACAAAGTATGTCAACTTCATGTTGTTCTAAAAATAATTCTAACTCTAGTAACTTTCCAGAAAAGCCACCCTGTATGTTCTGATTAGCTAAAATTAATTTCTTTAGGGGGGGCTTTTCTGTGGTCTGCGCTGACAGTTTAAATCAGCAGTCAAGCTTAACTTATTTATGCTATGTTTTTTTAAAGCCTCCGAATACAGAGGTTTACTAGTAGAACTTTTTCTACAGTTTGTATTGACTACAGGTACCTGTTTTATTGTCTTAACAATAATTGGGTCGTAAATATTGAATGCCAACAATTTGGCAATCTGTCTCTTTGAAGAAAGGGGCACATGCATTGTGTCCCTAGTCAATATAAAATTTCGAATAAAGTTATTCGTATCAAAATAAAGTACTTGGTCTCTATGACCAAAGGTCATGTTGTACAATAGCCGGTTAAGTTTACCTATCCGGGCATTCTGTGTCTCAGACAACGTTTTTGAATAGGGAAAAGCACAGATAATGATTTTCCTTACATTCAAAACTAATATGGACTCAAAGTAATTTATCAAGTCACTTTCTTGAATCCCTGTGCTGTTCCCCATTAATAATACAATAGTAGTATTTCTATCATATTGTTTGCTGAGCAAAGCGTTGACTAATTGCATATAAGAGGCATTAGGCATACATATGTTTTCTACATGCTGCTTTAAATTGAACTGCAGCCTGCTACCTAAACCTACACCTATCTTATCTGAAAAAATTATCGTCTTGTAAGAGGCATCATCACTGCTGGTCAATCTAGTCGTGGCTTGTCCATCAAGTTTTGCATCACAGGTTGATGGCACATTGGTCTCCACTGTCGCATTTGTTGGTGCAGGCGGTCCACTTTGCTCACCTCCATGCTGTTGTGCCAGATCCAGCAGTAAAGGGGCCAGTGTGTCGGGCACTGGGCATAGTGGAGACAAGCATGGCTTCTGACTGCCCGTTTCATTGCTCCGAGGCTGCATGGAGCTCAGCTGTATAGGGGCTGAGTGTGTAAGCACATTAGATGTTAGTGGCAGTGGTAACAAACTTGGTCTGTCTTCTGAGTCTTCCAAATCCTGGATAGAGTTGGACTCGACACGTTCCAGATTGCTTTTGCTGAGTGCAATCAACCCATTCATCGCTGAAATGCTGTCATTATACTGAGTTTGCGTAGCCGAGTACTTGCAGGTGATGTCCAGTAATTGATACTGCAGATCTTCGACTTGTAGTTGTAGTTCAGCCATCGCTAGCTCGTGGTCCACGTTGCTGGTGAATAACTCCTTCTGACATTCAGCCATTTCCGTTTCTAACTGTAGTTTTTGACGGTGAATTGGTACACTTTCTAAACTCCTTCGGCTTCGTTTAATTAGTTTCTGTACCTTCTGAATGTACTTTTTTGTTTTAATATACTTCTTGATTTTGTTTACACTGTTCATTTTCATGCTACTGCTATTCTGCATAGTGCAAGACTTATCACTGGCTGTGGTAAGGTCGACAGTTGGTATCCCTGTGTCACTCATAACTTCATTATATAGAGCCATAGTTCTAGCGCTCTCTTTGTGTTGTTCCTGCTCACTTATTTGCTGAAGCTCGTGATGTGCCTCAGCAAGCTGGTGTTCAAGCGAGCGTATGCGCTGTAGCGCTACATCATGGACATCATGGCATTTGTTAAATGATTTCACTTGATGTTGCAACTCATCCCGCTGGGCAATTAAGTCCTGGCACTGGATGTCCAATTCATTGAGCTCTTCTTTCAGTGCTGAGTTGGTTTTATTTTGTTTATGGATCTCCTCTTCACTTTCCTCTCGTTCTTGAAGAAGCGAGTCACACAGCTCCTTGCTCTTTTTGAGCTCGAGCAGGGTCGCCTTTAGCCTCAGCTCCATATCGCGTGCAGTCATCTTGCTTCGGGTCAGCATGCTACTGTTACCTGAAAAAAACCGGGAATCGGTGTCAGTATCTGACCGTGTAAGATGATATTGACTGATGACGATTTGATGGCACGTTTATAGGTGTTGAGTGTATGTTTGTGATGGCTGAGGCTAGTTGTTTTGTCTCAACTTCGCTTCCACTTTTCGTCAAGTAAAGAGAGCCAAAACCGAGCCGAAGTGTTTGTATGGGACGTGTCTCACGTACGTGAGGTTATTTACAGTTTGTTTAAGCAGTATTAAGTGTAGTATGAGGCGTAAAATACAGTATTAAAACAATACTTCCCCGATTTAGTCGTTGCAATTCGAACCGTTTGACAGTTCGGCCGCTCGGTACAATTATAGTACGTTTTTCTGGTATTATTTTGATTTTCGCTAGGAACTTGATTCACACTTCACTACTATGTATTGCTAAATGAATTTACGTTCAACTGGACTCGAAATACACTAAAAATATCAATTATAATAAATAAAAACTACGGAGCTGCTTTTGAAGTCAGCTGTTCGGTCTGGGGTTGCCAGCCGAATCCGAAGCCTATGACTTTGTTTTCTAAGTTATGTACATTTGTGAAGTTATAGTAGCAATACTACTCGCCAACGGTGAAGGAAAACATCGTGAGAAAACCTGAGTGTCTGAGCTATTCACATACCTCAGCGCTTGAAATCGCCAATCCGCGGTGCCCATACTCTCTCTCTGGGAGAAGGCCTGTGCCCTACAGTGGTACGTATATAGGCTGCTTTTGTATTTCTCAGTCACTGAATGAACGCAGGATGGTTTTGGGTATTTATCTACTTTCGAACTTATCCAGTGAATTTGCTTGAGCCGGCATATGATACTAATACTATAATGTGTAAGTTTGTTTGTTTGTCAGACATTCTCGGTTAAGAATTTATTCGTATTTGGTTGAAAATCATCTCTTAACTTCCTGGATCAAAACAAAGGATTACTTTTAACAGAATACCAGGCGCGCAAAATTGCCCGCACAGCAATTTTTGTCACGCTGAAACAGCTTTGTTTATTTTTGTATGAAAATTTTCACACACATAGTTTACTAAAGCAACATAATACCTGTATTAAAACAAAATATATCAACGACCAAAATATACCCAAAACCGGCGTACTGGCGTGCAACGACTGATGACTGTTGATGAAGCGAAAGAGATCTGTCGAGACTGCGGTAAGAATCAAACCCTGATCTCTGGACACCCCTCCTCGATATAAGCGAGAGTTTATGTAATGCTTTGTTTATTTTTTTTGTATGTTATGTATTTAGTTTTCTTTCTGTTGTTGTGCATATTATGTTACTTATCTGATTACTTCGTTTTGGTGATGTGTCTTGTTGGTATAATAAATGTCTTTCTTTCTTTAATGTAAATAATAATTATACCGACGACCTTTTATTGAAAACCCACTCGAAGAAAACCGCGGTCAACTAAAATGCAGCTTCTGTACTTTCCCTTACCGTCCATAAAGCTCCAACTTTATACTTAACTCGTGAAAACAAGCTTAAAACCGGGAAACTTTACGATAAATTGGCTAAGCCTTGGTCTTTGCGAGGCGTTGCTTGCGCAAACGTCTGTAGCTACCCCTAAAGGTCAGCTAGTACTTCTGTGAGTGCAACGACTGATAAGTACCAAGTTACCGGTCTCCTCGGTGGAAAGTTACTAATCTCTGTAATCTACACAAAGTTACGGAAGGGCTAATTCTCTAACGATAGGTAAATTTTAGGGTTTCTTACCGACCTCAAAAGTAAAATCGGCCAAGTGCGAGTCGGACTCGCGCACGAAGGATTCCGTACCATTATCTATACAACATTAAACAAAAAGATCTAGAAAAAACGGCAACAAAACACATTTGGTGTTTGGGAGCCCCTCTTAAATATTTATTTTACTTTAATTTAATTATTAATTTTTAAAGATAATATAAAACTTAATATTCTGTGAATATTTCAAGCACCTACCTCTTGCCGTTATTAATATCGAGCAAAAAACGCCAAAAAATTACGTTTTTTGTATGGGAGCCTCCCTTAAATATTTATTTTATTCTATTTTTTGTATTTTTTGTAATAGCGGCAACTAAAACACATCATATGTGAAAATTTCAACTGCCTAGCTATCACGGTTCATGAGATACAGCCTGATGACAGACAGACAAACAGACAGACAGACAGACGGACAGTGAAGTCTTAGTAATCGGGTCCCATTTGGCACCCTTCGGGTACGGAACCCTAAAAACGGTAACCCTTTTAGGACCACTTTGTTGCATGTTCTTTTTGTCAAGATCCTATTTCTCAAGAATGGAGCTAGAATGAATGGAGCTTTGCACGGTATTTGAATAAAACATCATGATGTCCGCGCCTTGCCCAAGCTAGACGACTGATCGGTGGACTCCGCGCCTAACAGGACATTACATAAGAGATAACACGTACAAAGGCGAGCTATCTCTTCCAGCAAACCTACTTGTCTACCTTCCTTGTCTAGTTAACTCACCAAAGCATGAAATGAAATTACAGGAACTTGTCACGAGCGATTTTGCTGTAGGCATAAAAACGGCTTTTTTAGCACCTAATCATAGCGAGATATATAATAATGTATCTCCCTCCCGACTTGTGACATGACACCAACCCTCCGAGTCGTGCCCTTTGGGAGGGTATTCTGAAACACTTTTCTTTCATAGGCTTGAAACATGTTTTCACTATTTTTATCAAGTATAGAGAAGGTGATTAAACTGCTCTGTGGCCGGAGACCTTACCGACATGAAAACTGAGAGTTAGACTTATAAAATAATACACTATTAATTTTGGGTGGTTTGAAAAGACAACAAAATGAACGTGCTTGATAATAGCTATCGAAGACGCTAGTTAATACGCACATTTCAAAAATATCTCAACACAACCTCGAATCTATTTCATTTTATTTATCACCCTGACGGGTAGAGCATTTTTGTGCCATAATATTAAGTTACCACCTACATAATTTGTAATTACAATACTTTAACAAATAAATATTCTTATTCTTATTCACAAAACAGGTTACAGACAATATTACACAAAAAAAAACAAAGAAACAATTTACCTTAATTCTTTCTAGTCCACAATCCTAAACTTATGCGCACAGCATGATTATAAGTTATGAAAAGGAAATAATGATCAAATTGGCAATAAAACTAGCATGCAAAAAAACATAGAAAAACTAAATTAACTTAATTATGATAATTATGATGATAATAATAGTTCGCTCTTCATTTCAGGATACTTAGGAGGTTATTTTTAAAGAAGTAAGGTCTTTGAGAAATGTCGACATCGCCATGTTGGGCAACCGTCTCGTTTTAATATAAACGATACATCCATACAATTGGGTTGAAGTATGAGGTATTATTTTTGTACGTCTCTAAGGGAAATAGGTTTGGTTTCCGAGTACGATAATTTGTGACAGTAATGCAGAATCAAAATCAAAATCAAAATTTTTTATTCAAAGTAGCACAGAAACTGCGACTTAATGAACGTTACAAGTTAAACTAGGTGTCCATTTCAAAATCTAGATCATTTTGGAGAAAAAATGGACAAAAAAACTCCAAACTTAGTCAGATGAACCATTAGTAGACGCACACAGTGGTGTTCGTGTGACACACATTCGTAGTGTTCATTTTGCAATAAGTTATAGTCCGTGTGGCACCGGATTAAGAGTAGCGTCACTCCATTTCCTTCCGTGGATGTCACAGAAGGCGACTAAGGAAATACGTTGCCAGGAGACGGGCAGCGGCGTTTTCCTATGATTCCAACCGCATACTGCGATCGCCAACCCGCCTGCCAAGCGTGGCGATTATGGCAAAACCGTTCATGGTTAGAATATCCATGAGGGAGGCCTATGTCCTGCAGTGGGCGTCATACGGCTGATGATGATATAGTCAATATACCTCAATTAATTATTTCGATGTTCACATCACATTCGGAAGTCAACATATGAACATGTTAACTTAAAGCCTCCATTTTACCTCAAGCAACCCTTTCAGACCGACGACCTAAGATAATCATGTTTCATAGCATCATTGGCCCGTATATTCCGCAAATTGAACTGTGTAAAAATTTGTTAACAAATTAAAATTTAGTTGCAAAGTCGCCCATAATGTAATTAAGTAGAGTGCATACATGCAAATATTTTTGTGCTGTCACACCTGCACAGTAAACGATTCGATCAGTAACTTTTTCCCTGTATAGGTATCTCCTTCTTTTTCATTTTTCTCTGTTTTTTAGGGTTCCATACCTGAAGGCTGGCAAGCGGGACCCTATTACTTTGCCTCTGCTGTCCGTCTGTCGGTCTGTCTGTCCGTCCGTCCAAACTTTGAAGGGATCTTTGGAACCATAATAGATAGCCAGTTGAAATCTTCACAGAATATGTTTTATTACGGAAAATTACCTAACAAATAATAAAATTAAAAAGAGGGGTCTCCATACAACAAACCTGTTTCTTCGCCGTGTTTTTGTTTATGCTCTATCGTAAAAACTATATAACATATAGGCATCAAATTTGGCGTGATTGTGGGACTTGTTATATATTCTAACGAATAATAAAAAAAAAAGAAAGAAAGAACACACTTATCCAAATGTATGTGTGTGTGTGTCTTATGTGAATAAATTATTTATCTATCTGTCAAATTGTCACAGAAACGCAAAGTAAACACGTAGGTTAATTTGGCTGATTAAAAACCATTGAAACTGACATGGACGTAAAGAAGTAAGAAGTTATCAAATCTCCATGGCATGACCTCACTATAAAAACCGTCCACGTGCATGTCGGCCATGCGAAGTTTTTTTTTTATAAGTTGCCTATCACTCGTTAACTTGTAAAGCCTATTTAGCCGTGATAGTTTTCCTTTTAAGTCCATTGTATGCGCTACTGGGCTGAGTTTTTTCACGATTCTACAATCAGCCGTTTAGCCGGGAGGGGAGGACTACTCGGATAAAAATTTGCGCTTTAAAGCTTAATATTTCGCAAACGGAACCATAAATCGAAAAATGGTCTTCCTATACCCACAATATTTTAAGACGACCAATCGAATCCCTAATAATTATTTAGGAGTAGCAGAGGTACCCCATTTTTTTTTCTACCGTTCGGCATGATTAATATGTACGTCTACGCCAATTTTTAGCTTTCTAGTACTAATCATCTTTGAGCTAGTCCGCGGACAGACAGACAGACGGACGGACATGGCGAAAAAATAAGGATTCCTTGTCGACTACGGAACGCTAGAAACGGCCTAGCGCGAGTATGGAACCATCGGTGGCCGGTATTTCTCTTCCTAACTAACATGGTCTATTCAACTCCCCTGGACTTGTCGAGGTCTCGCTTGTCTCTGTAAAAACGCTTTTGTTCGAAGTTCGAATTTGCGCGTGCTTTGGCGCTTCAGAATCGCCCCCCTGATTTGTATTCCCATCGTGGGTTTTATTTCCTACATTATTCGCACGTTTTCTCTTCAGACGGGGTTGTCTTATAGAAATATTATTATATTTTATTTTAAGACCGTAGACGCGTCGAAATGTGATGAATTCCGTGCTTACTCTCCCGGTTTATTATAGAGCTGATTGAATATTTATGCATGGGGTCGAATAAGATTTTTTTCAATCTCTTTAGGCCCTTTTCCCACCCGAGCGCTATGAATTAGGCGGCGCGCATGGACGCCTTCAGCGCCCATGCAAAGAGCTTCTTCTCGACATCCCCGTGCACGATACGGCAGGCCATTCGAATTCCTTCACTGTGACAGCATGCGCTTGTGGAATGCGCTACCTCGTCATACACACGTCAGGTGCCATCACTCCACGTGTTTAAAAGTATGAAGAAGTAGTAGAATTTAAGAGTAGAATTCAATTAAATTCAATTCAATTCAAATATTTTTATTCATTGTAAAAACAGAATGTTTACTTAATGAACGTCAAAGTTGATTCATGCACATTGTTTCGGAGTTCAGAGTAATCCAATATGATTTTACCTTATTATGTAGTTTATTGTATTTATTAGGGGTTAAAGTATGAAATTGCCGATTTGTACTGAAAATCTAAATTGTTTATTTTTTAAATTTTTAACAAATTTATTTAATCAAAATAGTTGCCATTATTATCTATACATTGCTGTCATCTAATGGGAAGGTCATTAATGCCTTTGCGATAGAACTCCGACGATCTAGACTGCACAAACTGTGTGAAAGCATTTTGTACTGCCTCCTGGGAAGAAAACTTCTTGTCACGTAGATAATTGTCCAAATCACGAAAAAAATGGTAGTCCGTTGGAGCAAGGTCTGGTGAATGGATGACGAATGGTTTCTAACTGCAGTTCCTGAAGGGTCAAAATGGTTTCTCGTGCTTTGTGAGGTCTCGCGTTGTCGTGGAGCAATAATGGTGAAGATCGATTCATGAGTCGGGGCTGTTTATTGATTTGACGCAAGTAAGTCAATATTGTGGGTAAGGTAATGTTAAACCATGCCGCTAATTCCTGGGTAGTTTGACTAAGGTCGGCTTCCACTATCTCTCTTAATTCATCGTTATTCACCTGTGTGGGCGGTCTTCCTCGTGGCTCGTTCTTTAAGTCGAAATTTCCATCACGAAAGCGTTTAAACCAAAATCGCACGGTGCGTTCATTAGTAGACCCCTCTCCAAACGCAGCATTGATATTGCGGGCTGTTTCTGCCGCGTTAGTTCCGCGTCGGAACTCGTATTCAAAAATCACTCGAATTTTCGCAGTATCCATCTTTCTTGTCTAAATTGAATAAAAAAAACAATTGAAAGTCGATATTCAAATGTTTCACATTTTTTTAAAAAAGAACATCATAGAAACCATTTGAAAAAAGTTTCATTCGAAAACCTCAAACCATGAAGATTCTATGTCAATTCAAAGAACCTATTGCAATAAAACGGCAATTTCATACTTAAACCCCTATTATTATACCTATAGTCATATTGATTATTAAGTAATAGTATAAGGAGGGTGATACATTATTTGTATACTTAGTAAGTATTATGTGTATTATAGGTGTTTTATGCATATATAGTGATATATGTATTTTATTTTTATATATTATTACTACTTAGTGTTATTAATTTTTCTAATAAATATCTCCCAGCACTACCCCATTCATTATCCCCATCACCAAAGGCTGGCTGGAAGAAAATATTTATTAGTATTAAGCTCGCTTATGTACAATTTTTTTTGAAACTGTGCAATAAAGGATTTTCAATTTTCAATCAGTTACTGCAGGTGTGTGATCCCCTCAGAGTCTCACTCTTCTACAAATTCGCGAGTTTACTGCTGCATTACATCTACTACCACAGGGTGACATTGAAATCGTTTACCGTTTTTAAAGAGATATTTTTAACACGATTTAGAAGCATATGGTACCTACTGGTTCTGTAAAAAAATGCGCTTAAAAAAGAATTTGCTACACAATATTACTTCACAGACATAAACAAACACTATCAGGACGAAAAATCTGCAAATGTAATTATTGTACACTAAATAAATAACAGATATTACATAAACTCACGCCTATATCCTGAAGGGGTAGGTAGGTCCTGAAACACCTCCTTCGCTAAATAAATAAATTGCAATTGCCCATCCACGGTGGTTGGTCCGTGTCTCTGTCTCTCTTTCTCTCTGAGAGAAAACATAATATGAGAGCAGAGCTTTTGTAGGCTGTTCGTGCTAACCAAGGTTGATACAACAACATTTCGTTGAAGCAGCCTTCACCTGGAATTAAAATGGAGCGCTCATGAAATGCAAAGGCGATATTAAAATTTGATTCGCACCATCAAAAAGTTGGCGAATCTTTTTATGAAATCTCCAAGCTGTCCTGTTTAACTCGTCCCACCATGGTCTGCTTTTGTTGGTTCTCCTTCGGCGCCATCGCCGTCGCATTCATAATAAAAAAAGAGTATACTGGACTGATCCTTTGTTTCGAAATCGGCATGTGAATAGTGATTATGTAACAATATTAAAAGTGTTGAAATATGGTAGTAATAAAAAATTCTTTAATTACCAATCAAGAAAGTCTTTTGGCGAATTATTATGTCTTCTTGAGAGTAGTATTCAACGCCGTGATACTCGATTTCGCAACAGCATTTCCGCAGAAGAAAGACTCATTATAACACTTAGGTAAGTCTATAGATGGGGTTTCTATTTGTTCACATAAAAGGAATTATCCTGTTTTTGGCATTTATAACACCCTATTTATATATTGTTTTTCATATTAAGGGCAGGTAGGTGCGATAGTGACTGCCCCATTACAAAAATTTTCAGCGTCTGTCGCGCTGCTAGTGTCGCGCTGCTGCCGCACTACTGGTGACCTAATGTGAAGGCGCTCTTATTGTACACACCAGAAAACAAAATACATTAAAAGGCTTACATGTCTAAGTTTTGCCGTATATTGTTAGCGAATAGTATTTCACACCATCAGCAACAAACACTACGTCATTGTTTATGACAAAGTGCTCTCTACTCTACTTGGTTCATACTATGAGAATGATCTGAAAAAAAGTATGACTAGGCTAGGCTAGATACAGTGGAAAATACGTCAAATTGCATGCTTGCATTCTACCTAATTGCGTCACTGTCGACTTCGCAACAAAACATAATTTTAATAAGATTATTTATTAAAAACATTTACAAAAACCTTTGTACTTAAAAAACATGAAATGAAAATAATCACAAAACACCATAAAAGGAGCATCACACCGTTAGATGGCCTATTAAGCTATTCTCATTCAGAGATTGAAGACCAGCCCTATGTTACAGTTGGGCACTCGCCCCATATGAAATTATTCGCCAAGTGGGGCGAGTATTCGCTGGAACGAGTAGTTGCAAGTCAATATCTTTATGAAATCTTTTAATAAAGCGGGCGCAGTTGTCATAACGCCCGGCATAAAGGAACCGCGGCGACGTCGCGCCTTTATGTGGAGACGTGGGGAGTTATAATAATTCCAGCCTCAGCTCATAAGGTTATAAAGAAAAGGAAGAACCCTAGGAGTTTTAGGTTTTATTGCATTGCCCCAAACATCGGCGGGAAACTTGCGACTTCTTAGTTATACCCGTTCTGAGTACAGACGATCTACGATCAGTTTGCTGATTGTAACAGGCGGTGGTTGGAGGAAATTAGTGACATCAAAGTTGAGAAGAGATACTTAATATATCTTAGATCTTGTTAGAATGTATTTTCTTATGTAAGTATGTATGTATATTTCGTTGATGGTTTATGTAGTTTATTCTTTTCCTTATTAGCATATATCATGTATATATATTTTTGGTAGATATTTATATTAGTACTCCACTGCGACTCCGCAAGGTTTGCTGGAAGAAATCTCTCACAGAGATAAGCTCGCCTTTGTACATGTAATTTCGTATTGTTATATTTCCTGGTACTGTTTTTCGTGTGCAATAAAGTATAATCTCTTTATACTCTGAAATACAGCCGGAGTAATTTAAAATGTATAAAATATTTAAAAAAAAATTACTTATGATCCCTTTTGTTTTGTCCATAAAAAAATTACCATCTCAAGCATTGATGAACTATATCTGTCAAAAACTGCTCAGTTCGAGTCAGTCTTTTGTACGGAGGGCTTTGTACGATTCCATTCTCGATAGTTTAAGTTTAACTTAGTTTACAACAAAAACCTAAACTTAAGGGTTTTGGTCAAGGTTTTTTTTTTTTCAAGGTTTTGCTATAAAGAAAGCGCTATTCATACAATTTGCCATTTTGAGTTAATCCTTTACATACATATATGCTATTTTTGATTTCTCCGTCTTTATCCGAACTGTGATCAGAGCACGATATAGTAATAGAAATTTTTTTTTTCTTTGATTTTCTTATGAAGGGTCAAATTAAATATATCTTTCTCCAAAAATACCCCTATATTTTTGACGACTGGCATCCTAAACAGAAATCCCTATAACGTTTGACGCCACGCTGGAAACGTGTTGACGTTAACAGACACGCCTACAGGCGGATCCTGTCATCGGCAGCCATCGCGGCTGTCCGTCAATGCATCATATTTTCCCAGAATACATAGAAAACAGGACGACGCGGAAAGAACAAAATATGCCATTTTTGTTCTTGAAGTCTTTGTTCACTGCCTCGCTGGACTGGTTAATAAGACGCTTGGCGAGTTGTTAAAGTTGATAAAACAGAGGTCCAGGGGTCACTGAAGGCGGCTGTAACTACTTGATTTGTAAGTCTGTACTTGATAATTAAGACTGGTGATGGCTGACCCGTGAGTTATGCTCGTGAACGTGTGCGGTTCATGTGCCTAGCATTCATGTTTTTCCCACTTTTCTAAGAAAATTAAGCATTTTTTTCGCATTTCACAAAATGATAATAGGCTTCGATGTATGAAGTTTAAGATGATTTGATGATTTAGATGATTTGAGAAAAGATGGTCGGAGTGGAGTTTTTTTCCCGCTGCCTTTTTCTCCAATACAAATACGACCTGAAGGCAGCGGCTAATATAGTAACATAGTACATTGACATTTAGCAAACGAGATGTAAATTCTTTACGTTGAAATAAATTATGGATTTCTGATTTGAATCAGTGTTCGGTAAATAACTTTTCAACCAGCACTGGAAAAGCAGAAAACCCATAAAAACAATAAATTATAACTTCCACAAGACACAATCACTTCTCCTGGTCCCAAACTAGGATACTCTAGTTTGTGCTATGGTAACCAGGCAAGGACATCACAAACATTGAAATACACCTAGACTGAGGTAATTTGTAGAAATGTGCGGCAGCCCCAGCGGGAATTGGACCCACGACCTCCGGCATGGTAATCAGACGTGATACCGCTAGACCAACCAGACAGTCCACACAATAGCACATAACCGTTTTCTTCTTGTGATGGTATCTTCTATCAGAGGTCGGCTATGATTGTGGCCACTGTGACCTGTGGCGACTCCGAACGAACCGGTGGTGCCTATTTGAATCCATTCAACCCGTTCTTGTAGCCAGTAAGTTCTTCTACGGCCAGGTCATAATATATTTATAATGCCACATAATATATATTTTTCAATTAAATGGTGCCGAAAAGTTGTCGAATGGAGACCACATATCGGCAAGCGCAGCGTAGGACGACCAGCCACAAGATGGACAGATGATCTCATCCAAGTGGCAGAAAGACGCTGGATGCAAGCCGCTTCCAATTGGTCTTTTTGGAAATCCATGGAGGAGGCCTATGTCCAGCAGTGGACTTCTTGTGGTTGAATGATGAATTAAATGGTGAAATAACTGTTATTGTAAATTACAAATTCTAATTGACGTGTTTTACGAATTGCGCTATCATCAGCTTATCACTATAGACATACGTGTTGGGTTTTACAGGACATAACTTTACTGATTGATTAATACGGTAATCTTCGAAACTATTCATCCGACTTCAAAAAATATTTTATCATTATTAAAAAAAAGACCTTTGGGGTGGATAGTAGGGAACTTGCGTCTAACTTAGATTGGAGTGACATTGCTTTTTTACCCTTAGGAAAAATTCAAAAATAAAATCAATATTTACTAAAAATAAACCATCTACTTTTTGGGGTTCTCGGCGTTTCAAAAATTGCGAAAAATCAAGTTACTGTAATAATAAAAAAACCGGCCAAGTGCGAGTCGGACTCGCGCACCGAGGGTTCCGTACAAACCTGCAATGTCAACAACATTTTTTCACGGGTTAAAGGCAATTAGATCTAAGTATTTGATATGAATTTCAACTTGATAGCTCTACGCGTTCATGAGGAAAAAAGTAATAAGTTTATATTTATTAAAAAATATATATTTTGTAATGTAACAAAAAATTTAAGGTTTTCGGAATTTTTCCTTTATGTGTGCTATAAAACGTTGCTTCATGCCAAATTTCAAGATTCTAGGTCGACTGGAAGTACCCTTTAGGTTTTGATTCCCTTGCGAGTACTTGCGAGTTTCAAAATATGCAGCTTAAATTGCTGTTTCTTTTGATTGCGTTGACATAGAAGTTAGATTTTGTTACAGCTTAAAGGTATTATAGACCTGAGTATTTGGTATGAATTTCAATTTAATACCTCTACGCGTTTATGAGGAAATGGGTAGTAAGTTTAAAATTATTAAAAAAAAATATATTATGTGATGTAACTAAAAATTTATGGTTTTCGTAATTTTTCCTTTATCTATGCTATAAGACGTTGCTTCGTACCAAATTTCAAGATTCTGAGTTCACGGGAAGCACCCTGTAGGTTTTGATTCCCTTGCAAGTGTCGAAAATTTGCGGCATAAACGGCTGTATCTTTTGATTGCGTTGGCTTAGAAGTTTGATTTTTTCACAGCTTCAAGGGACAGTAGACCTGAGTAATTGATATAAATTTCAGCTTCATACCTCCACGCGTTCCTGAGAAAAAGGGTCTTGACAGACGGACGGACGGACGGACAGACGGACAACAAAGTGATCCTATAAGGGTTCCGTTTTTTCCTTTTGAGGTACGGAACCCTAAAAACTTGTTAGATTTTGTCTTTTGATTGAATTCTAAAGGTTTTCTAAGTAAGGGTGTTGATGTTTAAAAAATATTATTTTACGAGATATCCTAAATATTGATAAATTCTTCATACATCATAAGACGTTTCGTGTAAGTTGTGACGTTATACTTTGAGCACGATTTGTTTGGCGCGTTTTTGTAGCACGTCACTATGTCAACTTTTGACATATTATGAAAAGTATTATTCGTAGAGAAAAAATTTACCACGTTTATTTATCTTTTAACGCACTTTTTTTGTGCAAGTTCGTAGATAATGAGCGAATTGAGCGTTTGGAGCATACTAACCAGGCCTCATCTGTTACTACCCCGGAGGCATACCTCAACATGACAAGACCACGCAACATACAGCGTAAGCAAAACCATTGAATCACGTACCACTAATTGCCGTGCTACAATAATTACTTCCTACAGAACCCGTGAGCCGACTGAGATTTATTGCTTGAGCTAATGCGTCTAGAGGGGTTATCGGTGGAACGCCAGTGGCCTGTAGTGAAATTTGTTTTTTGCAATTTCCTTTTCGCTCGTAAAAGATATCGAAAACATATCTTGTATCAAACTTGTGGGTCTGAACCACAAAAATACAAAAATTACGACCTCTAGCGCTTCGAAAAGTCGGTCGCACGGCTTCTTCTTCAGAGAATTATTGCGATACAAAATAAATAAACCAGCCAAATTACGAATCTAACACATGAGATTTATTGAACAAATAATTTATTGTGTGGTAAAAAATAATAATTAAAGGCGGTATTTTTTTTATTTTTGTCGTTTTGATGCTCCTGGCTGTAGAAGTTCCTCCACGGTAGATTCTTTGAGTCGTGCAGGCTCTTAAACCGCAGGAAAGGATGGCTTGATGCCTCGAAACACCATCATCATCATCATAGCCGTTGAATAGAATGTCGACTCTGGCGCCGTTGTTGCATGTTTGCCAACTCAATTCAGGCAAATAACGGAGCAACAAATTTTTTTGGCTTTTCGATCGATATCTCAATAACGATGAGCGATTGATGAAAAATGTAAAGGTTGAAAAATGTAAATGTTAAAGGATTAGGATTGCAGATAGTAAAAAAGCATCAAAGAATTATTGCATCAAAATTTTCATTTCTCAACGGAGAGCCTAGTTATTGTGTAAAAAGTGAATTTGACCTTTTTTTCAACATGGCGGAAAATGCGCATAGGAATTCTTGGTCCACAATTTGAAATTAAGCTTTTCTAGACCCACCCCCGTAGTATCCCAAATTTGGCATTCTCGGTTCACATGCATTTCTAACCCGTTTTATCCGACGTAATGACTGGACTACAGCTCTATATGTGAGCCAAGTCGATGGCGATCATTCAGTGTGACGTTGTCAGGTTCAAATACGCACTCGTTAAGTTAGTACATATTAAAGAATTGCGTGTAACAGACAATTAAAGCAGCAGTTTCTGTGCTGGGCAATAAAACTAATGTTTCCTATAAGAAATAAAATACTCAATGACATACTCACTTTTTATTATTAAACCTGATACAATATATTTTATCAACGAATCAGTGTGAACCTTTCTTTCTTTTCCAGCATTAAATGCTACTCCTTCTAATGCTGTCCTTCCCCTTGCACAATTCGAGGTCATATTCTACTATGAACTAAAGTGTATCTAGTTTATTAGTAATTATTTTTCAGTGTATGTATGTTAATATATTTTACCAAAGGCCCGTGCTGAAAATCAGTGCTGTGGGCAAAACCGCAGCGTATACTGAGCTCGAGGCCATTTTACCGCTGCATAAACATACCCTGGGACCCTTATTGTTTTGGGATTATTATTGTTTTTTTTTTCATGTTTTATTGTTTGTCCGTTTTTAATCATTGTTGAATGTATGTCTTTGTGGTGTTAAATAAATGTTTTTCTTCTTCTTCTTTTATATTTTTGGTTACTTTTACAGTTTTTCAGTTTTCTTCGCAAAAAAGTCAAATTTCAACAAACACCATCGCATTATTATGTCTTGTTGGTATAATAAATGTCTTTGTTCTTCTTCTTCTTCTTCCGCTTTTTCTTCTTCTTCTATACGTCCATGTCAGTTTCAATAGTTTTTAATCAGGTAAATTAAATAGTGTTAACATAATAATGAATACTACTACTAATAAAGAAAATAAGTGGTAACCAATATTAATCAGTGCCGTGTGGCGCCGGATTAAGAATAGCGTCGTTCCATTTCCTCCCGTGGATGTCGTAGAAGGTGACTAAGGAAATAAATTACCAGGAGACGGGCAGCAGCGTCTTCCTGAGATTCCAACCGCATCGCCAACCCGCCTGCCAAGCGTGGCGATTATGGCAAAACCCCTCATGGTTATGAAAACCACGAGGGAGGCCTATGTCCTGCAGTGGGCGTCAAAGAGCCGATGATGATGATGATCGGGATTAAAGGCAATATTAGCCACTTATAAGGTCTAATCGCGAGTACCATGTATGAGTATCGCGAGTCATTGAAAAATATGATTGGAAAGTATGAATGAATGAATGAACGAAAGGACGGATGGACGAATAAATTATAGAATTTTTCTTACAAACAAAGTTGTTTTTTTGTCTTGTAGGGTTTATCGGTGTCGAAAAAGAAAAAGCATTCTCGGTGCGGAACGCTTGGTGGGACGGTGATTGGGGTCAATCTGGCAGTCTGTTCTGAGCAGCCGAGCAGATCGGACGCAAAAGTAATGAATTATTAAGAACGGTTTGATTGTTTTATGGTTTTTATATAAGTGAATTATTATTAAAACACTGAGAATTATTAGACGTGAACGTGTGATGTAAAGAATAAAGGTCAAACTGAAGTGGAACGAGAATCGTTTTCTACAGCAGTTTCTTTCGCTCCCTCTCTCTAATGGTATTTAATTATACTGTATTGCACACGAAATATTGATCAAGACATTACATTAGAAATAACATGTGCAAAGGCGAGCTTATCTCTGTAAGAGATTTCTTCCAGCAAACCATGGAGAGTTGGGGAAACAGAAAAAACGGGTCTATAATATACCTACGTGTACAAAATAAACAACAAAAACCCTTAACAATAACCTACTTTTGGGTGAAAGTTGTGTTATAAATAGATAGTGCATTTTTAACTTCTTCTTAAGTGTACCAATCGTGGGACTAGTGCATATTTGCGCTTTCTCATTCTTGTACCTTCTACGTTTCTCACTACAAACATTTTACTACTCTATGGAATGTCCTGTTTTTTCATTGGTAGCGCTTGTGATTTTCATGGGTCCCTGTGAACCTGCAGTACAAGGATACGTATACGCTGCTTTCACTTCGGCAACCCCATTAAAACAAGCATTACATCCATGGTGTCAATGATAAATGACGTCGCGATGTCGCCGTCAAGCGCAAGAAGATACGGAACTAATTAATAACAACGATTTTAATGCACCATCGTCGGGTGATGTATTGCGTAAGAGTTTGAGGCTTCCCTTGATGTATGGATCATTAGATTTCACGCGGAATAATAGTACCCACACAAACGTAGTTTGGTTTTAATTCACAAACGATATTCTGCATCGCAATGACACTTTACCAATATGGTAAGAGGACACCAATCAGGATTAGCTCGTGCTTACAATTGAGAATAATGGAGTAAAAAAGAAATTGGAGCCTCTTAAGACTTTTCGTAGAAACAATGCGCAGGGCTATAACTTCTTCTTGATAAGAGTATTTTCAATTTAAAGTAAGATCAAACCTTCATTTGTGTCGGAACGTATTGGTAAAGTTTAATTTCGACCCGGCCGTGTCGTTTGTAAATTAAAATTAAATTACGTTTGCACGGTAATCGCCTCGTGAGGCGAAAAAGTAATACGTAAGTAAAAAGTTTCTTTCTCACCATACAAGAGCTAGTAACAACAGGTGGCAGAAATGCTCTGGGTGAGACTGACAGGCCCGTTTTTATTAATAAAACTACAACTCATAGTTTAGTATGACAATCCGATGTCAAAAGTAGGCCGTCTTCCCGGGCTGGGTCTATAGAAGTAGGTATGTACGAGTTGAATCGATATCATCATAAAGTTCTTACGAGAAATCCCTTGACGACGCCAGCAGAAGTCGGTCGCCACTTGAAGTTTCTACAATGCCGACAAATTTGAGGAGCAATCCACGTCGCGGCACAGCTGATTGCTCTGACAAAACACTCCTCGAGACCCACTCCCTTTCTTTAAAAATAGACGATCGTGTCACGCAGTGTGGTTCCGTAGTAAAATCATAACAATGAATTAATACTACTAATGAATGTTGAGGAAGCGAAAATGATCTGTCAGGAGCATGGCAAGTGGCAGTCCCTGGTCTCTGCCTACCCTTCTGGGATACAGGCGTGAGTTTATATATGTATGTATTATTCAAACTATTCACACATGGATTTAAATTGGCTTTTGAAAAGATAAATTTCTGGTGTAGCCGGAAGCTGACCTATGACATCGTAGGTAACATGCAGTTATTAAGTAATTTGTAAATATCTTATGTATATTTTATTACTTTGGAAGAAACGTTTGTGGATGTATTTTTTATGCTCGCGTAAGATAGTGCTCTGTATTTCATCGTATTTGTAAAGAATCACACAAAATATACAAATATTAAAATTATTAAAATCATTAGCAAAAAGCTTTGTCAAACATAAATTGGAAACATTAATACAAAAACATGGTAAACTAGCAGTCATAGTTTTTGTTTGTTGTATTTTTTTACTATCGAAACGTCATTGCAAAAGAACATAAACATAATTGGACGTGTTTAATTTTTACAACGAAAGTTATACCCTTTAATATTGCCAACAACAGTATCTGGTTAACTAAGCAAGTAACCCAGCGATCAATATTTGTGGCAACGGCTCAAGGCTCAAGGCGGAGCAAGGATCGGTCAAAAACCACATGGCGCGGATCGAAGGCGATCTGGCGATCAAACGTTAGAGGCGAAAAACAGCGGTGACTGAAAATCAGCGCTGATGGCTCCCTCAGCACAACGCTGCATCAGCTGCGTTTTATGGCGACTTAGACACACCACAGCCTACACAGGCATCGCTGTGTTTGTTTTCTATGGCAATTTTTTTTTGGTTTGTCTGCTGTGTATTTGGTTTTCTTTCTGTTGTTTTTTACATTATTAATTATGTCACTTATCTGTTTATTTTGTTTCTGTGATATGTCTTGTTGTTACAAAAAATATATTTTCTTTCTTTCTTTCTTTCTAAAACACGTGGGTTGGGATGAGAAGCCAATCAAGACCGCAGCATCTGGAGATGTTTTATAAAGCCCCTGATAAGGAACAACAGAATATAAGTAAGTAAGTAAGTAAGCAAACGGCCAAAGGTTTTCCCTGCGCAGCGCGGAACCCCAAAAATAAAATGATATCGGCGCCAACGTTGTGGATCGCACGAACGAGGACAAAAGGCCGGTCAATACGTCCACGGCAATTTAACTTTGTTCCCCGTGAAGGAGGCATTGTGATGTGGAGCAACACTCGCGGCGAACCCTCGTCTGAATTTGACGGATGTTAGCGTCTCGCTAATGGACTTGATTCCGGGAACCTGTCGGAGTACTGTCGCTTCAGGAATTCCATCGGCAAAAAGGGTGGGTCATTTCGCTGACCCAACTTCTTAGCAGGCTGTGAAAGCGAAAAGAGTTTTGTTTTCACGCGTATGTCTGTATGGTCCTTTATGATCATCCAAAGGCTAAACGTTGTGAAAGATTATGACAAATGAGGTACCAAATGAAACGTTGGCACACGATTTTCTCTGAACATATCAATCAATAATCTATCGTGGCAACCGATGACCGGACCTAGAAATGTAGGCCGACCCCCTGCTAGGTGGCGCGATGATATTGACAAGGCGTAGGAAAGACCTGGGGATAAACAGCGCAAAGCTTCTGCTTCGGCGCTTGCATGGAGAGGACCTTGTCCAACAGTGGATATTGACGGGCTGAAAATGATGATGGTGATATCAATCATTTAGTCCGTATTCGTCTACTGCTAGACATAGACCTCCCCCAAGGCACGCCACTTCACACCATCCTCATTCAGAAGCTGCCAGCAATCTGCCTCAGATTGTTCGCAGCGTAAAACATTGTTTTTATTTTGCTACTCCATGAAATCATAATATTTTACTCTTAGTGGATTTGTTGCGTTTATTCTCGCGCTATTAAAAACACACTAGTCTTACGTGCTTGTCAACTGTTTGTCTGTCACATTTCAGTTTTTCGGACGCGAGAGCCGACGAAAATAAAGACAAACACCGAAATTGCATAGTTTACCTCAAAAATGAGCAATTCCATGCATGAGCCAACAAAACAACAACAATGGTGTACGTGGCTCAAAATAAGATTGGTGAGATATTGTCTTTATGCCATTAGAGGCTTAGAAAAACTCAGTAATTTTTTTGTAGTCAGGCCTCCGATATATATATATATTTGTTAAGTACCTATCATTTCTTGACATGTCGCTCGGACATTTATACGCGGCTTTAGGCTGTGGAGGGCTTATAGCGGAATCAAAATGGGAAAGACCCGTCTTAAGACCGTCTTATTTATAAAAAAGAAGATTACCTACGAGGACTGTTTAATCGTAGGTACTCGTCTTTTTTTATAAATAAGACCGGTAGTTTTTCTGATTATTACTTTCGTTCTCGGGGTGCGTACAGTGGTCACCCAATTTGCAAAAAAAAAATTTGTAATTCCAACGGGCTACGGCCCGTTGTTTCCAACATTTTCCTTTTATAGGCAGTGAAAGGCAGACTATAAAAGTCTAACTTTCACCGGACAGCAAAATGACGTCAAACATAAGAGAATTATTTGTTTTCGACGTCTGCCCGTGGCTATCTCTAATGATGAAATACTTTTTCGAGCGTTAAATTGGGACTGGTCACGCTTGGAGATTTAATTTCGCACATTACGGTCTCGTTGATTTCGAATTCAGTTTCAGGGTGGAAAATTTACAATTAAAATAGTAAAATATTAATTTTGCTACCACAGCAAAGGGTATCCTAAAGGAAAGGATAGTTTGGGGCTAGAACGAGCCATCGTAATGATCGATCGTGGAAGTTGTAATATTATAACTATTTTATTTGCTAAAAAGTATTCAATGTCCTTGCTAGTTATAATTAATTATTTTTCTGTTATTTGTCGTTTGTTTTTTTTGTCCCAAAGAGATAAATTCAGTAACTCTGGCGTTTGCATCTACGTTATGAAATTATTTATACAGCGTCCAGTAGCACTTTCACTCACACTAGATGGGGAAATGGACCACTCGGACGCTGCAGTGCCTGGGTAGATGGAGATGGAGTAGGCTTGCCCAGCTCCTACGCCATCCTGACAGCTTAGTCAATAGGTGCGGAACCAACCAAACCGCGGGTTTCCTCACGATGTTTTCCTTCACAGTTAGCGTGTGGTATTGCTACCACTTACAAATTCGCAGATGTACGTAACTTTTTAAATAAACAAAGTGATAGGTACATGCTCGCACTTTTTCGATGCATTTGATACATTTTTGCATCGAAAATCGAAACTCGTAGCCAGATATTACCAATGTGAAAACCACTTTAATTTTCTCGAAAATGAAAAGAAACCGTAGTTTTTCAATGTTGAGCCAAAAGTTACAAAAAGTATTATGGTGTTTTATGATTACGGAATTTATGATTAGTAAGTTGAAGTGGCATTGGGCGGGGCACATAGCACGCAGAACTGATGGCCGATGGGGCTGAAAAGTTCTCGAATCGAGACCACATATCGGCAAGCGCAGCGTAGGACGACCAGCCACAAGATGGACAGATGACCTCATCCAAGTGGCAGGAAGACGCGGGATGCAAGCCGCTTCCAACCGGTCTTTTTGGAAATCCATGGAGGAGTCCTATGTTCAGCAGTGGACTTCTTGTGGCTGAATGATGAATGATGATGATCATTACGGTTAAATTTAAGTAGGTGACAGATTTTTAGATTAATTTTGGAGATAACCTTGCCATTTATTTGTGATGTTTTTCGGAGAAAAAGATGTTTCAGAAATATACTCAAGAACAAGATCTCTACCGAGACCACGGCACTTGCAAAAGTACCGAAACGTCGGAAAATTGTAAAATGGAAAAGTAAACGAGTAAATATCCGTTAAAATTCAGTTTTATTATGTCTAGTGCACGTGTTAACCTCAGAAAATGCTATACTCAAGAACAACTTTATTTTTCGTTCCGATGTTATAACCAGATTTTGCTAAACACTTGTAGGGTCGCATAGCCCAATTAACTGTTATCAGCGCCCTACAAAGATACTTTTTCTAACATTCGATTCGCGATCGCCCGCAGGTCAGAGAAATGGTGTGTAAAGCAATATTTCTTCATCTTTGTCAATTTGCTTAATTGCACCGGGTTCTTGTCTGTAAATCACTTTATCCCCGAGTATCTCGACATATTTCCCGACGCAGGAAGGATCCTTGTTTTCGCCAATTCCCTCTTTTAGCCCGGGCCGTGGGAGACGAATTATCTCCAAAACAGCGTAGTCGTCGCCTCGCAATAGTTATTTACTGCGATTTCAATTTAAATTGAGTGGGTTTTGTAATAAATAACTTCTCTACCTTCCGTACCCTTTTTAAAATCCAGTGTTGGACTCTTGTGGTCGTTCGGACAAAGGATAGCTTTTATATCTCATTTAAAAAGAGTCACTTTTTACTATCATCGTAATTTATTTTTTTCGAATCGGTCATTACGGAACTATTTGAACCATCAGGCATATACAGAACCTTAGGCATATTAAGAAAAGTGTGGCTGGTGGAGAGACAGTTTTATTCACTTTCTGAATTCAGATAAGTATGGAGACATTGTAGGTACCAAAAAATATAAGGTGTCTTAACTTGATCGGTCGAACTATAGTCTCATAAGACACCTGAAAGAGTAATCTTAGGTGTTGGCTGAATCATAGATCACTCCCAATCTGTGGACTGAATCCAAACATAGAGCGAGTGTGGCTGGTTAAAAGTCAGTTTTACCCATATTCTGAACTCAGATAAGTGTGAAGCCGTTTTTAATTATTATTATTATAAATACGTTTATTGCACATAAGTAAAAATACAATGGCAATGTGGCGGACTTAATGCTATTAGCATTTTGTACCAGTCAAGCACAGGTGGTGCAAGAAATTGGTTTAAATGAAATTTAATGTACCTAAAGTAATAAGGTGTCTTAACTTGAGCCGTCAAACTATATATCGTTTCATAAGACAGTTGAAAAGTAACTGAATAGGCTGAATCACAGTCACCCCCAATTGGTGGCCTGAATTCAGACTCATTTCTTTTTGCCTCTCTCACCGTCATATAACAATGCGGGCATTGACGGGCAAAATAGGGCATCAATCTGGTTTCTGCCTGCTCCTCCGGTATACAAGCGTGAGTTTACGTATGTACCTATTATAATAAATAATAATTAAAAAGCTCGTTATTGGGCCTAAGGTTCAGAGTGGGTTCTCATTGGTAAAGTAACTATTTTAATAAAACAAAACCGACTCCAAGAAAAACATGCACTAAAAAAAGATTTCCATAATTTTCTTATGGACCTGATCAGCCGACCTTGGTCAAATTTATATGGAACCACCATTGGGCGCGACAACGCGCGAGTACGAAACGTGCAAGAAACACAGGGACGAATTGAGAATCTCCTTTTTTTGAAGTCGTTTAAACATTTTAAGCATCAAAAATATAAGTATCTTCTTAGAAAAATTTGTACCGATACAGTTTGGTTGAAAATATGAAAAATACTATTTATGGTCTTTTGGTGGATCGAAGTGAACGGAGCAGTGGACGGAATCGAGCTGCTGGATTGATTGGTATTACATCTTCGCTCTCTCTCTCTCTTCCAGATCCAGGGGAAGCCGATAATCCAGCAGCGCATCCTTCCTAGCCCAGCGGTGTCGATCGAGGCGGCGCGTGCGCCCGCGCAACCTGGAGACGAAAACAACAACATCATCTTCAGCCCCTGGAAGACTTTCGGCCCTTTTGTCGATACTATACAGGTAATTTTTTTTTTGTTTTTGATGGCAATCACGGAATTTTTACCATGAAGGTAACACCTGATTAAGCTCATCGTGCCAGCGCTCTCCCAACTGAGCTAATGGGCAAGTACAGGCATCAGTGAAATTTCGATCCGCTTTTCAAACTTCTCTGTATTACGTACAGGCAGCAACATCTGGCCGAAGCAATTTACATCGCTTGCAGCTTGCTTGTTACTATAGTATACAAGAATTCTCAGTTTTTCGTTATCTCGTTGCCATATTGGTGAGATTTGTTATTGAAATTAGAGTAATAGGTATATATTTGAACAGTAAATAGTACCTACTAAAAGAAATTGCTATGCTCTTACTGGCCCATAATGGTACTAATAATTCTACCAATACCTTGCAAATTATGGTTGCAATAAATGATGATGATGATGATGATGTAGATGATGATACTTGTCTTGTACTTGTACGCAGCCCTTCAACTCTCGACGTCATTGACGTGTTCCAAATTCCGTCAAAAGTAAATATTACAATAATTCTGTCGCTGCCAAATCGCACATCGTTGCCGCACCCACCGTATTCACCCGACCTGGCGCCCTGTGACTTCTTTCGGATTCCCAACATGAAAACATGGCTCGGGGAAAACGACTCAGCTCAAAAGAGGAGGTTATCGCCGAGACCGAAAGCGTATTTTGCAGTGTTAAACCAATCTTATTTTTGGATGGGTTAAAGAAGTGGAAGAAACGTTGGAAAGGAGATTAGGTTAAAAAAATGCGTTGTCATTTCTGGATCGGGTACCTATTGATCGACTTATATCAGAAACAACTACTTAGTACACGTTATCGTCATCATCATATCAAGTCCGCGTGGCGCCGGATTAAGAACAGCGTCACTCCTTTACCTTCCGTGGAGGTCGTAGAAGGCGACTAAGGAAATCAATTACCAGGAGACGGGCAGCAGCGTCTTCCTGAGATTCCAACCGTATACTGCGATCGCCAACCCGCCTGCCAAGCGTAGCGATTATGGCAAAACCCCTCATAGTTTTGAAAACCACGAAGGAGGCGTATGTCCTGCAGTGGGCGTCAAATGGCTGATGATGATGATGATCGTCATCATCATTACTATTAGCCCACCGCTACACCTTTCCCTCCAAATGATATCTCTCAAGGTCCCTTGACATCCGCATCCACGGATCTTCCGTCGACTCAAGGATATCGTCCAACCATCGAGCGTAAACGTTTTAGTCATAAGAAATAGCATCATAATTATTATATTTTTAGAGCGCATCTGAAACTAAAAGCATATTTCGGCTGAATTATTAAATACACACACATAATTTCAACACAAGTTGGGTAAATTAGCGTCAAATGTACGCGGGCTGGGATATTTCTGAAAGCTGAAAGATGCAAGCGGTGGTAGCCTAGTGGGTAGAACATTTGACTCGGAAGCGAGAGACCCAGGTTTGACCCCCAGTGCGGGCATGTACCTATGACATTGTTTTCTAAGTTATGTGAAATACCGCTCGCTAACGGTTCCCCCCATCGCACAAATCAAGTTCAGCGGCCTCCATTGGGAATCCAATCCACAACCTCTGTGTCGATAGGCAAGCGTGTTAACCGCTGGACGAACGAGGCAGTCGAATAAAAGATTTCACTAGGGAATTACTACCGAGTAGGTACCTACCATATTAATTATTCAACAACGTGTTTACGCTGAAACGAGTGCACTATTGATTCCCAAAAGCTATTGAATAAACTGGGCATATTTACACGCTTAACGTTTGTAAAAGTTGAAAATCGTATGTAGACCGAATTCGCAGCGTTTTGTCCCAACTTGTTTAATTAATTTGTCGAATTCGAGCGAAATTAGTTTTCAGTTTCGACTTGCCTGTTAGGCGACGTGTGTTGGCACAAATTGTTTAAATATTGTTTGTTTTGGGAGCGGTACCACTGTACAAATAAAGACGCTGCTCTTGACAAGGGTCGTTGCCCTGTGTGATAATAATATTGTAATTATTGCTCTGATCATAATTCAAACACATGATGTTTGTTCTATGCTATTTCTTGGGTAACTGTTTACATAACTAATCGGTGTATATTCACGACTCAGCACATACAGGGTGTAACAAAATGCCTATATACTATCTTGAATACTTGAATAAACTTAATCTAATGTATAAAAAACTCACGTCACTCAAGTGTCACGGCGTAGTTGTTTCTGGTTCCCACGACACAGGGTATCCTAGTGTGGGGCCAGAAGCAATGTATGTGCCTGTATGTAAATGTTTAAATGTTTTTAAATGTAAATGTTTGTTATCGAACTCCTCCGATTCCGGCTTCACCGATTTATATGTCATTTTTTGTGTATATTTGGTAGGTCTGAGAATAGGTCTTAAGATAATTAATCTGGTAAAACAACATTTGCCAGGTCAGCTGCTATTATGACAGAGGAAAAAAGGAAGCATTATATATAAAATTATTAATAGGTACCGAATAAAAAGGATCATGATTTTGATATAAGCAGCATAATATCATGTACTTAGGGATCAGGATATGTCATATTCAGCATTATATTCACCTATTGATTTATATCTATATCAAAAATTCGTACGAAACTCGAAAATGGCTCAAACTATTTTTTAAGGTGCCACTGGACGCTGTATCTCATTACGTAGATGCAAAAGTCAATGTTTTTTTTATTAGCTCCTCAGTACCTACTATTAGAAGGAATTGGCTGAAAATCAGCGCTGTGTCATCAATTTATCGATTATTTGCATGGAATCCAAGCGAATAATCTAATAAAACAAAAAGAAACCCACCAGATAAAACAGCAATCAATTGAGACGTCGGAATTCCAGATTTAACTTCATATCATGATGATATGTTTTTTTATTAAAGTTGCGGTGTGATACTCTTAACCTCCTCAGTCCTGACCTTGAAAATAACAATTGAAAACCATTGTTATTTTCAAGGTCAGGACTGAGGAGGTTAAAGTGCTCCAGGGAGTAACACTAGCGCCATCTAGGAAAACAATCATATATTTTTTTACAGATCGTATTTGCAAAAAGTGTAAGTACAATCTCTAAATCATCTGCCTTTTGTGGCAACGTAGATACACCACAGGCTACATCTATGGTCCTGTTTTATTTATTCGTTTTGTCTGTTGTGTATTTAGTTTTCTTTCTGTTGTTGTGCATATTATGTTACTTATGTGCTTATTTTGTTTCTGTGATGTATCTTGTTGGTATAATAAATGTCTTTCTTTCTTTCTTTCTTTCATGTTAAATTTTTAGGACCCAAAGCCGTGAACCTAAGGCAAAAACATTAACGCCAAAAGCGGCCGTTTTTGGCATAAATGCTATGTGCTCCCAGATTCGTGATCCTAGGTTCTTTATCGTGGGTCTTAAAAATCACTGTTAACAGACATTTTTTGCAAATACGGTCTGTAAAAGAATATATAGCACCCCCTTAAGAGGGCGTCAGGAGGCAATTTCCATACAAACGTTGTTTGGCTTTAATTTACAAACGATATTTTATTTTTATGTTGCTTATGTAAACCTGGTAGAATATATTTAAAAACCGGACGACGCAGTGTGGGCAGGCCCGGTCTCACGGTCAGGTTACTGTGGCGGAGAGTCGCTGGATGTAGGCGGCACAAGGCCGGGATGCTTGGAAAACTATGAGGGGAGGCCTATGTCCTCCAGTGGGCATCAAATGGTTGATGATGATAAAAATGTATATTATAAAGTTGATGTGCGTTCTATGGCAACATCGACAAGTGTCAATTTTAAAGCGATTTCTTGCAAGACCATACCGTGTTCGTATTCGCAATGTTAGAATCAAGACTTCAGCTGAACAATGCGTTAATTGGTGGTTGACGTTGATAGATGATCTAATGATGAAACGTTGTTGGCGCTACCTACTTGTGTAGCTAGTTCTACCAACAATGTCGTTTATTGAGAGGTATAAGGCGATGAACCGGGGATTTTATGTTTCCTTATTTATTTTATATTATAGAAGAGTAGTGATTAAAAATTACAAAGCGGTAGCGCACTCGGTAGAACGCTTGCCTCATATTCAGAAGGTCATGGGGTTGAACCCCGCCGCATGCACCAATGATTTTGTTCTCTAAATTACGTACATTTGTGAATTTTTTGTTGCAATACCACTCGCTAACTGTGGAGGAAAACATCGTGAGGAATCCTAAGTGTTCACACACCTCAGAGCTTGAAATCGCCAATCCGCGGTGGGAACTCGAAATTATTAAGCCCACATTCTCCATCGGAGAGAAGGCCGGTTCGCTATAGTGGAACGTATATGCGCATAATTAGGCTTCGGGGACCTCATTATCGCACAAAATCCTTACGGAATCTGGACGTTTTTGATAGCAACTTGTATGGAATTTGACAGACGATTTATTGAAGAGCTGGTCAGCTTTTGACTGATACTATAGGGCCATTCCATTATCATGAGTAAACTTTTACATTTTTTCTTGCTTTCAGGATGGAGAAACCCTGCCAAGCCAAGACACAGTGGTACTCCCTACCCCGCACCATCACGACAGCGCTTTAGAGGAGGACCTGTCTGACCCCTCGCCGACTGCAGAAACTTCCAATAAGGTTGGCCATCTGTTATTTTGTCAGTTGTCACGTTGTTATACCTACATTTAACGGGTATAAATAAACGAGATTAGACCCGTTAACGGTGGTAGCACAGCGGTAGATTACCGGCCTCACATTCGAGGGGTCGTGGGTTCGAATCGCAGCATGTACCAAAGACTTGGTTTTATAAGCTACGTGCATTTGTGAAGTTGTAGTAGCAAGACCACTCGCTAACGGCGAAGGGAAACATCGTGAGGGAACCTGTCTGTGTCGATATTTTTGGAAAGTGCCTTTTCAACCGACTTCAAAGAATAAGGAGGTTCGCAATTCGACGCGAATAATTTCTTTTTTTTTACTGGGTTCTCGCATAAGTTCGTCAAATCTGAAGTGATTTCGACAACTCCTTTTTGGTTCGAATAGATATAACGTCCCATTGGTCCCATTCTAATTTGGTAAAGATATGATAAAGACTTTCAGAGACGGAGAACGGAACTCTTCAATGGCCAGCAGTAAATAAGGCCTAATGGGGACTTGATATCTTTTCCCCCGCTTCCCGACAAAAAATTTAAAAATAAACAAAATTATATAAAAAATATAAACCAACTTCAATGGTGTTTTCAAGTCGGTTTTTATTTCATAAGCAGCCTATATAATACGTCCCACTGTAGGGCACAGGCCTTCTCTCAGCGAGAGAGTATGGGCTTAATCACCACGCGGTTTTTATTTTATTTTTTTCAATTTAAAAAAAAAGCTAGCGTGTTCGATGCCCATTGTTAAGGCAAGTTCATGCTGCTATGGCTTTTAACCCCTGAACTGCCCTCGCGGAACGCAACGTATAGGTGGCCCATACTAAGTTGGACACAGATCTGTGTCGCGGCAGACGAGTGGTTAAACCACCCAAAACTCATGGGGTATAGCCTACATGAAAAAGAAATTGCGCACAACGTGTCATTGAAATAACGCGAAACATAAGATTGTCTGGAAGAGATCGCTTTAAGCGATACGACCCCCAGTTGTATACTATGTAACTTAGATATTTAAGATTTTTCATGTATCTTTATAATGTATGGTGTACCATAAAGAGTATTAACCACTCGTCTGCCGCGACACAGATCTGTGTCCAACTTAGTATGGGCCACCTATACGTTGCGTTCCGCGAGGGCAGTTCAGGAGTTAATCTAATCTAATCAATTTAATTATTTTAATTATATTTTCTGTCACACTGGACAGAGAACATACAAAAAAAAAATTTGAAATAGTTACTCAATGTGTGGAAGTTATTTATTTTTGAGATAGTAAAGAATCTCAGATGCTCGAGTCTGACTCGCACTTGGCCGGTAATTTGTTTGAAGAAGCTCCTTGAAATTGCGTTATTGGCGTGAGCTTATCTTACCCCCGTTTCTCGTATACAAAAATCAGTTAATCAACCGTTAACGGGAAAAACGAAACGAACGAAACGAAAAACGAGAAACCGGGAGTAACTTTATCTAATCCCCGCAGGTGGCATCAATAAGCCAGCTATCGTTCATGGTGCGTCCAGATAGCTTCGAGCGCGGCCAGCTTCGCTTGAGCTGCATCTCCACAGTGCACACAGTGTACGACGAGTCAGCCGAGTTGGTCATCAACGAGGAGCGGCCGCAGATCGCCTCCGTGTTGGGAACGCGGGACGCGGCTAGCGGTGAGTCCGTTTTGAACTTTATTACAAAAGGAATTAGGTTTAATTTACTAAATTTGAAACATCAACGACTAGGTACGTAGTAAGTATTATAGTTAGAATAAGAACATTACGAGTACGTTTTGAAATGTTAGATCAATATAATAAAATTTCCAAAATATATATGGCTAATAAGGCCAACTCTAACTTTAATGCCTTAGTAATAGTTCAGAAGGTACATCTATCTGAAACCTTTTTTTTTTTTCGTTTTCTCAAACTTGTGGTATGCGATGCTAGTTGTACAATAACTACAATTGCTTATTTACCCTAATAAAATAAAATAATTGTTCTTGCCGACGTTCTACGGTTATGTGTCGCATCACTATAATATGTGGCATCACTATACGTCATGTACAATTTTTCTCTCTGTCAAAAATACCGGGCCTGCGTCCGCGCCGTTGTAATTTTTATTGTGACTTTTTGAACATTATAACTATTACTATTTCAAACAACTACCGAGTTTTAATCAGGACACAAGACAATAATAAATTTCTCCTACGCTAACAATCTTTTAATCTACTGTCAACAGCTGTCAATTGAGAAGTGCAAACAAAAAAAAGAAACAACTGACAGGTGTTAACATAACATAAACTCACGCCTGTATCCCAGAGGGGTAGGCAGAGACCAGGGACTGCCACTTGCCACGGTCACGACAGATAGCTTTCGCTTCCTCAACTTTCATTACTCGTTGCTTACACGCACGCGCCGGTTTCGGGTACTTTTCATCTTGCCCTTTGCTAATAAATCCCCTATTTGGCCTGTACCCCTCTGGTATAGAGGTGTGAGTTTATGTATATATGTATTCCTTCTGCCCTCGGCCATCCTCGGTGGTGTGCCTTCAGAGAGGTCTATATCCAGCCGTGGACGAGTACGCCTCTCTATTACGCGCACCAAATCCTGAACGATTCCGATAGTCTAACCGTCAAATTCCATACTAACTGCTACAGCAAACGTCAGGATTCTGACAGGATTTGGTGCGTATAATTAGGTCCCTGGTTGATTGATATTTTTTTTCACTTCACCAACTCTCCTATTCAGCCGATGAGTTATTCCAAACTATCTACATATATAACCTTCACAAATAGAGCTAGAGCGAGCCTCCGAGTCAGACAAAACAGAGCAAAAAGCAGGACGGCAAGCGAAACAAATCCACACCGATATCTAACTCTGGGGGGGCTCCGGAGTGAATTTCAAATCCTAAAGAATTTTTATTTCTCGATGTAAACACCCGCCGTCGTACGTAGAAACAAGGGTTAGGGTTGCCAACGCATCAACTCAAAAAAAATCCGGACTGTGGCCTAATTACGCGCACCAAATCCTGAGCGATTCCAAACGTCTAACTGTCAAATTCCACACTAATTTGACAGTTAAACGATTGGAATCGCTCAGGATTTGGTGAGCGTAATATAGGGGCAGATAATGGCTGGGTGTCAGATGACATAAAAACATAAGATAACTAAAACTATAAGAATCAAACTAACAAATAAAAACGGGTAAACTAACAATAAAACTTTAATTAAGATAAAACTGCAGGGCACAGGCCTTCTCTCAGAGAGAGCATGGGCTTAATTACCACGCGCGCCCACCGCGAATTAGCAATCTCAAGCGCCGAGGTATGTGAACACCTTAGAAATCATCACTGCAGGATATGAGCCTCCCTATTGTTTTTCCAAGCTTCCCGGTCTTGTATCCAGCGACCGCCACCGTAACCAAATTAGAAATCATCATCATCATTCAGCCACAAGAGGTCCACTGCTGGACATAGGCCTCCTCCATGGATTTCCAAAAAGACCGGTTGGAAGCGACCTGCATCCAGCGCCTTCCTGCCACTTGGATGAGTTCATCTGTCCATCTTGTGGCTGGTCGTCCTACGCTGCGATTGCCGATATGTGGTCTCCATTCGAGAACTTTTCTGCCCCATCGGCCATCAGTTCTGCATGCTATGTGCCCTGCCCACTGCCACTTCAACTTACTAATCCGCTGGGCTATGTCGACGACTTTCGTACGTCTACGGATCTCATCATTTCTGATTCGATCTTGTAGAGAAATTCCGAGCATAGCCCTTTCCATAGCTCGTTGCGTGACCTTGAGCCTTCATATAAGGCCCATAGTGAGAGACCACGTTTCAGTGCCATAAGTCATCACTGGTAACACACACTGGTTGTATAATTTTGTCTTGAGCGATTGATGTATATTAGACGAAAAGAGAAAATTAGAAATAATCGGTGCCAACCCTAGTAGGTAGGACTCAAGCAAACCAATTCCACTCTGCAATTCAAATATTTGTCTGCAACCGACTTGCGCTCCGATTCGCCTAGAGAGAAACTCTCTAGGTGATGGCTGATGTGCAACTGCCGCTGTTTAACTTCGCGAAAGTAAAATAAAACACTTGCATGGCGCAAATTTGCATCATAAAGATGGAGGGGACCCCCTCTCGCTTTGTTGCGGGCCTATGCTTGCCAAGACGTGAAGGGAACCGGGAAAGATGGTACGCAATGCAAATACCTTGCCGTAGTGGTATGCGAAATTCCCGGTTGGGTGGTATTCCACTTGAACGTTTTATTCTTTGTAGCTTTCTGTTTGCCGAGTGAGAGAAACTGCTTGACCCTCTGGAGAAACAACCGCAAATAATATTTTCTGAGGTTAACACGAGCAGTAGACATAATAAAACTGAATAACTAATAATCAATAGTTTTGAGTTTATATAAAATAATAATTGTTTTTTGGATTGAATTTTAACTTCAATGACTAATAATCAGTATTTTTGAGTTATATAAAAATATTTTACAGTCGATTTCAATTTAAAAATTTGCCAAAATAATTTTGGAACGTAACTTAATAATTTCTGCCGAGGATACTTTCAAAAAGGCGCCTGTCGCCTCAGTCTACCGAGACCACGGCACTTGCAAAAGTGCCGAAACGCCGGAAAATTGTAAAATGGAAAAGTAAACGAGTTAATATCCGTTAAAAATCAGTTTTATTATAACTGCAAATAACCTACAAAATCGCTATCGCTAGTGACGAGTTCACATTTCGTACGAGTGCCGTGTTTTTTTTTTTTTTATTTGTAGGTTCTACCAATAACTCTACTGATGCGAAAACAAACCTTATGGTTAATGCGCATCGGGCTTTATTGAACCATCATACTAGTAATTGAAATGGCAGTTCTAGCCCGTCGCGCCCAAAAACCATCCATACTATGCCAACTTGTCGCGAGCACCTATACCTTTACCTTCAGACTATATGATTCTAAATTGCGACTGAATTGATTCAAGTAAGAATAACTATTGATTAAAGTAAGAATAACTACTCCTGACCTTATGCGATTGACAGAATTCGCGGAATCGCAGACGTATTTTGTTAATCCACAGGTTTATTAAAACGCCCAAGTCTATTGAGATTAAGAGCAAGAGTAAGAAATGTTTTATTTATGAACCATAACATCAGATATAGTGAACAACCTGCGCCAGACGGGCGGGGCGGAGAACGGAAGGCCAAGCACGGGGCCATTTTATAACTTTTAAAACACTGTTTAACACACATTTTAAAATATAAAAAAGACCGTTTTAAGCACATTTAAGGCTTCTCCGATATTACAGGTGTTTTAAAATACATTTACTCTGTAATGATTAGTTATATAAAAATCTGAAAAATATTACTTTTCAACGTCCTCTCTAGAGCCATCGGTCATTATTTTTACGATTTTTTAATTTTACTTAACATACCATAACATCAACTCACGCCTGTATCCCAGAGGGGTAGGCAGAGACCAGGGACTGCCACTTGCTACGATCCTGACAGATCACTTTCGCTTTTTAATTTTATAGCATCAAAAAATATCGCGAACGCGAGTCTTAATTATCACTGGATAATGGTTTTGTTTGAGCTGTACCGAGGAGTTTTAGATACAAATAAATATACCGAAATGACTATCACTGAATGTGTTAGTGACATCGGTCGTCAAATTCTATCTATTAATAATGAAATTTCAGAAATGCTTGCTTTACCCCCCAACTATTTGCTCGCGCAGCGCAATAAGTCCCATACAAATTCATGCGCTCAGAGAGCCTTAAATCACTTGTTTTTAGTCACTTTGTTTTCCATATTATGTCTCAACTCTTCACGGAGGATAAAAAAACGCATCCGTATTTAATGTAAATAAAATTAAGAGTAAAAAAAGCAACATTTATTTGCAATCAATGTGTCATCTGTGAACACGAAGCATGCTCAACTTAAAAACGTACAATATACAAAAATCGGCGTTTGAGGTAAGCATAATTTCAAATTTAAATAGTTTCGTAAGCCCGCCCGCCCGACGCACGTTGTTCAATTCACATACAATGCAAATATGATCTTTATAAGTTAAACTATGTGTCCATTTCAAAATTTAGACCATTTTGGAGAAAAAAATGACAATAAAACTTCAAACTTAGTCTTTTCAGATTCCTTAATTTACAGAATTTTCTTAGTTATCCTAAAACCTAGAACGTATGCACGAACTGGCTTTAATTCCACACATTATATCCTCAGGGATCTTATTGTAGAAACGTACACAATGCAAAAAACGTATGTAATGTGGATAGATCTTTGCATAAACCGCACAGGGAAGTCAATATCAGAGATTGCACACAGCTCAAGTGGCGCATTCAGGCCGACTATTTGCCCGCGATAAAACATAGATATTGCCAACGCGTGTTCCCATATTGAAGCGAACAAACTCCGAACAAAACGCTGCTGCGGCACACACTGAACTGTTAGGCAGAGTACTGCGCATATTATGCGCACGAATACTGAAAGATTCCATTGGTCGTGTAACTGTCAAATTGCGGAGAAGATGAATTGAGAAAGATTGACGAAACAAATATATCGAGCGAATGCGGGTGTAAGGGCCGGTAAGGGATGACCCAGGTGGACATACTTCGACCAAATAGGGGATTTATTCGCAAAGGGCAAAATAAAAAGTACCCGAAACCGGCGTGCATGCATGCAACGAATGAATGTTGAGGAAGCGAAAGTGATCTGTCAGGATCGTGGCAAGTGGCAGTCCCTGGTCTCTGCCTACCCCTCTGGTAACAGGCGTGAGTTTATGTATGTATGTATGTCAAATTCTCTAATAATTTCTATCGCAAACGTTAGGATTCCAACAGGATTTGGTGCACATAATTAGGCACCTATAGTGTATTCCCTTGCGCCGATTTTTTGCAATTATACTTGATCGTACAATCGACAGTTTATCAAACTGAACAATTAGGACTTTGGACCTTCTTGTTTTATAGGTATAGAGTAAAATTTAGATTTACATCTGTCGACTGCAGCTAGAGAAAATAAGTGTATGTGGTTGATGTAAATGAACATAATTTTTTACATGAAATGGAACTTCCGTTTTAGGGTTCTGCAGTCAACAAGGAGCCCTTATAGTTTCGCCATGTCCCTCCGTCTGTCTGTTCCCCCTCACCTAAATTAGGGATCCATTTTTTTTTCTCGCCTTCATCAAAGTGTGGGGTATAATCAAACTGGTTGAAAGTTAAAAACTGTTCAAATTGGGTTACTTAGCGACACGAGTTCCTTCAGTTCCGTTCCTACGAGTACAGCAACTTCCAAAGAAAATTAAACACGACTTGCATCGTTTGGAGTTAGACATAAGTAATTACAAAGAAACTGGGTTTTTACCGCTATTTGTACATTTCAATGCAAGTTCCTGATATCACGAAAGTATTATATGTAAAGCTATTTTGGTAAATATCTTTGCTAGGTCACACATACATTTTACAGCTTACTTAAGGTTAAGTATATAAAATAAATAGTAAATTAAACTAATCAAATATACCGCCCCGGGACACGCCCGATTTCCCTAACAAAAGGTTGTATTTTCAATCGCATCTAAAAATGTTATAGTTTGGGAAATAACTTGAATTGACCCCATTCGTGTGCTCAAATGAGCCTGGCTGGACGATGACGACAGCTTTAACTTTGAAAATTTTACTAATCTTTAATATTGTATGGAATCAGGCGTTACCTTGCGGAAATCCATAATAGCATTAAAATGTGAAAATTACTTAGCAACGCATTGTTTCACACAAGTATTGTTGTCGGTGGTGGTGTGTTTGTTTCTTGCTTCTGCTTGAAAAAGTGGGAGGGAGGATTTTGGCGGAATTTAGCAAAGTAATTTTAATGCTAATCTTTAATAATAATAACTTTCATACAATTCAATCCATCACTTGTCCTGGTCCTGTACTAGAATGCACTGTGCTAAGGTTACCAGGCAAATACATCACAAACATGAAAAAACACCCGGACTGGGGTCATTTGTACAAATATACTGCGGCCCCCAGTGGGAATTGAACCCACGACCTCCGGCATAGTAATCAGACGTGATACCGCTAGACCAACGAGGCAGTCATTTTGTTTCGGTGATGTGTATTTTCGTTATAACAAATATATTTTTTCTTTCTCTACTGCGTGGGTAGCACGACTGTCGCGAGACAGGTCAAAAGTTGCGTCTTTTCAGTACATTAAATCTCAAATTCTGACATTTTAAGGCCGCAAAGCGCGTCATTCGCACCTTCGTGCTTCCTAAACTGGAGTAAACATTTCGAATCATATACATCACGTCAGTATCCGACTCGGACATTATTGTAAAGTCAAGCCTGCACCAGGCCCACGGGCAATTACTCAAATATTTGCCACTCGCGGATACTCGCCCTGTTTGTCGACTGTGAATATTCCGGTCGAGTGAGCAAAGGTAATGTTTGGTGTATCTAGAGGATGTTGTTCTGCGGGCTGGATGTTGTGTGTGTACAAATAGCGCTCCGATGCCGTGCCGCTCCGGATGATGCCTTTTCAAATGCGAGCGATGGAATTGTTTCGTGGTTCGCGGGCAAGTGATTGGTTTTGCATGTTGGTGGACTCCGATTTAACAGGGATGTAACATTTAATGATTGATGACCCGATAATCATGCGTTTAACGGGTCTAATCGCAATGGAATGCCTCGTTGGTATAGCGGTATAACGTCTCATTACTATGCTGCAGGTCACGGGTTCGATTCCCACTGGGGTCCTCTGTACATTTGTACATATGGCCTCGCCTCACTGCAGGACATAGGCCTCCCTCATGGTTTTCCAAGCTTAAGGTTCCCGGTCTTGTGCCGCCCGCATCCAGCGACTCCCCGCCAACCGTAACCAGGTCGTCAGACCATCTGACATATGGCCTCAGTCTGGGCGTATTTCCATCTTTGTGATGTTTTTGCCTGGTTACCATAGAACAGAACAGAGTATCTTAGTTTGGGATCAGCTTGAGTAAAAGTTGCCACTTTCTAGTATATTAATTGTCAAATGCTTACATTTTAGTGCCACAAAACGCGTGACTCATGCCATCGTACTATTCAAACATAAATATTCAAAGTACCATTGACATTTTTTACTACGTTCAACTGGGCCTTTTTTATGAAAAATGCAACATCATCGGAAGGGTTGTCAATGTCGCGCTTGAGCCCGACAATTCATTCGAATCTAGCGACAAATATGGTTCTTTTTTTGAATAGCTATTTTTATTCAACTATTGAAACTATTCAAAAAAAGAACTGTATTTGTCGTTAGATTCGAGTGAATTGTCGGGCCTTGAGCCCGTTGACAACCTTTCCGATAAAGTCGCAGCTTCGTAATAAGGGCCCTGGTTTTATTTTCCAACTTTGTAAATAAAAGTATTTCATTGCTTATTGGGACCAGTTCACCTGTAGTAAGTGGAGTGAGCTCAAACTGCACGCGGTGTACTGTGTTCTGATTTACGTCCTATTGTTCGAAAGTCAGCCTTGATGATTGTACGATGTACGTGCGATGCTACCTAGCTACACGCAGCCAAACCGTTGTTGATATCATGTCATCATAAAGTTCGAATTCGGGTGACGTTTGAGTGCGTTTGATGCTACCTTGCTAAACACAGCCTAACCGTTGTACATAGCATGTGACCACCATCATAAAGTTCAAATTCGGGTGGCGCTTGTGTTTGCTTGCGAGGCTTATCAGTTTGAAAATATCCCTTCATGACACTGGTTCAAATGCCTTGATGATATAATAATAAGTAATCGTCAATTGTACATTCGATTACCAAGAGTAACACTTACGCTTAAACTCAAAATAAACCGGCCAAGCGCGAGTCAGACTCGCGCACGAAGGATTTCGTACCATTATCTATACAATATTTTAATATTTCAACCTTACCTATTGCCGTTGCCGTATCATGTTTTTTGTGTGGGAGCCCCCCTTAAATATATAATTTGTTCTGTTTTTAGTATTTGTTGTCATAGCGGCAACAGAAATACATCATCTGTGAAAATTTCAACTGTCTAACTATCACGATTCATGAGATACAGCCTGGTGACAGATGGTCGGACGGACGGACGGACCAGCAGCGGAGTCTTGGTAATAGGGTCCTTATTCTTTGGGTACGGAACCCTAAAAAGACAAAATGCGTAATAATACGCTTAATTTGAAAACTTTACTTTTTGCGCAATATTGAGTAAAAAGTGAATATTGATTGACTTTGTACATACACTAGCTAACCCGGCAAACGTTGTTTTGCCATATTAATTATCTTGCGACCTATTTTCCGACCTACCAAATATACACAACCAATTTCATAGAAATCGGTGAAGCTATGGAGAGAACTATGTTAGGAGTTTCACTGCGTGATCGAATCAGGAATGAGGAAATCCGCAGAAGAACCCGAGTTACTGATATAGCTCGAAGAATTGCTCAGTTGAAGTGGCAGTGGGCGGGGCGGGGCACATAGCTCGGAGAACTGATGGTCGTTGGAGCGTGGGCAGGCCCTCACCAGATGGTCTGACAACCTGGTTACGGTGGCGGGGAGTCACTGGAGGCGGACGGCACAAGACCGGAAAGCTTGGAAAACCATGAGTGAGGCCAATGTCCTACAGTGGGCGTCAAATAGCTGATGATGATGATGATGATTACGGCGAAGCCGTTTCGGAGGATTTCGCTAACAAACACTGTGACACGAGGTTTTTATATAAGTATTAGATATTATTAGGGTTTTTAGGGTTCCGTACCCAAAGCGTAAAAATGAGACCCTATTACTAACACTTCGCTGTCTGTCTGTCCGTCCGTCCGTCTGTCTGTCTGTCACCAGGCTGTATCTCAAGAACCGTGATAGCTAGAGAGTTGAAATTTTCACAGATTATGTATTTCTGTTGCCGCTAAAACAACAAATACTAAAAACAAAATAAAATAGTTATTTAAGGGGAGCTCCCATACAACAAACGTGATTTTTTTGCTGTTTTTTTTGTCTTTGTGTCTAATGTTGTATAGATAATGGTACGGAACGCTTCGTGCGCGAGTCCGACTCGCACTTGGCCGGTTTTTGTATTTCTGGTTAATATTCCATTCAAAATTCAAAAATACTTTATTGCGCCAAAGGGGTGTTTGTACAAAGGCGAGCTTAATACTAGTAATTATTTTCGTCCAGCTAACCTTGGGTTATGTGCAAGAATACAAATAAAAAAATAAAAAAATAATAATAATTACATAAACTATATAACAATAAAATTACATAGTTATTATAACAAAATATATATAAAATACACCCTATAACACAATAAACACAACTACATAAAATTTACTTATATAATAGGATTATTACTCTGAAGTTCGAAGTAGTGCTCACGGATTCTACTTTTAAACACGTCGACTGACGGGGCATGGCGTATGCACAGGGGTAGCGCGTTCCACAAGCGTAAGCACACCGCTGTCACAGTGAAAGAATTCGAATAGCCTACCGTACCATGCACGGGGATGTGTAGAAGCAGGTCTTTGCATGGCCGCTGAAGGCGACCATGCACGCCACGAGGGGCGAAACATTCGCGGAGATACTGGGGAGAGGAGGGGTTGATGGAGAATATTGATGGGTTGTTACAGATATCGTGGTAAAATAAAATACGTGTATTCAATGCGTTTACTCAACGAACCACAAATATTTATGTGGAAATAAATATAAACAAACAATGGAACTACCGACGTCATATCGGGCCAATGCTATGTAAATAATAAATTTAACGAAAACAAAATATTATAATTTACCTTGCGTTGATACTGAAATATATTTTCGGTAGAATGGGATTATTTCGTGGGTTATTTTGTGCAATATTTAGTTATCCAACAGATACTTTTGTAAATACGAGTACTATCTATCTGGGGCCTAATTACGCGCATCAAATCCTGAGCGATTCCAATCGTGTAACTGTCAAATTCCATACTAATTTGACAGTTACACGATTGGAATTGCTCGGAATTTGGTGCGCATAATATAGGCGCTGATTCCCGCATAAATAGAGCCCACTGATGGCCATAGGCCTCTTCTCTTTCACATCGACCCATCCGGTCCCTTGCTAGTCTCGTCCAATGTTTCTCAGCCACTTTCACAATGTCGTCGGCCAACCCGGGTGGTGCTTCTATTTCGTCTGTCATTTACAAAGATCTAATCGATCTAAGTGCAAGACTTCTGTCAGTATCGTGGCAAGTGACAAACCCTGGTCTCTGCCTCCGGGATACAAGTGTGAGTTTATGCACTGTAGTGCATGTAAACGTCAAAATACGCTTACTGCCGATGTATGTGTGGACCACATATTGTGTGGTGTTACAATCAAAGCACTGGCCCAACGATCTCAAACTTGCCCTGCTTTGATTTGTAGAAATGGTCTCAGTCTGGGCCTTTTCCCGTATTTGTAATTTCTTTGTATGGTAACAAGATCACGGTGTACTCTGGTTTTAAACTATAACAGGTGATTAAGTTGTGTGTATGTTAACTACCTACGTTTTGAATGGCAGGCCAACTCGCCATCACTGTCTTCAAATATTGAATGTTGGTTACCGGCACTGGCGGACAAAAGAGCCAGGAGGCACCAATACCGTACCAACCCGATACCAGACTCTTCCTTTATGTATCCTATATTCCGAGGGCCTGCCGTTGTCGAATCAGACTTTTTAGTCATTCGAAAAAGTGCATCTCTTAGGGCGGCCAGATACAGTCGGAATTCCGTTTCAGAATTTGGATTCGAAATATCGATTCGGGATTCCGAACGCAGTAAATCTTTACAAACCTAATTACTTACAACATAAATACAGTAGTTCTCCGTTCGAATTTTTCTCAGAATCAAATTCCGTGTGGTGGCCAGCACCCAGTAAAAAATATATCTAGCCTCAGTAGCTAGCGTCTCTCAACTGAGCGTTGTTATTCAAAACTGAAATAAACGTACCTATGTGTGTGGCGTATTTGCGGAATTCCGAATCGATGTTTTGAATCGAAATTCAGAATCGGACTACCGACTGCATGTGGCCGCCCTTAGGCACTGCTTATATCGTCAGTAACGGACGCGGTCCTAAAATGTTGATTAGATAGCACCGTGCATTTTAAAGGAGATTCGTTATTTACTGTTGTGTTTGTCGTGGCAAGTGGCAGTCCCTGGTTTCTGCCTACCGTTACAGGCTTGAGTATGTATGTGTCGTCATTTACTTTCCCATTATTTAACATCGCCGGCGCCTCACATCAGACGCAATCAAAATTCCTCCGTGCGTGAATGTAACGCGAGGCGCTATGAGCAAATTTCGTGCGCGCTGTGATTGATAGCATCTCAGAGAGTAGTACATAGAGTAGGAATGCATGGAAGTATCACTACAAGATCTGAAGTGTCATCACGACGACCTCGTGGCGCAGCGGTAGTGCATCTGCATACCATGCGAGAGGTCCCGGGTTCGAATCCCGGATCGGGACAAAAAAAAACCCCAGGTCTTGGATGTTTACATGTTTGTGATGTCGTTGTTTGTGGTTCCCACAACACAGGGTATCCTAGTGTGGGGCCAGAAGCAATGTATGTAAATGTTATGTTATGTTATTTTAAGATCCCATGCTGGTACTAGAAACCAATGCATTTCGCCAGAACTTCCTCAGACAAATTTGAGTGTTTGAGGTATTCCATACCTCGGCATTTAAAGCCGTCCAAATACTACTTGTATAGCGACGCCAAAACCCTAATACTCACTAATTAGGGTTTTGGAGTGCTAACAAATATTTAGAGCATTTAAGTGTATTTTATTAAGTATATTATTCTACTTATCAATACAAACAAATTCTATAAGCTGGTGGTCTAATCAATGGTTAGCTTACCATGATAAAATCTCTTGTTGTGGAATGAGGGACTCGGACTGTCTACAGATAATAACTTGAACAAAAATTTCTCAACCTAAAAAAATAAGTCTAAAGTTTGACACGAAATTATTCGAATCGAAGGCCGTAGCTAAAATACGGGACAAGTGCGAGTCAGACTCGCCCACTGAGGGTTTCGTACAAATTTGTAGGTACTTTCATATTATAAATAGTTCAGAAATCGATTCTCGCAGTTTTTTGCGAGCTTTTCCTGAACTTCAGGGAAATTTTTGTATAATTTAATTACAAATGTATAGTTTTCATTTTTTCACAGACATAGAAGAAAAAGAAGAAGAAGAAAGACATTTATTATACCAACAAGATACATCACAGAAACAAAATAAGCACATAAGTAACATAATATGACTATATTGTTTGAATTTTAACTCGATATCTCTACGTGTTCCCAAGACGAACGGACGGACAACAAAATGATCCTATAAGGGTTCCGTCTTTTCCTTTTGAGGTACGGAACCCTAAAAAAGAAGACTTTTAGATCAAATTACAAATACCACGTCCTTATGATCGTCAGCCAATGTTCATTTCTTAGAATAAGCCTCCGCCAGGGCAAGCTATTTGCATGGGAAGGAGGTGGAAGGTTTGCCCGTAGTCACCACGCTGGGTTAGCGGGTTGGTGATCGCAGAAGCTTCCTCGTTTTATAGTTATCAAAAAATTAATGTTTTCTTATTATCATTTAAACTTCAAAAACATGTAGTGTTCACTATATGTTTTTTTTCATGCAGTGGATTCAACCTATCATCATCAGCCATTTGACGCCCACTGCAGAACATAAGCCTCCTTCATGGTTTTCCTAAAATGAAGGGTTTTGCCTTAATCGCCACGCTTGGCAGGCAGGTTGGCGATCGCAGTATGCCGTTGGAATCACGTGGTTGGAATCTCAGGAAGACGCTGCTGCCCGTCTTCTGGTAATGTATTTCCTTAGTCGCCTTCTACGACATCCACGGAAGGAAATGGAGTGACATTATTCTTAATCCGGCGCCACACAGAATGCTACTTAGACAGCTACTACATGGTTTCCTATAAAACCCTAATGTTTCATCAACATTACCACCGCCTTTTCCCCCAAATGGCTACTCTGACGGTCACATGTTTGTTTTTTTTTTCTTTTTAAGTAGCGAAAGCCTGTAGAATATTTCCACTTTTTTATCAGACAAGGCAAAATAATTGAAAAACCGGAAAAGTTACAACAATATGTTTAAAAATAAATTGAAATTTTATAATAATTACTATTGAAAGCGCCGCTGGAATCACCTTATTACAAAACAAAATACAGAGACAACACATCGCTGAATGAATGTATCATAGCATTATAATAAGAACAGTATTATAATAATAGATTTATAAACAAAATACGTAAGCTGAGCAGGCTTCTTATATTGTTAGCAAAAATAAAATACAAAGTTCCCAAAAAGTGTACACCTTTTTTAGAACATCAAAGCAAATGTAACAAAACAAAGCGACTTTGTTATCTGACATTGGAGCCGTATTTCTTTAAATGAGTCTAAATAAAAAACAGTTTAAGTCTAGACTGTAGAAATTCTAGACTATTGGATAGTGAAACAAATTATTAAGCGCCGGCCAAGTTGAAAGAATGTGAGAGGATCCGACTGCGAAGAAAGCACACGAGAGACTTTTTTTTGGGCATTGGCCTTGGATTCCAAGTAACAATCAATCAATCAATCTGTCTGGAATCATCCACTGCTGCACATAGGCCTCCACTAAGGCACGCCACTTCTTTCTGTCCTCGGCCATCCTCATCCAGCGGCTACCAATATCATCATCAGCCATTTGACGCCCACTGCAGGACATAGGCCTTCGTGGTTTTCATAACCATGAGGGGTTTTGCCATAATTGCCACGCTTGGCAGGCGGGTTGGCGATCGCAGAATACGGTTGGAATCTCAAGAAGACGCTGCTGACCCGTCTCCTGGTAATTGATTTCCTTAGTCGCCTTCTACGACATCCACGGAAGGAAATGGAGTGACGCTATTCTTAATCCGGCGCCATACGGCAATAATCTGCTTCAAGTTGTCGCTTCAGCGAACTGATAGGCGTCCACCGCCGCGGTTGCCAGTTCATGGTTTCCACTCGAGAACCTTCGTACCCTATCTGTTTATTTTGTGTCTGTGATGTGTCTCGTTGGTATCATCATAATCGTCATTCAGCCACATGAAGTTCACTGCTGGACAGGCCTCCTCCGTAGATTTCCGATAAAACCGGTTGGGAGCGGCTTGTATCCAGCGGCATTCTTCCACTTTAATGAGGTATTCTGTCCATCTTGTGGCTGGTCATCCTACACTGCGCTTGCCGATATGTGGTTTCCATTCGAGAACTGTTGGTATAATAAATGTCTTTCTTTCTTTCTTTCTATTGGTTTTTCAGCAGATATGACCAGCCCACTGCCACTTCAACTTGCTTATATTATGGCCTATGTCAACCACCTTTTGTGAATTATTTCATTTCTGGTGTGATCCATCAAATAGAATCGGGGCGTACTCCGTTCCATGGCACGCTGAGCGACTTTGAATCGATTGGGTAATCCTACCGTCTGCAACATTTGAGCTCCAAGGGATGCACTGGTGGAATACTCTTGTCTTTTGGATCCCAAGTATCGCAGGAAAGATCCAGCTCCAGCTCGCTTAGCATGCGTGCCCTGAGAAAGCTTTTCTCCAGGCAGGAATCACCCTATCCTGCGCTCACGTAGTGGTTGAAAGCGATATGGTCATTGACGATTGGAGGAATGGGGTGATATTTTTTGTAGCTGCAAATAAGAAGTTTTTCTCTGTGCCAAAAGTTGTTCGTATTGACGGGTAGAACCCCCATTTCTATGAATTTATGGCGATTTTGTCACACCCTGTATCTGTGGATGGCGCCTTTTGATTGCGATTGACAAGATCCACTTCGGATCACTGAGCCACTGAGAAAAAAATTATAAATTATTTATAGGTGCTAGCTATAATAATATTTCCACTATAACAACAAATATTAGTAATTTCCTCTCGTTCATTTCGCTTGCCATAAAAGATGCCAGATAATTATTAAAATAAATCCATTTCAGTACTATCATTAACAAAACACGAATAAATAATAATAATATGTTTCTACTTATCAATCAAGCCAATGTTTTTAAGTGCTATTTGTAGATGAAATACAAATACTATCGAATATTTAAATAATTACAAGTTAACGTAAATAGTAAACCATTAATACAAAAAAACAAAAGGTTAGATACCTATCGTCGTTCATATTGCAAAATGTCACAAGTCACAAAAATACGATTTTTTTGCATCTAAATAGTATAAAAATTACTAAATTAGAAGAAAAGGAAGTCTTAGTAGTATACACGGCTAATCAGACCGAGTATTACAATGTCTTGCACGTGTGACAGAATCAATTTTTTATACAATTTCGATGAAAAAACGAAAATCTTATCATTTTGACATTTGACATTTTGTTATATGAACGATGCTATATAATATACATGTCCTACTGTAGCACTCATAGTCTAGTCCCGGAAAGAGAGTAAGGAATGAAAGGGCTGCCTCAAGAACTAATTCGTATACAAACGTACCTAATTTGGTCTTAATTTATTAACCATATTATGCCAGATCGCAATGAACATTTAGCAAAATATTGAGAGGATACAAAACGAAGTGTCTAGATCGTGTTGCGAATAAACTAATCAAATAGAAATTAATACAACCGTTGTGAAAAGTGTCTAAGAAAAGGCTATGGGTTTGAAATTTATTTTTTCTTTCCTTGATTTGTGTCTTCTAAGCGTATTCTTAGTGTCTTTGCGATCCGGAGTTTCGCTTGTGAATTAAAACCAAACTACGTTTGTATGGGAATTGCTCCTGATAACTACCGCTACTCGTACACGGTTTTTCGTGCACTAATAATCTGTTATACTGTTAACAGCTCTCATGTTGCCAAAGCCGCGTCGCCTGCGCGTGTTTTTTCAAAACATTACATAAGAACATTGAAACATTGGGGCGTGGCTACACACAATTGTGTATTGAAACACAATGTTTTTGTTTTCCGAGGCCGACGGAAAACATTCCCCGCGCAGGGCAGTCAGGGGAACGATTCGTTTCATTTCTCGTCTTCCTCGTCAGAACTCATGATGACGACAAATCATGTTTTAGACAGAAACATTTTCCTATGGCAGTAGACGGTTTGTGTATGGAAACAAATGTTTTTGTTTCGTGTTTTCTGTGCAATGTTTAAAAAAAGACGCGCAGGTGACACGCCTTAAAATGTCCCTTAGCGGCCCTTGCACCTAGATTCGCTCGGTATATTCTTTTCGTCAATTTTTATCCTCCCCATTATGTCCAAACCAACGAAACATTACTTGATTTTGTCAGGGTCCACAAAAGTGGCACACCCTGGTCTCTGCTTACTCCACCGGAATACAGGCGTAAGTATAGGTATTTCAATTTAAATTTCCATCATTTATTGCCTTAAATTACAGTTATGTATAGTACAGTTTTGAAATGTATAGTACAGTGTAATTGTACCGGTAAACGGCATAGCAACTTAGTACCTCAAGTAAATAAAAGTAAGGTAATCTAGTGTAATGTAACTTAAAGGTGGTCCGTTAGTCGTGCAACCACCCCAATAACAGTTTGTCGTCTCACACCGCACACCCGTTACTTACACAGATCATTGGGCGAGGCAGACGGCCGTTGACCCTGCTATTGCCATCTGATGGTAGAGCGTATTGTAAAAGTACAGAAAGGTCTAAGTAAGTATGAGAAGCAGTAAAATGAAAAAAAAAAAAAAAAAAAAAAAACCTGCCAAGTGCGAGTCGGACTCGGTCACGAAGGGTTCCGTGCCATTATCTATACAACATTAGACACAAAGATCGGGAAAAATCGCGGTTTTTGTATGGGAGCCCCCTTAAATATTTATTTTATTTTAATTTCATTATTTATTTTTGAAGCGAATACAGAACCAAATATTCTGTGAAGATTTCAAGCTTCGACCTGTTGCCGTTATTAATAACGAGTAAAAAACGGCAGAAAAAATACGTTTCCTGTATGGGAGCCCACCTTAAATATAAATTTATTCTGTTTTTAGTATTTGTTGTTATAGCGGCAACAGAAATACATCATCTGTGAAAATTGAGAATCAACTTCCTAGTTATCAGACAGACACACGGACAGACTTAGTAATAGGGTCCCGTTTGGCACCCTTCGGGTACGGAACCCTAAACAGGAGGCAAATGGAGGAAAGAGGCTTTCACTCAAAAATGGGTTTCTAATTAAAGAAAATGCGACAAAGGCTATCAGCGGAGCGTAGGACGACTACCAGCTCGCTCGGCTCGATGAGGATATCCGAGGACAGAAAGAAGTAGCGTACCTTCGAAGGCTTACATCCAGACAATGCTATAGGCCGATCCCACATCTGGCGCCTTATCAGGCGTCTTAGTATCCTGGTTACCATAATCACATGTGGTAATAAATAACTTCCACACCACTCAACCACTTGTCCAGGTCCCAAACTAGGAAACCAGTTACATCACATCTAAAAATCTCGTACGGCGGCCTCTAGTGGGTATCGAACCCACGATCTCTTTTTTAGCAGTCAAGACAAATAGACAGACGGACTTGTTCGCCGTAGTATCCTACTTCGGGACTAAGCCAAGTGATTATAAGTATTTTTTATTATGTAAGTTTATTATTAATTTTAAGTACGTACTATTCGTATTTGCACCAACTACCCATCTTTCTTTCTCCTTCGGCAACCTTTCCGTCACAAGGTTGTCTGGAAGAAATTGCTGTTAGCAATAAGGCCGCCCATTGTGCTTTTTCTCATTGTAACTTTTATATTTTATGTCTCTTGTTTCTTGTGCGCAATAAAGAATATTCTTATCTTATCGTATCTTATATTGTGTGGAAGTTATTATTATAATTTGTCTTACCCTATCGTATACTCTACCCTATGCTATCGCAGCCAGTACAAAGTTGTGAGTTGTGACACGTATTCAATACTTGCGCGCTCTATAACTGCTACGGTTGGCAGCCCTGCCTGGCTCCGGATTAATTAAATAGTTTATAACTCTACTGTAGTTTGCCATCAACTTTATGTTGAGTGAAGGTGTAGTGAGGGGTAGTTAGGGGAATGCCTACTTTTGTTTTACCTCGCAGTGAGGTAATGCCGTAATTTGGGGTGCCGTTCTTTTAGAATATAAATACATTTATAAAAAAATCTCGTGTCACATTGTTTGTTATCGAACTCCTCCGAAACGGCTCCACCGATTTTTATGATTTTTTTTTTGTGTACGTTTGGTAGGATGAAAATAGGACGTGGGTTAATAATTAATATAGAAAAACAACGTTTCCCGACTCAGCTAATCGAATATATAAAAATCTCGTGTCCCAGTGTTTGTAATCGAACTCCTCCGGAACGGCTTCACCGATTTTCATGATTTTTTTGTGTTTATTTGATAGGGTTGAGAATAGGTCAGAGGCTAATTAATATGGCAAAATAACGTTTGCCGGGTCAGCTAGCAATAAATAAATAACTGCACACAACACAATCACTTGTTCTGGTCCCAAACTAGGATACCCTGCGCTATGGTAACCAGGTAAGGACATAGCATTATGGGAATACACCCAGACTGAGATACCCAGACTGTACAAATGTACGGCGAGAACTAGTAGGAAACGAACCCACGATCTCCGGCATGGCAATCAGACGTGATACCGCTAGACCAACGAGGCAGGCAAATATAAAATAAGAAATAAGTTGGCATAAATATATATTGACATCTTCATAAATAACTTCCCACTACATAATAAAGAAATATTGTTTCCTGTGTGCATTTTCTACTATAATATTTCTACCAATGAAAAGTTGTCATTGGCTCTCTATATTTTTTTGAAGTAATGTATCTTTTTTTCCTATTATATTGTAATAAAAATAAATAGTAACTTGTCCTGGCCCCAAACTAGGATACCTATATATATATATTTATATATTAATAATAATTAAATAACTTAATCTATTGTAGTGATTGTATACTAATATTTCCTATGGACAGCTTCATAGGTAGGTATTACCATGCTGAAGGTCGTGGGTTCAATTCCCACTGGTGGACACTGTACATTTTTACAAATGGCCTCAGTCTGGGTGTATTTCCATGTTTGTGATGCCCTTGCCTGGTCAAGTGACAGTGTTGTGTGGAAGTTATTTATTTACTTCCTTCCTAGTAGAATATTTCTGAAGCACATAGAAGCAGAAGATAATAATATTTTGCGCTTTTACTAATTTCATATTCATCTTATTTATTGCTAAATCACGTACAAGTGTTATTTTTTGTGTGAAGTTACATCATTTGTTTGTTTCAATTTTTAAATGACTTTTTAAATATGAAGCCTCTATACGGCCCACGCCTTCTGTCTGAGAAGTTCTTCTGGGCTTAGTTACCAAACGTGCCCACCGCCGATTTGCAAACGATGAAAACTGACAATAATTTATAACTAGTCGAAAACGGCCAAAGTGGAAACGGCACGAAATGAGAACAAGTGAAAAACAATAATTAAATATTCAGGAGGACAAATTATTCCGTTTCCCGTGAAAAATTCCCGAAATAAGAAGGAGGGAAGAAAAGGAGCCACGCCGGTTTTCACTTGTCAGAGGGTGTCTAGTGATGGGCTTTAGGGCGATTGTTATTATCGAGATCGACAATGGCTTCATATTTAGTTATGCATTTAACGGGTCTAAACGCGATTATTTATTTTCAACCAAACAGAAAATATTCGAACTAAAACTTTTAAGGGCACTACACAACTGTTATCAATATTAAGTAAGTATATTCGGTTAAAAAAGTAGAAAGCAGGACTGAAAATGTGACCAACGTCGTAGTCCTTAGACGAATGCATAAGAAGGTGGAACTTGTTCGTACCGTCAAGCAGCGGAAAGTGGCCTTCTTAGGCCATATGCTTCGAAGCAAGAGATATCAATTGCTACAGACCATTATGATGGGCAAGGTGGAACGAAAGAGAAAGCCGGGAAGGAGAAGGTTGTCATGGTTGTGCAACATCAAGGAGTGGACCGGTGTTAAAACTGCGGAAGAGCTGTTCAGAATTGCACTGAAAAAAGACCGTTGTTAAGATTTGACCGCCAGCCCCCAATGATTGAGAGGTACTTTAAGAAAAAGAAGAAAATGTAAAATCTAAAAAGACAGAATTTTGTAGTAATTAACTCTTGAACTGTAATAGGCAACCAGTTCAAAATTATTGCAAGCGACTCCAACTCGCACGGTTCTTCACATCCATCGATTAATACTATCGATGCCGCCCACCTGTATCTGCTATGCCCACCCCTAATAGACCTGGTGGCTCCTTGCCCATTAACGCTATTACGCTAATGATTCGTTGGGGCGCAACACTCCCTAATTACCAAACAAAGCTTTTTAATAAAGAAATTTTCCTACTTTCTTTCTTTTCTTAGTGACTTGTACACTCTTTTGCTTTTAAGCGATTCTGTTGCATGATGTTTAAACGAGGAGGAATGTTTTAACATTTATTTATTTACATAGATATTGTAACATGTATAATAAGCGGTAGAACCACAGCGGTAGAACGGCGGCCTCTCATTCGAGAGGTCGTGGGTTCAAAACCCGGCCGGCATATACCAGTGACTGTGTTATCTAAGTTACATAGTATACATTTTAAAGTTATAGTACCAATACTACTCGCTAACTGTGAAGGAAAACATCTTGAGGAAACCTGAGTATCTGAGGTGTTCTGTTCATATACATATACATATATATATATAGTATATAGAATCGGAGAGAGAATTTATGGGCTTAGTTACCACGCGTGTCCACTGCGGATATATATATATATATGATAAACATATTGTTGCCACAATATTTGACGCGACTTCGTCGTTTAGTCATTGGTGGCATGTTCTGGATATGTTTATCATTTGGAAAAAGGTATACAATCGACGCAACATGGGCAGGCCCCCCACCAGATGGTCTGTCGATCTGGCTACGGTGTCGGGGAGTCGCTTTATTCGGGCGGCATAAGTCCGGGAGGCTTGGAAAACCATGAGGGAGGCCTACGTCCTGCAGTGGGCGTCGAATGGCTGATAATGATGATGTCCATTCTTGTCACAAAAGCATATTATAAGTTTCTAAAACGCGCAACCGTCTGGCTGCAAAAAGTCTCCAAGCGTTAATTCCCCAAAGCCTAACATTCCTAACGCCCCGGGTGGCGACCGGGGACAACCTCGAAAAATTTAAAAACAATTTTCCCAGCCGTATATAACAGCAGACAATAGTTACAAGGGAATATACGAGCCCTATTAACAATGCTCGCGGACATTTTTATACGCGGGCTGCGCGGCAGCCGTGAAAGTAATGATTTCAGAAGTTTAACTACTAAGTAAGCGTTTTACGTCCGTGGTAGCCTAGTGGGTAGAACCTCGGACTCGGAAGTGGGAGACCCAGGTTCGATCCCCGGTGCGGGCATGTACCTATGACTTTGTTTTCAAAGTTATGTACATTTGTGAAGTTATAGTAGCAATACCACTCACTAACTGTGAAGGAAAACATCGTGAGGAAACCTGAGTGTCTGAGCTATTCACATACCTCAGCGCTTGAAATCGCCAATCCGCGGTGGGCACGCGTGGTGATTAAGCCCATACTCTCTCTCTATGAGAGAAGGCCTGTGCCCTACAGTGGGACGTATATAGGCTGCTTATGTAAGCGTTTTACACTTTGTAGCGCAAGTTTAACATATATATATATTTTTTTATTAATTAAAACGCAAAAATTTTATCAAATGGAGTTTAATTAGATTCCATTTAATATTGTTTTAATTTTTATTATATTTTACATGTAGGATTTGTAAGGATGTTTTAATGATAAAAAAGACACCGCCTAGACTTAATAAAAATTGTGCCTGAAAACAAAGAAAGCCTACATGATATAAGCAGCTTGTAAACAACCTGCTGCAGGCACCGGCTTTGCAGGGCAACCTTGCCAACATTTGCAAGTTTTGTTCTGGGAAATGAAATTTAATTTTGAGCGCGCAATGTATTCGAAACTTTGGGATTACAAACAAGCGTAGAATAATTTACAAATGTGCCATAAGAACGCTGAAAATTAGGCGTCTATTATTATTATTATTAAAATTAATCATAAAATTAAATCACAGTTTTTCACCTGTTCATTCCAATCGAGGATTTCTTTTTTTTAGTAACCCAAAACTTGAATTGATTTCCCAGTAAAATTTTATGGATGAAGTAAGAAAGTTCAGTAAGTGTGTTCAGCTTTGGCGTCGGGTGTCAGTATTTACACCCCATATGATAAGACGTCTCAGTCATTGTGTGTTCAGTGAGCCTTCTGCACTATGCGTTGAGCGCGGCGGCGCGCGAAAACGGATGCAATAACACTGGGAGCTTGGACGCGTTTGGCTCTGTATTTTTCATACAAAGCGGCAATTTACATTCGGTGTTGTCGAAAACCGACTAAGCACAGTTTGCCCAGTCATTTTAACATAGTTCTAAGTCACCGAGAGCAATTTTTCGTTAGTATTATGAGATGACTATTATGACTAATGGAAATTTCAAGTTACTTATTCAGTACCGTCAAGTGATTTGAGTACCGAGGTTGGCGTGCGTGACGGCGAAGAGGCCCAATCGTGGGCGTCTTTCATGGGCTGTATAGATAAGATAAGACTATTCGTCATTGTACCAGGAAAAACACAAACATAAAATATTTACAAATATATAGTACAATTGGGAGCCTTATTGCTAATAGCAATTTCTTCCAGACTACCCTATGATGGAAAAATTCTGAACGAACAGAGAGACGGGTAGTTGGTGCAAACAATAAAAATCTACGCGAGAAGGAAATAAATATTATAATAATAAATAAATATATACTATTTATTGAGACGGAAGAGGAAAAAGAAACACAAAATAGATAAATGCGCAAATCTTATACCCGTAGAGACAGATAGAACTCGTTTACTTTGTTTTTAAAGACAGCTGTTAGGGAGAGTGTCTTACTAAAACCGGCAAATCATTCCACAGTCGAGCGGCCTTTACAGGAAATGAGTCGCTGAAAAACCTCGTCAAGTGAGTTGGAGTCTTCAGCGGCAGATTCTGATTTAGCCGCAATGCCCGGCTATGAGAATCACTGAGATAGGTGAAGCACTCTTTGAGATAGGCATTGATGGCTGGATTTAACAGTATTGAGTAGGGAAGAGAGAGGATGTGAGCATTCCTACGAAAACGCTTTGGAGGCGCTTAAGTTTAGTAAGTTGTTCTTCGGTCAAATCAAGATAGCTGGTATCAGCGAAGGCCAAGGTGGGTAGCAACAGAGATGGCGCAAGTGAATTTTCGATCGCAGTTGGCGATCTATTCGGCGAAAATTCCGTCACCTTCTCAGAGAGGCCGCTGAAGGGAATATTTTCCGAATCACCTCCGCTAGCTGAGGTGACCAAGTCAGGCTGCTATCGATAATGACCCCCAAGTTCTTCACCTTCTCACTGAACGGAACTATGACTTGACCCTTGATATCGTGACGAGCACATGTCAACTCTGCACGAAATGTTTCACATGACATACCATAAATATACCGTCCGACGAACATCAGTCGGACCGGCCGTCCCCAGGCATACGATCTGCCTGGCGGGAAATTTCCCTTTATAGTGGAAGAGCACGATCACCCGCTCTTCCCTATAATATCATTCTAGGGCTGTCAACCATAATCCTCAAGCCATGAAATTTACTCCATTGCAAAATATGATCGAGATCGGCATTGGTATCATGAATACCCAACGGCAGATTATAGATTATCTACAGGAGAATGCGCGTAATTTGGAATCATCTGCATAAATATGGTAGGAAGAAGAAAGGTTTTTGGAAATGCTATAGATAAAAATGGCACGAAGAAGAGGAGACAACACGCCTCTGTAGGACACCGGCAGTAGTAACACACCAAGTGTGCTGTCACCTATTAGGTGCAAGTAACTACGAAACCAGTGAATCGCTTTTGGAGATATGTTAAGGGAACATAGTATCCCCAGAGGTATTTTAACAAGTGCCGTAACCGTACTGTGACAGGTCACAGCCGACCAGGGTCGGCAGCTGTATTTCCTATTTCTATAATTTTATTATGTATGCCCATGTGGCATTAAAGAAATTATTTTCTTTCTAAATATTCAGTGACATTAATGATTAATAAGGTTTCAATCGATTAGTTATTATTAGGCGGGGGGTGACATAGGCCACACCGAATCATAAAACACATGGATATTCGCTATTTAGTAGCATCATAGTTACAAATTAAGTCACTAGATGGCGCTATATTTAATATTTTATTGCAATAAGTTCACTATGAAAAGGACAACCAACATTAGCGAATTTGATAGAATTCTAAGCCAATCCTTATTTAATACTTGTATTTTCTTGGTGAACAACCCAACCAACAAAACTAATTTCCCATCAGACCTTATCTTTCCTTCCATCTGGCCTATCTTTACTTCACTTGTGACAACGGTACCCTAAATGGTATAACGTTCGTAGGCTTCCAGCAGCCGCTTTTCATGTTGTTACAAACGGCGTGAAATACATAGAGGCAGATTAGAAGACTCTCTCAATCTTTATAGGTACTTAATATTGTTTTGGGTAGACCTACCCTTATTATTATAATTGACTGTACTCGTCACTTCAGTCTGCCCGTGACCCCGGCAACTCCAACGTTGCAAATGTAATTTAATTTTACCTAGTTCGATTCCCACTAGGGGCAAATGGCCTCAGTCTGGGTGTATTTTCACGTTTGTGACGTCTTTGCCTGGTTACCATAGCACAGGGTATCCTAGTTTGGGACCAGTAGGCTTAGCACGCTGAACATTTTGCCTGCTCTCAACTGTCACATTAAACACTAAACAGTATTAAGATGACGTCACAGAGGGATATCTCGCCGGTGCAAACATGAAGACCGCGTGAGCTGTCTCAACGCGCCTTTTTCTGTCAGTTTAATACCGTTTGTCTATGGTTTGTAATATGGTTTGCCGCAACCGCGAGCATGGAGGTGTTTTTTTCTCGCAAAATGACAGCTTTAGTTATAAGAGAAATTTCTCTGTTGGTGTCGAGGTAAAGACAAGGCTTTTAGGTTATAATTTATCTTTGCTGTCATACTCTTACATAATATTTGCGTTTCTTAGTTTTCGTGTTGATTTATGTCATGTGAGGATGATGAGCATACCCAATGAGGATATGAGGATGGCTTTACTACTAGGTCTTCACTTCACTTACTAGCCACGAGAGGTCAAGTAAGTATAGCAAATGAATTGTGTGAAATTAGATCAAGTTCGAAACGACATGTAATTACACAAAACAGTTTTGCATTGAGTTTAAGACAGCCCAATGAACAAATACACATGTAACCGTCGTATACAGTTTCGCTCCATTTTCTCTGGAACTTCAGAAAAATAAAACTGTTATTTGTTTTGTTAGGTCGGTTGTTGGAAAGAAGAACAAAAACGTTTTGATATTCCATTCATATATTTACCTTCATAGTTAATTCAGACTTCAGACAAAACACTTAGGTTATCCACTGTTCTTAGGGGAAAAAAATTGTGAACGAAACGCAGAAGAGCTAAATGAACAAATTAATAGTGTTGTCATACAATCGAAGTGTACCGATTGAGTGTGACCAACCCAAAAAAATATTAAAATTGAAGCCTTTTTTTAACTGACATCTCCATTTTGCCGCCTGCGAGAAAGACTTTAAACAGTGTTTAAATTTCTCTTCCACTCACATCATGTTCGCTGTTGCGACAAAACTAATAAAGCGGCAAAGTTTATGCCGCGGCGCCTGTCATTTTGTCGCATACTAGTGTGCTAATCCTACTGGTCATGTGAATGTATTGTGTGGAAGTATTTATTTATTTAATAATCGCGTATTATAGACCGGTTTAATATATGTATAACTATAGATAGATCAACCATTTACTTAGATTTTCGTACAAACATAATGTTTCTCGTAATGTGACCACTTTAGTAACTAACCTTAGAGGCTATTCCCGGTTTCTCGTACACGAACAATATGTTAATCTACTCTTGACACATGTCAGTTGTTATTTTGATGCCAAAAAACTTTCAGTTCGGTAATAGGGTTCGCTTGCTAAAACTGTATGCAACGAAAATATGTCGCCTCGGCGAGGATTGTAACTTTGTAACTACGTGTCGTGTGCAATTCATTTATGTATCGTTGAGTAGAGAAAAGTAGCCATTACTCAGATCTTTTTGACTCGTGCCGCTAGATAGCGCCAGTGCCGCGTAATACATTGCGCAGTTTGGGCAAAAAATTAACGCTTAGACGTTTCACGTTAAACCAAAGGTCGTGTAACCCGACCAACGACCACAACTGCCTACCCGTGTACGAGGTCAAAAAGATTACGAGGATAAATCATTACACAGTACGCAACTCCACGGCCGCATAGAAATCTCGAAAAGCCACATTTATTTTAAAAACGAAACTTCGGGCGATTCTCTTCGCTGGTAGGCAGAACCGGCAATTTACGAGTGTTCATTGGAAATTCGGTTATTGTTTCTGTGAATTATGTGTGAATCGAACACGGGGATTGTTTATCGGTGTACTTTCCGTTCTTGTTTTACACATTTTTTTGGAAGCATTATGGTCGCTGTTTTGAATTTCCGGGCACTGGGGGCTACGCAATCCGATACGTGGTTGAATTGCTCTACTAAGCAAATAAATAAATAAAACATGGAAGTATAAAAACATTTCGTATGTTTTATCTTTATTATTTCTATTTTTTCGGAAATGAATGGAGATAGATAGATTGATAGAGATAGATAAGAGATTACAAAGATATAAGGTACTTAATATGGGAGCATACCATAAGAAAAACAATTACAGTTTTTTCACAATTCGGTATTTGACACGATCAACAATAAATTATTTCATATGCTCGATTAAAACAAAAAACCGGCCAAGTGCGAGTCGGACTCGCGCACCGAGGGTTCCGTACAAACCTGCAATGTCAACAACATTTTTTCACGGGTTAAAGGCAATTAGATCTAAGTATTTGATATGAATTTCAACTTGATAGCTCTACGCGTTCATGAGGAAAAAAGTAATAAGTTTATATTTATTAAAAAATATATATTTTGTAATGTAACTAAAAATTTAAGGTTTTCGGAATTTTTCCTTTATGTGTGCTATAAAACGTTGCTTCATGCCAAATTTCAAGATTCTAGGTCGACTGGAAGTACCCTTTAGGTTTTGATTCCCTTGCGAGTACTTGCGAGTTTCAAAATATGCAGCTTAAATTGCTGTTTCTTTTGATTGCGTTGACATAGAAGTTAGATTTTGTTACAGCTTAAAGGTATTATAGACCTGAGTATTTGGTATGAATTTCAATTTAATACCTTTACGCGTTTATGAGGAAATGGGTAGTAAGTTTAAAATTATTAAAAAAAAATATATTATGTGATGTAACTAAAAATTTATGGTTTTCGTAATTTTTCCTTTATCTATGCTATAAGACGTTGCTTCGTACCAAATTTCAAGATTCTGAGTTCACGGGAAGCACCCTGTAGGTTTTGATTCCCTTGCAAGTGTCGAAAATTTGCGGCATAAACGGCTGTATCTTTTGATTGCGTTGGCTTAGAAGTTTGATTTTTTCACAGCTTCAAGGGACAGTAGACTTGAGTAATTGATATAAATTTCAGCTTCATACCTCCACGCGTTCCTGAGAAAAAGGGTCTTGACAGACGGACGGACGGACGGACAGACGGACAACAAAGTGATCCTATAAGGGTTCCGTTTTTTCCTTTTGAGGTACGGAACCCTAAAATTACAAAATATCTCGGAAAATCTATCTCTTTTAGTCAATTACTAGTTTTTACAATTTTTAAATAGATTAAACATAAAAAAGTGCTCTGAAATGTGACGTCATAAGCCAGTATTTTCATCCAAAATTAAGTTTTAAAAGTAACTCATTTGATATTTTGTCAAATACCCAATTTCCAATTATTCCAAATAACAATTCCAATTTTTCTTACCATAAAAACTTTATGCCAGGAGGAGTCCCCTAAATGCACAGCTATTCAATAGAGTGATATTAGTACGTTACTGGTTGTTTTTTTTGATACCTACTATTAGTAGTCTACTAACTAGTTGCACTCCAATGGTATAAAACCGTGCAACTTAATTCGGCGTCACGCGCGATTCGATCTCCTTCGCGATAGGTGCCTATTTCATTTATACTGGTTATACAAAGAGCCGTTTTCAGTACAAATTCACAAAGCAATTCATAGATGGCGCTTACAGGCGTGGCCATAGAAGAACCGGAATACGGCTGTCAAAATTAATCTGCGCTAAGCAAAATTTGACAGACGTGTCCCTGTTCTTGTATGTGCACGCCTATAAGCGCCATCTATGAAGTGCTTTGTGAATTTGTGCTGAAAACGGCTCATTAGACCACATATCGGCAAGCGCAGCGCAGGACGACCAGCCACACGATGGACAGATGACCTCATCCAAGTGGCAGGAAGACGCTGGATGCAGGCCGCTTCCAACCGGTCTTTTTGGAAATCCATGGAGGAGGCCTATGTTCAGCAGTGGACTTCTTGTGGCTGAATGATGTTGATGATACAATAAGAATGTCTTTGTCATACTATAGCTTAGTAGACTAGGAAATAGCGTCAAACAGCAGCCATTGTCGTGCTATGAACAACGACGCGTTTATTAAGCTCTAGGATATTATTATATACAGATACAGATGCTCCAACCGATAGGAGCATAATGACATATTGGTCATCGTGCTCCTACCAGTAGGAGAATCGAGTAGGAGCAAGTGGAAACGCTCAGTTATTGTGGGTACACTAACGGTTCTCAACTCTCACAAAATGCAACCCCGTTTTACAATAAACAAATTTAATTTAATTTCATTTACTTTGAAAGTAACTAGGGGAAAAACCATGCCAATCATCACTCTGTATATGTTTGACAATTTGATACTATTTTAAAAACAATTATTTATTGGCTTGCTACAACATTGAGAAAAAATATGGACTCTATTATTTGAAGAATTCGCTTTGAATTTCCATGCAGTTCCATGCTGCTGAATAAAAATAAGCCATTTTGTGGGTCATTAAGGCTTATATTGTTTTGAGAGTCGTCGAGGGAGACACCCGTCGCATTGGTAAACTACAGCCAGGAACCGCAAACAGTTGCGATAGGTCATTGGAGTGTCGTACGGTATAGTGGGCGATGGTATAGTCGGCGAAACAAGACATGTAAACACGAGTAGTTTATAAAACGACGGTGGATGGCCCACGCACTACGCCGGGACAAGAGATGTATGTCAGCCCTCACGTACATCTACTCGACCAACTAGAAGAAAGGGCGGCCAAGGATCACCTGAAAAGATCCATAGAAATCGGTGGTTGGGGCCCTGTGTTCTAGGAGTTAAAGGGCCGAAGAAGAGAGATTTCGATCAGGTGATACAAATTCCTTGACTAGATCTATCTTCAACTCAAGAGTCAAACGAGTGTATCGTTGTATCTTCTCTCCCGAGCCAACTAGTATTAAGCTCGCCATTACAAAATATATTCTCTTGTAACGTTTCAATCAATCACGCGATAACAAACAAGAATAAGATAATATTCTTATCTTATCCTATCTTATCTTATACCATCTTTTGTTAGCCAATATGCGGGCAGTGAAAACTAATTAAAGTAAAATTCCATTTAATCTTCCTACATTACGCTGTCGACCCTACTAGCGGCGAACCTACTATCATCCAAACAACATCCCGTTGAGAATTAATTTCCGACGACGAGGCTCGTAATAAGGCACGGGCCGCATCATTTGCATCGATATTCGCGCCATTTGAGCCACCGTGATGACGTTTTGTTTGTTGTGATTATGACCGCGACCGCTGAATATGCGGGCGACCGCACAGATGTACCATTTCATAGTGTAGTCGACAGCAGGTCGACTTGTGACGTGAGACGTCTTTCAGTGTGGTAGTAGGGGGTCACAAGCTAAAACAGCATGCAACGAAAACATATCGCTTCGGCGAGAGCTGTAACTTTGTAACTAAGTGGCTTGTGTAGTTTATTTACATTTCATTGGGTAGAATAATGTAGCCATTACTCAGATGCTTTTAGTTCGTACCGCTAGATGGCGTCAGTGCTACGTGACACATTGCGCAGTTTGAGCTAAAAATTAACGTGAAACGTCTGTAGTCAGCGTTAGCTGCAACAACGCAATGTCTTACGCGGCACTGGCGAACATTAAAAATTCGGCCAAGTGCGTGTCGGGCGACGCCCAGAGTAGGGTTTCGTAGATGCACAGCTTCAAGAAAGTAATTTTCAGTGGAATATGTATGAAGTTTCCTTTTATATGTTGATCGACAATTACTCGTCAAGTTTTAAAACTTTTTTCGCTTAGTTTCCGTTATAAGTACTATTATGTGCGCTACCTCTCTGACATTTTTCACGTCTCTACAAACAACCGTTTAGTCGGGAGAAGGGCGGGGAGAACGCTCTACTCTAGCACAAAATTGCGCTTCAAAGCTTAATATTTCGCAAGCGGATCACTGAATCTATAAAAATGGTACTAGAAAGCTGAAGTTTGGTATGGATATACAATTATACCATTTTTCGATTTCGATTTAGGGGTCCGTTGCGACATATTAAGCTTTAATGTGCAAGTTTTGTTAGAGTAGAGCGTCGTCACTCCCCTCTTTTCCAGCAAAACGGTTGATTGTACAAACGTGAATAAAACTTAAGGCAGTAGCACATATACTTAAAAGAAGAACTATCATGGCTAAGTAGGCTTTACAAGTTAAGGAGATAAAGTCGACCAACTTATAAAACTCATGAATTTACACGTTTTTTCTTATAACTATACAGCCGCTCTCGGAAACCTTGAAATTGACTGCGGAACCCTACCTACACTGCGCGTGGCCCGACATGCATTTGGCTGGTTTTATTTTCCAACGATAAGCCATCACGCAAAGAAATCCTCTCTGTAATTCACAAAATTGCTTCATGCTGTAAAAAGCTCTCCCCTTTTGACAGAACACCCGTTAAACGCTACATTTTGCGAATGAAAGAAGGGAGTGACAGCCGGCAATTTGTCACCTTATCTTATCTAGTTTTTCGTCAGCCAGTGACTTTGAATCGGAGGCGTCGCACACGAAAATGTTACCGGAATGACAATAAGATCGCGAAGGCATATTGTCGCCTAGCAGAATGGCACGGGGATCCACTGAAATTATACAATGTGTAAATCTGCAGTGTTGCCATATTCTCAATGGTGAATCTGAACACAAATCAATAATAAAAGAAGACTGAACATTCCGAAAATTATTTGCATTTATTTTGTGATTTCTGGAGTCTAGAAATTTTAAATCATCTGTTTTCGTTGCTCTTGCTATCTCACTCTAGGTCACGTAACTTTAGATCTACCCGTAACCCATAGCGCACGATGTCAATGTAGGTTTATTCCTATTCCTTATTCATAAAATTAAGTTGCATTATATTTTTTGTTTGCCTTGTGTGAATTTGTGAATAGTCTACTAGCTGGTAACATGACTTACGTATCCGTGAATATGGCAATCTTGCAGATTTACAAGCTGTATATGGAGTGTTAACTTATTATTGCCCTACATGTAACACGCATATTCTCTGCATCATTACGAACATTTTCAAAGGTATTATGGCTGGAAAAACAACGGTTTAAATAACTATGGGGCGAGTGTCTTCTAGTCGGTGCCAGCCAATTAATTATTCTTTGACATGTTTATACAATATCGAACATAACAGTACAGCGTAACAGTATTTCCTGCCACTTTCCATTTGGATTCACAGTTTCGAACCAAGCAACGGTAAAAAAATCACGAATATTTATAAATATGCTTAAATCATTAATAATACTGGTTGTCGTAGCGAAAAAGGATTTCCTCCCTCAAAATATTGCTTATTTCAAAATCACGCTGTGGAAGCGTCTTCCGGATATTTGGTCCCAGATATTTGGTCCCAAGAAATGTACTGAAATTTTCGAGGTTTTTTACTGGTATGAAACTTTACTGCATAGATAGTACGATGGCACGAGTCACGCGTTTTTTGGCGCTAAACTGTCAGAATTTGACAATTAATGTACAACGCGCGAAGAGCGTCATCGTACTATTGAACTTCTGTGTACACTTATTTCGCTCTTATAGTTTGGGACATTTTTATTCGATGTCAGATCTCGGCTGTTGTAGGGTTAACATTGAATTCGCGGGTATTTTGTCAATCTCGTGAGGAGGGTTCTAATAATGTCACTTTGCCTGACGTATTTGGGTTAATGTATTTTCTTTTTCTTGAGAGGTTTACGACGAATTATGCGAATATTCGTCTTGCGTATGTATGAGGCGGTGACGATGCGGTGGTAGCCTAGTGGGTAGAACATTGGACTCGGAAGCGGGAGACCCAGGTTCGATTCCCAGTGCGGGCATGTACCTATGACTTTTCTTTCTAAGTTATATACATTTCTGAAGTCATAGTAGCAATACCACTCGCTAACCGTGAAGGAAAACATCGTGAAGAAACCTGGGTGTCTGAGCTATTCACATACCTCAGCGCTTGAAATCGCCAATCCGCGGTGGGCACGCGTGGTGATTAAGCCCATACTCTCTATCTGAGAGAAGGCCTGTGCCCTACAGTGGGACGTATATAGGCTGCTTATGATGTATGAGGCACAGAGTGCGTCACTTAAAATAACGGTATTTCATAAATCAATTAGTGTTTTAATGCCTTGGTAGACTCGTAAAAATAAGTACTCATTACAACAAAAGTGGTCTATACACTTTCCACCACACGGCATTTTTTATTTCTCTCAGAGAGAGGGCTTAATCAATACGTTTATCCACCTAAAAGCGGTAGTAGTGCAGTGGGTAGAACAATGGACTCGGAAGCGAGAGACCCAGGTTCGATTACCAGTGCTGGCATGTACCTATGACTTTGTCTATTTTCAAAGTTACGTTAATCTGCGAATTTGTAGTAGCAATACCACACGCTAACCGTGAAGGAAAACATCGTTAGGAAACCTGCGGATTGGTTGGCAACGTCGTATTGACTTGACCCGCGGCTTGCTTTGCTCCGCACGTCGTATTGACTTGTCTTTCCTATGGGCTAGGCCGACTAAGCTGCAAGGATTGTATAGGTGTTGGACAAGCCTACTCCATCTAAAAAACAATGTCCTAGGCGCTGCAGCATCCGAGTGGTTTCTTCGCCCATCTAGCGTGAGTGAAGGTGCCACTGGACGCAATTTCAAGCACTAGTCCCTTGGAAAATTACGTTTCCCAGGTTTTTCAGGTTTTGTGGTTGACTCATTGAAGCAATTCTTCTTCTTCATATGGCGTCACCTATCGGAGATTAGCAACCTATTCAGCTCTCTTATGCACCTACTTATGCGCACCAAATCCTGAGCGATTACAATTATTTAACTATCAAATTCCATACTAATTTGACAGTTAGACGATTGGAATCGCTCAGGATTTGGTGCGCGTGATAATTATAGGGGCTGGTACTCTGGTCGAACCACTGTTGTAAGTTGTGCAGCCATAACATATTTGGTCTCCTAGACTTGAGCCCATATTAGGCTTTAGTTAATTACATTAATTAGAAATCCAAGTGGCAGGAAGGCGCTGGATGCAGGCCGCTTCCAACCGGTCTTTTTGGAAATCCATCGAGGAGGCCTATGTCCAGCAGTGGACCTTTTATGGCTGAATGATGATTAATAAGAAAAAGGCAAAAAACTACTTAAAAGCACCAAAACTAGAGCAGCTACATTCAAGCTGTTAGGGTTCCGTTCCGTAGTCAACAAGGAACCCTTATAGTCTCGCCATGTCTGTCCGTCTGCCTGTTGTGACGGACCAAGCTCCGTACAAGTGCTCACGATCGTTAATATCATGTTGAATTGTGTTCTGCACGAGAAGATTAAGGATAGAAGCTAAAAGAAACCGAGAAATGATAATCGTATACTTATATAGGGATTGTAAAACATTTAAAGAGCGTATTATAGAATCGGATAAAGCGCTAAAACGTATTTGGTTCCCCAACATAAAATAAAGCTAGGTATATTTTGTTTGTATCATTTGTAAACATTTAAGCAGTTCTTGTGAAATATTGCGTTGTCTTTTCTAGATTAAATTTTTACGATAATTGAGATTAATTACAATGACATCTCTCTTGCAAAATAGCACAACTAATAAATTTCGGATTGAAGAAAGCTGTTACTAAACCTATTACAATACATGGCAGTTCATCACTTTGTTCATAGATGACACTTTCTTAATTCATTCTCTAAAACAAAACAAAAAAAATTGCATCCGAAAAGCTCGGTCATCCAGGTACTAAATAAATAGGCAATTTAAATCATATAAAACTTTAACAAAACAACATAGACTCTCGCTGTCGTTTCCTCAAAATTCACCCGCGTGTGTGGGCCGCGTCGGCTTCCTTTGTTTCTTTTGTTAAAAGCCGCGGCGTGTTAAGGTAGTAAATTTTAAAGGGATATTATGACAGCTAATGGGATTTACGAGTTAGACAAATAAAAATAAATTACTTATGTTAAAGTCCTTAAACTAATAGCAATAAGGAATAAAATTCTTCAGTTGGCGGTGTTTTGTTATTGATTTAGCGAGAGGGCGAATTTCTTTTGTAAGAAGCCGCGGCATGCTAAGGCGGTGAATATCAAAGGAACACTCTGACAAAGAACGTAATTTATGAGACGAACAAAAATAAATTACTTATGTTGAAGTCCTTAAACTAATAGCAATAAGGAATAAAGTTCTTCAGTTGGCGGTATTTCGTTATTGGTTTGGCGAGAGGGTGAAGTGGCACCATATTAGGAGTATAAAAGCGGGGTTCAGGAATTTCTCAGGGCTTGTTCCGAACAGAAAATTGAGAAGTAGATACGTCTGTTGCGCTTTACTACGTTTATGCGGAAGTGAATTTGTGCAGGTGCCGGTGACAAGGGTATGTACTTATGCTATAATTTACTTACTTACTTACTTACTTACTATGGATAATTTGTGTGTCTAGTTTTTGTCAAATAACCAAGGCTCGACGGAGGCGCTAATGTAAACCTGCAAAACTCTGTTTGACTAAAAGATTGTGTTCGTTATTTAATTGTGCGAGTCTTGAATTAGTAGCTGTTAAACTTACTGTTTATCTATGTCTCTGGTCCTTACCTTAAAACTAGGCGTAAAGGTTGGTGCGCTTCATTCACACGGTAATCATTTCGAACTAAGGAATAGGTAAAACGTAACGAAAGTATTAGCTTCATAGGTACCTTTCTTTTGATCTTCGGACGGGACATTCCACTATTGCAAAGAGGTAGGGACAATTTATGTAGGTGCGTATATACCTTTTCTGCCGACCGTAGTTTCTTTAGTATTATTGCATTTTAGACGCAATATAGGGTGAATAATATATAGGGTGGCCAAAACACGAATTATTGTTAGGAATTGAAAGACGTTATGGGACGTTAGGGAGTAGTTAAGAGCCACTATAGGCTTTGTAGTAGTATACTCATTTTAAGTATATTGGCTTAATACTCTGCTTAATCTCATGGTTGCGTGAGCGCGGCTGGATTGTTTCAGTGTTGGTAAGCTTTCGATGAATTCTTATTCCAACGTACCTAGTGCATTTGCTTATTACCTCTCACACTCTCGTCTGCCAATGCATTGTAGGTACTGCTGAACATCCCTTTGCCGTTTCTTGCGTTAATTGTGTGAAGCGTCTGAGTCTTAAGATCTCTATACCTGCTTAAAGCTTTTATTATGTTTGACTTGTCCTTGAGTGGCATCTCATAGTTGCGTGAGCGCGGCTGGATTGTTTCAGTGTTGGTAGGCTTCGATGAAGTCTTATTCCAACGTACTTTGTGCATTTGGTTATTACCTCTCTCACACTCTCGTTTGCCAATGCATTGTACTGCTGAACATCCCTTTGCCGTTTCTTGCGTTAATTGTGTGAAGTGACTTGAGTTTTAATATGTCTATGCCTGCTCAAAGCTTTTATTGCTTTTACTATATTTATTTGTATGACTTATGTCTTTGGGTGACATTTCATGGTTGCGTGGGTTTGGCCGGACTGTTTCAGTGTTGGTAAGCTTCGATGAAGTCTTATTCCAACGTACCTTGTGCATTTGGTTTTTTACCTCTCTCACTCTCGTCTGCCAATGCATTGTACTGCTGAACGTCTCTTTGCCAATTCTTGCGTTAATCATGTATGTTTTCTTAAGGCATAGACTTGGAATAATGAATCATTGTATTCTTATTTCTAGTCAGTCATAGTTTTATTATTTCTAAGTATATATTAACAGTATAACGTAGTGGTGGCCAATCCCCATCCACGGTAGATATAATTAGCACTATCAGCTAGTAGATAATTGAGTATTGCACTCTCTTCTTCTTATCCAATATTATCTACTTAGCTGGCTAATAATGTCTGCCTTAACCGGCCTTTGGTAGGGGACGTTATACTAAAACACTCACATGTGTAGTAGTATGACAAGTAGTTATTTATTTCAAATATTTTGCTACCATAATCTTATCTTATTTAGATGGAATTTATTTTATTTAACCTTTAATTTATTGTCTTCTAAACTTAACTTCTTTATTTAAATTTTCCTCTTTTATCCCAATCTTGTCTCGCTTCTGCTTATTTAATGTTGCTTTATTGCTATTTCAGTTTCTTCGAATCTTCCCAAAATTTACCTTTTCTGATAAACATTTGGTTTGAACTGAATGTTGTTAGTTCCACTTTATTATTTTAACGGATCTTTTACATACACTCATTACTCAATCTCATATCCTAAAAGTTCTTGGGTTACTAATACGTTCTCAACGAAGGGTTCTCACTAGACTAGTCGATCACAGTTGGCCATTGGAGTGTTTTGCATCATAGTAATTTTTCTCCTTTACTATCGGGGGTTCATACGTTTAATATTACGGGTTGGGTGTCACAATATGGTGTGCCGTGACCATGATATTTTAATACGAGTTTGAGTAGTTTGTTTGTATGTTTTATGATGCAGAATATTCTTATTTTTAATTATTATCGTTGGCTTTATGCCACAATTTGATGTTCGTGAAATGGAAAGGTTTGAGATTGACGATGAGGGTGTGATTGAGATCCGTTACTTTTGCTTTCGCATAGATTTATGGATGTATGCACGGGTAAAAATAAATATTTAATTCGTGTATGGATCTATTTATCTAATTGTTTACGTGTAATCACGTTATTTTTACTAGCGTTCCATAACTTCTTGGTAATTTATATTCAAATTACGTTACTTTACAATATTTTTTTAGTTGATTCAATGCTTTCGCGTCGGATTTTAATAATAGTCTGTAGAGGTTATACTTTTCGATCGTTTTTAAGTAGGTACGTTTAACAGTTTTTTATTCAGGGGGTTGTATCAAATTATGTTTTACGTCAGAAGTTGCCTTCATAGGTAAACTGAGGCCAATAATAATTCCAGTATAGTTAATTAAAAAGATAATTAGGAAATTAAAAAAAAAATCGAATGTCATCAGGTTACATTAATTAGTCAAAGGTCTGCCTTGTGGGGGGTTGTCAAAGGTCTGCTTTGTGGGGGGTTTTCAAAATATGAATTTTCTTACGCGATTTTAAATTCTTAAATACTTGTTTTGCTTATTAATTAATAGTTATTATTGTGAAAGATCTTTCTTAATTTAATTTATTGATGTAGGTATTTCATTTTAAATATTTTCATGCTGGGGGTTGATATCTTTACATTCGGTTTAGCATTCCATTACGCGGAAACTTGTCTTTTATTTGGGGGGTTGTGGGGTTGTAAAAGAAAAAAAAAGCAACATAATTAACAAAAGTTTTCTCGACGGGGGGTTGCTATTATTACAGTATTGCTAGGAATTTAGTATTGCGTAATTCGGTAGTTTCGTATAGTGGTGGCGCAAATAAATTCATGAATTCTAAATTATTCCATTAGACTCGAGATTAATTTTAATTTGCTAAATTATCGATATGTCAAATAAATTTAGTATATTTTATTCACATCGATTCGTAAATTTCTTCATAGACATAAAAAAAAAACTAATTTACTAAAAAAAAAAAAAAAAAAAAAAAAGACATTTTTTATTTTATTTTAGTAATCCGCGTACCTATAATAAATTATAAATAATTGAGAAAAAAACAACACATTTTGTTTTATTTTAACAATCCGCGTACAGTAAACGATAAAAGTAGATAATCGAATATTCTTAAACCAAACTTTGGATTCAAATGTACCTTACCATAATTTACGTCTTACCCAAATACTATTTTTAATAAAATACGGACGCGAGTTAATCTAATCGGGATTTACACTTGATTATTTAATTTTCGTCGTTGACTGTACTTCTTAAACCAGGTAATTGAAACGGTTTTGAAAGGTGATTTGGTAATTAAAATTGAGGTATTGTGTACGGTAATCAAGGTAATTCGTGTGGTACTGTGTAAGGTAAAACAAATTTAATTTTTAAATTTTTACTTGCGTCTCATAACGTCTATCACTAGGTATATTTGCGATCGCGGGCTCTGGTTCAAATTATTTTATTTCCCATATTGGATGGGGTTTGTCAAATTTCTAATAAAATTGGTAGTTTATTTTATACCGCGGTAATCAAAATCATATCTGCGAAGAGTTCGTTCGCTAAATTCTCAGGCTTCATATAGCAGTATGTAAGCAAGTAAGAGTAAGCTTGGAAATGATTCAATGAATGGAGAAGGAATTAGTTGGAGTATTTAGAAAGAGAATGAAAAAGGGCTTGAATGGAAGTTCTAGAGTTCGGTGAATCGGTTTTACGCAGATAACTTGTTTTATTTAGTTTCCGAATACAGCACACACCTCAAGCGGATATAAATACTTCTTTTGATTTTCATTTAAATTAAGTTAAAATGTATTTGTATCCCGGACTCCACAAGAAGCTAAGAACTAGTTTCGGCAACTGAACAGGCTCCAGAAACGAAGATGTTGTCGATTGGGGATTTTCATTGATTAATATCGTTTGTTTGATAGCTTCCCGTAGTGATTTCGCAGCTGATTGTTATTTGAGGCTATTGTAAGGGTCGTTTCTACTACCGGTGCACGTTTGCTCTTGGGGAGGCCTCCCCTTTGGAGTTTAAGCGAGTGTATCTGGTACTTAGCAGTCGGTGCCTTCGGGCTGTTCTGCCTCACAACCAGGATCCCTTTATCAAGGCCTTAAATGATAGGCTGTGTTAAAAGCTGCTAAGCGATCCGAATAAAACGGTGTCGATTGGAATTTCACATAGACAATTATCCGAAGAGTCTGGTTGAAAAACACAACTCACTCATTTCGTCATTTCTGGAAAATAGTGAAACAAGTAATTAATAACTTATGTAGCAAGACCACTCTCGTGATCACATGTTTTATTAAAAATTTGATAACGACAGGTCTTATCCAAATTTTGGGGGTTGATTGTGACGGACCAAGCTCCGTACAAGTGCTCACGATCGTTAATATCATGTTGAATTGTGTTCTGCACGAGAAGATTAAGGATAGAAGCTAAAAGAAACCGAGAAATGATAATCGTATACTTATATAGGGATTGTAAAACATTTAAAGAGCGTATTATAGAATCGGATAAAGCGCTAAAACGTATTTGGTTCCCCAACATAAAATAAAGCTAGGTATATTTTGTTTGTATCATTTGTAAACATTTAAGCAGTTCTTGTGAAATATTGCGTTGTCTTTTCTAGATTAAATTTTTACGATAATTGAGATTAATTACAATGACATCTCTCTTGCAAAATAGCACAACTAATAAATTTCGGATTGAAGAAAGCTGTTACTAAACCTATTACAATACATGGCAGTTCATCACTTTGTTCATAGATGACACTTTCTTAATTCATTCTCTAAAACAAAACAAAAAAAATTGCATCCGAAAAGCTCGGTCATCCAGGTACTAAATAAATAGGCAATTTAAATCATATAAAACTTTAACAAAACAACATAGACTCTCGCTGTCGTTTCCTCAAAATTCACCCGCGTGTGTGGGCCGCGTCGGCTTCCTTTGTTTCTTTTGTTAAAAGCCGCGGCGTGTTAAGGTAGTAAATTTTAAAGGGATATTATGACAGCTAATGGGATTTACGAGTTAGACAAATAAAAATAAATTACTTATGTTAAAGTCCTTAAACTAATAGCAATAAGGAATAAAATTCTTCAGTTGGCGGTGTTTTGTTATTGATTTAGCGAGAGGGCGAATTTCTTTTGTAAGAAGCCGCGGCATGCTAAGGCGGTGAATATCAAAGGAACACTCTGACAAAGAACGTAATTTATGAGACGAACAAAAATAAATTACTTATGTTGAAGTCCTTAAACTAATAGCAATAAGGAATAAAGTTCTTCAGTTGGCGGTATTTCGTTATTGGTTTGGCGAGAGGGTGAAGTGGCACCATATTAGGAGTATAAAAGCGGGGTTCAGGAATTTCTCAGGGCTTGTTCCGAACAGAAAATTGAGAAGTAGATACGTCTGTTGCGCTTTACTACGTTTATGCGGAAGTGAATTTGTGCAGGTGCCGGTGACAAGGGTATGTACTTATGCTATAATTTACTTACTTACTTACTTACTTACTATGGATAATTTGTGTGTCTAGTTTTTGTCAAATAACCAAGGCTCGACGGAGGCGCTAATGTAAACCTGCAAAACTCTGTTTGACTAAAAGATTGTGTTCGTTATTTAATTGTGTGAGTCTTGAATTAGTAGCTGTTAAACTTACTGTTTATCTATGTCTCTGGTCCTTACCTTAAAACTAGGCGTAAAGGTTGGTGCGCTTCATTCACACGGTAATCATTTCGAACTAAGGAATAGGTAAAACGTAACGAAAGTATTAGCTTCATAGGTACCTTTCTTTTGATCTTCGGACGGGACATTCCACTATTGCAAAGAGGTAGGGACAATTTATGTAGGTGCGTATATACCTTTTCTGCCGACCGTAGTTTCTTTAGTATTATTGCATTTTAGACGCAATATAGGGTGAATAATATATAGGGTGGCCAAAACACGAATTATTGTTAGGAATTGAAAGACGTTATGGGACGTTAGGGAGTAGTTAAGAGCCACTATAGGCTTTGTAGTAGTATACTCATTTTAAGTATATTGGCTTAATACTCTGCTTAATCTCATGGTTGCGTGAGCGCGGCTGGATTGTTTCAGTGTTGGTAAGCTTTCGATGAATTCTTATTCCAACGTACCTAGTGCATTTGCTTATTACCTCTCACACTCTCGTCTGCCAATGCATTGTAGGTACTGCTGAACATCCCTTTGCCGTTTCTTGCGTTAATTGTGTGAAGCGTCTGAGTCTTAAGATCTCTATACCTGCTTAAAGCTTTTATTATGTTTGACTTGTCCTTGAGTGGCATCTCATAGTTGCGTGAGCGCGGCTGGATTGTTTCAGTGTTGGTAGGCTTCGATGAAGTCTTATTCCAACGTACTTTGTGCATTTGGTTATTACCTCTCTCACACTCTCGTTTGCCAATGCATTGTACTGCTGAACATCCCTTTGCCGTTTCTTGCGTTAATTGTGTGAAGTGACTTGAGTTTTAATATGTCTATGCCTGCTCAAAGCTTTTATTGCTTTTACTATATTTATTTGTATGACTTATGTCTTTGGGTGACATTTCATGGTTGCGTGGGTTTGGCCGGACTGTTTCAGTGTTGGTAAGCTTCGATGAAGTCTTATTCCAACGTACCTTGTGCATTTGGTTTTTTACCTCTCTCACTCTCGTCTGCCAATGCATTGTACTGCTGAACGTCTCTTTGCCAATTCTTGCGTTAATCATGTATGTTTTCTTAAGGCATAGACTTGGAATAATGAATCATTGTATTCTTATTTCTAGTCAGTCATAGTTTTATTATTTCTAAGTATATATTAACAGTATAACGTAGTGGTGGCCAATCCCCATCCACGGTAGATATAATTAGCACTATCAGCTAGTAGATAATTGAGTATTGCACTCTCTTCTTCTTATCCAATATTATCTACTTAGCTGGCTAATAATGTCTGCCTTAACCGGCCTTTGGTAGGGGACGTTATACTAAAACACTCACATGTGTAGTAGTATGACAAGTAGTTATTTATTTCAAATATTTTGCTACCATAATCTTATCTTATTTAGATGGAATTTATTTTATTTAACCTTTAATTTATTGTCTTCTAAACTTAACTTCTTTATTTAAATTTTCCTCTTTTATCCCAATCTTGTCTCGCTTCTGCTTATTTAATGTTGCTTTATTGCTATTTCAGTTTCTTCGAATCTTCCCAAAATTTACCTTTTCTGATAAACATTTGGTTTGAACTGAATGTTGTTAGTTCCACTTTATTATTTTAACGGATCTTTTACATACACTCATTACTCAATCTCATATCCTAAAAGTTCTTGGGTTACTAATACGTTCTCAACGAAGGGTTCTCACTAGACTAGTCGATCACAGTTGGCCATTGGAGTGTTTTGCATCATAGTAATTTTTCTCCTTTACTATCGGGGGTTCATACGTTTAATATTACGGGTTGGGTGTCACACTGTCTGTCTGCGGCTTAGCACAGAACCGACAAGTACTAGAATACTGAAATTTGGCATAGATATACATATTAATCACGCCGACCAAACGCCAAAAGAAAATCTTAAAAAAGGGTATTTTAAATTGAAATTGAAAAAAACGTTTATTCAGATACCTACCACAACATACATAAAATCATACAGATATGTACTCGTAATAAAACGCGATGCAACGCCTAAATAGAGATGCAATTTTTTTCTCGTCTACACCATACTATGGGGTATCGTTGGATTGGTCGTTTAAAAATATTGCGAGTGTAGAATTTCCATTTTTCGATTTAGAGATCCGTTTGCAAAAATTAAGCTTTAAAGTGCAAATTGTTAGTGTATGGCGTCCCCCTCGCCTTTCCCGGATAAATCATTGACTGTAGAAACGTGACAAATATCAGGGCACATAATATAATGAATTTAAAAAGTAAACTACTAAGTTAGCAAGCTGTAAGAGGTGACCAACTTATAGAAGGAAAATGTTGTACTTATAAATTCCATCGAAAATTACTTTTGTAAGGCAGGTAAAAAAATATTCTACGATTCTACGGAACCCTACACTGCGCGTGACGCGACACGCGTTTGCCCCTTTTGTCTTATTTTCATCTTTAAATTCAGTATGCAAAGTCAGCATAATTATAACTGTTTGTCTTGGCACTTACTTTCCTACACTTTTATCGTGATCTTTTGTTATCATTATATGAAAATATCTATAAAAAAAACCTAGACGCTACTACAGCGTCTGATTGGTCACGTCATCTATCTAGCATAGGGAAGAGTTATGACAATATGTAAAAAAAAAAACCTAACTACTACAGCGTCTGAGTGGTCACTTCACCTACGTAGGTAAAAGTGGCCGCTAAAAGCTTTGCAAATCATTTAACATAATTATTATATTATGTAGACGTAAAAGGCTTAAGATTTTTCTCAACAAGATAACTACGTGTCAAGAGGCTACTCAGAACTAACTATAATTATCAACAATGAAACAATAATTTATACACATTTTACTTACTATAGAAAAATGTTCAAAAATAATTTATACAAACATACTTTTTTGGGAAAAGTGAACGTTATAAAATGTCAGCAATGGTAAGAGCTGTTCTTAGAACCTAACACCTGAGGGCCAAGATTGTAGTCTATTTCCACTAAAACGTATTTTTTTTTTGGGAAAAATGCTCCATCTCTTTTTCAAGTAGGTAAATATGAGGGAATTCAATACATCTGATAAATACCACGAAGCCGTTCCAAAATATCTATACAATGCAGCCTATATACGTTCCACTGTAGGGCACAGGCCTTTTCTCCGACAAAGAGTATGGGCTTAATCACCACGCGTGCCCACGGCGGATTGGCAATTTCAAGTGTTGATGTATGTGAATAACTCAAATGCTCTGGTTTTCTCGCGATGTTTTCGTTCATCGTTAGTAATATCTTCTTCCTTTTTCACATTCAAAAGTATCCATAATTAGTTGTATTTCAGTGCCTAATTAACTTGTTATAGCAAACAGGGCGTGCCCCCGCGTTCGCTAGTCGCATTAAGCGCGCAATATGTTGCTCGCGAATCCCCAACAACAAACTCCGAGTTTTGATAGCTGAATGGCTAATTAAGGGAACTTCGACGCGTGGCACTCGAGTCGGGGCTTTCCGGTTATTAGTATAACTATTTATTACGGTCTGATTCGAATAATAAGACTACGCGTATGTGCGTCGTGAGAGTAGTGTCGTGAAGATAGCTAGCTATTGGCAAACGTTGTTTTGCCATTCCTACGACCTATTCTTAGATCTACCAAAATACACAAATAATCGTTAAAATCAGTGAAGCCGTTTTGGAGGAACTTCACAAGAAACATTGTGACACAAGATTTTTATATATTAGATTATCAATTTGTTAATTGCTTCACTTTGGAAGCTCGGATTGCAGTTCAGCGCCTTTTTATAGAACCGCAATCCGAGCTTCCAAAGTGAGACAACGAATGAGCCAAATTGACATGCTTGGCATAGCCGGGTGTCAGGCTTCCAAAGTGAAGCAACAAATTGGTAGCCTACATGATGGGCAGTCGGTTGTCAGGCTTCCAAAGTGAGGCAACAAATTGGTAGCCAAAATGACATGCTCGGAGTAACTGGTTGTCAGGCTTCCAAAGTGAGGCTTCCAAAGTGAGGCAACAAATTGGTAGCCAAATTGACATGCTCGGAGTAACTGGTTGTCAGGCTTCCAAAGTGAGGCAATAAATTGGCAGCCAAATCGACAGGCTCGGCGTAACCGGTCGTCAGGCTTCCAAAGAGAGGCAACAAATTGGTAGCCAAATTGACATGCTCGGCGTAGCCGGTTGGCAGGCTTCCAAACTGAAGCCACAAATTGGTAGCCTAATGGACATGCTCGGCAGTCGGTGGTCAGGCTTCCAAAGTTAGGCAACAAATTGGTAGCCAATATGACATGCTCAGCGTAACCAGTTGTCAGGCTTCCAAAGTGAGGCAACAAATTGATAGCCAGATTGACATGCTCAGCGTAGCCGATTGTCATGCTTGCACTATTAATGCGAATGTGTGCGTGTCTTCAAACATTATTTACTACAATCCCCTTAGGCACACACATATTAGGTTAATGTGTGCATGTTAATACGCTTTTGAGCGGATTTTTTTTACACACTCTGTTTTTCGCATTGTAGGTTTACTTTCTTTACCCGTTCATTGAATAAGGCATTTTAAATTAGTGACATTTTGGCAGTAAACAATAAAATAAGATAAAAAATCTTCTATAATTAGAAGCCACTTTTCCTAAATATACACCTCTAATTTTGGGCGGTTTGAAAGACATAGCAAAATGCACGTGCCTGGCAATAGCTACCGAATACGCTAGTTAGTTTTTTTAAATACACTTTTCAAAAATATTCCACACAAACTCGAATCTATTAGCACCATTAGTAGCCATCCAGAGCGGTGCGTGCGTGCCGCGGATCCGTGTATTATTGTTCTGTTAGACGGAGAGGCGGTGCTGATTGTTGGCTCATTTTTTTAAACAAGATTTCTCAACTCGAAACGAGATTTCTCAAAATTGTTTTTTTACTTACGTCTATACCCACTTAAAAGTAATAGTCTAAATGGATGCCATTTTTAATAACCAGTTACAGAACCGCGGCTTTCAAACCACCCAGATTTAAGCCAGTATAATACATGACATGTGTATGCGGAGCTTTATTGAGCCCTCCTCTTTACCATAAAATTGCAAGGTAAGCTTGGCTTTTGGCTTTCTACTTGTTACTAATTAGCTCTTAAGTCAACGGGCTTATTTACCTCTAGCTTGTTAATGAGATACTGTTGTCAAGAAAACTGCTTTATAAGGTCGATAGCGATGTTATGTAGCGCAATCAATAGACAGTTACCTTATAATCAAGAGGTCTTCGTTTCGATTCCCGGCGATGAACTCCACTAAAACTCTGTGTCTATGACACGTACAGTGGACAGAACATTAACCGTTTTAAGATAAGATAAGATAATGTTTTATTTATACACCAAGACACACATTTACACACTTGGGCGAAGTTAACACATAAAACGCCTGAAAAAATAAAAAAATAAAAAGACACTGAACAGAACACTAACGGTCCCATTTATAAAAACACGATTCCTCCAATACACTCCTCAGAGGCAGTTTAATTATTATCCTTGTAAAATCTCACCACAGACAATTTTATACGGCGTTTATAAAGTGTTTTAAGTAACGGCGCATTCACAAATAAGACCGTAAAAATATGGCATCAAAACAATGCAGAATTAAACCTTATTAACTAACTAACTTATTAACACTTATCTACATAAGCACAACACAAATTAATTTATAATGTGAATACAATGATGCAAGTGTTACAGTTTTTAAACATACAATATTAAATTGAGATAAGCTCGCCTTTGTACATGTAATTTCTTGTGTAATGTCCTGTTAAATGTCTTGTGCGCAATAAAGTATAATAATAATAATTTAATGAATTATTCATGTGCACGCTGCACAAATACGTTATGGACGACTTTGCAAACTAATATGTTTGTTTGTTTGTTTAAAGAATTTATTGATAATACACAATTATATTTACATTTCAAAAGGTAAAGTTCTGACGACTGCAGGTTTGTAAATTTGTGGACACAACCCGTAAACACCAACGGTTATGAAGAATTGGACTCGTCCGAATTATTCTGAAATGTTCCGTATTCCGTGTTCTGTATTCCGAAATGAATAACCGAATACAGTGGATAATTACGTAGTAGGAGGGTATCCAGTATTTAAGGGAATCTAGTCGGCTAACTAACGCAATTAATGAAAAAAAAATCACATCTTCTTTTACGGGTTGTATTTGCGAGAAGTGTTTGCACAAGTGCACAATCCCTTCATGTTAACAGTGATTCTTAGGACCCACGACAAAGAACCTAGAATCAGGAACCTGGGACTAGGTAGCATTTGTGCCACAAAGGGCCGTTTTTGGCGTTATTACCGTCTAGTTCTTTTGGCCTTAGGTTCACAGCCACGGGTCCTAAAGGACTATTAACATAATTGAGAGATTATACAGACACTTTTCGCTAATTCGATCTGTAAAAAAGAATATGATTGTTTTTTCCTCGGTGGCGGTGAGTTTTACTCCCTGGAGCCTCTTAAGCATGAACACTACCGATTAGGACTGCCGGATTTCCTTCAGGAAGAAACGGGAGTACGGGCTTAATCATCATTGACGATCTTGTGCCTTTTTATTAAAATTACCGGACCTATTGGAGAGCGTTGGTAGCGAAAGCTGCCCTGCCCTATAGTTTCGTCACTCGTCATGAAACTACGATACAATACGAAACAATAAAATTTTACTAAATACAGTGCTAATGAGCGATTTAGTCCTTGGGACTTCTATAGATTTAAAGCTTAAATTAAACTTCATCTGTAAGTCCTATTACACCTACAATACGACCATTTGACGACCTCGTGGCGCAGCGGTAGTGCATCTGCATACCATGCGAGAGGTCCCGGGTTCGAATCCCGGCTGGGGACAAAAAAAAACCCCAGGTCTTGGATGTTTACATGTTTGTGACGTCGTTGTTTCTGGTTCCCACGACACAGGGTATCCTAGTGTGGGGCCAGAAGCAATTTATGTGCCTGTATGTAAATGTTTATGTTTAATAACAAGTTGAGTAAGCATTAGGAAGCATTGAAAGTGAAAATGTGTGCCTACACCAAAACTTGTCTAATTAATATTAATTAAATATACGTCAAGAAACCAACACTAACTAGACTAAGGAGACCGCGAGACGCTGTATTGAATTTAACACAATAAAATACCGTACGGGTGCTATCGAAATTTTGTGAAGCACCTCAGGATTCTTCTACTTCAGAATTATATTGTTTGAACTTTATTGCACACCAGTAATTGCAAAATATAACATATTTGTTAAACAAGCCATCTTTTTTTTCATTCTTGGTTCGGTCTGAAAACCAGCGCCAAAGCCCTGCTTTGGCATCATGCTGAGACTGGCCCATTTTTGGCAACTTTGTGTGTCTAAGTTTCATGTAGGTACTTAGGTACAGGTATTTCGCCAAATGTGTCCTATGGTTTACTAACTTAATTATGCACTTATTGTTTGTAATTCTTTGTAAGGATATTGGCTTATGTGCCTACTGTAAGTATTTCTTTGTAATGTTGCCAAATAAAGTTTATTCTTATTCTTATAGCTGGGACTCGGAAGCAGAAACTGGCGTGCGTGCAGTCAGCGAAAGAAACATATCGAGCGAATGTGGGTGGACGGGCCACTAAGGGAGGTCTCAGGCGGACATACTTCTACCGGGGATGTATTAGGAAAGGGCAAGACAGAAAGACAGACATGGCGAAACTTTAACTATATGTAATTGTCTGACTACGGAACCCTAAAAACACATGGAAATACACCCAGACTGAGGTCATTTGTACAAATGTACGGCGGCCTGAGGGAATCGAACCCACGCGTGGTAATCAGACGTGATACCGCTAGGCCAACGAGGCAATCATATGTAGGTATTAAAGCTTTAAGTGTAGGCGTTAAAGCTTTAAGTGCGTGCGTTAAGCATTCAATGAAAAAAAAAAAAAAAAAAAAAAAATATATATATATATATAAATAAGTGGTATCTCTAATTTCTACTAAATAATAGAAGCTACAATTCTCACTATAGAGATAGATATCTCTCCTTGACCTACACAGTGAATCTTTGAGGTGATTCACAAAAAACACTCGTCTTACCTAAATATAATTGCGTAGGATCCGGGGATAAAAGTACTCTTCCAGAATTCGTACGCCCCTCGAGTTCCGGTAAAAAGGTTCCTGACATTTTTTTTATCTTACACCGATTACACGCACTTCTTTATGGTAATTACGTTTTTATCGTCGCGATTAAATTCAATTTAACTCGACGGTGCGACGAGTTATGATTTTGTGGGATTTACGCAGGGTTCTTGGGGCGAGATCACACCGTGAGTTGGATTTAGATACTTTTTAAACCGACTTCAAAAAAGGAGGATGTTATCGATTCGTCGGAATCTTGTTTTATGTATTTTCCCCAATTACGTGAAGATTTGGATTTTTTTTTTGTTTGAAAAGGTAGACTTCACCGGTGGTCCCATCATCATTAAGTCAGGATCTGATGATAGGATCTTGGAAAAATCGAGGGAACTGTTCAAATCTTAAAGGCATACTTGAAGCGATTTAGGTATTTTTTTATAGTGGCTTTAGCTCGGAAAAAATAATTTGTTGGAGTTTTAGTGATGGTCACAAAAAGACTTAAATTAAAGAAAAATAAAATAGAAACCGACTTCAAAACACTACACACTAAAAACACAGAAATAATTTCACTTCTACGATAACTTATACGTCTGCAATACCTACATGTAAGTACATACTTCGAATTCAAAGGTCATATCCGTTTAAATTATTTCTGTGTTTTAAGTGCGTAGTGTTTTGAAATTGGTATTTTATTTTTCCCTACTAAAAACGAATTACTTTTGGTAGGAGAAAACCTAACCTTTATCTAACGTACCTATATTTATTAACCTTCCTTAATAAATTAACCTTTTTAGCTCGTCTTCAGTAACTACTGTTAGAATCTGAACATTTCGTTTGGAGTTAAGAATTTTTTTGCTCTAATTCAGTTGCAAAGTACTGCTTAGTAATACTTAGTGATTCCTAAAAGTCAACATGATATTGAATTGTGTTCTGTCGTTTTACTATTTTGGCGTGTGTACTGTTTTTTTATAATAAATTATTTTTCTTCTTCTTCTTCAGTAACATACGACCTATATCATCATCGTCATCAGCCATTTGACGACCACTGCAGGACATAGGCCTTCCTCATGGTTTCCCAAGCTTCCCTTTATATGATACTAGCTATCCCGGCGAACTTCGTACCGCCACAGAATCTATTTATACGATCTGGGCACCACGCCATCTATGTTTAAAAAACAACGTAAATATTACCCCACGGTAACGAATTACCGGGATATCAAGTATCATCATCAGCCATTTGATGCCCACTGCAGGACATAGGCCTCCTTCGTGGTTTTCATAACCATGAGGGGTTTTGCCATAATCGCCACGTTTGGCAGGCGGGTAGGCGATCGCAGTATGCAGTTGGAATCTCAGGAAATCGCTGCTGCCCGTCTCCTGGTAATTGATTTCCTTAGTCGCCTTCTACGACATCCACTCCACATAGCATACAGGGATATCAAGTATGCTATGTCTCAATTCAGGTCTTTGTCTATCTGTACGCCAAGTTTCATGTAAATCTGTTCAGCCGTTATTGCGTGATTGAGTAACAAATATCCAAACATCTTTAAACATTTTCACATTTATAATATTAGTAAGGTAACGAATCGCTCGTAGCCCCGGCTGCCTGAGTGATCTTAAACGATCACGAAGGTTAAACAACACAGGGCGCGTTCAGTGCATGGATGGGTCGCCGTCTATGCCTAACGCTAGTGGCATTTTTCCGAGCGGTTCCGTGCTTCGCAAGGCACGTTAAGCTGTTGGTGCCGGCTGCCGTCGATAGATGGCAGTCGTTAAGCCAAGTCAGAGGCCTTAGGGCGGCTTGACAACTACTGACAGTAGACGAGCCACTAGTCTACAAGCCTCCACCAATCCGGACTTGGCCCCCGTGGTGGAGTATGGCCTATACCTTCCTCAGGGAAGAGACCCGTGCCCCTCGGTGGGGACATAATGGGTTGATGATGATGAAGGTAACGAATGAAAAATAGGGGCTTTACCTCTACTCGTCAATACGAGAACTACTTTCACTATGTAGTTGTTTATTTGTCACCAAAAAAGTAAATGCTTGTACACGCATGCTTGACAATGACAATTATCGTTCTGTCCTATATCTAGGATTGTACAATTATTGGCAAAAAACCTATGTCTTAGAAGAAGGTGAATTAATCGAAGCGTTAAGAAGTGCATAGTATATAGACAAGATACAGAAGTAGCCTAGGCTCAGCTTAGCAGAAATCATTCAAGCATTCACGCTTAAGTTCGTCGGCACAGAACTGTCTGTTGAGTACTGACTCAAGCCAGGAACAATGATAGTACGTACAGTCTAACTGGAAACGTCCAAATCCACAAATCTGGACCACCGTGTTTACCCAACTAAAGACAATACGATGGATGTAAAGATAAAACGTCCATTGTGCTTTGAGATACACATTTGAATAATATTAGATACATAAATAAACTTTGACCAGTGTAAGATTATAGATTTTAAGCTATACAATTCCATTACATTAAAATGAATTGAAAAAACAATAGCATAAGACAAGCAACCTGTATGTGTCCCCCTGAAGGGCGCAGACCTTCTCTCGGTAAGAGAGAAATAATGGGGTTAGAAACCACGCGTCCCCCTGCAAATTGGTTACTTTCCCACAACTGTTTTGGAGAATCCGACGCCGAATTGCGAGTGTGTGATCAATCAATCAGTTCGTGTTTGTCTACTGCTGAACATTGCCTCACCCAGGCATGCCAATTCTTTCTCATTCAGTCACTACCAGCAATCTGTCTTAGATCATCAATCCAGCGAGCTGGCGGGCGTCGTGCGCTGCGTTTGCCAGTTCGTGATGTCCACTCGAGAACTTTTTTTCTCCATCGGCTATAAGTTCTTCGGCAGATCTGACCAGTTCACTGCCACTTCAACTTGATAATCTTATATGCTATATTATTATGTAATATGTGATTCCAGCTTAAAAACAGTTTAAGTAAACAAAAACAAACGGCCGGCCAGGCAACGTGTTAATTAACGCAAGCCTCGCATCGCGGACGCTTAGTTGCCACTTGCCACATAAATAATTTCTTGCAATAACAGCCGCGGTCGACCTAACTGTGGCGTGCCACTGTTATTGCTCCCATCCTTCGTAACCGAAGCAGAGTAAATACACCACTGACAGATATTCAGAGTAAGTACTTAAGATTGTTAACGAATTATGTCTGCAACAAATATCAGCAAAAAAGCCGTTCAATTAACCAACAATTATTATATACAAATGAGCACGTAGATTAAATTGCTAACACGGAGTTAGAAATTTAATGAAACATGGTCAACTAACAAATTAATTTTGGTCAGCTTTATGAACCTTTATAATTCCAAATTACTTGGTCAGTAGAATAAAATAAGCAAGCAGCAGCAGCACACTTAGTCAGCACATAAATAAAATATGGTCAGGAAATTAATTAAGTTAAATTAACTTTAATACAAAAATTTGGAAGATGATCAATTTGGAATTTTTTGCTGATCAGTTTTGGATTTTGAGCAGCTCAATTCGGTATTTTTTTATAGTTCCCTCTCCCCTTCCACCCCCATATGAAACAACTGCCTAGACTAGATGCTACAACTGAGACAACATGCAATATAATGAATTAGCTTGACCGGCTGTGTCAATCGTGTTAATTCTTTTGCAAGTTGTCTCAGTTGCAAAAGCGAGTTAGAGTGGCAGTGGGCTGGTCACATCTGCCATCCTGCACTGAGAATTAAACAAGGCCCTAGAGTGTAATACTCACATAGTTTTTCAATAGAATTACATAAGCACGGCAATAATTGTTATGTGCCTCTAATTGGTAGTCTAAAAAGCAATAACAGTATAATGTCATTCCAATGGTTATACCATGTTTTACCCGCGCAAATTAAATGGGCATCTCTCGCGATGAAGATCGAATCGCGCGCGGCGCCGAGTTAAGTCGTCGCGGGTTATACCATTGGAATGCGATTGGTTACTATGTAGACTAGCAATAGTGTCAATGAAACAATTTTTTTCGTAGTAATATGATTATATTGAACAATTATGCGTTTTAAAGATTTGCCCTCCTGGCCAAGGGGTAAACCTGGTGCAGTTTTACGCAAGCAGCCCGAACCAGTATGGTAAACTTACTGTTCTTCTTTTACCACGGCTCGCCCCCCTCGCCCCCCTCGCTTCGCTAGCTTCGCACCTAATGCGACATTCTTACGTGACAACGATTTATCCAACGTGTATTGTCCTGGCTTAGTCGGTAGGCCCCTTAAATCCCCTCCCCTTGATACAAAATTATTTCTTCATAATATTCAAATAAACATGTCCCTGCAAGTGGCTGCGTCGTAAAGAAAAATTGCAGAAATGTTGCCTGATAAACGAGGCGTTAGAAGTGTTGTGGAGAAGGCAAAGAAATCAAATGATAGTCTAATTTACTCAGAGTTAATTACGCTTACCAAAATGGTTTAACCTTCTCAGTCCTGACCTTGAAAGTCGCAATTGAAAACCATTGTTATTTTTAAGGTCAAGAGTGAGCAAGCATGCTTATTTCTAGCTCGTCTTCACCTACCATAAGCTTGTAAGGCTTGCAATTTATCATCATCATCAGCCACTTGACACCCACTGCAGGACATAGGCCTCCCTCATGGTTTTCCAAGCTTCCCGGTCTTGCGTCGCCCGCATCCAGCGGCTCCCTGCTACCGCAACCAGGTCGTTAGACCATCTGGTGGGGGGCCTAGCCACGCTGCGTCGTCCGCGGTCGCCAGTAGGCTTAGCACGCTGAACATTTTGCCTGCTCTCAACTGTCACATTAAACACTAAACAGTATTAAGATGACGTCACAGAGGGATATCTCGCCGGTGCGAACATGAAGACCGCGTCAGCTGTCTCAACGCGCCTCCTTCTGTCAGTTTAATACCGTTTGTCTATGGTTTGCCGCAACCGCGAACATGAGAGTGTTTTTTTCTCGCAAAATGACAGCTTAACTAAGAGAAATTTCTCTGTTGGTGTCGAGGTAAAGACAAGGCTTTTAGGTTATAATTTATTTTTGCTGTCATACTCTTACATATTTGCGTTTCTTAGTTTTCGTGTTGATTTATGTCATGTGAGGATGACGAGCATACCCAATGAGGATATGAGGATGGCTTTACTACTAGGTCTTCACTTCACTTACCAGCCACGAGAGGTCAAGTAAGTATAGCAAATGAATTGTGTGAAATTAGATGACGGTGTTATTGTACAAGTTCGAAACGACATATAATTACATAAAGCAGTTTTGCATTGAGTTTAAAGACAGCCCAATGAACAAATACACAAGTAACTGTCGTATATAGTTTCGCTCCATTTTCTCTCGAACTTTAGAAAACTGTTACCTTAGGTTAATTTTTTGTTTTAAGTTAAGAATTTGTTTTGTTACGTCGGTTGTCGGAAAGAAGAACAAAAACGTTTCGATATTCCATTCATATATTTACCTTCATAGTCAGTTCAGACTTCAGACAAAACACTTAGGTTATCGACTGTCCTTAGGGAAAAAAATTGTGAACGAAACGCAGAAGAGCTAAATGAACAAATGAATAGTGTTGTCATACAGTCGAAGTGTACCGATTGAGTGTGATCAACCCCAAAAAAATTAAAATTGAAGCCTTTTTTTAACTGACATCTCCATTTGGCCGCCTGCGAGAAAGACTTTAAACAGTGTTTAAATTTCTCTTCCACTCACATCATGTTCGCTGTTGCGACAAAACTAATAAAGCGGCAAAGTTTATGCCGCGGCGCCTGTCATTTTCTCGCATGCTAGTGTGCTAAGCCTACAGGTCAGAACTTTTTCGCCTTAACGGCCACCAGTTCCCCGAGCTATGTCTTGCAATTATAAAATAGTTATTGCACCGGTAGAATGTTTTTCGCATCAATTTTTAGGCTGGTTGCTTGGCTGGATGAGGATGGCCGGTGTTAGAGGCGTATCTTGTTCAGCAGTTGACGATTATGAGCTGATTGAGGTGGTACAAAGGACAGAGATGAAATATGACACTGTCATACTTTACCATCATTATCAATCATCACGAATATCTGTTTTTCTTCATCAGGGGCAAGACAAATTTCCGTAGCGGCCGATTTTACGCTTTCAATTTAAGCTCATTCACATACTGATATTGGTTGCTTATAGGTGCTAGTCTGAGCGTCTCCAAATGGTTTTAAGACGTCCTATCTTTCGCGTCTTACTGAGGCATCACTTCAGAGCAACTTTGGATGGGTTGGTTTCTATTGCATTTGTAATCTAATGCTACTTTCGGATTTTTGTTTCCTTTTCTGTCAAAAAAACCATAAGTACAGGTAAAAAAAATTAAAAACATTTGCTGTGATTTTTTTGGTGTAGTAATAAGACAATGAATTTGATTTACATGAGTATTAAAAACTAAACATGCAAACTAAACGTCTTTAAACAGTGTCTGTTTAGTTTAGCAAATAGTTCTTCGGTTTCCTTATAGTCTATTGTAAAAAGCCATTTTGTTACAATTTGTGAGGCCTCACGGTGGTACTTAGTTTTTTATTACAATGAGAAAGGGTCCTATTATATACTTCAGCATATGGTTGTCATACTTCAACCAATCACCCTGTACTCGGCCACTACTGTACAGGGGCCTGCCCCAGGCACGCCACTTCTTATCAAGTGCGAGCAACTTGCCTCAGATCGTCGGTCCAGCGAGCTGCTGGTCATCCTAGGACCTAGCGTTGGCCAGTTCGTGGTCTCCACTCGAGAACCTTTGCACCCCATCGGCTATCGATTCTTCGGCAGGTGTGACCAGCTCACTGCAACTTCATCTTGCTAATCTTGTATGCCAATAACAAGTCATACTTAAAAAGTCAAATAAAACTTCTAGCCGAAATCTCTAACGGATAGGCAATTTCTGCTCCCAGTAGATCCAACCCTCAAAAGCTAAATAATGGCTGAGCAAAACGCCTCTTACCGGCATACTTTCGACGCGTGTTTGGCAATCTTAATTCGCGCGGTGCCATTTGAGGTAACATCTCGGGACGAGAGCATTAATCTGAGGAAGTTGAACCCGTGTGATGTCATAACCGTTGTGTCGGTGGATTACTGTTGCCCCGGACGTGTGCGGGGCGCGGGTGGGTTTTAGACACCGCGACTTGCACACGTGGGTTCCGTACCATATTCTATACCATATTAGACACAAGTATCGAGAAAAAACGGCAAAAAATCACGTTTGTTGTATGGGAGCCCCCCCTTAAATATTTATTTTATTTTAAGTTAATAATACAATTTATAAATATACAACATGATGTGCTATCACAATATAAATAATAATAAACTAATAATTGAAGAAGAAAATAACTAAGAATTTAAATAGAAAATCGAAGAAAAACTATTTAATTTTAATTTAATTATTTATTTTTGGAGCGAATGTAGAAATAAATAATCTGAGAATATTTCAATCGTCTTCCTGTTACCGTTATTAACATCGAGCAAAATACGTAAAAAAATATTACGTTAGCTCCCATACGGAGCTCCCGTTAAATATTAATTTTATTCTGTTTTTAGACTTTGTAGTTTTAGCAACAGTAGAAATACTTCGTCTGTGAAAATTTCAACTGCCTAGCTATCACGGGTCATGAGATACAGCCTCGTGACAGACAGACAGGCAGACAGACAGACAGACAGACAGTGAAGTCTTAGTAATAGGGTCCTATTTGGCACCCTTCGGGAACGGAACCCTAACAAGAGCGATCTCAAAGCTTAGAACGATTTATTAATATGGCGTTTAGTAGAAAAGGCGCAAGACGCAGGTGCGAACAAATGTGCGTCTCGAGTCATGCATTCTTAATGTTAAAAGAAACATCTTTTCATTACATAAAGGGTTGAATTCTGACTTTTTAGCGTGACAAAGCGCGTTCTCAAGCCGCCACAGTGCCTAAGCAGTAACTGTTACTACCGCAGCGGCAAAATAAACGCTGCGTCCGCCTCAACCCTTAACGTCGTCCGTCCCTCGCAAGGCAGGTGTGGTATGCTAATGGCGACGCGGCGCGAAATTACATTTTGCTTACATTGACGAATTGTTTCAGCTTCACAGCCTCTAAGTTTAGTGTCATGAGGGCTTAGACCACGCGATATTTGCTCAGGGACTTTGTCAATCGCAAGGCCAATTAGTGGAGAACTTGCCTCAAACTTTAGATTGGAGCGGTTGTTTTATACTACGGAAGACGTGGAAAGATTCAGAAAAAAATTAAACCATAATAAATCGGGGTTTAAACGGTTCCAAAAAATGCGAAATAAGAAATAAATAAATAAAAACAAGATCGTCACGAGCACCTTGTGACGTCATAGCCTGAGCCCGTTTAGTATGGCGAAACAATGAGATTGAAACATTTTTTTTGTACAAGTTCCCCGTTGTTTACCATTACCAGTCATACAAAATATTTGGTTTTGTAGAGGTTTTTTAATTTGCATTCAACTGGGAAATTAGGTGAGTATGTTAACATTCAAGTGAACATTTGTGGTATAAACTGTAGCGTCAGTAAGGAAGGGCACATTTTACAGAACGGTGACGGAGTGCAAATGGTTTAGTTGTTTAGAACACAATTAGCTTGGGGACTAAAAAAAATTAAAAATATATGAAATATACAAAAAACATATAATATAGGTTTTTTTTTCGGCGAAAACAAGTAAGTTCAGTTATATAATATTACAGAATAACAACATATTTACAATAAATATTATCTTTGGGGAGAGTTCCCAAGATACTGGCAGCATTACCCCTCTGGATGGCCAGGCTGATGCGCTGACCGAGGTAGCTACCAGCTCTAGGGTCGCCTGACAAGTCGACGAGGCGCATAGATAATATAGGTTAATAAATACCTACATATACCATATCCGCATTTGCTTACAAATTTCGATTCCTAATTTCATGGAATTTTAAATAGATCAAAAGTTAAACAAACAAGTATTCCCTGCACGCGAAAGGATGTTCAAAGGCATTCCCGCGGGTAAGGGTACGTAGTGTAACAGTGTGAGCACAGCTTAAAACAAAGAGTGTAGCATTAGCTAGCGAGCTAATCCACTTTAACTTGAAACCTAGCCGTCTGCGTGCGTGCTCAAAAGGCAAATCTGTTTCCATAAGGCAACAAATTACCCCAAAGTGTAAGTTATACGAAAACAATTTCGCACTTAAGCACGGTGCCAACGCGGGGGCAAAAACAAATGAATGTAGTAAGACCAGAGGCGTATTCAGGGTCAGAGCAGGGGGTAGCGCCCACCCGGGCCCCTTAACGTTCAAGGTTCCTTGGCCAGGGTGCTTTATTTTCAGAGAATGTACGAGATGTGGAATAAAATAGCATTTTTGTTCATACACATTTTTGTAGTCTTTTTGTAAGTATTAATTACTATTAAAGTAACTCAGAACGGTGGGCACGAGTGGTGAAGTCCGTACCTACTCTTTTCCTTAGTAACGATCTGTGCGATGCAGTCAGTCGTACCTATATTATGGTATAGAATAGGCTGATGTTTATTATTAATTATTGAGTACTTCCAGAATTGAGAAAATAATGTTGCACTAAAAAAATGCGTGCGTACGTGCGTGTTGGTGAAGTGCAAGAGAAGGATTTTGGCAAGTCGCGAACCCTAGACTCTGCCAAACTTCTAGGACACAGGCGTGAGTTTATAGATAAATGTATTTTATAACAGTTCATAGGTAATTTGTAATGTAGGAGTGAAATCACGAGAAATACTTTTATAGATAGAAAGATAGATAACTCTTTATTGCACACCAGAAATTATACTTACTTTTACACGCACAATGCTTTCAAAATGCACTAATATGCCTGATCCGTAATGACAGGCTTTTATCTTATGTTACCATAATAACTGAGCGGGTGATTCGTATTGGGGGATTTTTTTGCGCCAGGGAGCCACCTAGCCCCGCCTCTGCGTGCCGGGCGGCGGAAAAGAAAAAAACGGCCGAGCCAAAGACAAAAAGCTACTGCTTAATGGGGCCAAGTTTCGGCAGGAAACACTTTAGTTAAATATTCGCTAATGGAAATGGAAGGGAGCCAGACTCAGGGGTGTGTAGTTTGTTTTTGATCTGGCCTCACAGGGGGCGCCTGCCAACTAGGCTAGTTATTATAATTTTTTTGGGCGTCATTGAAACGCTCAGCAACAAAATACGGTTTTATTCAGCAATAAAATGTTTCCTTTCAGCAATACAAGTCTTTTGAGCGCAACTAGTGGTGGGCAGGAAATACGAAATCGAACATTTAAATTATAGTTACTATTAATAGTTGATATTATCAAATTGAACAACAGAAAATTGTTGCATTCAAAAGGCAGTTTAGTCGTTGACGGCGAAGCTGCTTTTTTACCTAGTACGTTGAACTAACGCCAACTAGGTAGTCCACCGATTTAAAGTCGCTCAGCGTAATATGATCTGGTAAAGTCAAAGAAAGAACTGGTGAAGTCTCACTATCTCGCTAAAAACCTGTAGTGCTGTTGCTATAATTCTCTATACCTATAGTAACCATAGTAAGTTTTGTCTGTTGTTTGTTTATATGTGAAATTTATGTATTAGTATACAGGGCGTCCCAAAGTTATGGGACATGAAGGGAAAGTACCTTAAATATCGTAGATAGGGTATTTTGCTGAAAGAAGACTTTATGTTATTTTTAAAAGTTAGTAATTCTGCATTCACAGATTTTCTAAAAATTACTTGCTTCGTCTGGGAATCGAACCAACTTAAATGTTAAAAAAACACCCCTACTTTTATGATTCCAATCGAAAGAATGGCCAAAAACTAATAATGCTTCTCAAGATTTTCTAAATGAATGTTTTCCTACTTGGATTGGTACGAATGGACCGATTAGATGGCCGGCCAGATCCCCGGACCTTACACCATTAGATTTCTTCTTTTGGGGATACGTGAAAGATATGCTATACAAAAAGCGATACGAGAACGTAGGCGAGTTACAAATAGAATTGTGCCATATCATATCGAGTATTCACCATAAAAAGATAAGAAAATCAACAGGCAGCGGACTCATTAAAAGATTGGCAATTTGCGTAAGACAAGAGGGATCACATTTTGAGCATTTAATTAATTAATTTAAAAAAAAAAAACCCACTACGGCAGTTTCATATATGTCTTTAATTTGATTAAAATGATTAATTTCACACTGTTTCGTTCTTTTAAAATACTATGTTACTTAAGAAGAGTTATTAGTTTTTGGCCATTCTTTCGATTGGCATCATAAAAGTAGGGGTGTTTTTTTTTACGTTTAAGTCGGTTCGATTTCCAGACGAGGCAAGTATTTTTAGAAAATCTTTGAATGCAGAATTACTAGCTTTTAAAAATAACATAAAGTCTTCTTTCAGCAAAATACCCTATCTAAGATATTTAAGGTACTTTCCTTTTATGGCCCATAATTTTGGGACGCCCTGTAATATAATTATAAATATGTTTGTATCATCATCATCATCATCAGCCCCTTGACGCCCACTGCAGGACATAGGCCTCCCTCATGGTTTTCATAACCATGAGGGGTTTTGCCATAATCGCCACGCTTGGCAGGCGGGTTGGCGATCGCGGTATGCGGTTGGAGTCTCAGGAAGACGCTGCTGCCCGTCTCCTGGTAAATGATTTCCTTAGTCGCCTTCTACGACATCTTGATAGATCATACCAAAAATGAGACAATTCGCCAAAGAACTAAGGTGATTGACATAGTTTATAAGATTAGCTAGAAGAAATGACAGTAGGCCGGTCACATCCACGGAAGAATCGATAACCGGTGTAGTACAAAGATTTCCGATTGAAGATAACTAAATGCTAAACTATTGGCAGTACCATTGACCCGCGCCCTCGAAGCACTTCATTTCAAACAATTCAAAATTTGTAAATATTATTAAGGATATCACTAGCTGTGAAAATCACTCCATTTTACCGTGTCTCTAGTTTAAACTGAAACATGTTAATTGCCGCCGAGTTTACACTTCTTCTCGGACGAACGACGTAGAAACTTCATCCAGGTTTTAATAATCGTCGAGTGAAAAAAGTCATAACTCAATGAGGTCGTTGGGCTGGTTGGGCTATCAGGTGCTTTTTACTGCCAGCTTTGATTTACTAGCCAACTTGTTAATGGTCGGCGATTTTGGCTCGGAAGGAGGTGACTAACCCGCAGGTCAGGTAGGTGAAAGATCTCATATAAATGTATCAAGTTACATACAATTATTACTATTATAAAGTTTGGAGTTTTTTTGTCCATTCTTTTTCCAATACGATCTAGATCTTGAAATGGACACCTATTTTAACTTGTAAAGTTCAATAAGTCGCAGTTTCTGTTTAAATTTTTTTTTATTATGATTTGATTGACTATAAAGCAATATAGTTTCTTTTTTTACAATTCTCTATTTCTGAAATTTCATTTTGCATTTTAACTTCAAAATTTTGTATCAGTTCTATAACATTTAAAAATGTGTATGTTTATTCTATTTTTATGTACACTAAAATGTTCTTTGTCTTCTTTATTTTAGAAGAAACTTAACTTTGCAAATTACATTATAAATTACATTTGTCTCGTAATATGTTACTTTTAGGGTTCCAAAACAATAGACAAAGATCGAATTTGAGAACAGCGCAATCTATAGAAACCAAAAAGAAGCGTTTAACATTGAAATTTAATGACATGACATCGGCGCTTTGAAGATGACATAGATGGCCACTAGATGTATGGCAGCCCCCTTAAATATTTATTTTATTTAGTTTTTACTATTTTTTGTTATAGCGGCAACAGAAAAACATCGTGTGTGAAAATTTCAACTGCCTGGCTATCACGGCTTATGAGATACAACCTGGTGACAGACAGACAGACAGGCAGACGGACAGACAGACGGACAGACAGACGGACAGACAGACGGACAGTAAACTCTTAGTAATAGGGTCCCGTCTGGCACCCTTCAGGTACGGAACCCTAAAAAAGAAACTAATAATAGCTGTCGCTCGTAGCCCCGGCTGCTTGAGTGATCTAAAACGATCGCGAAGGTTAAGCAACACAGGGCGCGTTCAGTGCATGGATGGGTCGCCGTCTATGCCTAACGCTAGTGGCATTTTTCCGAGCGGTTCCGTGCTTCGCAAGGCACGTTAAGCTGTTGGTGCCGGCTGCCGTCGATAGATGGCAGTCGTTAAGCCAAGTCAGAGGCCTTAGGGCGGCTTGACAACTTCTGACAGTAGACGAGCCACTAGTCTACAAGCCTCCACCAATCCGGACTTGGCCCCCGTGGTGGAGTATGGCCTATACCTTCCTCAGGGAAGAGACCCGTGCCCCTCGGTGGGGACATAATGGGTTGATGATGATAGGCAGTCCTTGGTCTTTGCCTACCCCTCTGGGATACAGGCGTGTGTTTATGTTATGTTTTTCTATTTTGAAGTAAACCCCATAGTAAAAATAATTCGTAGGTACTGACGATTAGAACCCCCCATTTTCGGATGTTTAATATTAGGGGTTAAAGTATGAAATTGCCGTTTTATTGCAATAGGTTCTTTGAATTGACATAGAATCTTCATGGTTTGAGGTTTTCGAATGAAACTTTTTTCAAATGGTTTCTATGATGTTCTTTTTTTAAAAAATATGAAACATTTGAATATCGACTTTCAATTGTTTTTGTTATTCAATTTAGACAAGAAAGATGGATACTGCGAAAATTCGAGTGATTATGAGGCACCCATTTTTCGTAATTTTATTTTATTGATTTGACGCAAGTGAGTCAATATTGTGGGTAAGGTAACGTTAAACCATGCCGCTAATTCCTGGGTAGTTTGACTAGGGTCGGCTTCCACTATCTCTCTTAATTCATCGTTATTCACCTGTGTGGGCAGTCTTCCTCGTGAATTTCCATCACAAAAGCGTTTAAACCAAAATCGCACGGTGCGTTCATTAGTAGACCCCTCTCCAAACGCAGCATTGATATTGCGGGCTGTTTCTGCCGCGTTAGTTCCGCGTCGGAACTCGTATTAAAAAATCACTCGAATTTTCGCAGTATCCATCTTTCTTGTCTAGGTTGAATAACAAAAACAATTGAAAGTTGATATTCAAATGTTTCACATTTTTTAAAAAAAGAACATCATAGAAACCATTTGAAAAAAGTTTCATTCGAAAACCTCAAACCATGAAGATTCTATGTCAATTCAAAGAAGCTATTGCAATAAAACGGCAATTTCATACTTTAACCCCTATTACAATTATCTGTAACACATGATGGTACGGAACCCTCACACCGCGAGTCCAACTCGGACTTGACCGGATTTTAGCATCCATAATAATATCTATGAGAAGGCCCAAAACATTACAAAACACAAATATTTGAGCCACCAGGCAATCGACCAAACGTACATATTTGAGTACGACCCGACTGAATCAATCTAGAATGGATTACTGTTCCTGAAATTTCATATCCCACCAAAACATCACTGTAAAAAAAAACTGGCCAACTTCTCGTCCCAAAAAAAACTGTATGTACTATAAGAACTAGCCGTTCCTTGTCTTCGCGGAACTGGCATAAATAAGGAAAAATTATGTAATTTATAAATCTACAGGTCATTTTTCAACATCTTCCAAAAGCTTGCCGAGCTTTTGGAAGACGTTGAAAACTTTTACAATGAATGTAACCTTAACCCCTTCGCAAATTTTTAGTCACGTGACATAACTGGCTTCAGAGATAGAGGTCGAAAAGTGCTCGAATCGCTTCGTGTAAATATATGCACAGCGCGGGCCAGACGAGAACTTGGCCTGGCGCACTCTGTACGCCGTGATCACTAAGTGCACCCAAACTTCAATCTCACTTGATTTTGCTGGCCTTTGCATAATAATTTCTATAAAGCTATACGTAGCGCGTAAGCGCGAGTCACACGTTTTGCAGCGCTAAAATGTCAGAATTTGACAATTAATGTACCAGAAAGTCGCGACTTTTGACGTAAAACGGGCGACTCATATCGCCGCGCTACCCAAGCTGCTTGGGTCAGCACTGCGACGTGAGTCGCACAATTTACCCAAGCAGCCCGGGTAGCCTGGACTATTTATGTTTTCGTTTTAGTCAGCTTTGGTCAAGAAATCGGAAATCAGAGATTTATTTCAACGTAAAGAATTCTGTTTGTTGAATACCAATGTCCAGTGTTTAGCTGCTGCCTTCGGAGCGAGTTGTAGTGGAGAAAAGGGCAGTGAACTAAAACTCCACTCTGATTACCTGTTCAAAACATAGTCGCACAAGGCGTATTTACGGAAATATCTGTGTGATTTTATTATTAGGGTTCCGTACCCAAAGGGTAAGGGACCCTATTACTAAGACTCCGCTGTCCGTCCGTCTGTCACCAGGCTGTATCTCATGAACCGTGATAGTTAGACAGTTGAAATTTTCACAGATCATATGTTTCTGTTACCGCTATAACAACAAATACTAAAAACAGAATGAAAAAACGTGTTTGTTAGCCGTTTTTTGCTCAACATTAATAACGGTAGGTAAAAGAAGATAATTCTCGGTTCTCTGCCTTTTTGCAGAAACATTTTTGGCCGATTTTCATTTGGCAACTAACGTTTCGAAGAATATTATTTTGCGGAATAATCATTTGCCAACTTTTCTTATTATTTTTTTTTATTTCCCAACCTCGCAGTTGCCAACTGTTTGTTTGGTTTGCTTTTTATAATGACATTTTTTCAAAATGCCAACTTTTAAGTAGCGTATGTTTTACTTAGCGTAATATATACAAATTCTATACAGGTATTTATGATTTATCATTATTATATTGGTAAGAAGGTTAGGGCAAACCTATAGATTAACCTAAAGGTTAGGAAAACCAAGTAAAATGGATAGAATTTTCCTAGCACTCGCCGGCCGCTGCCGCGGCACGCTCGCTTCGCTCGCTCGGCTCGTGCGTGTGTTGGTCACAGTTCTAACCTAACCTAACCTATAGGTTTGCAAAAAAAAAAAACTGTATTGTTATTCATCTAATAGTTGTTTGGCCTAGTAAAAGATTTGAAAAATAATAAATACCCAAAACGTTTTGTTTCATTATAATAATCAGCTTAACAACAATCCTACCAAATGAAACGTTGCCATACAAAAATTTGTAAATCGTTTGTTGTCAAAGTGAAAAATAGGTGAAATGTTGGTTGGCAAGTGATAATCAGCGTAACAATTTTCTGCGAAAAGGCAGGATCCCATAATTCTCATTTCTTTTCATTCGTGGCGCTAGTTAGTTCACTGGATCCCCTTAAGACTTTTCTTCCTTTTCGCTCGCAAATCGTAACATTTTTATGATTGTACATACATACATAAACTTATGCCTGTATCCCAGAGGAGTAGGCAGAGACCAGGAACTGGCAGTGGCCACGATCCTGACAGATCACTTTCGCTTCCTCAACATTCATTAATCGTTGCATGCACGCACGCCGGTTTCGGGTACTTTTTACTTTCTTTTTATGATTGTAAAATAATAAATATACATACACTTCATTACTGCAGGCAACTTTAGTATGAAACAGCTGATTTTGTTTCGTGACGTCGAGGTTTTCCCAATAGTGAAAGTTGTTCGAGTTGGCCCCATTATTTTGGAATATATATTGGGACTCAAATCCTGTACATCCATCTAAAAGTAAAACACCTATCTCATTCAAGTTACCACTCCTAAGGCTACCGTTACGCCTGGCATGCTGTCTCGCTCCCACACTCTAACGTTATATATTACTGTAGAAAAATGCGTATACTTTTGATAAACTGGTCTAAGACTAGATAATAAAATTACGGATAATAGCGTCACCTGGTCAGACTCTTCCTACAAGAAATCAGGTGATTGATCCCGGAATGAAGCTATTACGGATATTTTGAGTAGTTTGGTTTTATTATGTTTAGTTCTTCTCAATCAAAAACTATCCATATGGTCCCTAATATTATTATCTAGTCTGTTTTTTAATTCGATACAAAAAAAATAGAGCAGTGTTACCATTATAAAATATATCGTTATATTTAGTAGATTTTTGTTATACAGTAAAAAAGTAGACTTGTGTGACCAAAAACCTAATTGCATCAAAGACATTAATATTTAATAACCCATAAAAGAAAAGTATTTAAAAAAACACTAACCTAGCTTACAGAATTTTTTTTATTTGGAAGTAAAGTAGAATTATTTGTTTTCTACGTATTGGCAACACTTGGATGTAGATAACCTTCGGTGTGAGGTTTGAAACATTCATGAAGACGTAATTTAATTTCAAACCTTCCGTTAATTTTCTTGGTTACGCGAATTTTGTTTCCCGTGTTTTCTTTTGATTTCTACAATTTTGGCTAGTTTTTCGAGTCCACATGATGACATGAGAAATAAAAATGATGTGAAAGTAATTTCTGTTGTATAAATAAAAGTTCTTTCTACTTTTGTTGGAACCTTTTTGCCGTCAGAGACGACGGCTTTAATATGCGATATTTTTTCCACACAGTATCCAACACGCAACCCGCGTCCACACACGACTGCAGTCTGATTTAGTATAGAACATGACATCGCGCGATGTAGATAGATTGATAGATAGCACTTTATTGTAAAAAAAAAATGGAAATTATACAGATATTTCTTAACCTAAGAGTATATTAATTTATTTATAGCCATCGTCTGTGACGACCTTAAAAAATAAACTTGTATTAATGTCCACATAGAGCACGTGGACAAATGTAATGGATTGTTATGGTTTACGACCCCTGCACATGTGCCAATTTTTTTTGCATTGAATTAAAAAACAGACTTCACAAAGCTTCAGACCATATTTAACTAAACTACACAAATTTTTCTTTAATCATCAAAATCTTTAGAAAATGGCCGCGACACGGCATACCACTCGTAACAGTAGCCTTAACCTTAACTCTAACTTAAAAGCTTACTTAGATTTATCCCACCTATCACGACAAATTAATTAACTTACAGTGCAAACGGAGCCCTCCGTTGCAACAAAATGGCCCCATTAGGGAAAATAAGGGGTGTGCCCACCACCGGCCACGCTATCAATGCTCAGCCCCTCTACTTTTGACGCCGATTTAGCCAACTTGCGTTACCATTGAGTGAATTTCGCCAAAATATTCTTTCAGTATCCGATGCGCTCTAAATTTTCAATAAGTTTAATGCAATTTCTCACAACTAAAACGTTTACTAAGTCGTTAGTTCTGACTTATTGCAGTTAATTGTGACGCAATTTGAACACAATAGCGTCGAGCGTAGTGGGCACTACTCTACTCTCTCCCTGAGAGAAGGCCTGTGCCCTACAGTGGGACGTATATAGGATTCGGCCACAAACGTGGCCCTGGCATACGATTGCAAATTGTCTGGGACATTTTGGAAATGAGAGCTCGTGGTTAATTGAGGCCATGAAATGAGGGATGAGCGGTGTAGCGAGGTTGTTAGAACGCTTCCCTCGCATTCAAGAGCTCGTGAGAATACCGGCATTTTCCAATTGGTGGTGGCACGCGTGTTGATTAAGCCCATACGTATCACTCATTCCTTTCACCATCATCATCAGCCATTCTCATTCCTTTACAATGATTAAAGTGTTACAATATACAATCGACAGCTCACCAAAGTGTACATGCGTGCACTCTACTCACTTAAGTTAAGGGTGACTTTACAACTACAATAGGAAGGTTGATGTGTTGTTGACTGTACGAAAACATGTCACCCCGGCGAGGGCTGTAACTCTGTAACGGCGTGTCGTGTGCAATTCATTTATGTATCGTTGACTAGAAGAAGGCAGCCATTACTCAGATTCTTTTGACTCTTGCCACTAGGTGGTGCCAGTGCCGCGTAACGCATTGCGCAGTTTGAGCTAAAATTAACGCTTTCTTTTAAACGTTTCACGTTAAACCAAAAGCCGTATAACCCGACACAGTCCCACCCCCACCGACGAAGAGTCCGATGATTCTCTAATAGATCCCACCGATAGATGTTGACAAAATGTATATATTTATGGGACCACCCTGGAGATACCACATTTTCACCAAAAAAGATTCAATGGAATCGGACATCGTGGTAAATAATTATTGTTGAACGTACATAAAAAGGTGGGCAGAGTAAAGATGATCCGTAAAAAATATGCAGACAAAATATGAAAACCTCATCAATTTTTTTCGAAGTCGATTAAAAAGCAGTCTTAATAAAATTCGGCTGAAGTAATTCACAACACAATAGATTATTTTTGTATAGTATTTAGACCCCTGTATTCCTATCTCTATCACCCAGACGCTGTAACAGTAGGTTTCGTGGCCTCCGCCAGAACGTCCGTCCAATATTGTCGCATCGGTGCGACAGTTTTCGTCCCTATAGAAACGGGTTTATACTCTGCACCCAAATTAACGAACGAGAATTGTGGCAAAATGCACTGCAAATTTGGATGTTGTGTGAAATTTTGGTCATTGTTGGTTGGTTGATTTCAGACATTTGTTATGCAAGTTGTACTTAATGTAAGCAGACTATATAATACGGTCCACTGTAAGACACAGGCCTTCTCTCGGGGAGAGAGTATGGGTTTAATCACTACGCGTGGCCACCGTGGATTGGCGATTTCAAGCGCTGAGGTATGTGAATAGCTCTGACACTCAGGTTACCTCACGATGTTTTCCTTCACGTTTGCGAGTGGTATTGCTACTATAATTTCACAAATGTATATAACTTAGAAAAAAAAGTCATTCACGCAGCAGCTTAGAATCTAAGATTGAAATTTTTTTTTTTACACCCTGAACATTATTAAATATTCAATCCATCTTTACTCAACACTGTGGGGTAGACTAGAAAAAAAATTATCCGTATTTGAGACGTAAGGTACTAGGTACCCTATAAAGTGTTTTTAAGGATTAAACTTGTATTCGTGATCAATATTTATTGTACATCTATGCCAAATTTCAGCTATCTAGTGTAAATCGTCTCTGAGTTAAGCCGCGGTCAGACAGACAGACAGACGGACGGACACGGCGATACTATAAGGGTTTCTTGTTGACTTGTCACTTGTAAAAATAGGAGTCCCGCAGAGATCTATCTTAGGGCCGCTCCTTTTCCTAGTCTATATAAATGATTTACCGTTTATGGTACAAAAAATGTCTGAGATAGTGTTATTTGCTGATGACACGTCACTTATTTTTAAAATAAGGAGACAAGAAAATAATCTTGACGATGCAAAAAATGCTCTCTCGCAAGTACTAGATTGGTTCACAGCAAATAATCTGCTGCTAAATTCTAAAAAAACAAAATGTATAAAGTTTTCCTTACCTAACGTACGAGTAGTTGAGAACAACATAGTAATTGGACATGAAAAACTAGAATTTGTAGATGATACTGTATGTCTGGGCATCACAATCGATGCAAAACTACAATGGGGTCCACATATTGTAAAATTAGCACACAGACTTAGCTCTGCAGCATATGCAGTGAAGTTTTGCTTAGTGGTATCCTTAGTTCAGAAACAGGTCCACAATAAGAAAAACAAAAAAAAAACATTGCAAATTAATGTACATTTTATTAAAATTTATGTAATGTAGACTATGTGCTAATTAACATACATTGTTGTTATAATAATTATTAAAAAATACGAACTTTCATATTGAAAATTAGTGGGACTGGTGTTTCATGGTTTGTAAGCTGGTATTGCTATTTGTGTTGTTTCTTGTAGTCGTTACTTACGCTACGGTATAAGAACGTGTAGATATTAGATGCTATTAGTAACTATTGTAAAACACATATTATTATGTATTTTGGAAGAAGCCTGGCTACCCATAGCACAGGGAATCCTAGTTTGGGAGCCAGTAACCACTTTTTTAACCTTTTTCTAAATAAAGTTTTTTTTTCATTTTCATTTTCAAAAGAATTAAGGAACTCACTGACGTTGCAACTGCTAGGCTTGTTTATTTTAGTTACTTCCATAGTATTATGTCCTACGGTATACTACTATGGGGCCGGGCAGCAGACATTGAGACTATCTTCATCTTGCAGAAGAGAGCCACCCGATTTATTTACAAGTTAGGTAGTAGGGATTCGCTAAGGGATTTCTTCAAAGAAACCAACATCTTAACAGTTGCATGTCAATACATTTATGAAAATATTATGTACGTTAGAAAAAATATCAAAGACTTCGAAAATGTTGGTGGCCACCATAATGTTAATACTAGAAATAAACATAAATTGTCATTTCCACTATTTAGACTTGCAAAAGTTAACACATCCTTTATGGGGCACTGTATAAGGTTCTACAACAAAATTCCTCAAGATATATTAGAGTTACCTCCAACGCGATTTAAAAAATGTGTTAAGCAAATTCTGTGCAAAAAGGCTTACTATAACATCAAGGATTATTTAGAAGACAAAGATGTTTGGCATTAAACAGTAGATTAATATTATTTAAAGGACGATTGTGACTAGTGTTCAACACATTCATGACTAATATTTTAAGTTGAAAACTCTGTTAATTAAGTTAAAACGTGTTTTGAAAAGAATAAATGTGGAGTTTCTTTGTTAGTTTCTTCTCCGCATAATCCATTAATTATAAAACTAACAACTTTGACGGTCATTAAGTAAACATTCTGTTTTTACAATGAATAAAAATATTTGAATTGAATTGAATTGAATAAAGGAAAAGCACTAAGAAAGTTAGATACAACATTTTTTTTATTTCTCTGTTAATTGTAAAGGAATCCTATTCAAAGTCATAATATTGTAATACGTCTAATTATCCACAAAGATTTTCATTGACTGTTTTTTGTTTACATTCAGAGAGAACCTGTCTGGAATGGAATATCTTTATCGTGAGTTTCATCTTCAGCCCAACCAATATATACAACGAATAATCTAAGTCCACCACTGTATCAAAGCGTAGTTTACAGTCTAGAAAATCTTGCGTGACTCGAATAGGAATGGCAACATTTGTCACCTGGCGCAAGAAAATCGGAATTAGACAAATTCGTCCGTTAAATTAAGGCCATTCCGGACGCGAGGCGGAATTCGATTCGGGGCAAATCCTCCGGCCCGGTCGGAAATGGGGGAGTTTACCCCAAGACCGCTCTCCGTTAGAGAGTTAACACAACACTACTGCGTGATTGGGTGAAATTGAACGTGCATTGACCCCGAATTCGATATTTGAATACGATATTGGGCTGGTACTGCGGAGTTTCCGCGCGAGAAATTTGAGCATTCAACAGTTGATCTTTTTTATAGCATTCCATTTCGGGAACGTTTTACAGTAGATATACTGGCAGTTTTTTGTTATATTTGTGCTGTTAAAAAAACATTGCCCTTGCCATTTTTTACGGCAAATCTACATTTTCTCGTCGTTTAAAAGTATTGTGGGTGAAGGAAAACCATTTTTCGATTCAGGTATCCTTTTGCGAAATATTAAGCTTTACAGCGCTAGTTTTTGATAAGGTAGAGCTCCCCCAAGCTAAGGAGTCATCCATAAAGTACGTCACAATTATTAAATATTATTTTGTCACACTGTCACACTTTGTCGACCCCCTTCCCTGCCTAACTTGTGACGTACTTTATGGATGGTCCCTTATTGGACCGTAGGACATACAATAACGTTACAAGGAAAACTATGACAGCTAAGTAGACTTAAGTTAACGAGAAATAGTCGGCCAACTTATAAAAGGAAAATTTGGTATAAATTCCACTGAAAATTATTTTGATGAAGTTGTTGGATGTGTAAAGCAATCAAGAAATCCTTTCTACTACAGAACCCTACACTGCACGTGGCCTGATACGCACTTGGCCTGTTTTTTTTCTCTAATACAAATGCGCTATGTAGGGTTCGTCCACAGACGACTTAATTTTCATTATTCTGGAGCTTGCCCTTTTGTTTTCTTTTGGCTGATGGCCATTATGTCAACATGACCTCGTATATCCGCCATTGGCCTATGATTTCATTGAAATCTTACACACACAGACACTCAAAAGCAAGGCTAACTTCCTTGCAAATACATATTGTGTGTATCTTGTGGGTAAGTTTGTTTACTCCGCCCGTATGTCTTTCAGCTAGTGCGAGATAAACCGGTATTTATTGCTTACTCCGAGGATACATATTTGTGTTTCTCATAAGTCGCCGATATTATATTGGCAAGTTCCTATTGAGTTTAAGATGCAAAGTCACTCGTAATGTTATTACATTATCATAGAGTACACGCGTGTAGTTACAGCTTGGCAGTCGGGAGACTCACTAATTTAATTCTTTCTCAGCCGTCAATTATTCCTACTCTATAAATATTTAAGCTTTTTTTTATGTAGCTATAAATAAAATTAGTTCTATTATTATATAGAATAGCGTCACTCCATTTCCTTCCGCGGATGTCGTAGAAGGCGACTACGGAAATGCTGCCTGTATGTTAGGAACTCTCCCCAACGGCAGCGGACTAGAGACAATCTTTTGTATATAGATAATATTTATTGTAAATATGAATTTTGTTATTCTGTAATATTATATAATATGAGAATTAAACAATAATACAGTACAGTTCAATTGGCGGCCTTATGACTAAAAGTAATTTCTTCCAGACAACCATTGATGTAAAAAAAGTTGAGGAGCTAAATGACGGGTAGGCAGTCGATGCAACTAAACAATACTAAGCAAGACATTTCTAATGTATGTCCGTAAACATATAACAATGGTCAGATTGAATAGGGACGTCGATAACCTAAACACTAGCAGTTTTAAAAAATGTACAGACGACGTCATTATTATTATTAATAAATCCTTTACTGCAACTAAACAACAGTTTTGCACATAGGCGAGCTACTTAGCATTATCTACCAGCTAACCTAACTTATGAAGAAAACATTAACAGGTATTGCAACTTACTCGTAAAATATTAAATAGGTACTTATCACCATCATCATCCAATCTTCCCGGTGTTGTGCCGCCCGCATCCAGCGACTCCCCGCCACCGAACCAGGTCGACAGACCATCTGGTGGGGGGCCTTCCCACACTGCGTCGTCCGGGGCGCGGTCGCCAGGTCTGCTGCCTTTTTGTCCACAACAAATACGGCCCGACGGCAGAGACTAACATAGTACATTGACATTCAACAAACATACTGTAAATTCTTTACGTTGAATTAAATTGTTGATTTCTGATTTAGATTTACCCGAAATGGGAAAATTGAGATTAATAAATACATGTTGGGTGGATCAACATGTATTTTATCAGGCCCGAGTTACATACAACTAGAATTCGTAGTAATGCATTGCGTAGCAGAGTCTTACTATTTTCTAATCTGTGGGTTAACCAACTTTGCAATGTAGGTCGAATTGTCATAGTAAACCATGAATTCTAGTTCTGTGAAACAGGCCCCAGATCAAAACGTTTATTTGTATTTTCAGTCGCTAAAATATGCATTATTACTATTATTATTAATACGTTTATTGCACAAAAGTAAAAAAAAGGCAATGTGACGGACTTAATACTATAATCATTTTCTACCAGTCAACCACAGATGGTGCAAGAAATTAACTGGTAGGCATACGAAATCGACGGATAAGACGACGTTAGCCTATTGTGTGTAACAATTAATTACTTCAATAAAGTTATGGTTTCTGTAACCCTGAACCGATAATAAATATATTTTCATTTTCATTACCTTTAAATAAATTTTGGGTCCGGAGCCTATGGACTGTATACTCAGTATATATACAGTATATAGTTTATTTTTTGACAAAGTAACTGAAAAAAACTGAAATAAAAAATAACCAATAAGCAGACGGGACCCACCCAGATACCTCGCAACGAGTCACAATGTTGAATTCGGGCTGCTTAGTACTTCATGTTCAGCAGTCGGCTTGTTGCTTATTTTTTATTTGTTTCAGTTACTTATGGAAAAAGCTTACCCGAAGTTTTTTCTTTATTATTTACGCTCGGAAAATCTGGTTGTGCAATAAAGTGTCTATCTATCTATCTGACCATCTAAGTATATAACATCAATGAAATATATTATATTTTACAGATCGTATTTGAAAATGTTTTTATACAATCCCTCAATCATATTAACAGTATTTTTTAGGACCCACGACCAAGCACCTAGGATCACGGACCGGGGACTAGATAGCATTTATGCTAAAACGGCCGTTTCTAGCTTTAATGCTATCTAGTCCTGGTTTTTTGCCTTAGGTTCACGGCCATGTGGCCTAAGAATCGCGAGATTATACAGACACTTTTTTCAAATTCGATCTTATTGAAAAGAAAGATATGAATGTTTTTTTTTTCGTTGTCGCTAGTGTTACTCCCTAGAGTCCCTTATTTTCAACATTTCAGAACCAGACAGACAAGCCACTTTAGTTTTCCACTGCAAAGTCGCGGGCGAAACTAGTATACTATAAACTATGTACAACGTCCACGTATTTAGGTTATCCTCATAGGATCAGGGTCGTACGTAAGGGGGATCCTTCACTGGGAGCATTCGCCTGCAATGTAACATTCAGGGGCAAAATTACGCGCATGAAATCCTGCCAGGATCCCAACATTTGTGGTGGCAGTTAGTGTGGAATTTCACAGATGATTATAATCGTTCAAAATTGGGTCGGCTTAATATAGGAGCTTCGATGGAGCAGGATATGCAACATCGAGAAAGAGGTCACTCGGGCAGTGTTCGGGAAACTGAAAAACATTTTCGCGTCCAAGATACCTCACTGTCTCAAGACAAAGGTGAATAATCAAAGTGTTTTGCCAGTGACGACTTATGGACGTGAGATCTGGTCGCTGACTAATGGGCTTCATAAGAAGGCTCAAGGTCGCCCAACGAGCAATGGAGAGAGCTATGTTAGGAGTTTCACTGTGTGATCGAATCAGGAATGAGGAGATCCGCAGAAGAACCCAAGTTACTGATATAACTCGAAGAATTGCTCAGTTGAAGTGGCAATGGGCGGGCCACATAGCTCGGAGAACTAATGGTAGCTAGGAGCGAAAAAGTTCTGACCTGGCAACTGCGGACCAGATGACGCAGCGTGGGAAGGAACCCCACCAGATGGTCTGACGACCTGGGCCTCGATTCTGTTAGTGCATTGTAGTATAATGACAGGTACACTGTCGGGTCACGTGACGTGTTTTTTCGTACCATTGACGCCTAGAAGGTTTGATGGGTGTGTCCGCGTAGACTTAAAGCAGCCATGAAACGAAAACCGCCATGTTCATGCAGTTGTCATGTTACTACAATGCATTAACAGAATCTAGGCCCTGGTTACGGTGGCGGCAAGTCGCTGGATGCGGGCGGCACAAGACCGGGAAGCTTGGTAAACCATGAGGGAGGCCTATGTCCTGGAGTGGGCGTCAAATGGCTGATGAAGATGAATAAAGGAGCAGATTCGATCATTACGTCTGCGAGTGTGAAGAACTTACAGTGCCGCCGTCCACAAGCTAAAATGCCTTTATCGACCATCCAGAAGATTTTGACTTTTCGATGACCTCTTAATCAGAAAAAAAATCTCTATCGATCCCTCCAACTCAATTTTTCCTAGCGTTTATACTTCCAGAGATGAAAAAATGAAAAAGGCCGCTCTGTTACTTTAATTATTAAACAATTAAATAATAACTGTGTTTAATAATGCCAAAAAATATGTCTTTGTAAAGCTGAATTTCATCATCATCATCATCAGCCTATGCTTGTCCACTGCTGGACATAGGCCTCTCCTATAGCACGCCACTGAGCACGGTCCTCGGCTACTCTCATCCAACTCTTGCCAGCCGCCCTGCGAAGATCATCGCTCCACCGAGTCTGAGGACGTCCCACACTACGTTTACCGATCCGCGGTCTCCACTCGAGAACTCGTCTACCCCATCGGTTATCAGTTCTTCGGATAATATGGCCGGCCCACTGCCACTTCAGCATGCTAATTCGGTGGGCTATTTCGGTGACTTTGGTTCTCTGTCGGATCACCTCGTTTCGAATTCGATCTTTCAGAGAAACCCCGAGCATAGCCCTTTCCATAGCACGCTGAGCGACTTTAAATTTGTGGACCAGCCCCACCGTGAGTGTCCACGTTTCGGCACCATATGTCATGACGGGTAGGACGCACTGATTGAAGACTTTCCTTAACCTTGGTTATGTTCAATGAACTGAATTTATCGTTACCTAATTAAAGCTATTTTAAAGTACCCAAAAAGATCTATCGTTTGATAACTTAATGTAGTCAAATTATATATAGTTATCAAGTAGCATACATTTTTATTATTTCCCTGGTTTTCTGCGCATAACTCGAAAGTCGATGTTTAGAGATCAGATAACGGCGTTTAAGCTTGTGGACGACTGAGTGCACAACCTGTGATGATACATTTGTAACATGACATATGTGACATGAGTGAGAAGAACCGAGAATTGCAGTGCTTAATTTCGCAATTTTTTGAACGTTTTGAAATAAGTTGTGGCGCCAAAATCGTTTCTATTGCTTTTGTACGTAAATACCAAAATCCAATTAATATTGCTGCCCTCAGTAGCATGACCGCTTCGTCCGAAGTTATAAAAACAACTGATTGGACTGCAGGCTCAAAATCGAATCTTGGATTGTTACATTACAAGTGGATGCCCGTCAGTCAGCGAGGCAGTATTGCAACGTAATGCTCAAAATCGAATCTTGGATTGTTACATTACAAGTGGATGCTCATCAGTCAGCGAGGCAATATTGCAACATAATGCTCAAAATCGAATCTTGGATTGTTACATTACAAGTGGATGCTCATCAGTCAGCGAGGCAGTATTGCAAAATGATGCTCAAAATCGAATCTTGGATTGTTACATTACAAATGGATGCTCATCAGTCAGCGAGGCAGTATTGCAACATAATGCTTAAAACCGAATCTTGGATTGTTACATTACAAATGGATGCTCGTCGGTCAGCGTGGCAGTATCGCAACATAATGCTCAAAATCGAATCTTGGATTGTTACATTACAAGTGGATGCTCGTCGGTCAGCGAGGCAGTATTGCAACATAATGCTCAAAATCGAATCTTGGATTGTTACATTACAAGTGGATGCTCGTCGGTCAGCGAGGCAGTATTGCAACATAATGCTCAAAATCGAATCTTGGATTGTTACATTACACGCGAATGCACCCTGTGTGGGACCACCTTAATAGAAAAGGGACGCCGCGGGCCATTCCCTAATATCCTTCTTGTAACGTCCAAATCTATTGTTCATTTGACAGAGTTTATTAAATAAGGCTCCGGACGGCAACATGTGGCCGGACCCGACCGGAATATGTACGGTGGACTTCATCGAACCGAATCCCTTATTTCTTGCACAATTAGTGCGAGTATTGAACAGATGCCAGTGAATAGGCTATTATATATGTACCGCAAAAAATCCGCACAAAACTGCGGTCACCACTAATAAGTTTCATGTTGAAATATGATTCTTACGCGTTTTCCCTTTTTTGGACGAAAAGACTTCGACGTTTATCTTTCTTTTTTGCATCGCATGCGCACCAAGTCCTGCCGTAACCCTGACGTTTGCGATAGCAATTAGTATGGAATTTGACAGTTAGACGATTGGAGGTGCGTAATATCGGAGATCTTCGATTCCGATACTTCAAGCTAAATTAGTCCTTAAGGCCCAAGCACAAGTCTACGTTATAAAGTCCAAATAAAGATCATATAAAGTCCAAAATATTGTTGGATCAACTCTTCTACTCGCTATGAACTTTCTTTGAATGACTGAATGACTTAAATGACTTAAGTGATATTTAAGGAGTGGTCAAGACGTCCTTATTATTTTTTTTTGCAATGTCGCTTTTAATAATTTTATACAGGGTAAAACTAATCTAAATGGACTGGGTTCACCTCGACAATACAAAAAAAATTTTAGTGCCACGGGGCTTGACTATTCGCACTAAATCCTGTCGGCATCATGAACTTTACGATAGCTATTAGTATGACATTTAACAGTTATACGATTGGATTTTGTTCGCGTGTTTAGTATATTAAAATAATATACTCGTTAATATATTATGACATGAACTTCAATAAATCAAAAAAAATATCATCTGCCTACTCCATACTAACGCTACTGCCTGCTGCATTAAAATATACGAAACGGCGCGATTTCGAATTTTTTCGAAAGTTTCTTGGTATTGAGGAATTGGAAGTTCTATTTTCGGATAAATGTAGAAATGTTGGTGCACCCTGTATTATTCACGCGCCTTCAGAATGGGAGCCTAGGCCAATTTGCGACAAAGCTCGCCAATCGCCATACTCGCGAAACGTTGTTTGTGAGGATTGTTAAATAAATATTATTATTGGCGCAGCGGTAGTGCATCTGCCTACCATGCGAGAGGTCCCGGGTTCGAATCCCGGCTGGGGACAAACAAAAACCCAGTTTTTGGATGTTTACATGTTTGTGCTGTCGCTGTTTCTGGTACCCACGACACAGGGTATCCTAGTGTGGGGCCAGAAGCAATGTATGTGCCTGTATGAAAATGTTTACGTTTTTCTTTATTTTATGTTTGGTATGGATGAAACATATTTCCCTCTTAATTCAAGCAGGTAGTGTAAAAGCGGGAGATGCTTCCTACTGTCTAACATGCAAAAAAAATACTTTAACACAACACAACCACTTGTTCTGCCATTCTATCACATAGGTAACTCAATCGTGTTAACCGTTTAGACGACTCAACATATGTATGTATTTGACAGTTAGATGTAGGCTAAATTAGACAACTCCGTACAGTGGAGGACTTACATAGAAGCGCCCCTGGTCCCAAACTAGGATACCCTGTGCTTTTGTAACCAGGCAAGGACACCATAGAGATGGAAATACACCCAGACTGAGGCCACGTGTATAAAATGTACGGTCACCTCTAGTAAAAAACATTTTTAAAGAGAATCAGGTATAGCCCACTCGACAGGTTGAAAATAACATTGTCGTCTAGCTAGACTACCAATCAGAACACAGTGAATTATACACCATTACCCTTAATGTTTATAGAGACTTATTATGTTTACATAAAGTTGCTTACTATGTTTACCTGCCATTGACACGATAAGAAGAAGAAAAAAGTCATCGCTACATGTCGGGATTCTAACCCATGACTGTGTTATACCGAGGCGCTATTATAGCGGTATGATACCGCTCACCCACTAATTTGACATTGGAAGTGTCTTTTCGTTCGCTCCAGTGTCGGCTCCGATTTCGATACCCTTATATCTCAGAGAGTTGTGAAGATATGATATTTAAAAAAAATCTCCAAAGACGTGTATACACGAGAGCTGTAAGGTGCAAAAAGAAATATTCGAGTAAATCAAGAACAAAAAAGTTACGACTGAAATAGAGAAAAAAAAAAACAATTTTTTCAGAAACTCAAAAAGTTTGGTGCTCGATATTTTGGAAACGAAGAATGATATAAAAAATTTGAGAAAAACCCCTGTGGATAATTTAGTCAGCTACAATTTCAAAAAGTTTGGTGCTCGATATTTTGGAAACGAAGAATGATAATAAAAAATTTGAGAAATACCCATGTGGATAATTTAGTCAGCTACAATTTGAGCCTAAAACAAAGCCGATCGAGTTGAGGGTCTGTCCTGTAGCTTAACGTTTTAAAAAAATTAAAAAAAGTCAGGACGACATTTTTATGACTCGATTCATTTCCTATGTAATCGATAGTCGTGTGAGGCACTGAATTTTTTTCGGTCTGTGCTGTGCTGTATACATTTGTGACACGATGTCTATCCCCTATTAAGTACCTATTAAAGTCGACAGCACATCAACCTTCACATTTTAGTTGCAAAGTCACCCGTAATGTAACTGCATAGAGTACACGCATTTCATTGATGTCCTGTCGACTATACACTCAACGAAAATATTCTGTATTCTTTCTTTCAAGAATAAGCCGGTCACGGAGTCGCGATACAATAACTTTTGTTTGTGGTCGCCCGATTCCACGCTTGTTTCGTTTGTGGGTAAATTATGGTAATCATTAGTCTATGAACTCGATTCTGTTACCTTTTCTGTTGTCAATATTCTTTTGCCTGCGATAGATTCCAAGAAATGTGACGTATGGTTTCTGCTAGTTAAGGGGTATGGGTAAAGGCCGCGTGGAAGCTGCTGAATTAAATATGTCTGGACCCCTTTTTAACTGACTGTGAAGCGAACTGCATATAATTTTAGTGCAATAAACAATTTTTTACTTTTACTTTACTTGCTTTGTACTGTGAGCGGTGGTAGTATAGTGGGTAGAACCTTGGACTCTGAAGCGAGAGACCCAGGTTCGATTCCCAGTGCGGGCATGTACCTATGACTTTGTTTTCTAAGTAATGTACATTTGTGAAGTTATAGTAGCAATACCACTTGCTAACTGTGAAGGAAGACATCGTGAGGAAACCTGAGTGTCTGAGGTGTTCACATACTTCAGCGCTTGAAATCGCCAATCCGCGGTAGGCACGCGTGGTGATTAAGCCCATACTTTCTCCATGAGAGAAGGCCTGTGCCCTACAGTGGGCCGTATATAGGCAGCTTATGTATGTATACTTTACTTAGTTAACTCGTAATATTTGTTACAAGTAGAGTACAGTTGAATTTGATCAATAATTGATCTCGAAGCAGACCGTTCTATCCATCCTGAAATTACCTTGGTAGGTCCACAAAAGCCATAATAGCTGTATAGCCTCATTTCTCTTCACTAAAGAAGGCCAAGTTCTAATAAAAAGTAGTCCATAAGCCACTTTTATAAAGTTTTATAAGCACAACATTGTTCTAGTAGCAGTTAATTGAGGCAGATGGTCTCCGTGTGGCACCGGATTAAGAATAGCGTAACTCCATTTCCTTCCGTGGATGTCGTAAAAGGCGACTACGGAAATCAATTACCGCATACTGCGATCGCCAACCCACCTGCCAAGCGTGGCGATTATGGCAAAACCCCTGAGGCCTATATCCTGCAGTGGACGTCGAATGGCTGATGATGATGATGATGATGAGGCAGATGGTACCGCCTTAAAAACTTCGAGTGGATAGAATGGGCACTGTGAGAAACATTGAAAATAGTTACAAATGATACGGCATTTTAAAGGTATAATATAAGGACAGCTAATACAATGCTACTAGCATAAATTAAAAAAATTCACTAATTTCTTATATTTTTATAAATAAAAGTATGACTGTCATACGAAATTCGTTCCACACGTGAATGAAAGAAGTTTTGATATTTTTGAATAACAAATTCCGAGATGACGAGAATTCCGAGACATCTCAGTATTCTGTAAAAAAAAAACAAACAACCTATCTTACGTTTGCACAGATCTGATAAGGATTCTATTTAGTTTTGTTTGTTTCCATGACGTATTTCTATGCATGGCGTAATTACACTGCGCATGTACTTTACAAAGGGTGATCTGGAATAAAAAACAGATTATTTATTTGAAAAACTTACATGGACAAACAATGTAGTCCTTTAAGGCCTTCGCTCTGCTTCACAGAATCTACTGAAGGGACCAACTTTCAGATCGGCGCGATAACGTAGATGCTTCAAATTTAAGACGGCTAAAATATGGAACGAGGTGCTCAAAACTAAATATAAATCAGCACTGTTTCAAAGACAGCTTGCTACTGAAAATTTGAGGCATGCTTATTCCAGGAACTTGTCCCGTAAAGAATACTTTTAATCTTAGATTAAAAAAAAACCCGGTCTGACCCGGGTCAGCACCAGCTGAGCCACTACCTTTTGCCTTATTTTATGTCATCACTAGTTAAGCCTTACTTTGTTTTAAGTTTTTTTTTGTGATGAGACAATAATAGTACATTACGATACTAGTGCGAAAAGTAGGAAATTCGCAACGAGTGGCGATAAATTAAAACACGACCGAAGGGAGTGTTTTAAATCGACACGAGTTACGAATTACCTATTCGCACGTGTATCGTACAACGTTTTATAGTACATATGGCCCTTTGAAGTTTCGACATAGGCACGTAAAGTGCTCATTATCGCACTAGTGCGGTAATGTAGCACCATAATTATGTACTATAAATACTTTTTTCACTTCTCATGCTCTAAAAGTTCGTCTTTATGTCGTGCGTAGGCGACATAAAGTCGCTTTTTATGCTCTAGAGCATAAAGTAAAATCTTCGTCGAAGACCAAGGCAATCGCTGCAACAGCCACACGAACATCTTTAACTTCATACAACAACCTCTTTATTTTATTATGGAGAAGCCCCGCATTGCAATTCGAAATTCGAATTGTTGTTCGAAACTCACCTCTTTTTTTTCTTTTTTTTCTGAAATACTGTGTCCTGTGACCGCGCGAAACACCAACAAAAAAAAGAAAAAAAGGCGCGAATTGCAAATACGAATTTAAAAGTTATATTCAATTTAAGTTGCTAAGCCGTAAAAGAGTGTGGACTTCTATATTTACATGTTGCTGTTTCATTTCCTCGCAATCGAAGTGAAAAGTAGAGTGTACAACTCGTCCATAAAACCCATTTTACACTCGACTTTATATCTATCCTCGCTCGCAAGCTCGCTCGGATGGATAAACGTCTCGAGTAAAATGGTGCGTTTTATGCACTTGTTGTACAATCTACTATTTATCTTTTAGGGGTTAAAGTATGAAATTGCCGTTTTATTGCAATAGGTTCTTTGAATTGACATAGAATCTTCATGGTTTGAGGTTTTCGAATGAAACTTTTTTCAAATGGTTTCTATGATGTTCTTTTTTTAAAAAATGTGAAACATTTGAATATCGACTTTCAATTGTTTTTGTTATTAAAATTAGACAAGAAAGATGGATACTGCGAAAATTCGAGTGATTTTTGAATACGAGTTCCGACGCGGAACTAACGCGGCAGAAACAGCCCGCAATATCAATGCTGCGTTTGGAGAGGGGTCTACTAATGAACGCACCGTGCGATTTTGGTTTAAACGCTTTCGTGATGGAAATTTCGTCTTAAAGAACGAGCCACGAGGAAGACCGCCCACACAGGTGAATAACGATGAATTAAGAGAGATAGTGGAAGCCGACCCTAGTCAAACTACCCAGGAATTAGCGGCATGGTTTAACGTTACCTTACCCACAATATTGACTCACTTGCGTCAAATCAATAAAATAAAAAAATACGAAAAATGGGTGCCTCATAATCACTCGAATTTTCGCAGTATCCATCTTTCTTGTCTAAATTTAATAACAAAAACAATTGAAAGTCGATATTCAAATGTTTCACATTTTTTAAAAAAAGAACATCATAGAAACCATTTGAAAAAAGTTTCATTCGAAAACCTCAAACCATGAAGATTCTATGTCAATTCAAAGAACCTATTGCAATAAAACGGCAATTTCATACTTTAACCCCTGTTATTACTTACGGCACTAACAGAATAGAGGCCCAGACTTCTATTTCACTTGTTCACTTGATCGTCATCTTACAACGTGCTACTAAAGAGCTCTTTAGTGACTGTTAACACGTACATTTCAACGTAAAAATATATTACTACTTACGTAAACTAAAAAAAAGTAGGTATCTGGGCAATTTCCTTTTTTATGAAGAACAATAAAGTGTTCCATATCTATATATCTATCTATGTAATGTAAACCATTAAATTCTTCCTATTCTGCTCGTGTCTTAAAAACTCATCTTTCTCTTTATCCAATTTGTCTGGCAGACGTCTGCTGCGATAAATTTTGCAGCTAATTCAGATGCAGCGGGCAGCGCTAGATTGCGAGGGGGTGATTAAAATCTACACGGCTTTATATAGTGTTAAAGTGGAAACGTCAGTGAAGCGTTGCGAGATTGAGTTTGTAAAAGATTAACGAGTACACAATTTTTTAAACTTTCTTTTAGTATTGGGAAACTGGCTTCAATTGTCTGGTCTAGAGTGACTTGTAAGGAGTCTTGCAGGTCCGCTCGATACATGCCTCTTATTTATAAAAACATGGTTCCTCTAATACAGTCACAAATGAATGTAACTTAGAAAATAAAGTCATTGGAACCTCCCAAATGAGAAGCTCAACCTCCCGAATGAGAAGCCGGCTTCCTACCGCTCCGCTTCCATCGCTCAATATACCATTACTGTTTATCATAACCAAAACAACATTCCCTCAAAATGTTGCTAGCGATTTCAAAGTCACGCTGCAGAGATTGTTGGTGTACGGGAAATCGGGGGTTATTTTCATGTGGCGTTAACTGAAACGTCAACTGAAGTCGATATTTCATTGTTCCCAGGTCTCGCGCCAGCATCCCTGCTCCTCACCCTGTTCTACTCTACGGTCACCTTCACAAATTTTATATTAAGGTGAGCTGGTATTAAGTTTTATATTAAGGTGAACCAATAATAATACACTGTGAATTTTGGGTGGTTTCCAAGTCATGCCCTCCCATGCCTTCAAAAGAAAACCATTGTTATGGTGGCCCCATAATCTGTAGAATTCTACAGATTAAAGCACAAATTTTTGTCAGACTAGGGCGGGGAGATGCCCCCGTTTTTCCGACTAACCGGTTAATTATAGAAACGTGAAAAAATTCACGGCAGTAGCCCGTAATGAACTTAAAAGGAGAACTACCACGGCTAACTAGGCTTTACAAGTTAATGAGTAATAGGCGGTGGAAGCCTAGTGGGTAGAACCTCCGACTCCGAAGTGGGAGACCCAGGTTCGATCCCCAGTGCGGACATGTACCTATGACTTGGTTTTCTAAGTTATGTCCATTTGTGAAGTTATAGTAGCAATACCACTCGCTAACGGTGAAGGAAAACATCGTGAGGAAACCTGAGTGTGTGAGCTATTCACATACCTCAGCGCTTGAAATCGCCAATCCGCGGTGGGCACGCGTGGTGATTAAGCCCATACTCTCTCCCTGAGAGAAGGCCTGTGCCCTACAGTGGGACGTATATAGGCTGCTTATGTATGTTATGTATGAGTAATAGGCGACCAACTTATAAAAGGAAAACTTCGTACAAAATCCATTGAAGATTACGTTGATGAATTTTTTATTTCTGTAAGGCCGGTAAAAACCTCTTCTTCTACGTAACTCTATACTGCGCATGGCCCGATACGCACTTGGCCGGTTGTTTGTAAATCGTTTTATGTTTTTTCTTCCTGTAAAAATGTTAGCGCAAGCAACAAGCAATTTCTCTTAAAATAAGTCCGCCCTTGCTCATAGTCTAAGACATTCATGTTTTTTTAAGTGCAAAATTTTGTATTTTGTGCAATAAAGTGTAACAAACAAACACGTCTTATTATTGTTGAAACCTATTATTACTAGATTCTATTGAAAAGTTGTCGTATTTTTGCTGCGAGGATTTACAGAAGAGATCCTTCAGCTATTCCATACATTTTAATGCATTGTAAGCATGAAACGGCTTGACTTTGGTATGGAACATCTTATACCTTTTACCGAATTTGAAGTTTTCCTCATAGTAAAAGTAGTTCGGTTTCACGAGAAAAATACCCCATTTTCACTTCAATTCAAAAGTATTTACTCAAAGTAGCACAGAAACTGCGACTTAATGAACGTTACAAGTTAAGCTAGGTGTTCATTTCAAAATCTAGATCATTTTTTAGAAAAAAATTTAGTCTTTTCAAAGTCCTTGTCCTTGTACATAATTATTCTAAAATCTAGAACTCATGTCGGACGAATATGGGAATTTTTGAACCTACTAACATTGAAATGTGAGGCCAGCGTGCTACTGACACCGCTACCACCGCAAAACCTCAGGTATCACGTCTGATTACGATGCTGGAGGTCGTGGGTTCGATTCCCAGTGTGGGCCGCCGTACGTTTGTACGCATGGCCTCAGTGTAGATGTATTTCCGTGTTTGTGACGTCCTTGCCTGGTTACCATAGCACAGGGTATCCTAGTTTGGGACCAGGACAAGTGATTGTGTTGTGTGGAAGTTATTATTACATTATTACTAGCTGACTTGGTAATCGTTGTTTTGCCATATTAACTAGCCTAAGATCTATTCTCAGACCTACGAAATACACACAAAAAAATTCATAAAAATCGGTGAAGCCGTTTCGGAGGAGTTCGATAACAAACACTGTGACACGAGATATTTATAGATTAGATTAGTTGTATTGTCGCAAATATGTTTTTAATGAGTCACAATGCTGGCGGATCTAATTGCGATTGTTTTTTACGGTTGTTGTACTACAAGATAACGAATTGTTATTGTTTCAGGAAAATGCTACGATGATGTCTGGCCGCAGGCGCCTGAAAGCTTAACCTCAGCGTTGTTTGTAAATAAGAAATATAATATTTAATGTACTTTATTGATACTGTATTAGGAAAATATTGTGTCTCAGTGTAATAAATACGTACCTATATTTATTATGATGAGGCCTAAGAAAAACTACGATATTAAAAATACTCCATCAAACTCTGTGGTTGATGTTGCAGGCAGAAGCCTTTACACACAACGAGTTTGGACTCCTCCACACTACGCGCGCTATCACGCGCAACTGTCATTCGTTTGTTCTGATTTCACTGTAATTAGATATACTGGGGTAGTTCGATAACTCCATGACTATGTAAAGCTGAATAATTTTTGAATAATATTTTTTTTTTATTTTATTTATTTTAGATCATAAAACGAAACTTACATATGTTACTGTCACATCACAAATAAATATCGTTCCGAATTGATCCATTCACGTTCTCGCAATATACATTTTACGTCTATTTCGGAAGGGCTATTATAGATGCGAATACGTGTGAGCAATGTGTAATGCATTCCGATTTGCTCATGATCACAGTCGCGAATCAGAATGCATGGCTAGTAACGTAGTCAGTTCAGCGCCATCTACAGAGTTCTTGGTAACTAGGTACTTTGTTTTCTTAATAGTTAACAAGAAAACCTCCCATTAGGCACTAGTTACGAAGCTAATGCTGTCTTGTTTTCAAATTTAGCGCGAAGATTTACTTTTAAGAAACATAAGAGTGACTTCCACGTATCCTTTTAAATGGAGAGAATTAGCACCTCGTGACTTCTTCTTCCTAAGCGGCCTTCCTAAAGTGGCCAAAGATTTTCGAACTAGAACTAAAAAGAAGCCAATGATTGTCATCAAACGCTAGCTGAAACTGAGGTTTATTTTTCGGAATTTAACAACAATTTCTTTAAACAGGTTGAAGAGATTGGAGCGTCGTTGGTTTAATGTATATAGAGTTGAAAAAAGTTTATGTGGAAAAATAAAACAAAATACCGAATAAAAATATTTCTTCTTTCCAAAGTCATGGATTTATCCAAATGACCTGCTAGGCCCGACATCGTTTGACAGTTTTTATTGTAAATAGCCTAGAGCAACTTACTGTTAGCTTTATGATAGCTTGACATAACAGGTAAAACTTTATATGTTTTAGAAAACAGAAATATGTTTTTAAAAAACAATAAGTAATTTTTTTTTGTACTTTGTTGCTGGTTTTGTAATATTGCAAAATAATTTTTAGTCTATGATGAAGCACTTCAATGAAGAATTTGAGGACTTTAAATGTCAGAATTATTGTACTGGGCCCGTCTGTGTGGATAGACCTAAAAGAAAACGTACCTACTTATAAAGAACGGATTTATGGTTGATAACTGTGAAATTACAGCGATGTTTGTTCAGATTAGGTATACAATAAGGAATCGTTTTATTTTATTTTAAGAACGGGACGGCACATTTTGAGAATGAGATATTTTGTAAACGGGACAAAGATAAAGATAAAAATATTTATTTGTTAAACATGAGTTTAAAAATGGTACAATGTGAAATAGTGTAGATCCTGCATTTGTTGCCCTTGTTTGCCCTTGTTGTGCCCTTGGCCTTGACATTTAGCAACAAGTACGCTGTACTCTCTCCCTGAGAGAAGGCCTGTGCCCTACAGTGGGACGTATATGGGCTGCTTATGTATGTATGTAACGTTGTCTTATAGACTGGGCGCATGAAGAATGCGATATTATAGAAAGTAGCGAGATGGTCTCAAATCCGTATCTCAAGATATAATATGACGTCATTGGGCTAACAAAGAGCCATGCATTTCTAGCGTCCATTACTCAGTGGCAGGAAAGAGCCACGAAGATTAGTGGCATAGTCTCAGTGGCGCCCTCTATATTTTTTTCAATGTCGTGGAGCACGATGAAACCTAGCTAGATCGATAGAGGACAAAAAAGTAAACAAGATATTATTAAGGTCACCATGTCCTAAAGTGGCACGTTTAGGAGTTATTGAGCTTTGAAGTTTGTATGGAATTTCCACTAACTGAGTTTCATCACTGAATTTATCACTTGATGTGAGTTTTTTCGGGGATTCAAACCTACTTTGATGTTTTTTAAAGTCTGGGTAGCTATGTCTAGTAGGTACCTACCTACTTATATACATATATACATGAAATTATAGTATTATTCATGCATCCAATTCGTTCAATTCGATTAAAATTCAAAACATGTCAATATAAAACCTACAGTTTAATTAATATAGATAGGTTTAGGTGGTAGGTAGGTACCTATAAATAATGTAGATAGGTACATATCGCTAGAAACTTAAACCGCTGCTGTGTGTAAAACCATGTTCAACCATGTTTTTAACATAAATACCATTTCCTGACGTAGCGTACTAGGTAGGCAATATCCAATAATTAGGTAGGTACCTTCATCTTCAGTTGGGCAAAGAAAGAACCTACGGACCTACCCACTGAGGTACCTACCTATTACAAACTTCTTTGAGATTAATCTTTTTGGTGAGTGGGTAAACTACTGAATTGACGTTGTCAACATTGATTTATATTTGGAAAGTAAGTAATTAATAATTAATTAATAAAATAAGTAAAAGCTAATTCAGGTGAGATGTCCATCTTCTTTTCGAGGGTCTTTAGTCGACGAAGCACCACGGAATTTCAACGTGGAATCAACTGGTTTGTTTACTCTTTTCATGTTCGCTCAAAGTTCGTACACATTTTGTTGGTGCTTATTGTTATCAAACAAATTCTATCTTTTTTCAGCTCAGTCCAAAGTTTTTTTATTCCGATATGAGCTTACCCTTGACCACAATCTTGCCTAGGGCGTAGATGTTCGTTTTTGGTGGCTCTCATAGTTGTCTGCTGTCTTACTCGTAGCTGTGAAGACTGCGGCTTTATGTATCTTGTTTGTGGGATGTGATGGACTATGGATGAACCAAAAAGATCAAAACCTTTCCCTTACCTGGTGTAATAGACTGTACTTGGACTTGGGGAATGAGGATATATGTATAAAAATGACTTCTGTCAGCCAATAATTACCTACATTGAAGTGACATATGTTTACTATGAAATCATATTAAACATAGAAACAGGGATTAATCATATTTTCAGGTCTAACTACCTAATTATTGTTTAACTGCTAATATTTAATCAGATAATGCTTATAACTAAACACAGCCACCATAAAACTTAATTTAAGTACAAATGTTTCTTCCGGTACCTACTTCTCCGATCAATAACTCGCTCACTATTCGGTAGAATGATTTAATGATAAGTAATGCCTAATTGTATATTGTAATTAGTCTAGCAGCTAAGTGTAATTTGTAATTAAAATAAAGAAATATCTTGTGAATTTTCCTTTAAATACACTATTTTATTTATTTATCTGATAGGATTGATGAAAAGCAGATTTATAACTCTGGTAAAAGCTCCCGTAATACCCTCGCATTGTAAGCATCCTCGCTACGCTCGGGTGCCTTAATATACGGTATCTATAATAAACTGGGTGTTTTTTCTACGACTTATTTAGCAATTTAGTCAAGAATCGGCAACGAGTCACAGGTGCCAAGCATATAGTCCAGTATTTAGTGAAAAATGATTCAAAAGTTAAGTTTTATAAAAATCTCATACAAACTTCAAAGCTCAATAACTCCTAAACGTGCCACTTTAGGACATGGTGACCTTAATAATTTCTTGTTTACTTTTTTGTCCTCTATGGATCTAGCTAGGTTTCATCATGCTCCACGATATTGAAAAAAATATAGAGGGCGCCACTATGAACTATGCCAGGCCCCATACAAAAATCTTCGTAGCTCTTTGAAACTATTAAAAAAAAGAACCGTATTTGTCACTAGATTCGAATGAATTGTCGGGCTCAAGCGCGACGTTGACGACCCTTCTGAACATGTCGCTGCTTTATAATAAGGGCCCTTCTGCGACGAATCCGATGTGTTACGATGCCAGTCACACTTTTTTTGACGTAAACTGCAGAATGACTCATAATTAAACAGGTCGTACCACTTTCATTAAAATTTGAATAATTGGAAAATATTATTTTTTTAAATATTTCGTCTGCGTGAAAATCTTGTATTTATTATACTATAAAACTGCGTTATACAACACAACCTGTCACATTTTTATAGTTCTTTTTTGTGAGATTTGTGCATTATACCTCCCTTAAAACTGCGTCACACAAGCCGTCACGTTTGTAAGATTCGTGTATAAAACCATCAAACTATATTAAACATCCTATCACATTTTTATTGTTTGCGGTATACTATAATATATTTAGTAGGTAATTAGTAGTAGATATAATGTACAGGTACCTAAAGCTACTACTAAAATAATGCCTTTTGTGATTTCGGAAGCGCAAGCTTTCAGTAGTAACCCAAAGTACGTGCATGATTGTGAAAAGCTGTGACTCTCTTAGTTCATGTACTATAAACCATATTACCTAAATACTTTCTAATATTTAGACGAAGTAGCCAAAATAACCATAATTATGGAAGTACCACACATGTAGCAAGTTTGGTACAGTCTGGACGTGACTGTTACCTTTTTATAAACAAGTGTTCTTCACTTGCAAAACCTTTGACAGATCGCCTCTGTTAATCCAGATGAGGTCAACCCGCCACATGTGTGACTAGCCTAATATACTTGAAAACAAAATAAACTTTTTCTGAAGTAAGAAATCTATGAAGTAATTACTTTGTATGTATAAATGATTCAAAGAAAATGTAGACAATATTTATGTAAGATTTTAACTTAACCTAAATGTATGAAAAAACTAACGAAAATATTAGATATTGAAACTTAATGTGAATCTTTATGTGATTGTTTTAAGAGACAGTTTTGTTTGTAATTCTATTAGATTAGGTCGATATGTTGCCGCGAGTTGAACGAAAAGAATTTTATACGATAAATGTTCCTTGATTCTAATATTGTTTGCTCAAAATGTTATTTCTTTCGACAGTGTCTGTTGAATAAATAAACTACTATTAATTTTCTTAGTACATTTTTTCATCTCCTTCGAGTAACCTTACGTTACTAAACATAACACTTATTTAAGGGTCGACTTGCCTCTGAGCTACATTACACCCACCAAATCCTAAACGATTCCAATAGTCTAATTGTCAAATTCCATACTAATCATTGCTATCGCAAACGTCAGGATTCAAACACGATTTGGTTCGCATAACCAGGCCCCTGGTCACGTTTTATAATTTCGTCTTTCGTATCAAGAATGTCAATAATCTCAATGGGTCCGAGGGGGCTGGGCATAGCCGTAGCTAGGGGGGGGAGACACCCACCAACCCTATAAAAATACCCTTCCTCATACATAAAATTAAAACAACTTCATCCTCAATTACCTACCGAAACCGAAAACCGTCTTCAAAAAATGATCGAAATAATGTCGACGGAATCTAAATATTTTTAGTTCGAATGTATTTTTTTCACATTTTGTTTTTTATCTAGAACATTCTATTTAGTTAAAAAAACTATTATAGCTAATCAGCGTCATCTAGTGACAAGTAGACGTATTAAGTAGTGCTCTAATAGGTGGCATTGGCATTGAGTTTCTTTGTGGTAACGTCGTTACGTGGCTTGTATCTGCTTTGCGGCCACAAATAAAAAAAGCAACAATTTTGAATTCCTAGCGCAATGCTCATCGAACCACCGTATGATCTCTCTCTCCTTTATATTCTGTTTTGGAATCGTAGGTGAGAAAATTGGTAAAATTGCAAAATGAATGAAAATAATGCAATAAGGAAATAGATCATGACTTAGGAATTTAGATAGAATTTTTCATTGAAACACATTAATAATTTTATTTTGCTTTGGAAATCGAAAAAAAGTCCCTTCGTGCGCGTGTTTTCGAGGATTGATTAGTTTAATTAACTACTTATCTAATTATTTTCCAAAAATTTTACAAATTCTAATAATACAATGAAGATTAAAAGTCTTAAAAAAAACCGACTTCATCCCATACATGTCTAGTCCTCCTCCTTTTTTTGAACTCGGTTAAAAATAAGGAAATACTGCATGCTGTTATTTTTTTAGGCAAAACCTGAAGAGATTTAAAGATTTTTCATTTTTCAAAAAACGTGAACTGTCAAAGATTGATAATAAAAAATCGACAAATGTAGTGGATCCAAATGATAGTTCTTCTGCATAACCTAGAGCATCAACAAGCACGTTTCAAGAAAATTTCCGAACCAATGATTTCGAAAATAGAGATTCCTGAGAAAGACAGTCCTATGTCGAAGACAAAACAAACAGCTCATCCTGAGCTCGAAGTAGTAACGTCTTAAGAATCTGCTGGTAATGAAAAGCGAAACAACTTGGGCACCCTGCAAACCGGACCATCACAGCCTTACTTAAATTTCCCAAAAACAAACTTTGGCGCCAAATTAAGATCTTTTCATCAAACCGAACACGGAAGAAGATAAGGCCTACTGGCACTAGTGTAGGTGTGTAGGCACTACAATAAGGATGGACTTCGTGACCAACATGAAACATTTGTAAAAACTGGGTACAATAATTGGAAAAAACTGGGAGAAAGTTTAAAAAAACATGCCGAGTCGTCACTTCGTGTTGAGAGTACACAAAAATGTGCAAGCTACAAAACTTCTATCCAAACTGGAGATGTCTATTAGCAAGTAGTTAAGCAACAATAGCAAGGAGTTACTGAAAATAATGAATTCATTCATTTTTCACAACAAGGACATCATGCCAGCCTTGCTAAGATACAAGGATCTCTCGTAATCAATACCAGTCGTGAAATGGGGAGTCTGAGTACCACAAGATGGAGTTGTCGCTTCGAAAACTGCCAAGCAGTACTCACTTATTTTGAAGCCATCAAAATGGCTTTGAATGAAGAGGTCATGGAGAGTCGTGACAAAAATGCTGTAGAAACCCTAGGGCTGCTAACAACTATAAATAAACCAGAGTTTATCATATCCTTACTCTGTTCTCGCTGCAATTAATGTTCTGAGTAAATATTTTTAGACCAAAGATGCAACTTTGTCTCAGGCCAGTGATTCAATCTAGGCATGTATTAGTGAAGGGCAAATTAAACAGTACCTACCCGAAACATATAACATGCGACGACGATTTTTTTTTGACTTTTAAATTTTATAAATTATTTGTGAAGCGAAAGATGTTAGCCAGCATCGTGCCAAGTGCCAAATCCTGGTCCTGGCTACCCTTCCGGGATACAGTCATGAGTTTATCTATTTATGTAAGTATTTCCAATGAAAAAACTAAAACAATGAAAAAAAAATGAAAATAAAAAATGCCTTATTTCCCATCGGTTTTGACAGAAAAACAGAACAGTCAGCAGGGCCTAGGAAACTCTGATTGCAGGTACTCTGATGTAGTTGACAAATAATAACTAAAGTTATTGTAGGGAAGAGCACCCGCTCTTTCCCTACAATAACTTTAGTTATTATTTGTCATCCGATCGTGCTCTTCCACTATAAAGGAAAATTTCCCCCACAGGCAGAGGACTACGGGGACGCCTGCCTGGGGACGGCCGGTCCAACTAATGTTCGTCGGACGTTATATTTATCATATGTCATGTGAAACATTTTGCTTGCGCGATGCAGGAATGTTGGAGTTGATAGTGCGCGTGCAGAGTTGACATGTGCTCGCCACATTATGTATAAACTAAGGAAAATTAAAAATTAAAATATACCTAAATGTATTTATTATCAGTTCAGGATTACATAAATCTAATAACAGAACAAAAAACTTAAAAAGTAAAAAATATATATATTAATTTTAATGAATGGTGAAAGAACACTGCTGAGTATTTATTTAGACCGAAAACACCATATACATAATATAATTTTGACAGAGGCTGATGAACCTATCATTATTTCAATAATAATAAAATAATCATGAAATACTTATAGGATTAAAGATAACAACATTCACTTAACATTAACGTTTAGCGAATTATACGGGTGCAAAAAATCATGTCGCCTCGACGGCCAACGGGTTGTGTGTGCCTAACTTGGTGAACTTGCCATCACCACGGAGGGGATCACCGAATATAACGCTCGCATAGTTCAGCTCTTTTCGTCTAATATACCTCAATCGCTCAAGACAAAATTATACAACCAGTGTGTGTTACCAGTGAAGACTTATGGCACTGAAACGTGGTCTCTCACTATGCGCTCATAAGAAAGTTTCAGGTCACGTAACGAGCTATGGAAAGGGCTATGCTCGGAATTTCTCTACGAGATCGAATCAGAAATGATGAGATCCGTAGACGAACGAAAATCGTCGACACAGCCCAGCGGATTAGTAAGTTGGAGTGGCAGTGGGCGGGGCACATGGCACGCAGAACTGATGGCCGATGGGGCCGAAAAGTTCTTCAATGGAGACCACATATCGGCAAGCGCAGCGTAGGACAACCAGCCACCAAATGGACAGATGACCTCATCCAAGTGGCAGGAAGACGCTGGATGCAAATTGCTTCCAACCGGTCTTTTTGGAAATCCGTGGAGACGGCCTATGTCCAGCAGTAGACTTCTTGTGGCTGAATGATAGTTCAGCTGTTTGCGGTCAATTCATTGTTCAGCAAGACGAAAATAATATGTGAATTAGTCGTAAATAGTACAGTGTACTATAATTATGAGTACAGTCGACAGCAGGTTAACGTTTACATTTTTTTTTTTCAAAATCATTAGGATTTGTATTTGAAAGTCCGATTACAGGGACCGCAACAGCACAAATCGGATTGGCTATTTCAACCGCTGAGATAAGTGAACTCAGGTTTCCTCACAACGTTTTCCTTTACCGTCAGCGATTGTACTGCTCTAGTCAACTGAACAAATGATAAAAACCATTCTTACTAGTTCAGTTGACAGAACTAGCGAGAAAAAAACATCACTAGTTATAACAACTAAACTAGTGAGAATGCTTTTCTCTCTAAATCAGTCACCGAACTACATTAACTGAAGAACTAGTAGGAATACAGGTATAAATTCACATATTATACAGTAACATAGAACGGTAACAATATACAGTAACAAGAACATAAAGTCATTGGTTTCGAACCCAAGACCTCTCGAATGTGAGACACGTACTCTACCGACCGGAAGTACATATGTCTGGACATACGTCGACCAAATGGGGGATGTAAAAGAGATGAACAAAATCGACGAAAAAAAAGCGACGACCAAAAGTACGAGTACCTAAGTGTGCATACAGCGACTAAAGATCATCTTCTGATGATCATCAACTTCATTTCGTGGCAAGTGGCAAGCCTCGGTCTCTGCACACCCCTCCGAAATACAGGCGTAAGTTTATGCGTTTAGGCCCCACTTCATAAATATGTCAAGACATGAACGTAAATATCTTTAATTTGTCTGGGTGTTAACATTTTAATACGTCTAAAGTCCAGAAATTGATAATAGAGGTTGATGCCCTTTTCACGAGGACCCCGAACACGTCTTCGTGAGCGTCGTCATGAGCGTACTGACGATGCTAATCTGTGCTAAAAAAAAAGCTTTGGTCTTTGCATCTACGTAATTTATACGGCATCCAGTGGCACCTTCACACACACTAGATGGGTGAAGGGACCACTCGGACGCTGCAGTGCCTGGGACATTGTTTTCTTAGATGGAGTAGGCTTGCCCAGCACCTAGACCATCCTTTTTTTGCCTTTTATTGCTCGATATTAATAACAATAACGCTTCAAATATTCAAAGAATATTTAGTTCTATATTCGCTTCAAAAATAAACGTATAATTAAAATAAAATAAAAATTTAAGGGGTGCTCCCATACAACAAACTTCATTTGATGCCGTTTTTTCTCGATCTTTGTGTCTAATGTATAAATAATGGTACGGAACCCATCGTGCGCGAGTCTGACTCGCACTGGGCCGGTTTTTTTTACCATTTGTGGCGCTATTTAGCGCTGAAAGCGGTGGTAGCCCAGTGGGTAGGGCAATCGGAACGGAATCGGACTCGGAAGCGAGAGACCCAGGTTCGATTCCCAGTGCGGGCATTTACTTATAACTTCCTTTTTTTCAGAATTTTTAGTAGCAATAGGTAACGCTAACGGTCAAGGAAAACATCATGAGGAAACGCGCGGCTTGGTTGGCTCCGGACGTATTGACTTGTCTTTCCTGTGGGCTAAGCCGACTAAGCTGTCAGGATGGTATAGGTGCTGGGCAAGCCTACTCCTTCTAAAAAAACATGTCCCAGGCACTGCAACGTCCAAGGTCCCTTCACCCATCTAGTAAGTGAAGGTGCCACTGAACGCTGTATAGATCATCTCATTAAATAGATGCAAAGGCCAAAACTCCGTGGCCTTTGCATCTATCAGCATTACAGCTTCCGTGTGGCGCCGGATTAAGAACAGCGTCACTCCATTTCCTTCCGTGGATGTCGTAGAAGGCGACTAAGGAAATCAATTATCATGAGACGGGCAGCAGCGTCTTCCTGAGATTCCAACTGCATACAGCGATCGCCAATCCGCCTGCCAAGCGTGGCGATTATGGCAAAACCCCTCATGGTTACGAAAACCATGAGGGGGGCCTATGTCCTGCAGTGGGCGTCAAAGAGCTGATGATGATGATGAGGGCCAAAGTGGTAGTATACTTTTGATAAATGTGGTCTGAAAGTTTGATGCATAATTGGATTGCGGACATTTGAAATATATTTTCCTGTAGGTACGTAGTTTTTTATGAAGATGAGTGGATTCCAAAGATATTCATTTGGGAATCAAGTTTTCTCGCTCATAAATTGAGTACAGGATAAGATACATTTTTGGCATACATGATAGATGCCTTGAATGTTCGCTATTGTTTATCAAACCCTCAGACCACATTAATCAAAAGTATACCAATTTTATTACAATCACTAAACTTATTCAATTGCAAGAGCGAGACAGCTTGCTCCACGTAAGAACAGCTTTTATAATTTTGCTTGCCTGTACCTGGAATCTGAACGAAATCAATCATTAAAGTTTTTGTAACAGAAAAGGCGACAAAAAATAATAATGTGTAACTGTCACCAAGCCCAGAATAGAAACAATAAAATGGATATAATAAATATTATAAATACCAACATCATTTAATCTCAGTCTCGGTTCTCTGCCTTTTTGCAGAAACATTTTTGGCCGATTTTCATTTGGCAACTAACGTTTCGAAGAATAATATTTTGCGGAATAATCATTTGCCAACTTTTCTTATTATTTTTTTTTATTTCCCAACCTCGCAGTTGCCAACTGATTGTTTGGTTTGCTTTTTATAATGACATTTTTTCAAAATGCCAACTTTTAAGTAGCGTATGTTTTACTTAGCGTAATATATACAAATTCTATACAGGTATTTATGATTTATCATTATTATATTGGTAAGAAGGTTAGGGCAAACCTATAGATTAACCTAAAGGTTAGGAAAACCTAGTAAAATGGATAGAATTTTCCTAGCACTCGCCGGCCGCTGCCGCGGCACGCTCGCTTCGCTCGCTCGGCTCGTGCGTGTGTTGGTCACAGTTCTAACCTAACCTAACCTATAGGTTTGCAAAAAAAAAAAAACTGTATTGTTATTCATCTAATAGTTGTTTGGCCTAGTAAAAGATTTGAAAAATAATAAATACCCAAAACGTTTTGTTTCATTATAATAATCAGCTTAACAACAATCCTACCAAATGAAACGTTGCCATACAAAAATTTGTAAATCGTTTGTTGTCAAAGTGAAAAATAGGTGAAATGTTGGTTGGCAAGTGATAATCAGCGTAACAATTTTCTGCGAAAAGGCAGGATCCCCTCAGTCTCATTAGTAAAATACATATAAATCTTAACAAATATAATTATTATTTGCCGCCTCCTTATACTTTAGTATTTCAGATACCGTGACGTTATCATGATGAGGTCTTTTAACCGGCTGCGGAAGCAAAGGGAAGTTATTATTTTCACTTTTATTTTGTATATTGTCATGAAACGTCTTTCAGTTCGGTAATAGGGGTCGCTTGCTAAAACTGCATGCAACGAAAACATGTAGCCTCGGCGAGGGCTGTGTCTCTGTAACTACGTATCGTGTGCTATTCATTTATGTATCGTTGAGTAGCTTTCGGTTCCAGGCCACCAAGTGCTGGAATGACCCCTCCACCTCTAAGACAGCTTAATTCCAAGACTAGCTTAAAGCGAAATATAAAAAGATCCTCCTAGAATCTCAGAAGTCGGTCCCTTCTTAAGTAATCAACCTATTGCTGTTACGTATTTACATATTGGCCTTTGACACGTACTTCTTTGTTTATAAAATTAATTGACAGCGATTTTACTTATTTGCTTGTAAAATTAACTGACATGTATTTTTATTATTCTGATAGATTTATTATTACAACTATCATTATTTTTCAAAGGGCATACATTGTAGACATATAAGTTTTGTTATGAGAGAGTGCCTTAAAGTTGTCCTGAGTTTTATTATAACAATTCATTTTGTCAATAGATAATTTGATGCATTAAAACGAAACATTTAAATGTCATAAGTATTATATTACACAATTATACGAAAATTTAAGATGTCAGAGAAAATTCAAATATCAATCAAGATAAAATTACCAAAAGTCAGTACACAATAAATGTCTTCTTTCTTTCTAATTATGCCAGACGTACGTGTCTTTCTCATTATCTTTTGGTCAAGAATTCCGTTACATTGTAATAACATTTGTCCAATAATATATCTTTCAATTTATATTTAAACATGTTTATGTCAAGTTCTCTTAATTCTCTAGGTAGTTTATTATAAATTATAGGTCCCACACAGAATATACTTTTTTGCAATAGAACAGTGTTTGCCCTACAGATGCATACTCTACTTGTGTCACGTCACAATCTATTACTTATGATTAACATCTGTTTAAAAATGTCTAAATGGGATGCTACTTCCTTAGATTATCTTAATGTGTATGTAATATTACATAATTATTACGTTGTGGACTGAAAGAGGATGTAGTGACTAGAATTGAGAAAGGAATGTTGCGTTGGTTTGGTCATGTGGAGAGGATGAAGGAAGATTGACGAAACAAATATATCGAGTGAATGTGGGTGGAAGGGCCGATAGGGGACGACCCAGAAGGACATACTTAGACCAAATAGGGGATGTATTAGCAAAGGGCAAGATAAAAAGTACCCGAAACCGGCATGCGTGCATGTAACGACTAATGAATGTTGAGGAAGCGAAAGTGATCTGTCAGGATCGTAGCAAGTGGCAGTCCCTGGTCTCTGCCTACCCCTCTGGGATACAGGCGTGAGTGTATGTTGTTATTTTATAATTAATATAATGTACACATATAATGCAATTTTCAATTAATTTATGCTTATTTTGACCCAATTAGTGCCAATTTACTCGTTTTTCCGAGTGCACATTCGGTACACTACCGGGTACTGACGGAAGACCCGCGCTGGAGTGCTCTGCCACTCCAGCGTATGCTGAGTCAGAGCCCCTTTGCATTTGCCACACCCGCAAACGGTTCTCTTTTATTGTCTGTTGATTTGCTTATGCTTATTTCTGTTACTCCTTGTCTGTGCTTACTTGCTGCAAATTTTGCTTTGTGGTTCTTGTGCTATTCTTCATACTATGTATACCTTTGTGTGAGCGTAGATGCAAATAAATGTTTTTATCTATTTATCTAGAGCAAAATAGCTATTATTACCACCCATTTTATGTCATCGAAATGTCTAGAAATGGCGTAATACTTTATGGCAGTCGGATTTTTGTTTTGAAAAAATATATTTGTTTTCCCAGAGAGTATTTGCACGTCTTATAATAAGTAAGACTCCAGTAGTTATTCAAATAAACGAAGACAAATAATCATAAGAACGCCGATACCGCTTTCGTATCTAGACGAAATGAAACAACTAAAACGTTCACTTGTTTTCGTTGTCGTTTAGATGAACCAAAATTTTTCCAAAGAGGTTCCAAAAATGCTGAGAAGAAATAAAAGTAAAAGAAAATTCATGATAGTACATCAGGAAAAAAAACCCACCCAATACTATGATTAAGAACTTTATTCCGAATTACTTGCTTATAATTTTGTTGGAAGAGTCCGATGCTTATGAAACTTTTATTTCAAAACTAGATTATGAAATAATGGACGTTCGGTTCATTCATATTCGTTTGCTTATACCTACTGTACGAAATGAACAAATGTACGAAATGTATTTAGTTTGAATTTAATCTATTGGATCATTATAATTTAATGGATGAACTTGTCTTCATAAACTTGTCATGAACTTTTCTAGATAAACAAAATAAAACTCATTATGACATCGAGAACAGAAGTTTAGCCACGCTCAGAATAGTTCAGACGTGTCATATAAGCAAGGATAAGTGCAAAGTGGTTGGTGCAAATATTTAATAAACAGATGTTGGCATTTGTAAACTCTGCTGTAAGTGGTGAAAGTCAAATTGTTACGTACTGTCAGCATACTGTAGATGAGAACAAGACATCTATTATTGACAAATCATATTGATAAGCTCGACAAACTTTACGTCTCTGCTAGGCTTGTAGAAATTACTTCACAACAAAGCTACTGTTAAGAAGGTTGTAAAGTAGACTTCGTTGAGTTTGACTGAATTAAAAAAACATACTCAAGTAAAAAAATATTGCCAAACATTTCTGAAGAACTCAGAAAAATCTGTCAGCAATGAAAACCCAAGAAGAAGACAATAATATTAATTTACCTGAAAAAGAACCGCTACAAAGCAAAAATGAAGAAGATAAAGTAAAAAACGTGACATTTTTTCAAAAACTTAAAAACATAAAATCCAACATAACAGTTGAGCCAATTCTTGCTGGGGTCGTTCTAGCAGGTACAATATCAAGACTAGCCGTTCAGAATCTAAATCTTGATAAAGCATGTCGTGTTAAATTAGAACTTGGTGACGAAATCTGCAGTTCTTTGATTGACAAAACAGGTGTCAACATGACCACACATGAAAAAGATGTACAACGAATAATATCATCCATTGAAGCATGGCGCAGCATAATCCAGACAAGTATACCAATCGTGCTGGTCATAGTCATGGGAGCATGGAGTGACAGAACGGGGAACAGAAGATTATGTATCTTACTCCCAATTTTCGGACAATGTTTGGCCTGTATTTGCAACATCTTTAGTACGTACTTCTTCTACGAAATTCCTGTTGAAGCGACCATGTTTCTAGAAGTAATATTCTTAGCTATGACTGGACATTACGCCGTGATTTTCATGGGTGTGTTCAGCTACATAAGTGAGATCACAGGTGAAAAGTATAGAACTTTCAGAGTGGGTCTAGTTAACCTGTGTATGACGGCAGGTATCCCGCTTGGTACAGCTCTCAGTGGGGTCTTGTTGAAAATGTTGGGCTACTACGGTGTGTTCATGATTTCTGGGATGCTTTATATGTTGACCTACTTATACGGACATGTCTATGTCATGAAAAATACGAAACAAGACATTGATGAAAAAATTAAGGTAAGAACTGAAATTACCATACTTACTAAAGTAAGCACCGAAATAAACATATATACAAGTCAAACTTCACTTAATAAACTTTATTTCTTTGCAGAAACAGCCTTTCAAGTTCTCAGATGTTACATCTTTAGTGAAAGAGACGACAGTTGTAGCGCTCAAAAAGAGAGAAGGCATCACCAGAATAAAAATAATTTTAGCTCTACTGGTAGTTGCTATCATCTATGGTCCAAGTCAAGGTACAGTAATAGTCAGAGGTCGTGGGTTCGATTCCCACCTGGGGCCGCCGCACATTTGTATAAATGGCCTCAGTCTAGGTGTATTTTCATGTTTGTGATGTCCTTGCCTGGTTACCATAGCACAGGGTATCCTTGTTTGGGACTAGGTCAAGTGATTGTATTGTGTGGAAGTTATTATTAATATGTAGAGACTTACCTATAACTGGTTCATTCTTGCTCGAAAGTAATGAGTAGGTAGTGGATGATTTTAGTCCACCATTTTATTTAAGAGGTTACAGGCCAGTTCCTTTACCAACTAGTACGTCACCACTTCCACATTCTCTTTAATTTAGTCAATATAAATTCTGCGTGGTCTTTTTCCACCAATCGTGTTATTTTAGAGATTTTAAACGTGTCTCCAAAAATGGATACTACCCGAACCAAGATTTATATTCCGTTTCAATTCTGAATTCTCAGCTTCATCATCAATCAAAAAAATATCCAGCTAATGCAATTTTCACGTTTCAGGTGAAAGTTTAATCATGTACCTATATGTCAGGTATCGACTAAACTGGAACGCCGTGAAATACAGCATGTATTCAACTTACAGTATCATCGTGCATTCTCTAAGTATGTCTTCTATGTCTACTTCTTTAATGCTTTTTAGGGTTTCGTTCTAAAATAACATTCAAGTTACCATTTGTAGCACGTAGGCAGCCTTTTGAATTTTTCGCATAATGTATTTTTTCGATGACCAGCACATACGGTATTGTGGTAGAACATCAGTATAACGCTGGCCATTGACTTATCTATTTTATATAGTCACATTTATTGTAGTACTCACTTCAAAACAAAACGTTAGTTTCTGAGGCAAACATATGTCACAGCGCCTGAAATCTCTAATCAGGCATGGTTATTGGGAAGTTGAGATCCCTTCAGGAGGTGAGCATTGCCATCAGTACACTGATGACTTTCTGGAAAAAGATAGGCACAAATACGAGGCTAACTGCAAATATCTTAAGTCTAACTAACTAGGCTTTTATCTACGCTTACAGTCTTGTGTCTTTTCCTAACCTTCGAAACTTTAGCATAGCCTAGTAGTCTCGCTTAGAAGGAGGCAATAGAAAGAACAAAGAAAAAGAAAGTCGAAACAGTAAGCCCTGGTTGGTACTAAGATTTACTGGTTTTCAGGTACCCTCTTCAGCATCAGCGTATTTAGTCGTCACCTGGGATTTCATGACTCCATGCTTTGCCTCATCTCCGTCACCAGCAAACTAGCTGGCTCCTTGTGGATCTCCTTCATCGCAACAGACTTGGACATGTTTATGCGTACGTATAATTTTAATATATTTGACCGTGCTGTAGCATGGAATTCAGTTACAAAATTTCATAACCCAGGTAGCTCACCAGCATTAGATAGTGATAGACACATCGCGGTATATGGCGGAAACTTAAGAATCATAAGAATATAAATTTACTACAGACATTATAACACTAGTTTGGCCACAAATGAGACAGGAATTTTGCAATTGAACATTCAGTTCCTACATTAATCGCCAGTGAATGCGTGCGAGAGTGCACTAGGCCAAGTTCTTGACAGACCCACACTGTTTACATATTAAATGATTCTAAAACTAGCAGTGTTCTTATGAATACAGAAAATATGTACCCCAAAAGCTGAATATTATCTTATTGCAAATTAATTGTTAGGACCTATTTAAATGTAGTATGGTCCTTTGTCTGCGGGATATCCTTGGATGCAGATGGCAAGGGACCGTGAGAGATGACATTTGGGGAATAAGGCTATACCTAGCAGTGGACAGCGGCGGGCTGATGATAATGATGTAGTATATCCTACAAATTTGGTTTTTATTAGGGTTCCGTATCCAAAGGGTTAAGGGCCGGATTAAGAATAGCGTCACTCTATTTTCTTCCGTGAATGTCGTAGAAGGCGACTAAGGAAATACATTACCAGGAGACGGGCAGCAGCGTCTTCCTGAGATTCCAACCGCGTACGCCAAGCGTGGCGATTATAGCAAAACCTCTCATGGTTAGGAAAACCATGAGGGAGGCCTATATCCTGCAGTGGGCGTTAAATGGCTGATGATGTTGATGATGACCCAAAGGAGACTCCACTGTCCGTTTTTTGCTCGATATTAATAGCGACAACAGAGAGACGGTTGAAATATTAACAGGGTATGTAGTTAAACATAAACATAAAACATAAACATGCCGTTTTAATGCCGTTTTTTGCTCGATAATAACGGCAACAGGTAGACGCTTGAAATATTCAAATGTAGTATAGCTAATGGTACGGAACCCTTCTTCCGCGAGTCCTGCTCGTAATTGGCCGGTTTTTAAAAAAAATATACCTACTAACAGATCAAATGTTTTGACTCGCTTAAAATTTAAGTGATTAGAAATGTCAGGTGATGAAGAACTTGATTATGATATCTATTGGCAACAGCAAAGAACAGAGCAGCCTATGAACATTCCACTGCAGGTTATAGAAGCCTTATTATGCGCACCAAATTCTGTCGGAATCCTGACGTTTGTGATAGCAATTACTCGTAGCATACAATTTGACAGTTTGACGATTGTATTCACACCGTGAATAGGCGATTTGAAGTGCTGTGGTACCTATTATTGGCACTTAGGTTTTCTGACGGTGCTTTCCTTCACGGTGAGCGAGTGGCATTTCTTATATAAATTCTAAAATGTTCTAAGGTAACATAGAACAAAAAATCATTGGGTATATGCTGGGACTCTAACCCATGACCTGACCTGTGTGTGAGTCACGTAAAATGTTGGAGAAAATGTCGTAAGGAAACCTGACTGAGCATTTAATTTACTTTATTATTTACGTTTATTTTTCAGTGCCCATTGTTGAGATTCTGAATGCAACAACTTTCACATCACTTCGGTCGATGGTCTCAAAATTCGTGAAAAAAGATGAAATTGGTAAGCATATTGAAATAAACTTGGATCTGTTTTAGGTTATTCTAGGGTCATTTTGAGAATAATTCATGATTTGATTAAGTTTCAAAATATTTCCTTTTTATTACAATATTGACAGCTTTTATAAACACGTAGGTACACTTTATTATAATGCCGCCTAAAAAATTAAAAAGCACGCGAAGCAAGATAATTGCTTTTTATAGCTTAAGGAATGGATACAATACTGATTTTTAGGGTTCCGTAGTCAACAAGGAACCCTTATAGTTTCGCCATGTCCGTCCGTCTGTCTGTCAGTCTGTCAACGGCTTAGCAAAGAGACAAGTGCTAAAGAGCTGAAATTTGACATAAATATACATATTTAATACGCCGACGGAAAAGTAGAATAAAATCTCAAATTTTTTTTTTTTTTCCAAATTAGACGGAATCTTTTTGCATCTGATGCAGTTTATTTTCTTGCCTACACCATAGTGTGGGATATCTTTGGATTGGTCGCTTAAAAGTATTGTGGATGTAGGAAAACTTCTTTTTTATTTAGGGTTCCGTTTGCAAAACATTAAGCTTCAAGGCGAAATTTTTGTCAGAGTAGGGCGTCCCCCTCTCTCGACTAAACAGTTGATTGTAGAACTGTGAAAAAAAAATCAGGCAAGTAGCACTTATAATGAACTTAAAAACTATTACGGTTAAAGTAGGCTTTACAATTTAACGAGTAATAGGCGGCCAACTTGTAAAAGGAAAACTTCGTACAAAATCCATCGGAAATGACTTCCATGTTGTTAGTCTGAAAAGTAGATAAAAACACTGCGCGTGGGCCGACACACACTTGGCCAGTTTATTCTATAATTCATCATCATCATCATTCAGCCACAAGAAGTCCACTGCTAGACATAGGCCTCTCCATGGATTTCCAAAAAGACCGGTTGGAAGCGGCTTGCGTTCAGCGTCTTCCTGCCACTTGGATGAGGTCATCTGTCCATCTTGTCCACGCTGCGCTTGCCGATATATGGTCTCCATTCGAGAACTTTTCGGTCTATTCTAAAATTACCACTTAGGTAATTCGTTCAACGAAAGGGAATGTTTAATGTAGTCATTTATCGGCAGGGAATGTATAGGGTAGTTCATTTAACAACAGGGAAGTTACAGTGCAGTTCATGTAACGGTAGAGAATGTATAGAGTAGTTTATTTAGCTGAAGGACATGTTTAAGATAGTTCGTTTAACGACAGGAAATGTGTAGATAGTACATTAGTACATTATTCAGACCACCAGCCCGGCGGGCTAACGACATTGTAAAAACGGCTGGGAAACATTTGACGAGACTAGTACAGGACCGAAGGTGTTTGCATGAAACAGAAGAGGCCTATGCCTAACGGTGAGCTCTGTTTATGAGCTGATTAGATAGATAAATAGTTCATTTAAGGACAAGGAATTTAAAGGGTAGTTCATTCAACGACAGGGAACGTATAGTACAGATTGATCCGGGCTAAATTCTCGGCCACCCCGAACTGTGCCTATATTTACTCGATCCGATTCGAGATTTCTTCGACCCCTTTTGTCTTCAAAACCACTTATGCTACAACTTTATTAGATTTGCTAATACAGTATAGCAGGCGGTTTGATATTTCAAAATCAAAATAAAACCAAAATGATTTTATTCAAAATAAAACAGAAACTGCGACTTAACTAATTTTTTCTAAATTAAACTAGGCGTCTATTTCAAAATTAAGATAATTTTCGGGAAAAATCTATATATATGGAATTTTTTTGACCATTTTTTCTCCAAGACTATCTAGATTTTGAAATTGACAGTTTGACTTGTAACGTTCATTTAGAGGGTTTATATATAAACGTAGTTTGGTTTTAATTCAAAATCAACATACTGGATCGGAATGACACTTTACTCGTGCTTACAACTGCGCATAACCAAATTTAAAAAAATTGGAGCCTCATAACACTTTTCATAGAAATTAATTAAAAGTTTATACACCATTCATCTTGGGTGGTTTGAAAGACATAGCAAAATGAACGTGCCTGACAACAGCTATCGGACAGCATGTGCTTTAATAAATTGCACTTTTCAAAAATATCTCGACAAAAACTCCAATCTATTAAACTATTAGCATCTTTCTTTTTTTCTTTCAATACAATTTGTAATATCTTTCACCTGGTTGTACAATAAAGTGTTCTCTATCTATCTACAGTAAAGAAACTAATCGCAAGACTACAATTTCTTTTTGATAACTTATTTCCAATTCTAAGCACGATCTTCAAACGTCGATTTGTGACCTCTTTACGTTTTAGCAAAGTTTCATCAATATGTATCCGGTATGTCGTTTGTAAATAAAATCAAACTGCGTTTGTACAGGAATCGCTTCGTGAGAGCCCGTCTTAAGTTACACGATCTGTGTTATTTTGAATAAAACATTTTGATTGAAAAAAAATACAACTTTTATCCCCTTTTCATTAAGAAAACGGAATTTTTATATACCCTATGTAATCACTGTGCTATTGTTCTGACGATACGTGATCAATGTTAAGTGCATAACTACAGTCGAGACCAATGATTATGGGTGGGGTAAAATATTTGTTATCTCACCAGTGAAGAAGGCTAGCTTGGTAAAGTAATAAAGTAAAATAATAATCATTAATTATGACTTTAGCGCTTGAAATCTCTCTCTGAGAGAGTATGTGCTTAATTATCCTGTGCCCTATACACATAGTCGGACCTATACATACACGATAGGTACATAAAAAAAATTACATTCATTACCAAACAATAATGTTACGAAATTCGTTGGGTTTTGCTTTAGTAATATCTACCTATGTCAATTAGAATGTGACTGCCTTCTGTTTTTAGCCCAAGAATAGACACAACAAACAATGTTATCTAACCTCGCATTGAAGTAGCGTAACACGTGAAGAGTATTAGCAAATAAACTATATAGGTAGGTAGGTACTTAAAATGGTGTATTAATTGAGTAGTGATTCCGCAGAAGAACCATAGTTACTAATACAGGTCGAAGAATTGGGTATTTGACAAAATATCAAATGAGTTACTTTTAAAACGGAATTTTGTATGAAAATACTTGCTTATAACGTCACATTTCAGAGAACTCTTTTTATGTCTAATCTATTTAAAAACTGTAATAACTAGTAGGTAATTGACTAAAAGAGATGCATTTTCCGAGATATTTTGTCATTTTTGTTTTAATCGAGCATATGAAATAATTTATTTTTGATCGTGTCAAATACCGTACTGCTTAGTTGAAGTGGCAGTGGACGGGGCACATAGCTAGGAGAACTGTTGGCCGTTGGGGCGAAAAGTACTGACCTGGCGACCACGGCCCGTACGATCGTGGGCAGGCCCTCCACCAGATGGATGCGAGCGGCACAAGACCGGGAAGATTGGAAAACCTCGAGGGAGGCCTATGTCTTGCAGTGGGTGTCAAATGGCTAATGATGATGATGATTATGATGATGACTTATTTCGCAATTTCAATTTCACCAAGCTTTATCAATAGGTTTGCAATGTGGGTGTTGCTTACTACGATAATTCAATTTGACAATGCATATTAATAATTTTTTTAAACTTTTTAAATTCAATGGCTATCCATTGAATTTTAAGAATTCAATGTTATAACCTGTTATAACATTTAAAGCTGATGATGATGACGATGATGATGAAAACAATTAGGGGAATAAGATTCCAAAGTATAATAAAAAAGTTCTTTGTTTTTTAGGGTTCCGTACCCTAAGGGTGCCAAACGGGACCCTATTACTAAGACTTCACTGTCCGTCTATCTGTCTGTCCGTCTGTATGTCTGTCTGTCTGTCTGTCTGTCCGTCTGTCCGTCTGTCGGTCTGTTACCAGGCTGTATCTCATGAACCGTGATAGCTAGGCAGTTAAAATTTTCACAGATGATATATTTCTGTTGCAGCTATAACAACAAACACTAAAAACAGAATAAAATAAGTTCTTAAGGGGGGCTCCCATACAACAAACGTTTTCTAAAGATAGCGCTCGCCATCTAGCGGTCATCTATATAACCTTTACAGCGCCGATGTCATGTCGTTAAATGTCATGTTAAACGCTTCTCGTTGGTTTCTATAGATGGCGCTGTTCTCCAATTCGATCTTTGCTTAATCTTGTATAGATAATAGCCGGTTCTTTTAATTATAACTTACTTACCAAATATAAAAGTGAAATTTTTCATGGAAATAAAAAACAAAATAACATTGACGTTTTTGTTGTGCGTTCTAAATATGGTTGCCAAGAGTCTATGTATTTTTTCTTAATTTTTTAAACCTAAGTACAGAATATTTATCTCATTTAATGTGGCCTTTCTAGTTTAGAAGGTCATTATGCCACATCTGACTGAAATCCAAGTATCCCGAGCTGTTTCACTTTGCTTCAAGAGGGTCGAGCTATTGCATATGTAGGAACTAGAGATGGGATTTCTACCTCAGCACTTATCCGCCTAAGACTAAACATTCAATAAATAACAACACTCAGAAGACTTGAAAGGCCACTTAAAATGAGTTTTCTATAATGAAAAAATTTATAAAATTCTATGGCGTCACTTTTTGTTAAGTGTGCATATTATTATATACTCTTGGCCACCTTATTAAAAACTATTTACAAAAACGCTGATTTAATTGTGTTTTTAATTTTCGTAAAGGATGTTACTTTAATATTTAGTGGCCAGTTATAATTAAAAACCTAAGTAAAAATTTTTACTCCACTTTAAAATTTTATTCCCCAAATTCTTTTGAGCTATATTAAAATTTTATAAGCTATGACTTTTTATAATTTATACAAAAATATAGCTAAAATACTGATAAATATTTATTCATATTCCATGGACGTGTCCAATTAATTTTATTTCATTGATGCGACTACAAAATGTTCAAGTCTCCTCAAAATTTTTTTCGTCAGATACAAATTATTTCTCAGCTTGTGTTTATCAATAAAACTAGAAATGTGTTGTTTGTATCTATAAAAAAATAATAAACATTAAAAATAATTATGATTGAAAGTTTTAGAAAGTTATCTCTTGTGAGATTTAAGAAACATTAGATAGTCTTTATACGTCCCACTGTAGGGCAAAGACTTTCTCTCAGAGAGAGAGTACAGGCTTAATCTTCCAGTTTAATTTTTCGATCTTTGTTTTCCAAGTCACGTACATTTTTCTAATTTGTAGTAGCAATACCAGTCGCTAACGGTGAAAGAAAGTTTACCTACTTCAGCGCTTGAAATTGCAAATCCGTGGTGGGGGGGAGACGCGTGGTAACAAACTTTAGATACAAGACTGGCATGCTAGGTTTTAGATATATGCTAGTTCTACAGAATTCATAATTTACTTTTGATAAATCCCGCTCAACTACTCTAATGTGCCACGAAAACGGAACCTAGACTTTAATTTATGGCGACGTCACTAACTATAGGTTTCGTTTTCGTGACATATTAGAGTAATTAAGCGGGATTGATCGAAAGTAAATTATGAATTCTGTAGAATTTGCATAGATCTAAACCTAGCATGCCAGTTTTGTACCTCATGTTTGTAATTAAAAAGTACGTAACTGGCTGAAGGTTATGTTTGAAAGCGGATTCTTCTGGAACAGAGGACTGAACAAATTTCAAACTGCATGTACTTTGGTCGAACAAATACAGCTCTAAAGTCTGCATCATCTAGTTATCCTATAATGCATGGTCAGTCGCAACATATAGGGACATGGTTATTTCTAAAATGCGCAATTTATGACACACCCCAACTGTAACTCTTACTAACTTGTTTCAGATATTGGGTATCTTAGAAATAAACAACCCTATGTTTTGAAAACGTATTTAGAAGCTAAAAATTTCACCCATGGTTAGTGCAACAAAAAGAATATAATCCTGTGCTACAGCGATATCATACCGATGTAAAACCTAACTGCAAAGTGGGTTACTCGGGGCTGCAAGTGATGTAAATTGCTTCGGCCAGATGTCGCTGCATGTACGTAATACCGAGAAGTTTGTAAAGAGGCTCGAAATTTCGCCGATGCCTGCACTTGCCCATTAGCTCAGTTGGGAGAGCGCTGGTACGGTTAGCCAGAGGACGCGGGTTCAAGTCCCGGCATGGGTGGAATTTTTAGTCTCTAAATAGGTTTTTAAAATTCTTCTCAGCACGGGTTAGTGCAACAAAATTAATATAAACATATTTTGTTACACTTTTCAGGCAAAATGTACTCTCTGTTCGGGCTAGTGGAGACGGCGGCCGCTCTGCTCTTCGACCCTATTTACTCGGGGCTGTACTTTGCCACTCTGCCGGTGCTGCCTGGTGCCGTGTTCCTTTTCAGTAGCGTCTTGACAGTGCTCCCTATTGCTTTACTAATGTAAGTTGCTTAAAAAAACAATTCAGCCATTACAGAGTTAAGTACTTCTAAAATGCGCAATTCCTTAGAAACGCCGCAATTGTTTGTAAACCCGTAAAATTGTAAAACACCAAAGTTGTTTTAAATGACAATCTCTCATTGACGTATTTCAGGAATTACGCTTTTTTGAGGTCTTCCTTCTTCAGAGAGAGAAAATTGGTATCACCATGCGTGCCGAGATCTGTCAATCGATGCTTATCATAAGCATAAAAAGACAAGTACAATGCCGCATTGTACTATTTTTGTGCAAGTGCAATAAAAGTATAAATAAATAAATACCTCATGCTGCGTAATTGCGTACAGGCAGGCCGAACAAAAGCAGCGCGCCCGCAAGCGACCTCGCTTGAATTTGCTACACTGCCCTCTGTGATATTCAGTTTCAACCAAATATCATGGTCAACCTACCAAAGCAGACGTAGGTAAAGTAAATCAGCCGTTGCGTTGACGCCATCTTGAAAAATCTAAAGTCACACTAGATGGCGGCTCTTCATTCAGCCTTTTAATAAAAAGGCTAGTTTTCGGTCAGTCAGTAGTTTAGACAAAGCTGTATTATAACTAAAGGACTAGCCATGTCATTGAAAGGCCACCGCGTAATAAAGATCAATTATCTTTGCTCATCTTTGCTCAAGTATTTCGCCAGTAGGGGCGCATCTGAAATGGTTTGATAACTTAGACTGGTTTCCTCGAGGTGACTGACCCCGGTGAAACTAGCCGTTGAATTGGATGATAGTCAATACTATCGTCCAATTCAACGGCTAGTCCAATTCAACGGCTAGTGCTTGTAGCACGACAATGCGCGTCTTTGTTTGTCGTCGTGTTCTAGGGCGTGCATCAGTCTATTTATGAGGGTCGTACCTCCCGTTTCTAACAATCCGTTTATCTGCTGTTTATCCAGTTATCAGTTGGCCAAAATACTTACAAAACAAAAAAACTTACAACTGTTAACAGTATATTAACAGCTTGACAGTGTATGAGAAAAAGGACGATAGAGTCGTAGAAAGCTGACGTTGCAATGGAATTTGGTATCCCTAAGTGTCAAAACACACTGATGAAAACTAATTTAGTTTTCATATAATCTAATATAAATATCGACCGATTTGTGCGTCAAAATCATTACGACTAGTGGTGCCCCCTCAGAACACATTGTGTTCTGAGGGTGCCCCTCTCAACTAATATGACTGATTAGTTCATTAACAATTCGCGTAACAAAACTTTTTGGACAATTTTATCGCGTTGCCATCTTATCGTTTCTTGACTCTAACATTATTCTCGGCCGATACGTCACGCTCTTTCAGCCGCATGAATTCAAATCGTGGGTTTTCATGCTACGAGCACTGAATAACAGGTCAGAAATTTGCCAGGGCAAAGGTTAATTCTATATTATGACTCCACAGTTGGTTTTTCACGCAACACCGGAGGGAACTGCGCCAGAGTCGGAAAGAAGAAGTCACAGAGAATCCAGATGTCGCTGCAGTTGCTACGGAAGAAATTGATGTAATATAGTGATATTTTAATATTTAAGATTTGGCACCACTTGTATTAATTAAAAAAAGAACAATAAAAAACATTGTTACATTTAATGATTCGCAATGATATTTTAACATAAATAGTAAAATCCATTTGGATTTTATACCAATGGCGTTTTAATTTCAGTGGCTAAAACATTATGTTTTAACCTAGGAAAGAGAGAAAGAGTAAATTAAACAATACTCTACCCGAAACATATATGCTGTCTCTACTACATCATCACGAACATAACCACGCCTGGAAGAATAATTATTCCTCTATTCCCACTAGAGTTTGCACTTTTTTGCATGTTTTTTTAAATACCTTTAGGGTCGTTTAATGGACAAATTTATGTCCCAGCCAAATTTTTATGGATAAAGTGACTTATTTTCGTGTCCGGTATGCGTAAATATCCTCTTGTGTTACAGATGTTTACTACATTTATCAAAATATAATGTATGTTAGAAAAAAACATCAGCAATTTCGAAAATGTTGGTAGCCATCACAATATTGATACTAGGAGTAAACATAAATTGTCATTTCCACGTTTTAGAGTTGCAAAAGTTAATACATCCTTTATGGGGCACTGTGTACGGTTCTACAATAAGATTCCTCAAGATATATTAGAGTTACCACCGACGCGGTTTAAAAATGTATTAAGCATACTCTGTGCAAAAAAGCCTATTATAACATTAAGGATTATTTGGAAGACAAGGATGTCTGGTATTTAAATAATGTTAACAGGAACGATTGTATCTAGTGTAGTGTAACTTTAAGTTGAAAACTCTGTTAATTAAGCAAACCTGTTTTGAAAAGAATAAATGTGGAGTTTCTTTGTTAGCTTCTTCTCCGCATAATCAATTAATTGTGAAACTTACAGCTTTGACGTTCATTAAGTAAACATTTTGTTTTTATAGTGAATAAAATTTTTGACTTTGACTTTGACTTTAGTCCAGTGATCTCGCCTGCTTAATATTTGAAATTCAGGAGTTTATTTTTCTGTCCTTTTTTGGGTTCCGTACCCGAAGGGTGCCAAACGGGCCCCTATTACTAAGACTTCACTGCCCGTCTGTCTGTCTGTCTGTCCGTCTATCTGTCTGTCTGTCTGTCACCAAGCTGTATTTCATGAACCGTGATAGCTAGGCAGTTAAAATGGATTCTCCCTAGGGGTGACAAGTATAACTTTCAACCATCTCAGGCATCTTTGAGCTACTATGAGTAATAAAAAGTAAGTTTACTCTACACTACAGCACCGAGAACGGGTCCTTTGTGTTCAGAAATTGAAAAAAGAAATAAATCATGAATTAAAAAATAACAGGACATAGACACCACCTTCAACTACAAGGCGTTTGTTTTACACTGTAGCTTATAGACATACGATACAATATTGTAACAAGGGTCTATTCTTGTAGTGTAGTCTCCATGTTCGATAAAGGCAATGTTTACAGTCACGGTCACAAAATGTTTAATGGGAAACTTGTGTCAACATAAAATTGGATTAACATCGTATTTATACTAAATATGATACACAAAAAATACTCAATAAATATGCTTAAATTAAAAAATACCATAAAAATATTTAAATATGAAAATTTAAGTTGCTCTAATAATAATAAACGTAATTCTAAAGACTTTCTTATAAGAGTGTACACATAAAAACACTATTTTATATAATAACATAAATATTGATAAATACTTCATACATTAACATAAAGGTAAGGGCGTAGACACATAAAAACATTCTTGTACACGACGTGATAACTCCAATATCGATAAGTGCTTCATATATTCTAATAAGGCGTCTGTAACCTTGTGACCCCATAGTTTATGCCTGATTTGCATTAGAGATGGGTAGTGTATTATAACCCAGTAGTTATAATCCAGTTTTAATCCGGGTTATAACGTTATCTACCAGTTTTATCCCATTAACTACTTTTTTGGTGGGTCAAAATGAAAGACAGGAGCGATACGATTTAAAAATAACAAATTACAACTAAACAAATATGCTTTGGGTAATCGGGAGTTTTGCTTGACATTATAGTGCTATAGTGATTTATTTTTGCACCACTGAAGTATTTTTAAGTTTTAATGAACTGCATACACTTTCAAAATACTATGTTTTCTATGAATAAAAGTACAAATAAAAGCGTGTCGGGCCACGCGTAGCTTAGGGTTCCACAGACATCTAGTTATTATTATAACCTATTACCTAACATAATCACAAAATTCAGCTATCAAACAAAATAGGAGGCTTTTTTTACTAATCCCATTAATGTAATCGACCATTAACCTGTAAAGCCTACTCAGTTGTGATAATTTTTCTTTTAAATTTATTATATTTGCTACTATCGTGATTTTTTTTAGATTTTTAAATGCAAAGGTTTAGATTGTAGAGGGGGGGGACACAGGTACAAGCTAAATATTTCGAAAATGGATGCCTCAATTGTAAAATGATCTTAGTAAACTCCCAATGTTTTTAAAATAGCTATCCAACGATTCCCCACACGGTGGGGTAGAGAAGAAAAAAAATCAGCCCCCCCCCCTTTTATGTTAGGGGAGGTACATTAAAAAAAACTTTCTGACATTTTATTATTTAACTTTGTCGGCGTGATAAATATGTATACACATACCACATTACAGCTTTCTAGTACCACCGGTCTTTGCGCTAGGCCGCGGACGGACGGACAGACAGACAAGTACCACCGGTCTTTGCGCTAGGCCACGGACGGACGAACAGACAGACAGACAGACAGACAGACAGGCGGACATGGCGAAACTATAAGGGTTCCTTGTCGGACTGCGGAACCCTAAAAATTGAAGATTTAACCTAAGTAACATGTAAGATTTGGACTAAGTGACACGCTGCAGTCCCCGTGAAATATTTTCAGATAATGTAGTCCTAATAATGATTCTGCATCTATACTTTCTAAATAATCCAGAAATGTTTAAGTAAAACTCCAAGTGCATTCAACACAGGCGGGCATCATCACTTCATCAGGAACTGCAGTGAGTGACTGAATCCTTTACACAATGAAAAAGCGCATAAAATAGCGCGTTGGAAGTTCAGTCAGCATTCAGGCCAAGGTCATTCAGGTAAACAGTGATCACAGTAACAATAAACAATGCCGGTTCGATAAAAAAAACACGAAATTATACCAAAAAACGCTCGTGCGCATTCTAAGCAACAAAGTACTGGAGTGAGTGCTGTGCCGTACGCATTGTGCACGGCGCAAGTGCGAGCGAGATTGACGATGTCGTTGTCCCACTCGCTCACGCCCGGGGATTTCCGGCGCAAAGGATCATAAAAGTGTGGCTTGCTTGATATACTTTATGAGATGCATTGCTTGCAATGCTTAGGTTTAAATGTACTTAGGTACTTAGGGCCACTTGCAGATCTCGCAAACTAGAGCTTAAGTCAAGCATTTGACAGATAATGCACGAACTGTCAAAATCTCGACTTAAACTCCATTTAGTGTAATGTACCACATAGACTTATCATAAAATTCTCAAGTTGATGATTTGTTTGCAGATGATTGTATGTTAAAACACTATTAGTTGATCTATTTGAATATAATTAGATAACTTAATTACGGAACAGTCTAGAACAACATTACTGATGAGAAAGACAAATTCATTAAGAAATTGTAAAGTAAATAAGTTCAAACTACAAAATAACATCATTAGTTAGTTGATTAATAATTTAGTATAAATATTAGGGGTTAAAGTATGAAATTGCCGTTTTATTGCAATAGGTTCTTTGAATTGACATAGAATCTTCATGGTTTGAGGTTTTCGAATGAAACTTTTTTCAAACGGTTTCTATGATGTTCTTTTTTTAAAAAATGTGAAACATTTGAATATCGACTTTCAATTGTTTTTGTTATTCAATTTAGACAAGAAAGATGGATACTGCGAAAATTCGAGTGATTTTTGAATACGAGTTCCGACGCGGAACTAACGCGGCAGAAACAGCCCGCAATATCAATGCTGCATTTGGAGAGGGGTCTACTAATGAACGCACCGTGCGATTTTGGTTTAAACGCTTTCGTGATGGAAATTTCGACTTAAAGAACGAGCCACGAGGAAGACCGCCCACACAGGTGAATAACGATGAATTAAGAGAGATAGTGGAAGCCGACCCTAGTCAAACTACCCAGGAATTAGCGGCATAGTTTAACGTTACCTTACCCACAATATTGACTCAGTTGCGTCAAATCAATAAAATAAAAAAATACGAAAAATGGGTGCCTCATAATCACTCGAATTTTCGCAGTATCCATCTTTCTTGTCTAAATTGAATAACAAAAACAATTGAAAGTCGATATTCAAATGTTTCACATTTTTTAAAAAAAGAACATCATAGAAACCATTTGAAAAAAGTTTCATTCGTAAACCTCAAACCATGAAGATTCTATGTCAATTCAAAGAACCTATTGCAATAAAACGGCAATTTCATACTTTAACCCCTATTACTTACATCTTTGAGTCAGTTCCTCAGTTCCTCGATAGCAGTTCATAGCTCAGTTCCTCGACATTCGGTCTCTCCCTAAGTTATAAGTTATTATTGTGTAAAGTAAGCAGTGTGAAAGAAAACACAAGTCAAAAGTCGCTTACCTTTTTATTTTGGCCCCTTCTGTCCACGCAATTACATTAGGACACTGACCCTTAGTACAATGCGAGCGCAAGAGATAAAAACTAAACATGGTAGTGAAATCCCAACCTAATATTGTATTGTATGGAGAATTTCCTGTATATTTTTGCGTGCATAATTTCATAACGATACATGCAGCTTACAACTACTACAACGCCGTGCACATTATTCGACATATTCCGTATTACTATTGAACGAAATCATTATGAACCGCCATAATGGGTTATAACGGGTGCATAACTGGGTCAAAACTGGATTATAACTCACCAGTGGTTTATAACCTGGGCCATTACCCATCTCTAATTTGCATGAAGCGTTTTTCTAACATGTGACCGTAATCTATTTTTCACAAACGCGTTCGAAAAGTGGCCGTGAAAGTGTCCATTTTACACCCTGCCTGAACTGAACTGGTGATAAAAAAATCTTAAACTTTGTTACGATTATGTTAAGCCGGGTTTTGACGGTCTTAGTACGCTCAGACCGTGTGCGTACAGTTTTAGTTGATTATCACGACGCAATCGGTCCGAGCGCACTGACCGTCATAATCAACTAAAACAGTAGGTACGCACACGGTCCGAACGTACCAAGACCGTCAAAACCCGGCTATATAAATTGCTGTTACCACGAAACCCCGCATTCATCGTAACCCTGCGACATTTATATAATATATAGCCCGCATAAAGTTTCGTAAACACAACACAATTTCAACACACAACTGGCCAACTGACCGGCTGAACCGATTTACACGTTTTCACATTGCACAATTGTAAAATAAGGCAGATAAAGCACGTTTGGATATTATCGACGTCCACACTTCAAATCTTCCTTAGTCTGTTCCTTGAATTTATTCATCGCTTTTTCTATGCAGCCTACTACGTCCCACTGTAGGGCACAGACCTCCACTCAGAGAGAGAGCTTAATCGCCACGCGTGCCCACCGCGGATTGACAATTTCAAGCGCTGAGGGATGTGGACACCTCGGACACTCAGATTCCCTCACGGTGTTTTCCTTCACACTTAGCGAGCGGTATTGATACTATACAAATGTACGTAACTTAGAAAAGAAAGTCATTGGTACATGCCGTGATTCGAACCCGCTACCTCCCGAATGAGAAGCCGGCGTTCTACCGCTCCGCTACCGTCGCTAATCGCTTTATAGAAATAAAAACTAAACTACAACGCATAAGTTTGATTCACGCTGACAATCAGCTTTTCCCTGCTACATTTTGATTTTAGAGTTATTCTCAAAGTAGAACTTGTCTGTATTGATGAATACAAAAACTCAAAGGCAGTAATATAAGATACGCAGAGACCAGGGTTTGCCAATTTTAGAGTTATTCTCAAAGTAGAACTTGTCTGTATTGATGAATACAAAAACTCAAAGGCAGTAATATAAGATACGCAGAGACCAGGGTTTGCCAATTTTAGAGTTATTCTCAAAGTAGAACTTGTCTGTATTGATGAATACAAAAACTCAAAGGCAGTAATATAAGATACGCAGAGACCAGGGTTTGCCAATTTTAGAGTTATTCTCAAAGTAGAACTTGTCTGTATTGATGAATACAAAAACTCAAAGGCAGTAATATAAGATACGCAGAGACCAGGGTTTGCCAATTTTCACAATCCTGTTTTTGAATGACTCGCGATGCTCATACATAGCAATATATTGAAGTTATTATTTAAAATTTTATAACCTTTGATTCCCAACGATTCGGCAACGTTGCAGCCGTGGTCACGGGTAGACTGAAGTACTTGCCAGTACAGTCAATTATTGTAGTGAGCGTAGGTGGTCTACCCTCAAGTCACTCTTAGTGTTTCGTAGCGGGCCGACACAAAACACTCACTACGTCCGTGGATGGGTCCGGTGATAAGGCGCGAGATTTGTATTTGCTTAACACTGGATTCCACGTGCTTAAAAGCTTGAAACCATCCTCCCTGTTGAAATTCTTATGTTTTTAATCACAATCCTGACAGACCTCTTTCGCTTCATCAACATTCATTAATCGTTGAATGCACTCACGCCGGTTTCGGGTACTTTTTATCCTCTCCTTTGCTAATACATACGCCAAATAGGAGTGTTTGGTCGAAGTATGCTTAAAACTGGATGGACGACCCCTACCAGCCCTTCGTGTAAGGGACGTCCTTACGGTACCCATCGTCATCATCATTATTAGCCAAGGACTCCCTGAGGTCGTCAGACCATCTGGTGGGGGGCCTACCCACGCTGGGTCGTCCGGTCCGCGGTCGCCAGGTCAGGACTTTTCCGCCCCAACGGCCATTAGTTCTCGCACTATGTGCCCCGCCCACTGCCACGTCAACTGAGCTTTTCTTTGAGCTATATTGGTAACTCGGGTTCTTCTGCGGATCCGACGACTTCGTCGACGGTAGCCATAATAGTTCGATATATTTCTATAGTCCATATTTCTTCCTTCATCCTCTCCAAACCACTGCTAATAATACTGCTACTAGTTTCATGTAGGTACTTACAGGTATTTTGCTAAAATGTATTCTATGGTTTACTAACTTCATTATATGTACCTTCTGTTTGTAATTCTTTGTAGGGTTATTTACCTGATTATGTAATTACCTACTATATGTAAGTCTTTGTAATGTTGTCAAATAAAGTTTATTAAATTCTTATACAGTTTTACTTTTTTTACTCCAGCTAGGTATACGCCCGCGTGTACTTTTCTCTAGTAAATCATTTGAATGGACAAGGGCGTATTTCAATCAAACTTCTACAGCAAACAGGTTCTACCTCGGACTTAAGGAAGGTCCACAGGATGATGTCCACCTTGTATTTATTGATCATGCACGAGTATACAGCGTGTTTGTAATATATAAAACTTATTTAATTCGCCATCAACATATTTCAGAGAAAAGATTGTTTACAACAATGCCACTTATACAAGTCAATAACTGCCGATAAACTGCTGCGCAGTTTGGCAAATCTGTCAACCTATTTGTTATTTTCTTCTTTAAAAAAATCTTTAAATACAAATAAAATGTTACTGCAGTGCCTGGACCGCGTTTCATAAAAGTACAATCATAGTTCCGTATGACAATTCGATGTACATTGCGTAGGTAATTAGTACAATTAGTCTTCCTACTTGTAAATATGTAGGTTCAACCAGTTGCAATGTAGGTATGTACATTTAATTGTCATAGTAAACTATGAACTGTAGGCCCTGAAAACTGTTTCTTCAGTACGTTACTATGCATTTCAATACGCAAAAATTTATTATTCTTATTTATTTAATATTAAAAAATCACTAAGAACAAGAAGAAAATAGGTACATATTGATGACGAATGTGTTTTAAGAGCGATGGTAACCTAGTCGGTTAAACATTGGACTCGGAAGTGAGAGACCCGGGTTCGATTCCCAGTGCGGGCATGTACCTATGACGTTGTTTTCGAAGTTATGTATGTTTGTGAAGTTACAGTAGCAATACCACTTGCTAACTGCGAAGGAAAACATCGTGAGGAAACCTGAGCCAATCCGCGGTGGGCCCGCGTGGTGATTAAGCCCATACACTCTCTCCCTGAGAGAAGGCCTGTGCCCTACATTGGGACGTATATAGCCTCCTTATGTGTGTTTTAAGAATTATGCATTTAAATAATAACCATGGTAAAAATATACCATGGCGCGGCGGAAGTTCTGCACGCGAACTAAACTTAGGCCACCAATCAGTAGAAATTATAGGGACATACGACCTCAGACCATACAAAGGACCTTGCGCCAAGTCTATCTGATAAAAGACCAATACAATATAGCTACATTACCTACCATCTGCGTATCACTGTTCCTACAATGGCTGGCACGATTATCTTGTTGAGCCCAGTATTATGTCATTTACATGCGAGCAAGTATATTTCTTAAACGGCAGTTCATCCGTACCACTGGCCACTTGTGGTCAATTTACGGAAAAATAAACGTGCGTGCGTGTTCCCTATATTAATAAACTTAAACCTACTGGTGATGTTTATCAAATGGCGTTATAATATAATAGGCTTTTAAAAGTGTCTAGTGTTTTCTGCTTTTCTAAGCATTTGTTTTCGTTATGCAAGTCATGGTAAAGAGTAACTGCTAAGAAAATTGTTGACAAAATCAAAGGTTTTTTTTTTTTAATTTATTGACTTACTTTGTTATCGCAGAGTTTTAAATTTTATAAATTATTCGCCAAACTGCATGGCAGTTTGTTGGCGAATTAATCGCACTCTTTTAACATTTTTTTAAAAAAATAGTATTAGGTAACAATAAACTAAATTTTAAAGTTTTAAAGTACAGTCGACAATGGATCCCCCCATACATGCTTACTCTGTATTCGGTCATATTACCAGTGACTATGGAACACGATGCAAAGGCCGATTCGCCGTCCACTGTACCTCACTTAAAACTTTTATCTGAAACACATTAGCAGCTACCCATCGGTTTAATGGTCGTTAAAGAAGCATTTGTTTTTACAATGATAAATTTTTAGAGTTTGAGCTCACAGTTCTGAGTCAAACCTATCCAATAAGATCTTTTTCAGCTTAGACTTAAATACGGCTTTACTTTCACAGTCGTCTTCTAAGAAATCAATACTATTTAGGATTTTAGGAAGTAGGAACTTTCTCGTTCTCTCACCATAATAGTTACACATCCTTGGTATTATGTATCTATTTCCAGGTTTTCTAGCCTTAGGCCTAGGCAGTTTATTAATCTTAAATTTTTTACACTTATAGTTTTCTACTGCTATCAAAAATTTAGTTTTTTCATGCACTGGTAGTATGTTACATTTTTTAAAAAGTTTAAGGTAATTTTTGTCACATTTTTCTTTGGTATTTTTATCAATTAGAAGTTTTAACAAACGAGTTTGCAATATCTTTATCTTATCAAGATACGAAGAGAAGGTGCGCCCGTAGGTACTTAACCCATAGCTAATAACAGCATCTGCCAGTGCATGATACAACAATAACATTGTTTTTCTATTAATTACATATTTTAAATTGTAAAATTTACTTAAAATTGATCTCAACTTATTACAGACACTCTCAATGTGAGTTTTCCAGCTCATGTTGCAATCAATGGTTAACCCTAAATATTTATATTTACTCACAAATTCGAGATTATTACATGCGCAAGAGTTCATATCATTATGCAAGCAGTTGAATGTGTGCCCCACAATATTTAAGCTAACATCTGGTTTTTTTAGATGTGGTGAATGTACCAGCATACATTTAGTCTTGGCTACGTTCAGAATAATACCATTGTCATGGGACCATTTAAGGATATTATTTAGGTCATCTTGTATTTTACTCTCTATAACTGTAATGTCCCTATCAGCATACATCAAACATGTATCATCTGCATACATATAGCTTAAGCAATGTTGCACTACGTTACACATACTATTGACATGCATGATGTACCCAACGGGTCCATACACAGATCCGGTGGGCACCCCATACATCACATCTGCCTCTTCCCCCGTTATTCCATTAATTCTAGTACGCAGCGTTCTTTTGGTAAGATAACTACGGAACCAGTTCTTTGTCGGGCCACGAATACCGCACTCATTCATAGCTTCTAGTAATATCTCATGGTCAAGCGTGTCGAACGCCTTTTTAAAATCGATAAACAATAACGTTACATATTGTTTATCATTTAATTTTAAGTTAATATCGTCCGAGAACTGGGCCAGCGCCGTAGACGTGCTCCGAGCCTTTCTAAATCCATGTTGCGTATTAGAAATCACCATATTATTTTCCAGAAAAGAACTTATTTGTCCTACGATCACCTTTTCTAATATTTTATTAATGACGGACAGAATTGCCACCGGGCGATAGTTATTGTAATCTAAATGGTTGCCTTGTTTATAGATTGGTCTTATCACGGCTTTTTTAAGTAGGTCTGGATATGAGCCACTCTGCAAGCAAAGGTTTATGAATTTTGACAGCACGGGGCTTATTTCACGTTTTAAGTATTTAATATCTGAAACTCTTATTTCATCGACCCCAGGTGATTTCCTAGCACTCAGACTATCAATTATTTTTTCTATATGGTACGAGGATACTTTTTTATAACGAAAGGACAAATTAGAGACATTTACATATTTTTCACGATCTAAGAACTTCTTCTTACATTTATGTTTTATATTATTTATTTCTTCTGTAAAAGCATGTGCAAAATTTGTACAAATATTTTCGACACTATCTGTCTTACCTAAGTACTTCATTATTACGCTATCTAATTTTGGTTTTTCGTTTCCTAGCCAGCAATTCAAGGTAGCCCAAATTTTTCGGAAATCACCCTCACAGTCCCTTAGCTCCTGTTGTCTGTATTTGTTTCGTGCCTTATTTATGCATTTATTTGTTGCATTTCTAAAGCGTGTGTAATCGAGTCTATAATTCATATTTTTGGGGTTAGCCTTCCACCTTCTGAATAAGTAATCGCGCCGCGCCACCATGTTGTTTAACTTCTTATCTATCCACGGATGTGATACTCGCCTACATTTTCTTATAATATCAATCTTTGATTGTTCATATATTCTTGCAAAATTAACACATAATCGCTCATACAATAGAATAGGACAGTCTATCTCTAGTAATTGTTTCCAGTCGACACAGTCTAATTTATCCTTTACTAATTCATTGCTAATTACACATACCTTGCTATTCCGACTATCATTACCCGTCACCGCACAACTCATTCTTTCTCGTACAGGCGCCACTCCGGCTAGGCTTACGCCTACTAGATAGTGGTCCGACAACTTGCAAGTGAGCATGTGTGCGCGTGCGGCTCGTCGAGAGCGCACCCACACATGGTCGATGCACGAAGCAGTGAGTTTGCCGGCCACTACCTCCTCTCGCGTACACTCGGTGATAAGACATTGAAGCCCGTGACCACACAGGGTGGTTTTGTACCTGTCAGTGGTTTCACTTATACTTCCTTCTTTTATATCCAGGTTCATGTCTCCCGCCATGATGATGTCTTGGTCACGAGGAATTTTTTTTAGTAGGCTGTTTATCTCTTTAATAAAGCAAACCTTGTTTGTGTTAGGTGGCCTGTACAATCCTATTACGTTTACAATTTTCCCGTCCATGGTTATCTGCCCTCGGAGGGATTCTGTTGCACAACTCTGTTCTTCGTCGGAAATTTCAAATTTAATATCTTTGTGGACATAGAATATTAAACCGCCGCCTTTTCGGTTTTTACGCGTGTTTGCATACATCTCGTAACCCGGTATTGCAAAGATCGAAAGTTCTTCTCTCTTCACATTTACTTCCGTTAAGACAATGACATCTATGCTTGAATTACATGGTTTTAATAATACCATAAGCTCGCCAAATTGCTTTCTCAACGATCTAATATTTAAGTGTACTATGGAAAGGTCTTTCTGTTTGTGTGAAAGACTCTTAGCCCAGAAATCTGCAGTTTCATATTTCGTAAAATTGGTATTGGTATCTAAAGCTTCGAATTTTAAATCGGAAATTTATCACTCCGTGTGAACGCGCGCTATTTGCGCATACGATGCGATTATTATTCGGGTTGTGATTTTTGAGCTAACATTTTTATATCATCCTCGCATCTGATCTTGTAGATTTTCTTTTCAATTTCGTTTTTCTTTACAAGTATGTTTGAATTTTGAACCCATATGAAACTATATGCTGGTTTAAGCTGATTCTTGGCCGACCACAGCAGTTGCCTCTTGAACTTGGTCAGATCCTCATTTATGTAGATCATTTGTTTACTGGCATTTCCGTAAATATTATCATTAGTTAGACGAACTTTCTTTTGACTTATCCACTGGTTCCTCGCCGTCTTGGAGCGCAGTGTGACGATTACAGGGCGTGAGCGCTGGGGCTTCTCGCCCGGTTTATTACCACCTACCCTCTTTACCTCCTCAATATCTTCGCTCTTAAGGTTAATTTTCTCAGCAATATCAGATACCACTGCAATAAGGCTCTCATTTTCTTGGGTCTCCAACCCGGCTATCTCCACATTTTTTTCCTTTTCCTTCTCCTCCAATTCTAGGACTCTTTCCTCCAACGCTCTGCTATACTTTTCCAAGAATATATTCTTCTTCTCCATATCTCCAAATCTTTTTTCAGCACTCTCTTTAAACACAGTCAGCTCTTGATATTTTTCAGCGTAAAAATCGACTGCTGAGGTCAATTCCTCTAATTTGCTTTCTATCTTGAAAACAGCCTCGAGTTTTTTATTCACCTCTTGGAGGAGGTTCTCCACCGTAAGTTTGTTAGATTCTATTTCGATCCTCGGAGGCTTAGTACATCCATCGCAAACGTCTTTTTTTATAACGCCTTTTGCACACTTTTTGTGAAAAACTCCCTCGCAGGCACCTTTGCATCTGACCGTTTCGTCATTTGCCATGGACAGGAACAGCTTGCACTTTTTGCATTGCACCATGGTTGGTAAAACGTGAGTGAACTTCACATCACCAGCGACTTTACGGGTAAACTGCTAATTCGCGATGCCGCGCACCGTAGTTGGTGAAGATTTTCAGGGCTCAGTGCACCTATTGGGTGCCAACAGGTCCCGTTACTAAGCCTGCACGTGTCCGTCTGTCTGTCTCACATGTTATACTTAATAGATACTATTATTAAGCAATTATATTTATGATTTATTGTTAAAGCGGTACAAGCGTCAAACTTGTGATTATAGTGAAAGCTCTGAAGTACAAGTAAAAGGGGCGTAGCAATGATTTTTTCCAGAGGGGACCAATTTAGAACAGCAATCTATGCAAACTACAATACAGTAATTAGTTAGACGGGTTTGTGTCCCACTGCTGGGCAAAGGCCTCCCCCATGATCCTCCACACCTCTCGGTCTTGGGCCAGTCATTCCTATCCGGGCAAAAAGGTTAAAAAATCGTCCCACCATCTCATCTCCACCTCGGCCGACCACGTCAGCGATATTCGCCGCATGGAACACAGTGACAATGTTTGCCCACACGACTGACGTGGCCCGCCCAGTTCCACTTCAGCTTCATTTTATTGTGTTTATTTAGTGTACGAACTGACACTATTACACGATTATATGATCAATATGAACAAATTTATTCCACTAACAGGAATTTCACTAAAAGTTAAATTAGAGTTTCTTCCGCAACGCTGGCTCTATTCCATAAAGCTAGCTCGTCCTAAAACTAATTTATCACACTTGCAACAATTTTTAGCATAGTATCTAAATAACATAGGATTATGCATGTTTCGAACCAAATCCATATCACATCGTTCATATTGCAAAAGACTGTAGCGGTTAATCCCCTGAAATTAATTTTCTCTAGTATTTTAATTTCCTTTCCTTTTTTACCCCATTTTTTCTTTTTACTATGCGGAAATTTTCCCATAACATTTTGGCCCCGTGCTCATAAGTTCTTAGTCGATTTTCACACCGAATGATATTTTAACCAGTCCATAATATCGCGGAACTGATAGCCGATGGGGCCGAAAAGTTCTCGAATGGAGACCACATGTTGGCAAGCGCAGCGTAGGACGACCAGCCACAAGATGGACAGATGACCTCATCCAACTGGCAGGAAGACGCTGGATGCAAGCTGCTTCCAACAGGTCTATTTGGAAATCCATGGAGGAGGCCTATGTACAGCAGTGGACTTCTTGTGGCTGGATGATGATGATGAATTTGAGGGTTGGTTTAGAGAAAAGTCAAAGGCAGAATGTTTTGGTTCAAAATAGCACTAAAACTGCGAGTTCATGCGAGTTATAAGTACGTTACAAGTTATATATTGGTGTCCATTTCAAAAATTGAAACACTTCTCGCCAGTCACCCGAGAACGTCAGGCCTGCCCGGTGCCTGAACTCGATGCAACCCATGGGCATTTCGCCGCAAACCAGCCCTGCTCTTCAGTTCGGAACCTACACATTTGCTTCAGCTACCTGCTTCCCCCTGGCCGTACTTGACGGAGGATTTAAGCAGTTCCTAAAGGAAACACTTTTAAGAATGACTAAAAAGTCCGATTCGTGAGAGAGGCCCTACTACATATTATAGGACACATAAAGTAGGAGTCCGGATATAAAAGAAGAGATGAGCCCATTGTAAGAATTATTAAAGAGATCTTGTTATTCAGATTTATTTTGCTTGCTCATATGACACGACACACACACACACACGCACACACACACACACACACACACACACACACACACACACACACACACACTCATTTAGTTTAATATTTTTGCATTCTCCACTTCCTCCTCTAAACAGTGTTTTATAACTTAATTTTATTGTATTTTAATACTTAATTTAATTTGAGACTGTTTCCTAACCGTCGTCTAATGTTAAAATGTTCAACCTACTTGACCAGTCCCCCACCATACAGACTATAAGTGTAGCGTGGGGGTCGCCAGTAAACATTGTCATTTTATTATTATTTTTTTTAATCTCATTTATTTTATAAGCCATACATCGAATGATTAAGTAACATAAACCAATTAATTTTCAACCTTCTTATATCCTTTTTAACTGTATGTAAAGTGGTTTTTGAATATTTTTTTATGTTTATGTCTTATGTTATAAAATTTCCAAGAAGTGTGCGACGGACTGTCGCTAAGGATCTTAGGGATCCTCATTTGTTGGAAAACAGTACTCAAATATTACAACTGGTAGCGCTGAACCTTTGCTGCACTATTTCATCTCGCACTCGACCGGTTATTAAATATTTAATGCAACATCCCTACGTTGTAGTGCACTGCAGTTAGGAAAACCAATGAAATAATATTTCAACAGGGTGGCATCGAATTTATTCGACGTTATTAACTTAATTCTTGATTCACTCACTTGGTTTTTTGTTTTTGCTCTGGTTCGCAGACCTCAATCATGGTGACGAGAGACGGAGCGTTCTGCTGAGCGAGCGGACATTCTAGCCATGACTTAGAAACATAGTGGCACGTCAAAACATTTATTTTTTTGGTATCCAAAGTTACTCCACTTAAGCATAAAAAAACAATATAAAAGTAATAAAAAATAAAAGTAATAAAATTTTTATAATACAATTTTTTAAAAAAGTAAGTAAAACGCCCGAAGCGTTTTATGGTCGGCGCCGGCCCACTCAATTGTTCTTTCACTTGTTTACACACATCGAACGACAGAAACTAAAACATTTAACATAATCGAAAACATTTTTCAACGTCACCGTGCTTCCTTCCTACCACTGAACTTGGATTCACAGTTTCGAACCAAGGGGTCGGAAATCTTACGAATATTTACAAATATGTTACTGTTAATTTATTAATGATACCCTCTTTAAAAGAAGAATATTACCTCAAAATATTGCTAACGAATTCAAAATCACGCTGTAGAAAAGTGTTACTGGTTAATCTTTAAAAAATGCAAGCGAACGCTCATAATATAGCAGATTAGCAAAGGTAACAACAGCTTATCAGGAAAGTACCTACGAACATCCGCCAATTACAATCACGTGGCACACGTGTTTGTTACATCAGTACTAATGAAAATAATTCAGACCGTACCATTGCGTGTCACTTCATGGATTTTTTTAACTTTTCTCGTATTCTAACCTAACCCAGCCTCAGTTACCCCCCCATTCTGGGACACTAACAAACTGTTAACTTCTACAAAACACAATCACTTATCCTGGACCCAAACAATAATACCCTGTACTTTGGTAACCGGGCAAGGACATCACATACGTGGAAATACACCCAGACTGAGGCCATCTGTACAAATGTACCGCGGCCCCCAGTGGGAATCGAACCCACGACCTCTGTCGTCGAGGCAGTCATGAGTACATGGAGTACATGAGTTTTAGTCCTCTCTGTATGTCTTGTAGTTGTGAGCGTGTGTGTGTTTGTGTATGTGCTGAGGGTGACTAAAACTGAATTTGCGGAATTAAGTCCGGCGGCCTTCAGTGGGAATCGAACCCACGACCTCTGGTTAAATAGTCAAATTTATTGACCGCTAGACCAACCACCAACCTAGGAATTTAACCCGATGTTGAGCTACCCGGTAACGGTGTACTAGCCAGCTACTACACAGAAGGGACGTGGGGCGGGGTCGCGGAAAAGACGCGACCTTAATCCAAGTCAATTTCATAAAAAATGTACTGATCTACGACATCTACCGACATTTTTTCGAATTTTGTATGTTTCATATTCGTAAATGGCTGAACTGATTTGAACTCATACAGAGTATTTGGACGGTTAAGTGGATGGATAGATAGATAGAGAACAGTACTCATATTTACAGAGATAAGGTACTTAATATCTGGATAAGGTACATCATAGAACACAATCGGCAGACTTATCGCTAAAAGTGGTCTCTTTCAGACAACCCTATGATGGACAGTACTAATAAATAGCAAAAAAAAAAGTACGTGTCGAATTGATAACCTCCTCCTTCTTTGATGTCGGTCAAAAAGACTAGAGTAGTTATGTTGACGTAACTACTCGATGTAGATGTACTTATGATACTTGTGTGTAGATGTACGTTTGATACTATGTTATCCTATGTTATGAAAGGCTTGATCGCGCTAACATAACACATTCAGCAAACACCTCCATCACTACAGCGTGACTTCTTTTAGGGGACGGTCCAACAAAGGTTTTGATTTTTTTAATACGTTTATTCAATATTCAAAATAAAACATCCTTAATATAAGTACACAATTTTGCCAAACGGCAAAACAGATAAATTGGCGCGTCAAAAAACATTATTGTTTTGTACCTACCTAAATTTACTTCAATTAAGCAAAAACAAATAATGGGATTTTAAAATCGAAAAAACCGGCCAAGTGCGAGTCGGACACGAAGGGTTCCGTACCATTATCTATACAAAATTAGACAAAGATCAAATTTGAGAATAGCGCCATCTATAAAAACCAACAAGAAGTGTTTAACATTGACATTTAACGACATGACATCGGCGCTGTGAAGGTTACATAGATGGCCGCTACATGGCGAGCGCTGTCTTTCGACAACGTTTGTTGTATGGGAGCCCCCCTTAAATATTTATTTTATTCTATTTTTAGTATTTTTTGTTGTAGCGGCAACCGAAATACATCATCTGTGTAAATTTCAACTGCCTAGCTATCACGGTTCATGAGATACAGCCTGGTGACAGACAAAGAGATAGACGGACAGACTGACAGATAGACGGCGAAGTCTTAATCAGCATCATCATCATCATCAGCCATTTGACGCCCACTGCAGGACACAGGCCTCCTTCATGGTTTTCATAACCATGAGGGGTTTTGCCATAATCGCCACGCTTGGCAGGCGGGTTGGCTATCGCAGTATGCGGTTGGAACTTCAGGAAGACGCTGCTGCCCGTCTCCTGGTAATTGATTCCCTCAGTCGCCTTCTACGACATCCACGGAAGGAAATGGAGTAACGCTATTCTTAATCCGGCGCCACACGGAGCTTAATCCGGCGCCACACGGAGCAGTCTTAATAGTAGAGTCCCATTTGGCACCCTTCAGGTACGAAACTCTAATAAACTATGTTTCTCATGACGAAAAATGGTTAAACATCGAAAAAACTATGTTAACGCAATTGTTTTCTTATACTTTTACGCACGGCATATTCTTAAACATTTAACACAATAGAAAACATTTTTCAATGCTACGCTTTCCCACCACTTTGAATGTGTATTCACAGGTTTCACACCAAAGGCCTGAAACGCAAATGCTTACAAATAGGTACAAACTTTTCAGTAAATAATTTATCAACACCGTTTATCACAATGAAACGAACGTTCTCTGAAAATATTGCTTAAAATATAGATACAATCACGCTATAGATATAAATGTCAAATGAAAATGCTGAATAAATGTCGCCGATATATCGGGAATTAAGGTAATTAAGTTCACCTGACAAGCAATCGCGATTAGAGCCATTTATCTGAAACAATAAGTGAACGCGAGTGAGTAAAGCCGAAGACAGTTCATTGTTTTGTAATCGTTGAACCATGACTGTCTACATCATGACAATAATGTCAGTTGTGTTGTGATCTTCGGCCCTCAGTGAAGATTCTGTTGTGTTTGGTGCTCTTTAACGTACGTTTGTAGAAAAAATCTAAAAAATTAAACAAAATCTCTTGGACACCTAAATGATTTCGCATTAAAGTGCTTGCAGTGTTTAAAACAAAACGGTTAAACAGAATAAAAGAAGAGAAAGAGAGGTTTTATACTATCTCAATTTTTCGCTACACAGATAATGTATTATTCACCATCTCTTTTTCCTCTTTCCACACATTATGTGTATTTGTAATAAGTGTTAACAATCTACACGTCCGTAGAAAATAAAAATGAAATTGTATAGCTCGTCTTATAAAATTGTATAATTATTTATTGAGATCAAACAAGTCGTATGAACCCAGAAGAGGGTGTGGACCCTGCTATAATTCTTTAAAAAGTGAAGTTGAAAATATTTATATCAAGCTTACGTACATAACATAGGCAAGCTCATAGAGTGTTATTAACTTAACTTAATCTAAAGTTAGTCAAACTTAAATTTACTGTCAGGGTAGGCATGGATGGATGGCCAATATTTGAGAATTGAGATATCCACTCTGTCCCCGATCACCCCAAGAAGCATATTGGCGCTGGCGCGCACTCTAGACATCAGGGACGCCACTCGGTTATGCACAAATGCAGGGAAGCCATACAGATGGCCGATACACTACAGTGACTCGGCAAACCCAGCATCCCGCAAAAGCCGCGTTCTCACGATCTAAGTACGCCCGGACCGAGTGACCTATACGAAGACCTATGAAGACGATAGAGAAATAAACCGTTTATTAAATTGCCACAACACACAAAGAAAATAAATTAACAGGCATAGTATGCTAAGGAAATTCAATACAAGCAAATAAAACAACATAATCAATCGAAACAAGGAGGAGGAGGAGATGGTCCGTGTTAAGTGAATAGTACATACATACACCCTACAGTTAATCATTATTGGCTGCGTATTATGTGCTATGGCAATAAAAAAGGTACCCGAACTCAGCATATGCTTCAGGTATTAGGGGTTAAAGTATGAAATTGCCGTTTTATTGCAATAGGTTCTTTGAATTGACATAGAATCTTCATGGTTTGAGGTTTTCGCATGAAACTTTTTTCAAATGGTTTCTATGATGTTATTTTTTTTTTAAATGTGAAACATTTGAATATCGACTTTCAATTGTTTTTGTTATTCAATTTAGACAAGAAAGATGGATACTGCGAAAATTCGAGTGATTATGAGGCACCCATTTTTCGAATTTTTTTATTTTATTGATTTGACGCAAGTGAGTCAATATTGTGGGTAAGGTAACGTTAAACCATGCCACTAATTCCTGGGTAGTTTGACTAGGGTCGGCTTCCACTATCTCTCTTAATTCATCGTTATTCACCTGTGTGGGCGGTCTTCCTCGTGGCTCTTTAAGTCGAAATTTCCATCACGAAAGCGTTTAAACCAAAATCGCACGGTGCGTTCATTAGTAGACCTCTCTCCAAACGCAGCATTGATATTGCGGGCTGTTTCTGCGCGTTAGTTCTGCGTCGGAACTCGTATTCAAAAATCACTCGAATTATCGCAGTATCCATCTTTCTTGTCTAAATTGAATAACAAAAACAATTGAAAGTCGATATTCAAATGTTTCACATTTTTTAAAAAAAGAACATCATAGAAACCATTTGAAAAAAGTTTCATTCGAAAACCTCAAACCATGAAGATTCTATGTCAATTCAAAGAACCTATTGCAATAAAACGGCAATTTCATACTTTAACCCCTATTATTTATTGCAATTTAAAGCAATGGCCTGCAGCGCTGAGTTACAGCATAAGAGACGCAACGAGGGTCAACGGCAGAGTGCAACTCGTATCGTGTATACCGACGACGATCTTAGTATACAATTTGATAAAAACAGGCATTTTTTGTACTAAGGTCACCGGTATACATGATACGAGTAGCTTCCGAGTAGCAAAAATCGGTCACTTTATCCGAGCACACTAATATCGTGAAAACGAGGCTAGATGGCGTTGTAGTACTAGACACGGAGGGCACTATCCGTCCGTCCGTCCGTCTGTCATCAGGCTGTATCTCATGAACCGTGATAGTTACACAATTGAAATTTTCACAGTTGATGTATTTCTGTTGCCGCTATAACAACGAATACTAAAAACCGAGTATAATAAATATTTAAGGGGGCTCCCATACAACAAACGTGATTTTTTTGCCGCTTTTTCTCGATCTTTGTGTCTAATATTGTATAGATAATGGTACGGAACCCTTCGTGTGTGAGTTCGACTCGTACTTAGCTAGTTTTTTTTTAATACCTAAGACCAATTAAACCACTTCAAACTTAAACCCCCCTCTTCCTTCCTGCGTAAGATAAAAAGGTCTATTTCAACTTAAAATCACTATGTTAGTTTGTTACAGTATGTCTTTCATTCTTTCCATCCATATTAGCTCTTTCTTTATAGAGATTTTTTAAGTAAAAATAACTGTCTAAGTCCTTGAATCGTCAAGGGCTTGATTTTTTTTTTAAGTCGCCTGTAACATAACGGATAACTTACGTATGGTAGCGAGACTTAGGTATGGCAAAAGAAGCAAGAATGTTGGATTAATGCAGTAGAAATGAGGTCCTTGAGGAGTATGTCCGGTGTTATGTTGAATGACAGGATACGAAATAGTTTGGTTAGAGAACGTTGAGGACCGAAGGAGGATGTAGTGACTAGAATTGAGAAAGGAATTTTTCGTTGGTTTGAACATGTGGAGAGGATGAAGAAAGAAATACTTTATACTTTATTGCACACATAAAATCACATGAATAAAACAAAACATTTACAGAAAAATTAAAAAGTGTACATGGCGAGCTATATTGACGAAACAAATATATCGAGCGAATGTGGATGGAAGGGCCGATAATGGACGTCCCAGGCAGACATTCTTCAACCAAATAGGGGATGTATTAGCAAAGGGTAAGATAAAAAGTACCCGAAACCAGCGTGCGTGCATGCAACGACTAATGCTTGTCTTTGTACATGCTATTTCTTATGTAATGTCCCGTTCAATGTTTCGTGTGCAATATGTGTGTATGTTATTATTATTAATGAATATCGAGGAAGCGAAAGTGATCTGTCAGGATCGTCGCAAGTGGCAGTCCCTGGTCTCTGCCTAACGCTCTGGGATACAGGCGTAAGTTTATGTATGTATGTATGTGCAACATAAAGTAAAAGAAGCCGTCGACTTTAAGCAGTCGATAATTATTCTCCAACAGTGTAGGTAACTATTTTTATGGGTTAGTTGATATTTAATATACGCGAATTTTTCGCTTTTATTTTAACGAAAAAGTAAATTGGCGAAATTACTCAATTTTATTTTATTTTTATTCTTATAACTGACAACTTGCGGCTTCGTGGACGCGAAGTTCAGTCTAGTTACATTGTACTCTAGTTATACATTACGCACACTTTATACTTATTAATTATATCTTGTCTCAGTCTGGCTCCTTTTTACTTTCTGAGTTCAGCACGCCGTCTTCTCTGGGTACCGGCATAATACCCGCGCTGGAGTGTCCCCTCCGGAGCCGGAGCCCATTTGCATTTGCCACTGAACTGATTTGACTTGCCGTACGTTTTATGGCAAAATTTTATGTTCTTGTTGTCTGTGTTTATTTTGTTACTTTGATCCTTTTAGTTTTTGGTTTGTGAACGTGTTATGTGTGCGTGAAAATGCAAATAAATGGTTTATCTATCTATCTGTCTAAATTCGGTTAGTGAATTCAGTAAGTAAAAAAAATTAAGTCCGCTAATGTAGGTATACCCTTAGGGGTGGATGTGTGAAACAATTATTGCAACCGTATATCCCAGTACAAAGTTATGTGTGGTAGAACAGGTTAACCACCATCATCAGCCGTTTGACGTCCACTGCAGGAACTCCCTCATGGTTTTCCAAGCTTCCCAGTGTTGTGGCGCCCGCATCCAGCGACTCCCCTCCACCGTAACCAGGTCGTCAGACCATCTGGTGGGGGGCCTTCCCACGCTACATCGTTCGGTCCGCGGTCGCCACGTCAGAATTTATTCGCCCCAACGGCCGTCAGTTCTCCGAACTATGTGCCCCGCCCACTGCCACTTCAACTGAGCAATTCTTCAGCTATATTAGTAGCTCGGGTTCTTCAAGTAAACAGTCAATTATTCCCTATACTTCTACCGTCAGAGGAGGGTTGTATTGTTTGTAATTTTATTTGGGACATTTTACGGTGGGCCTCAAATGTATATACATGTATACTAGGTTATTGCTTGTAAGCTACGGCAACTACGACTTTTTAAACAGCTTGTATACGTCCCACTGCAGGGCTGAACTAAATAGCATTTCCACTAAAATCACCCGTTCTTGGCATTCATATTCAGACCCAGATCCTTGGTCATTGGTTCTCTGTCTTGGGTCCTAAAAATCACGATTTGTACTCTTACATTTTTTTTTTGTATCGCTACTGAACCTGATCGTAGATTTTTTATGTTACTTTATAAAATAAAAAAAATTCAATGTTTATTTACACCATACGACAATCCACTATAGGACACAGGCCTTCTCTCAGAGACAGAGTATGGGGTTAATTACCACGCGTGCCCATCGCGGATTGGCAATTTCAAGCGCTGAGGTATGTGAACACCTCAGACACTCAGGTTTCCTCACGATGTTTTCCTTCCTTAGCGAGTGGTAGGTATTGCTACTACAACCTCACAAAAACTGCGACTACGACTAAATCAACTACTAATATTGATAGTGCTAAGCGAAAACAAAACCATCTTAATCACATTAGTCTACTTTTTTATCTGAAAACAAGTGGATAGTTAGATATCAAACAAATATACTTATCGGGCAAGTATATAGACCCAATAGAAGTTGTTCTGAAGTCACCTGTGATTACGCCTTTTGGTAAACGTTAGCCACTTACCAGGTCAAGAGTTTTCATAGTATCATTTGTTAATTCAGAATAAGACGATGAACAGTGAACACTAAAGCAATATAAAATTCAATAATAATACCTATCGATTAAAACACAAAATGGTGCAAGAGAAAAAAGATACGAAAAAATCAGGAGAAGCCGATACGCAATTCGAAGAAAAACCACTGAATAAAGATGACCCCGAGGATACAAAGACGAAGTCGTTCACCGAAAAGTTAACAAACATCAAAGACAATATCACAGTAGAACCCTTACTCGCGGGCCTTATCATACCCAGCATCATATCCAGATTTGGTATGACGAATCTAAACCTAGACAAAGCATGCAGAGTAAACCTGAACTTCACAGACGAAATATGTGATGCTCTCATACGTCGTGACAGCAACAACTACTCCTATTACGAGAAGGAAATTCAAAAACTCATCTCCTCAATCGATATTTGGAGAGGAGTCATACACACACTGATCCCGTGCATGATCATCATGTTCATTGGAGCGTGGAGCGACAGAACGGGCAAAAGAAAGCTCTGCATACTTCTGCCGATTTGGGGTGAAGTAGCGACGTCCATCAACAATATCATAAATGTATATTTCTTCTATGAAATCCCTGTCGAAGTCACTGTGTTTCTGGAGACTATAATCCCGGCGTGCACTGGCGGATGGGTGACCATGTTTTTAGGTGTGTTTTCCTATATCAGTGATATTACTGCGGAGGAAGAGAGGACATTCAGAGTGGGTCTGGTGAACTTCTGCATGACAGTGGGAGTACCGATCGGTATTGCCCTGTCCGGTGTTTTTCTGAGGTTGTATGGATACTACACGATTTTTGCTATGACCGGACTTATGCTGTTTCTGGTGCTCCTTTACGGTATCTTCGTGCTAAAAGAACCGGAGCAGATACTTATTGAAAAGGCATTGCCTGTGGTAAGTTTTGCATACTTCATAATCATCATCATTATCAGCCCACCGCTGCCCACTACTGTGGGTGACGTATAGGCCTTTTCACGCCACCTCTCGTGGTTCATTGCCATTTCTCTCAGAGACAAATTATGGGCTTAAATCCTCAAGGTTCCTCAGGTTTCCTCACGATGTTTTCTTTGACCGTTAGCGAGTGGTATTGCTACAACAAATTCACAAATTTACGTATCTTAGAAAACAAAGTCATTGGTACATGTGGACATGCCGGTGTTCGAACCTACGACCTCCTTAATTTGAGTCAAGTGTTCTACCGACCGCGCTTTTAGCCCTCTCTATTTTATTTTACTTTATCCTTTTATGTCTATTTGTTTTTTTCTGTCATCGGAATAATCTTTCAAATCATTTAACATAATATATATAACGGCATGCCTTATAAGCTGATTGTAGTAATTGGGTTGTAAATTAAGTATGAGCATATCTGAGGGTATCTTGAATTGAACAACAAATTAGAAAATCGCTCGTAGCCCCGGCTGCCTGAGTGATCTTAAACGATCACGAAGGTTAAGCAACACTGGGCGCGTTCAGTGCATGGATGGGTCGCCGTCTATGCCTAACGCTAGTGGCATTTTTCCGAGCGGTTCCGTGCTTCGCAAGGCACGTTAAGCTGTTGGTGCCGGCTGCCGTCGATAGATGGCAGTCGTTAAGCCAAGTCAGAGGCCTTAGGGCGGCTTGACAACTTCTGACAGTAGACGAGCCACTAGTCTACAAGCCTCCACCAATCCGGACTTGGCCCCCGTGGTGGAGTGTGGCCTATGCCTTCCTCAGGGAAGAGACCCGTGCCCCTCGGTGGGGACATAATGGGTTGATGATGAAGTGAAAAAAAACAGAATATTTTTTTTGGTACTCGATATTTTGAAAACGAAGAATTATATCAAAACTTTGAGAAAAATTTGAGAAGCCACAATTTGAGCCTAAAACAAAGAAGATTGAGTCAAGGGATATCCCTGTAGCCTAACCTTTTTGAAAAAAGTCAAAAAGTTAGAACGAGATTAATTTTCACATGACATTTATGACTCGATTCATTTCAAATGTGCTCGATAGTCGTGTGAATAGTCACGAAATATGTGATTTTTTTATTGGCTTACATTTCAGTGGAACCTTAGATTTATGGCCGTCACAGACGACGACGTCAATATGTGCGATATTTTTTCCACACAATATCCAACACGCAACTCGCGTCCGCACACGACTGCGGTCGGACGTAGTAATAGAACAAGACATCGCGCAATATATTTATATATTTATAGCTGTTGTCTATTACGACCTGAAAAATAAACTTGTATTGATGTCCACATAGAGTACGTCCACAAACGGGGTTGTGATGTTTAATGACCCCGGCACATGTCAAAGTGACAGTATTTTTTGCATCGAATTAACAAACAGACTTAAATATCAAATAAGGTTTAATCGAGCCTCTTTCCTCAGAATAAAACTTCACTAAAATACCTAATAGACGTCAATAAAATTCAACAGAGTTACTTTTCGGTTATAAAAATAGCTTTAAACTCTATTTAAATGATGTTAAATTTTAGCAAAAACATATTTTCATTCATTATCAGCCTATACACGTCCTACTGCAGGGCACAGGCCTTCTCTCAAAGAGAGAGTATCGACTTAATCACCACGCGTGCCTTCCGCGGATTGGCAATTTACAGCGCTGAGGTATGTAGCTCAGACACTCAGGTTTAATCACAGTGTTTTCCTTCACAGTTAGTGAGTGGTATTGCTACTATAACTTCACAAATGTACATAACTTAGAAAACAAAGTTATAAGGACATGGCCGCACTGGGCGTAACCCTCATGACTAAACGGTTGATTGTAGAAACGTGAAAAAATTCGGCGTTAGTTGGCCGGGTCGCCTCTTAAGGGGCTCCATAGAGTAACTCTAATGCCACCGATGAAATAAACATATCTCTTTTTACACATCGTATTTGCAAAAAGTGTCTGTAAAATCTCTCAATCATGTTAATAGAATCTTTAGGACCCACGACCGAGAACCTAGGATCGGACAGGGATAGCATTTAAATAAGTAAATAAATAACTTCCACACAACACAATCACAAAATAAATCAAAAACGGCCGTTTGTGGCGGTAATGCTATCTACTCCTAGGTTTTTTTGCTTTATGTTCACGGTCATGGGTCCTTAAAATCACTGTTAATACAATTGAGAGGTTGTACAGACACTTTTTGCGAATAAGATGTGTAAACAAGATAGATAGATAGAATATTCTTTATTTTACACAGAGATTAAATTAACAGAAATTCAATAAATCGCAGTACAATTACTACAAGCAATTTCTTCGAGATATGATTTTTGTTTTATCGGCGCTAGTGTTACTCTATGGAGCCCCTTAACTCTCACTCTTTTTAAGAAAACGCTTGTACCCAGCAGTGGAACTTTTGTAGTTTTTCCTCGATGCTTAAACCATGTTTTCTTTTATTGCGTCCCACTGATGGGCTAAGGCCTCCCCTGTAGACTTTCATTCCTCCTTGTCTTCGTCCAAGTCTTGGCACCCAGATGAATGTTTTTGCAAGTCGTCGCACCATCTCCGCCTCGGTCTGCCACGTCGCCGATCGCCGTCGCACGTCACCGATTGGTGACCATTTTTCCCCATCTTTGGGGGCCCATACGTGTAACGTGGCCACCCTAAGAGTTTAGCGGTCGCCGCTCCAATGTCAGTGATTTCAGTTTATTTGCTATGTTACAAAAAATATTTACTTATATTTCTTTCCGCAGCCCGAGCGGCCAAACAAGACCGGCGTATCGTTTTTCAATCTTTCTCACGTCATGGAGACACTAAAAGTCGCCTACCGGACACGTGCCAATAACAAGAGGGTCAAAGTGATACTGACCCTGTTTACGGTGTTCATACTTTTCGGACCCAGCAGCTGTAAGTTTCATTTTTACATCTAGCGTGTGTGAAGGTGCTACCCGGTGGACGCTGTATAGATAATCTCATTGCGTTGATGCAAAGGCCAAGTAGTTTAAGAGAATAAAAAAAATAATATGCCAGGGGTGTGCGTTTTCTAAACTGAAGCCTGATTATTAAACATTTTTAGTGAAAAAAAGATCTTTAGTTGACTTAGCCCCATAATAATAATAACTTCCATACAAGAATGACTTGTCCCGATCTCAAATTAGGATGCAATGTGTGTGCTATGTTAAACAGGCAAGGACGTCACAAACATGGACCTACCGCCAACACCTAAGGCCAATTATACAATGTATGTATGTATGTGTGCGTACGTATGTATGCATGTATGAAAACTAAGCTGAGATCATCAGACACTTTCTGCTGCGTGCTGAGCAAAACCTTTTATTGAAAATTATATATTTTTAATATTTTCAGCGGAGCACACAATATTTTACCTGTTCGTGAGAAGTCAACTCAACTGGGACATGGTCAAATATGGCATGATTGTTAGCTACTCCATCGTGCTTCATTCGTTTGGTGAGTAACACCAGGGTCACATAGTTTATTATGACAATCCGACATCGGATGGTACATACATTGGTCGAGATTTCCTACTGGCTAGTACTATTAATAACTTCCACACAACACAATGGCATGTCCTTGATGTCCTGGTCCCAAACTAAGATGCCCTGAGCTGTGGTAACCAGGCAAAGACATCACAAATATGAAAATACACCCAGACTGAGGCCATTTGAACAAATCGGTACAACAGCATCCAGTGGGAATCGAACCCATGACCTCTATTTTGGCCGAGAAGCGTGTTAACCGCTAGACCATAAAGTAGTGGGTTTGCAACGTATTTATTAGTCGCAGGCAAATTCGCAAATAGGAACACTCTGGTGAAGTGCCAGGATTACAATTTTTATTTTATTTTCAATCAATCCTTTTGTCTAAAAGAATTAAAAAATTACCAATTTTTTACCATCTAATTGTATAGTACTAACAAAAAACTGCAATAAAAATAACAAAAAAAAGGTCCACAAATTTAAAGTCACTCAGCGTGCTACGGAAAGGACTATGCTCGGGGTTTCTCTGAAAGATCGAATTCGAAACGAGGTGATCGGACAGAGAACCAAAGTCACCGACATAGCCCACCGAATTAGCATGCTGAAGTGGCAGTGGGCCGGTCATATTATCCGAAGAACTGATAACCGATGGGGTAGACGAGTTCTTGAGTGGAGACCGCGGATCGGTAAACGTAGTGTGGGACGTCCTCAGACTCGGTGGAGCGATGATCTTTGCAGGGCGGCTGGCAAGAGCTGGATGAGAGTAGCCGAGGACCGTGCTCAGTGGCATGCAATAGGAGATGCCTATGTCCAGCGGTGGACAAGCATAGGCTGATGATGATGATGATGAATAAAAAATAACCACCAACCCGATTGCGGAGCATTAACTACTAAGCAGGCGGGACCCCTGACCTACTCTCTCCCTGAGAGAAAGCCTGTGCCCTAGAGTGGGACGTATATAGGCTAGTTATGTAGGCGGGACCAACCTAAGGAGTTACATTGCTGAATTTGGTCCCGTCTGCTTAGTAGTTACTGCTCAGCAGTCGGGTTGCTGGTTATTTTTTATTTCACTTTTTTAGTTTTTGTCTTTTTAGTGATTTTTTAATGCTGATCTGTGGAGAGGCACTGGAAGAAGCATAATATTAAATGAAATATAGATGAAAATTCTCAATTTTATTTATTTACTAATCATTATGCATAAATATTCTTTATGATACTAGATATTATTATTTATTTATTTACTAATCATTGTATACGCTATTCTTAATCCGGATGGAGTGACGCTATTCCGGATTAAGAATAGCGTCACTCCATTTCTTTCCGTGGATGTCGTAGAAGGCGACTAAGGAAATCAATTATCAGGAGACGGGCAGCAGCGTCTTCCTGAGATTCCAACCGTATGCTGCGATCGCCAACCCGCCTGCCAAGCGTGGCGATTATGGCAACACCCTTCATGGTTAAAAACCACGATGGAAGCCTGTGCCCTGCAGTGGGCGTCAAGTGGCTGATGATGATGATGATGTACAAATTTAAGACACTGTCAATTTGTATGCAAAAAAAAATAGGAATTGAGAATTCTTGCTTATTGAAATAGGTATCGATACTGCGGAAACAGGTTTCATATTTCGAGTTATTTCTTTAACAAATGTTCTAATTTTTTGTACCTTTTTTTCACATTGTTTGTTTGTTTCACATTGAGCGAATAGTTTTTGCATTAGTAATAATTTTACAGTTATTGCATACCCCTAAAATATTTGTATATATTCGTGTTGTCCGACCCTTGGTTCGAAACTGTGAATGTCAATTCAAAGTGATAGGAAGTACGGTAACATTGAAAAAACGGCCAAGTGCGTGTCGGATTCGCGCACGAAGGGTTCCGTAGCATTATCAATACAACATTAGACACAAATATCGAGAAACAACGGCAAAAAATCATGTTTGTTGTATGGGAGCCCCACTGAAATATTTATTTTATTTGAATTAAATCATTTATTTTAAAACCGAATATAAAACTAAATATTCTGTGAATATTTTAAGCGTCTACCTGTTGCGGTCATTAATATCGAGAAAAAGCGGCAAAAAAAATTACGTTTGTTGTATTAAATATTTAGTTTATTCTGTTTTTAGTATTTGTTGTTATAGCAGCAACAGAAATACATTATCTGTAAAAATTTCAACTGCTTAGCTATCACGGTTCATGGGATACAGCCTGGTGACAGACAGACAGACAGACAGACGGACAGTGAAGTCTTAGTAATAGGGTCCAGTTTGGCACCCTTTGAGTATGGAACCCTAAAAATTTGTGAAAGAACAATTGAGTTGACCGGCGCCGACCATAAGACGCTCGACCCTTTTTTTTTTCAATTCACCTTATTCGCCATTTTATTTCAAAACTACGCCATAGTTCATAGTTACAATGTTCCCTTAAAAAACGTCCAACGAATTCGAAGTCACCCTGTAGTTATCGGAATCATCCATTAAACTATTTAATAAGTGAATGAAAATCCCGACAGGTGCCATATTCTCAATCACGGTGCTCAGTCGCAAGCTGCAGATGGAAGATTCGATGCTGTGCATGATCTCGTGCGTCAGCAAACTGGTCGGGTCAGTGTGGACTGCCTTCGTGAAGACGGACCTTGAGATGTACTTATGTGAGTAACAGTACGGGGATGACGATTTCGATCTCGATTTATTGAGGCAGTGATGAAAATCTACTACAACCTCCTCAGTCCTGACCTTGAAAATAACAATGGTTTTCAATTGTTATTTTCAAGGTCAGGACTGAGGAGGATAAAATGACTGTACACGCTGAATTCTGGGTGCCTTGAAAGTCCCGGTTAATTCTTATTCGTATATTTAACAGCGTATGCGATAGCTCGTATATTAAAGCACGCTCATTTTACTATGGCTTTCAACTCATTGAAACCATCCAAGATTCATGGTGTATAACATTGTTATTATCTTTATTTCATTAACGGAGAGCTGATATGAAACAATGAATTGTTTAATTTATGTTTCGAGTTTGTAAACAAACTGTAAGCCATCAAAAACATAACTTGTAAAAAAACAATTCCCGCAACTTAGTTCTTCTACCGTAAAAATGTGTGAGATCCATGTAATATAAGTCGGTCAATTTATTCAGTCCCTACGTAAGGGTCCTTCTGTCTTAAGTTATTACGTAATTAGCTAATCTCACAACATCTTATAGTGACCATATCAATATTAAAAATCATTTATGTTTTAAATAAATAGATTGACTTGGCCATCGCATAAAAACACAATGTATCTCACAAGTAATATATATTATATTAAATTAGACAGTTTTCTGCTGTTGCCAAGACAATCTATTTATTTAAAACATGAAAGATTTTTAATATTGATATGGTAATTCAGGCTTCTAGTTTTATCCACAACGAAGTTATAAGAGGGCCGAAAATGGCCTGAACTGCTTCGAGAAAAGTATGGTACGGCCGTGCCCCCAGATTGTCATGTTCCATCAAAACTGGGATATCTAGGCTGTGCTATCCTACACTCTTTACTAGCAGGAGGGTGTTAGTACTTCATATTAATTTACATAATCTATTTTATCTTGCGTGAAATCTTAACAAACCATTCTTCCTTAGAAATAAATAAATTAAACAAAGGCATCTTGATGTTAGATACATTATTACTGTAAACGCTACACACCTTGTTATAATAATAGTTATTTGTTAAATTTAGTACAATTAAAACAGGAAAATAATTTCATACACACAATATACGTACTTAGGGAGTTGATAGAGCAAGCGAGATCCTTTTTTTATAGTGATTTTCATTATTTTCAAAGTGCGTTTAATTGGTACCGAACTATGGAGCTCTATGGAATAAAATAAAGCAGTGGTAGCGGAACGGTAGAGCGCTGGCTTCTCATTCGGGAGGTCGTGGGTTCAAATCTTTGTTTTCTAAGTAACGCACATTTGTAAAGTTATAGTAGCAATACCACTCGCTAACCGTGAAGGAAAACATCGTGAGGAAACCCTAGCGTCTGAGATATTTACATACCTTAGCGCTTGTGTCCCGACTATGAGGCTACGTGCGGAAATCTCAGTTCTAACTAGAACTATAATGGAATAAAATACCAACACGCGCCCTCGCAACTTCCGTAGATCGCAATACATTTTGGAACTCAAAAAATAATGGAAATCACTATAGAAATAATGGCTCTCGCACAAATTATGTTATTTAGAGCTGTGAATTGTATTACACTGCAATAAAATACATCCCTAGAGCAAATATACATCAGACTAGAAAATAATTTCCGCCACTATAAATTAACAAACAGCATTTCATGACGTCCCAAACTAAACTGGACTAAGCTGGATTTCTTTAGATTAGATTAGGACACTTTATTGTACACACCAGAAAACAAAATCCATTAAAAGGCTTACATGTCTAAGTTTTGCCGTATATACCTAATTGGCGGTCTTATCGCTTATTGGATCAGAACGGAATGACTCTCTGAAAGTAGTAGTACTTTATTTATGACAAATAAATACTGCATAAGTGGCTACTTATCTTTCTATCTTATTCAAACATTACTCAGTACATAACATATCATCTCGTCTACAGTGTAGACTGCGTTATGTTGACACTACTTTACCTAAGACACCTTCAATAAAGTACATAATATATTATCATGTAAATATTATATATATACAATATATTTCCTTTCACCTGCGGTCAACTCTCACCCTTACGAAACTTTAAATTTTTCTAAATTCAGCCAGCCTATTTCGTAACTATCCAGTTCTTTTTAATTTCGAATATATACCTATGTATTTGAAGGTTCGAATTAGATTACATCGGAAAACTCAAGTCCATACAGTGGATAATTTATACACGATGAATTTTGGGTGGTTTGAGAATCATAGCAAAATGAACAAGCCTTAACGATAGCCGTCGAATGCATAAAGGGGCACTCTATTTGCATTTTGCAAAAATATCTCGACACAAACACGAATCTGTGAGAACCATTAGTAGTCCGCCAGAGCCGTGCGTGAGTACCGCGGGTCGTTGTTCTGATATAAAAAGAGGCGATTCTAATTTCGAATCAAGATTTCTCAACTCCAAACAAAATTTCTCAATTTTATATACTGATTTAACAGTAAGGAAATCAATTACCAGGAGACGGGCAGCAGCGTCTTCCTGAGATTCCAACCGCCATACTGCGATCGCCAACCCGCCTGCCAAGCGTGGCGATTATGGCAAAACCCCTTATGGTTAGGAAAACCATGAGGGAGGCCTATGTCCTGCAGTGGACGTTAAATGGCTGATGATGATGATGATTTAACGGTTTCACTTACTTTTATTAGCGTCGGGAAACTAGTCGGCTTTCCCGTATCAATATATAAAATGTGCAGTGCTTACGAAAGTTTAAGTTGTAAATCATTTTCCAACCCATTTTTTGTTATTTTACGTCTAAACTTAAAAGTAGGTATTATTTATATTTATAAAAAGTAGATTCCACTAAAATCCTCTTTAGACAGAGTTAAAGCCGGTTTATGAGAAAAATTCCTCGTACAAGCCGACTTTAACTCCGTCTTAAGAGTGTTTTACTTTAGTTTTAATTTAAATTGAATACAACTACTCGGTTATTTAGGCATATATAATTCATATAGCTCTGAAACTATCATGTTGTATGTTTGTACATCTACTTCCTTCTCCAATGTATTAGTTCAGTCAATCCAAAGGTTGTCTGGAAAAGACCACTTTTAGTGTGGCCGCCATATTATGTACTCTTAGATTAAGGAATATCTGTGTAATTTCCATTTTTATGTACAGTAAAGTATTGTCTATCTATCTCTATCTTTTAGTGGAATCGACTTTTTATAGATAAGACGGTTAGTCTATATAGATCGCATTTTTATAACCGCTCTCAAACCACCCATATTTGAGCGTGTCCACCCAGGTAAGCCTCAGATAGTGTGCGGCCGACTACCCACGGATAGCCAACAATATTGATACGTAGGTAGATGATGAAAAACGCTCGCAGCGTCTCGTTGATTGCAGTTACTATTTAAATTACTTACGACATAATTAATGAGCGTAGTTACGTCACGGAAGATTTTGCAACTAAAATGTAAAGGTTATGCGCTGCTTGCTACCTATTTACCTTAAAACGTATTTAGATTCTACCCATGCCGAGACTTGAACCCGCGACCTCTGGCTAACCGTGCCGAGGTCGCGGGTTCAAGTCCCGGCATGGGTGGAATTTTTAGCCTCTAAATAGGTTTTTAAAATTGTCCTCAGCACGGATTAGTGCAACAAAGAATATAACCTATCTACCTACCAAGAGCATACGGAGAAGGTATATAGCGCCTAGTCCTAGCACCACCGACGATTTTTTACCCCTCGACATTTTTAATGCCTGGCAATTAACTCGAACAAAAAGTGACATGAGTTTGTAATGGGCACGTGAGAGCAATTTTTTTTTTTTAATTTGACCAAATCTTACTCCGAAGGCTTCTGAGTCACATCACTGATACACGTGCATGTAAAGTCATTTTTCCGATATGGAGACCACATTTTGGCAAGCACAGCGTAGGACAACCAGCCACAAGATGAACAGATGACCTCATCCAAGTAGCGGGAAGACGCTGGATGCAAGCCGCTTCCAACCTGTCTTTTTGAAAATCCATGGAGGAGGCCTACGTCCAGCAGTAGACTTCTTGTGGCTGAATGACGATGATGAAGTCATTTGGTCAAGTTGTATTGACCTTATATGTAAATATTTTTGTTTAATGCTTACATTATTTAATGATGCCAAATTGACATAAATTATCGAAAGTTTTTTGTTATTTTTTCACTTTATTGGACTGTTAATATCCCATAGGATTACAGTGCCATGTCGAAATTTTATTTTATTTTTAATAATAATATTATTATAATATTGCCATGTGATTATGGCAAAACCCCTCATGGTTTTGAAAACCACGCAGGAGGCCTGTGTCCTGCAGTGGGCTTCGAATGGCTGATGATGATGATGATGAAGATGATGATGATTGCCATGCCGTGCCCGGTAAAATTACACATGTACTTGTATGAATAATACCTACTTAAGACCTTTTTACTGTAATTTATTGAATTTGAATTTGTCAGTCGGACATAATGTTCGTGTGTCGCCGGATTAAGAATAGCGTCACTAGATTTTCTTCCGTGGATATCGTAGAAGGCGACTAAGGAAATCAATTACCAGGAGACGGGCAGCAACGTCCTCCTGAGATTCCAACCGCATACTGCGATCGCCAACCCGCCTGCCAAGCGTGGCGATTATGGCAAAACCTCTCATGGTTATGAAAACCACAAAAGAGGCCTATGTCCTGCAGTGGGCGTCAAATGGCTGATGATGATGATGAGTCGGACATTATAATATAGTGCTCCCCGCTTCTGTAGTGAATCTGGCATGTTTGCAGAGGCCCAGGTAGACTGCGCATCGCTGCTTAGCAGGGTGCGAGCAAGCTCCAACAGCATGCGATGCACGCTGAGTTGATAACAGGCCGCCTAGGTTCACCCTACATGCGTCACTTTACCAGCCTGCATGTACCCTCTAATGTGTACTGTTAAATGTGAATGTAATTTATAATATATTATTGCCTCTTTATAGCTCTAGGAGCTAACAAATAGATTTAAAGTCTACTAATCTGAGTGTTATTTACGTGAAAATAAGTACTTAATCATAATTTTAGTATTATAACCTCAATTTCAGAGTTGAATCAATCAGAAATCAGTAATCAATCATTTATTTTAACGTAAAAAATTTACGTTCTGTTTGCTGAATGTCAATGTACTATGTTACTATGTTGGTCGCTGCCTTCAGGCTGTATATGTACTGGAGAAAAGGGCAGCGGGAAAAAAAAACTCCACTCTACCATCTTTTCTCAAATCATCCTAAGCTTAATAAGGTATATGATATGCTATGATTCCGTGATTGCCATCAAGAACTTTAAATCCTTGGTGTTGTTCGATAAGCGCTTTAGAGGCCTTAGAGCTGTTTTTCATCCATAATATGTTTTTTTCCTTCCAGTGCCTGTAGTTGAGATCCTGAACGCTACTACCTTCACGTCTCTGCGCTCCATCATTTCTAAATTGGTTGACAAACAAGAGAATGGTAAGAAAAGTACCTACATAAATCTCCAACGCAGTAGTAAGATAATGCAAAATTTCAAAACAATAACAAGTGACCAGTGGCGACTTCTTGTGTCAAGCAAAGGCGCGGAGCCCACTGATCTGGCGTCTGGCTCGGCATGGCGCGGACATCGTTCTGTTTCATTCAAATACCGCACCAAACACACGGTTCTAAGGTATTATATTTGAACACACTCAGCGGCCCTTTGTCGGACGTGCTGTAGCAGCCATTGCGGAGCCTGCGACCGATTGCAGTCAGTTCCATGTCAGTTCGCAGTCATTTCCTTCTCTCCACGCCTTTTAATAGTCATGCCCGTGCCATGCCAGATCAGTGGGCTCCACGCACAGGACCCACTTCGGGTGGCTGAGCTAGCGGAGTAAGTAAAATCCCAAAGTCGTTTCTTCAGTAATCTGATATTCAAAGAGAAGAAAAGATTAACACAAAAAATTATTCACAATAAACACGATTCCTTAAAACACTGTCTAGCAGTTTAAATAGTATATACTACGCCTCGGAGGCAGTTTAAATAAATCTGAGGCAGACTTGCACCACTTTCTTAAATGTGGCTAGAACAGCATTTACCTAACTAAAATTCTTCATACAAAAATCGATTTAAATGGCGACTTAAGTGACATTTAAAGCGGTGGTAGCCCAGTGGGTAGAACAATGGCCTCGGAAGCGGGCGACCCAGGTTCGATTTCCAGTGCGGGCATATACCTATGACTTTGTTTATTATCAAAGTTACGTACATCGGCGAATTTCTAGTAGCAATACCACACGCTAACGGTGAAGGAAAACCTTGTGAGGATACCCGCGGCTTGGTTGGCTCCGCAGGTATTGACTTGTCTTTCCTGTGGCCTAGGCCGACTAAGCTGTCAGGATGGTATAGGTGCTGGGCAAGCCTACTCCATATAAAAAACAATGTCCCAGGCACTGCAGCGTCCGAGTGGTCCCTTCACCCGTCTAGTGTGAGTGATGGTGCCACTGGACGCTGCATAAATCATCTCATTACTCAGATGCAAAGGCCAAAGTAAGTGACATTTAAGAAGATTCTCAAGTTTAATTTCATACAATCTTGAAACTTGACATGATCACTCCGTACTTGTACCGTGTCTTTAGGTGTATGAATAGACGGGCAACTTTGCAACAAAAATTTATAGTTTGACCTGCTGTCGACTGTACTAGCCACAGTATCATCTAGCAGAGTTATCTAGTGTAAGTTGCACTGCGGTTAGGGTTAACAGATGACCGAAATTTTCCGGAATTTTCTTAACCACTAATTTTTAAAAGAAAAAGAAGTTAATCAAATCCTACTTAATAGGTATTATAAATGTCACAGTTTGTGAAGATGTTTGGATGTTTGTTACTCAATCACGCAATAACGGATTTAGATGAAATTTGGTATGGAGATAGTTTGAGTCCCGAGAAAGGAAGAAGTCGCTGGCAAAAGCTAGTATAACATAAGGGTACGAAGCGGTTTACCCCTATGTTATACTTTAACATTAGTTTGACGATACCTAATACAGTATTATATATTTCAATATCATGTAGGTAGTAGTTTTAAATTTTTATCCCACTGCAAAAGTAAAGCAACTTAGGGTCATCACTCCATCAGATCCAAAAATCTTGTTTTCGGATCTGGTGAAGTGATGACCCTAAGTGGCGGTTCACCTTTGGATTCTAGTTTAAGGACGCTTACATTGCCTCTGAGGTGATCACTTTCAGCTACCATGTTTGTATTTAATTTATGCTGATTAGACATTTGTGGCAAGGAGTAGTTACTGTTTACTTATTAAGCCGGGTTCTGACGGTCTTAGTTCGCTCGGACAGTGTGCGTACAGTTTTAGTTGATTATGACAACGCACTCGGTCCGAACGCACTGACCGTCATCACAATCAACTAAAATTGTACGCATACGGTCCGAGCGTACTAAGACCGTCAAAAACCGGCTTTGGACTGCCTCGCTGGCCTAACGTCTGATTACCATGCCGAAGGTTGTGGGTTCAATTCCCGTTGGAGGCTGCCGTATATTTATACAAATGGCCTCAGTCTGGGTGTATTTCCATTTTTTTTATGTCTTTGCCCGGTTACCATAACAAAGGGTATCCTAGTTTGGGACCAGAACAAGAGATTGTGTTGTGTGGAAGTTAGACATAGACATAACTTATTAGTAATATTCATAACATGTCAAATTGAAAGATAATAATTACATTAATAGTTATAAAAATAATATTAATTCAATTGAATACAGAAAAATTTCATTAATATAAAATGTGAAGAATAATGTCAAAATTAAAGAAAATAATATATTATCCATTGTCTACAATGTAGACTGTTTAAAGGCCAGGGACTCACCGTAGCTCTAGAAGCACCTCTCGGCAAGCCATTTTTTTAATTTTACTTTAAAAGTGGACTCACTGCATGCGGTTACAATACCTATTATTATTATTTCTTTCTCTTTTTATTTTCATAAAAAGGTAGTTAAAAAAGGTATTGAGGATTACCTCTGTACGTACTCTCTGTACGTACTCTCTGTACGTATGTGACTATGGTGCTAGAAATATTTAATGTACTGAGGAGATTGTGCAGTGCTTTTGGGATTATCCCTGTAGTTGAAAGAACTAATGGAACTATTTTTACTACATTGACTCGCCATTGCGTCTTTAGCTCTATTGCCAGATATGTGTACTTGCCAAGCTTGTCAGTGATAGTGGACTGAATGTTGTGTGTATTCGGTATGGCATTGTCTATTAAGTACGCGATCTTGTGGGCTTTGCCGTGAATTGTGATATCTGGCCTATTGTAGGCCGTCCGTCTGTCTGTCTGCCATGTCCGTCCGTCTATCTGTCTGTCCGCGGCTTAGCACAGAGACGATAAGTGTTAGAGAGCTGAAATTTGGCTTAGGTATACATGTTTACTACGCCGACAAAACGGTAGAATAAAACATTAAAAAAAAACATTCTTAGGTACCTCCCTTACACCTAAATTAGGGATGCAATTTTTTTTTCTCGCCTACAGTTGATTGGTCGTTGAAAAATATTGTGAAAAAAGACCATTTTTCGATTTAGAATTCCGTTTGCTTGTCAGAGCAGGGCGTAGTCCCCGGCTAAACGATTGATTGTAGAAACGTGAAAAAATTCAGGTCAGTAACACATGTACTGAATTTAAAAGGAAAACTATGACGACTAGTAGCCTTTACTAGTGAACGAGTAATAGGCGACCATCTTATAAAAGGAAAATTTCGTACAAAATCCATTGAAAATGACATCGATGAAGTTGTTAATTCTGTAAAGCAGATAAAAAACCGTCTTTCCACGGAACCCGACACGCACTTGGCCAGTTTTTTTAATGTAGCTTCGATTGTGTCCCGCCTCTGGGCAAATTCCTCATCTTTATATGTAATTAAAGTATTCATTTATTAAACGACTTCAAACAAGGAGGTTCTTAAGTCGTCGGAATCTTTTTTACTATTATTTGCTTTTAATTATTTATTTATTATATAACTTTTAATCACTTGGCGACAATCGCCCACATACCTATAGAACTCATCTTAAAAACTAACAATAAAAAAAAAAAAACAAAGAAAATCAAATTTTCTACAATAATTAATGTTCCCAACCAGTGCTGCAGAATTGGGCTATCAAATTTTTCAGACAGGGTTCTCAGGATGCTGTTGTCGCTGGGCCTGCTTCTGCGCATGAGCGAGGCGGTCCGCTCACGGATGATTGCAAATAAATCATCCACGTGCACCTCGGCGAACATTTTTGATGCACTACACCAGCAAAGCAACCCCAACAGCATCCTCAGGGCATTATTAGGCCCGTATTAAGCGGCGCTGTAGGCCCTCTGCATGCAGTTCACCCACAGGCATGTGCATGCTCCTCGATTACTCATAGACCGACTTGAAAAATTCTGGTTTTGTTTGGTAGACTTATCCGACTCCAAAATATTAGTCTATAGGGAAGAGCGGGTGATCGTGCTCTTCCACTATAAAGGGAAATTTCCCGCCAGGCAGATCGTATGCCTGGGGACGGCCGGTCCGACTAATGTTCGTCGGACGTTATATTTATGGTATGTCATGTGAAACATTTTGCTTGGGCGATGCAGGAATGTTGGAGTTTATAGCGCGCGCGCAGAGTTGACATGTGCTCGCCACATCACTCCCCTTCAAGACCGTAGCTACGCATAGCTAGGTCTGATAGGAATCGAAGTCTGTGCTCTAAAGCCTGCAAGTGCCAGGAGTCGCTGAGTCAGTGAGTCGACTAGCGGTTAAGGGTGTTCGGCGGCTAACAGTCACTTCACCGGCGACAGTACCATGGGGACCGCGCATGTGGTAGGAACCGGTGAAGGCTGCTGTACCACTGGCAACGTGCGCTGTTGCTGTGTGGCTGCCGTGCCGAGGGGTTGGGGGAGATCACCATCACTACCAGTAGTCGGTGCGTTGACTGTAGTGGAACTGATGAGGTAAGAGGGAAGAGGATGCTGGCCTTGCTTTGAGACTGATTGTATGTGGGGTGCTGCGAGAGCGAAGGAAGGTTGACTTTGTTCTGTCGGGGTCACTACTATAGGGAAGAGCGGGTGATCGTGCTCTTTCACTATGAAGGGAAATTTCCCGCCAGGCAGATCGTATGCCTGGGGACGGCCGGTCCGACTGATGTTCGTCGGATGTTATATTTATGGTATGTCATGTGAAACATTTTACTTGGGCGATGCAGGAATGTTGGAGTTTATAGTGCGCGCGCAGAGTTGACATGTGCTCGCCACAAGTCGGTATCCAAAATGTATGTGCTGATCATCATAGACCAGAATAAAGTAAAAACAAGGACTTTAAAAGATAAATTGAAGGAAATTATGTTGAAGTAGGTAAATATTGGTTGAACGCGTCTTGAATACTGTGCTCAGGACTCGTTTAGCCAATCTAGTTAATTTAAGATAAATATAAGTACTTTTTTATTGTATGCAAGAAAGTAAATAAGTACATTATATACTAAGGCTGACTTGCACCAATCTCTTAGGCAAGGCTTGAATAGCATTTAACTAAAACTAAAATTTCTCATACAAAATTCGATTTCAATGGCGACGTCTGGGTGGTGCGGGTAGGGCCGCTAAGTTAAATATTAAGAGCTGTAAAAGACTGATTGTAAACCATAAATTATGCTGCACCGCAGTTTGGCGAAACCTGTAAAAAAAAATATAAAGGTCTTTATTAATTAAATAAATAAAAAACAAAAATAAAAAAATGTAAGTTGGCACCGGCTCCAAATTATACTTCTACAATACCTACACACATCTACCTGCTTCGAATTTAAAGGCCATATTAATTCAATTCATGGTCTGACGACCTGGTTACTGGTCGCTGGATGCGGGCGGCACAAGACCGGGAACCTTGGAAAACCATGAGGGAGGCCTATGTCCTGCAGTGGCCGTCAAATGGCTGATGATGATGATGATTCATTCAATTTATATCTGTGTTTTTAGTGCTGTAGTATTTATTCAAAAGCAACGGTCCTATTTTCTGTCCGCAGCAAAAGTGAACTCGCTGTTCTCTCTGACGGAGACTGTGGCGGCGCTCGTGTTCAACCCGTTCTACTCGTGGACCTACATGGTGACCCTGCCTTACTTACCTGGAGCTGTCTTTCTCATCAGCGCTGCCCTCATTTTACCGGCTTTCGGGATTCTCCTGTAAGTAATAAAACATCCCACCAAAACATAAATGTAAAAAAATTGGCCAATTTCTCGTCCGCACTAAGTATCGAAATGATGCGAAAGTGATTTGTCGGGATCGTGGTACGTGGCAGTCCCTGGTCTCTGCCGACACCTCTGGGATACAGGCGTGAGTTTATGTTTGTATGTATGTATGTATGTACTAAGTAAGTACTTGCCAAGGTTGGAAAAACACAAAAATAATAACTTTCAAATTTACAGACAAAACTTGACAAGTTTTTAGAGGATGTTGAAGAGTTTTATAATGAAAACTTCCAACAATAATCTCTTAATTTAAAAGTTAAAAGTTAATCCTCTGCAAATTTTCAGTCTCACATGACTTAACTGGCTTTGAAGATAAGAAGAAAGATAGTGTGGGGTCGAAAATTGCTCGAATGGGTTCGTGTAATATATGGACAGTGAGGTCCGACCGAGAACTTGGCCGGGGGCACTCTATGCGCCTTGATAGCATAAAATAACTTAGCTTTTTTAAAAAAAATATTTGCTTTGCGTGTCTAGCGTCAATTGCTAAGAGATAGGATGTGCTGAAAATCAGCGCTGCGCACTGCGCTAATGCACGCACACGCATCAATAAGCTGAGCATATCCTTTTTATCGCATAGCGTAAATTCACTTTCAATTTTAATTTAAAGCACGGATATACACATTTTTTAAAGTTCCGTACCCAAAGGGTAAGGTACCCTATTACTAAGACTCCGCCGTCGGTCCGTCTGTAACCAGGCTGTATCTCATGAACCGTGGTAGTTAGACAGTTGAAATTTTCACAGATTATACACTTCTGTTGCCGCTATAACAACAAATACTAAAAACAGAACCAAATATTTTTTTAAGGGGGGGCCCCATAAATATTCAAATGTTGTATAGATAATGGTACGGAACCCTTCGTGCGCGAGTCCAATTCGCACTTGTCCGGTTTTTTGTTAATGTACTAAAAAGAAGAGAAAAACCTATCTCAACGCGTGCATGCTAAGCCAACTGCCCTTCCTCAGCAGTGGACTGTTGACTGCTTATGATCATCATCATCATCAGCCACTTGATGCCCACTGCAGGACATAGGCCTCATTTGTGGTTTTCATAACCATGAGGGGTTTTGCGTTATTTATTATTGTATATCAGCGTGGTAGCGTAGTGGGTAGCGTGGTAGCCTAGTGGGTAGAACATTGGACTCGGAAGCGAGAGACCCAGGTTCGATTCCCAGTACGGGCATGTACCTATGACTTTGTTTTCTAAGTTATGTACATTTGTGAAGTTGTAGTAGCAATACCACTCGCTAACGGTGAAGGAAAACATTGTGAGGAAACCTGAGTGTCTGAGCGCTTGAAATTGCCAATCCGCGGAGGGCACGCGTGGTGATTAAGCCCATACTCTCTCCCTGAGAGAAGGCCTGTGCCTTACAGTGGGACGTATATAAGCTGCTTATTGATTTATTATTGAAACTTATTTTATTAGTTTCACTTGCATGTAACACAAACTGAGTCTGTTGTCAATAATGTAGAATAAAAATATAAGAATTAAGTTTTAAACTACGTCTAACTGCCGTGACTATTTAGAATTTTGCAAGTGTATGTAATTTGGACGACAATACAATAAGTTGGTATTATCGAGCTGGTCTGAAGACGGAGCCAGGAGTAACAAAGGAACTCTTCAAAATGATCTCAATTAGACTATCTTTTATTATCCTGTCAGAATATAGACCGGTTAATGTTGGTCATAATTAAATTGTGTCTGCAAGAGCTCCTTTTGTACTTGCGAGTAAAGAACTGCAAGTAGTTACAGCGATTTAACTCCATTGAAACACTTTGTTTAAATCTTCCCACGTCTTGAATGGCTTCTCCGAGAGCCGCCGTTCCACTGGCGACCGTCTCACAAATATTAACTGTTGAATAGGCGTCCATCGCATATCTTTGATCATGATCTTCTACATGCTGAAAATAAAGAATATTCTATTTATCTATCTTGTTTCTCGACATAGTTCTGCAGTTTTTCCAATGGAAGTCGTCTTCACCGGTAATCACGTCAAAACAGTGCCGCTACATCGTGACCGCGTGCTTTTTTTTGATACTTTTGCAATCCATATCTTTTACGTCGCATTTCAGCTTCTTCTTTTTTTGCTTCTATCCCACGTTTATATAATAAAATTGTTCAAGTTAGCGAATCATATACCGCTCCACAGAGATGCCTCTAAAATTTGCAACTCCTGAAACAGAGGTCGACATTTTTAAACACTTTTGTTCTACTTTAACAAATTTCAGGTCAAATTTCCAGCCGTTTGATATAATAATGACCATGTGTAGAATGTAATTGCAGGAAATGGAATTAATTTTTCTACGTAGCACATCAATTTTCCGAAAGCTGCAATATTTACAGATACCTGATTTGCGCGTAAAGTGCGTATTAATTAAGATTACATATTTGAACTTTAAAATATCAATCAGATGAAAACGTCCTAAAACGAAAACTTATTTAAAACACACTCTAAGTAGTTGCGAAAAACCTACCAAATTTTCAAGAGTTCATTAGACGATGTTAGACAAGCAAAATAAATATCTAAATATTTTCTTGCAGAATGTTCTACATCCAGAGTAAATTGGAGAATCGGCAAGCAAGAAAAATTGCCCTGGATGCCGAAGAAAAACGAAGTACCACCATAGACAAGAAATAGAAAGTGAAAGCAGCGTAAAATATCGTAAGAAAAGTTCTTGGGAATATGTATTTCATGTAGGCCAAGTGGCCAGAGTTCCAGACCGTCAATGTACCGTATATACGATGGGTTTCTATTCCAGCTTTTCTGTGATGATTTAACGAAAATGGAACACAAAAATATAAACGTATGCATGTTGCATACCAAAGAGATTTGTTAGGATCGTGGCAGGTGGTATACCTTGGTCTCTGCTTACCCGTCCAGGATACAAGTGTAAGTTAAATGTATTGAGCACAAAAATAGGCATGTATGAGATGTACGTAGTAAGAAAGACAGTGCGAATTTGAAGGCTGTGAATGAATAATTTATGAAAGTTTTTGACCAAAATATGTCTTTATTTTAATGTTTAAGTTAATATCAGTTTAATGTTTGTAAGTAAGTAAATGAATAAACAAAAGAAATTAGCACCAACATGATGGTCGTTTGTGTGTTTGATGACCTTAACACTTATATAAATAAAATAGTACAAGCACAGACAAATAAAACTTTATGAGTAAAGAATTTTATTACAACATTTAATTCAAACTGATACACTAGTATTCTTTTTAAAAGTTCGAAGTCGCCGTGCAATTACCTCTTTTGTTGGTTATAATGAGCACCCCAATGAACAGATCTCAAAAGATCATAAAAATATTAGCCGCAATAGTCTAGAGAACACTAGGCTCAAAAGATTAAATTGGTTGTTACATGAACAAAAACCTGAATAGAGCTACATTAGAGCTTGTGTATAGGTACGAGTATGCAATTATACAATGTTCACGTTTTTTAAATAACATTATAGAAGATAACGCTCTTACCAACTTATAAAGAAATAACCGTATCTAACAATTATCAATAGTAATCCATTAAGTATTGACACAGAAAATATAGTCCGCAGCAGTCTCGGTAAACTGACAATAAACAGATAAAGAGTTTGAGAGTACCTTGATAAAGACTATCAATTTTAAATATTTTACATCGTAATCGATAGTGTTAGCGGATAAACGTGTAGTAATAATGACAACTGAGACCAACAAAATTAAAGATGAAGAAGCAGAGTTCACAGAAATTGATCCGCTCAAAGATGACAGCAATAAAAATCAAGGAAGGTCGTTGGCACAAAAGGTGTGTACAGCTTGCCGACACACAACAGTGGAACCGTCGATAATGTTGTTTATGGTGTCAGTCATCATAACAACGATGGCTTCATCAAACTTGGCTCTGGAGAAAGCATGCCGTGTTAATCTCAATTACACAACGGAAATCTGCGATGCACTGAAAGCGAGACAGACCGAAGGTTTTATGGAGTACGAAGTGGCCGTTCAAAGACTGGCAGCCAAAACCATGGCGTGGAAGACAATGTTAACATCTTCCATTCCTTGTATACTAGCCTTGTTCGTTGGCTCATGGTCCGACCGTACCGGTCACAGGAAAGTTTTCATCATCTTGCCAATGCTCGGCCAAGTGTTGTTATGTGTCAGCAATATGATTCATAATTACTTTTTTTATGAACTTTCACTTGAGATGTTAGTTTTAAGCGAAGCCATCATTGAATCTCTTTCAGGCTCGTGGTGTTTCTGTATCATGTCAGTGTTTAGTTTTATCACCGCTATAACAACCAATAAGAACAGAACATTCAGGTTGGGAATTACGAACTTTGCTATGACTGTCGGTTTTCCGATCGGTCTAGCTCTTAGTGGGTTTATGGTGAAGAAAGGTTTTTATGTAGCTTATGGTATAGCTGCGTGTTTGCAGGCAATAAATTGTGTGTACAATGTTGTTACTTTGAAGAATCCTATGCGAACTCCTGCCCAAAAGTTGGTAAGTTTCTTTAATTGCTTATTAAATTTATTACTAATGTAGATAGTTAAAACTTTGAACCTGTTTCTTTAATATACACTTAAAGACGCTCCTCCCGCTGGCATACATCTCACTTGCAAATTTTAGCATATTTAATTGTTTTAAAAGTATTTTTAGGAAATTGATTTTAATAGTTCTTTTTTAACATTGTTCTTGATCAAAACTTAAGCAAATTATAGTTACCTTACCCCCGGTTTCTCGTACACTAACAAGCTGTTAATCTACTGTTAACAGCTGTCAGTTGTTTTTTTTTTGTATGCACTTTGGTCAATTGACAGCTGTTAACAGTAGATTTACAGCGTGTTAGTGTACGAAAGACTGGGGGTAAGCCATTTCCAATTTTATTTTCCTTCATTTGGTTTGACAACATTTTTTAAAAGTATAAAAAGTGTTACAATCAGTAAAACTGATCGAATGAGCGATGGAGAAGGATGTAAAAAGTAAAATCCGTCTTTTGAAAAACAAATTGCTTATTTTATTTTTTCTTCTGGGTAATGAGACATTTTAGCGTCGCTTAATTAGTCAAGCAGCTTGGTTTCTGTAACGTAAACTCGCAATAACCTAAATGTCTGCAGAAAAAAATCGCTGTAACCTAACTTGCAGCTTATTACTTTACAGTTACGTGTTGGAGTCTATATTTTCTGCTTTTCTATATTTAACTAACGAAAATCAGTTGAAAAGAATTTCTATGTCATTTAAGACAAATTAATATTACCGTTGAGGAAGCGAAAGTGATCTGTCAGGTCCCTGGTCTCTGCCTACCCCTCTGGGCTACAGGCGTGAGTTTATGTTATGTTATGTTTGTGTTGTTAATGTTACCGTGCCGGCTTAAGGTTCTTATCTATCATGACTAGTTGAAAGGGCCATGCCAGTAATATTTAACAGTTGTTATTACCTGGTAGCAGGTAGTAAATATATGTTAATCCGGGTGTTAGATAACCCGCTTACTCTTTGCAAAATAAGGTCATTCAAGAGATTACGATAAGAACTTTATTATCATAATGACTGGATGCAAATGAATTTGTATATTAGATACTAGAATCGTGTCATTATGAAGACATGGTAAAATAAAAAACCAGGATTTGTGTAATTATCTGTTTGCTCAGGACACAAACAAACATTTAAATTTTATTTATTGATTTATCTTCAGTTGTAAAATGATTTCAAAATGTGACAATAGTATTTTTTAAACAGTTTCAAATTGTTCATTTTACCTTGTAAGTTTTCTCATCATCATCAATCAGCTCACACACGTCCACTGCTGGACATAGGCCTCCTCCAAGGCACGCCACTTCCTTCTGTCCTCGGCAATTCTCATCCAGCTACGGTTTTAATGTGGCAATGAGGTTTTTATTTACAATCAACTAATAAGGTTTCAATTGGGTATTTAACAAAATATCAAATGAGTTACTTTTAAAACGGAATTTTGTATGAAAATACTGGCTTATGACGTCACATTTCAGAGCACTCTTTTTAAGGTTAATCTATTTAAAAATTGTAATAACTAGTATTTGACTAAAAGAGATAAATTTTCCGAGATATTTTGTAATTTTTGTTTTAATCGAGCATATGAAATAATTTATTGTTGGTCGTGTCAAATACCGTATTATGCCTAACAATATACACCATGAAATTTGGGTAGTTTGAGAACCGTAGCCAAATGAACGTATCTTAACAATAGTTGTCGAATAAGCAATTTGTTTTTTAAAGGCACTTTTTTTGCGTTTTCCAAAAATATTTCGACACAAACTAGAACCTGTGAGAACCATTAGTAGCCAGCCAGAGCGGTGCGTGCGCGCCGCGGATCCGCGGGTCATTGTTCTAATGGACGGAGAGACGGTACAATTTGTTAGCGAATTATTCGAAACAAGATTTCTCATCTCTCTTTTACTTTACGTGTATACTTAAAAGCAATAGCCTAAATAGATGGCATTTTTTGTAACTAATTACATAACCGCGGCTCTCAAGCCATCCAGATTTCAGTGTGTTTTGTTCCGCAAACAGACGCTTTGTATTCAAAGTTCGTTTCTTCCTTTATTAAGGAACAATTAATTTTTTCAAACAGCACGACAGAAAAGGTGCCATTCAGTTCTTCCGCACATTCTTCGACTTGGGCAACGTTAAGCAAACGTTCGGTGTGATGATCAAAGACTTCAAGCGGAAGATGCTACTGCTTTCCACAGCTTGCCTTTTATTCGGATCTTTGCATGGTTAGTACTATGTTCAGCCCCTCTACTCTGGACGCGAATTTAGCCAACTGGCGTTGCAATTGAGTGCATTTATTTATTTACAAACTTCGCCAAAACAATTTCCAATGCGCTCTGAAGTTTCAATGAGTTTAATGATATTTCTTACAATTAAAACGTTCACTAAACCGTCACTGACTTATTGTTTTTAATTGTGACGCAATTTGAACACAACAGCGTCGAGAGTAGAGGGGCTGGCTTTATAATCAAATAAAAATATACAAATACAGTACACAATTTATTTATTTTATCCAATAGTCCAAATTCACAAATATCCCACGCATAGGTATGCTTATTATACATTATCTAGTAAGAGACAGGATATCTAGTAAGAGACAGGAGTGCAAAATAGGTTTATCTCGCAATATGGATCTCCTGGCTTTCGCTTCTCAAATACCGCACGGTAACCAAACTATGTTTGAAACCAATCTATGAGTGGGTGAAAATATTTGTTTCTGTGTTCTCGAATTGTACTTAAACTGGCTTTCTTAACATTATTCCAAGCAATTAAACAAGAACTACTAAGGTTCCTTCCAAAACTCAAAGTGTAAAAAGTTTCTAATTTGATTCTTAGTGGAATATTATCATTATGTATCTACTTACCTTTTATATTTGCGTACTCTTGCAGGTGAAATGTCAATAGTTTACTTACTAACGAGATATCGCTACAACTGGGATGAAGTAAAGTTCAGCATCTTCCAAACCTACAACTTCATCATTCACACTGTTGGTAAGTTTCAATAAAACGCTACTGACCCCATTTTCGAGAACCGTAGTCAACAAGTAACCGTTATGTTTTCGCCATGTCTGCCTGTTTGTCGGTCTGTCTGTCCGAGGTTTGGCTTATCTTATTAATTAATATTTCTTCAATTAATGAGACGAAGAAGAAGAAGAAAGACATTTATTATACCAACAAGATACGTCACAGAAACCAAACCACCGGTGACGGTGGCGGTGGCGGTCTATACAAAATACCATATTATTATTTACCATACCATATTATCCATACATATATTATTTACGGCCGCGCCGTAAATAATATATGTATGGACCGCCACCGCGTTATTGTGTTTTATCCTTAAGACGAGCAAGCAACCTGATAGATAGATATTATTGTTTTCCGTATTTTAACGATATCTATGAACGTTTTGTTTATAGATGTATAGAAAAAAAATGAATGAAATGAAACTACACTACACAGCATAGTCGCCATCTAACCTTCCTCGTCATTGATAAAGAGAGAATATTTATTTTATCCAATTTTTTTTTCTGTATTTCAAATTTGGTATCATTGAAAGTGTGTTTTTTAAGTTCCTAGATTGGGTTTCGGAACAAAATATTTTCTCCTTAATTAATTAATTTATTTATTTATTTATTTTTATTTACGTAAATATTGCAACATTACAGTAATTAGGTACACCAAAGCGTTACAATATTTTAACTGAGCACTACCTATCTAACATTTATATTGGATCAAATGTTTCCAAATTTTTATACTGAGTAGTATAAAAAGAAAATAACAATGTGCCTTGTTTTCAGCGAATCAAAATTCAAGCTGTGTATTAAATTACAATAAACAATTCCAGGCACGATATTTTCGATCACGGTGTTTAGCAGACGGCTACAATGGCACGACTCTCTGCTTGGCATAATTTCTACCGTGAGCAAGATCTGCGCTAACACCCTGTATTTCTTCGCTTACAATGAGTTTATTTTCTACATCGGTGAGTTGTTTTTAAGTTCAACGTTCATACATAAACACAAGCATGTATTTTGGCGGGGTAAGTAGAAACCAGGGTTTGCTACTTGCCACGATTCTGACAGGCCTTTTTCGCTTCACTAACATTTTTTAGTCGTTGCATGCACGCACGCCGCTTTCGGGTACTTTTTATCTTGCCATTTGCTGATACATCCCCTGTTTGGTCGAAGTATGTCCGCCTGGGACCTTCCCTGATATTAAAAAAATATAAATCCGAAAAAAAAGTAATTGAACAAAAGTTGTTGAAATTGTTGTAAAACACGAACACCAATTAGGATGTTTTAGGAATTGAGCATTTTAGAGGTAACCCCGTATATGACCTTTACAATGTATTCCTGCCTTGTTGGTTCTTCTGTCTGAATCACATATACAGAAGTGACAACAAGCGCTCGTGTGTAAAACTATAAACACCGTATCTTATTAAGTAGTATCTACGTATATTCATTTCCTAGAAGTGAGATGATATAGTACCTATTGTTATAAAATTGAGGAAAACGATTATTTTCTAACCAAAACTTTAACTAATTTAAGGACTTCTGGACTTCATTAAATACTATTAACATAATTGTAAATTTTAAAAATATTTTCAAGAAATTAGACAATTAGAATTCTAGCAATGATTTATGACCGTCCGTTTTCTCTTTGTCGACAACGAATTATTATTGGGGTGGGTATCGATACAGGAGCATTTTATCCTTGACCTAAATCGCCCAATCGCATTATATAGGAATAATGCATAATAACGCGTAATATAGAAAACCATTTGATTTTTTGGTTCCGTAACTCAAAAGTAAAATATACGGAACCCTCATAATATAATCACGTTGTTCTCCGTTCGTCCATACGACAATCAGTCTCTTTTTCCCAGCAAACGGCCAAATTGACATTAATACATTGCTATGGATCACGGTTCCTTGAACGTGCGGAAGTCAATCTTTTAAGTGAATACAATCAATACAAACGGGTGACATGGTCACATTGTGTACAAAACCCTTAAATAAATATTTTAATAAAATCAATGCAAACACATATGTATATTTTTTTTTAAATATAATAACTTACTTCGTTCCTTTTTCTATATTTTATGTGTACGTATACTTTGGGTGTCAATCTAGCTTAACACCAGAATAATAATATAATGCAATATGTTTTCTTAAGATTGTTACCAGTTTTACATTCTTAATAAACAAAGGAAAATTAAACTTTCGAGAAACTTCGCGTTGACGTAGAATAGTAAAATTAAGAAATACTGTTGTATATAAGATTCAATCTTGTATACTTTTGTATATAATATTCAGTCTGATATACAAAAGTACCCATAAAAGTACCTATGCCCGCCAGTGGAACTCGCTACCGAAGGCAATCAGGGATAGTCCAACTGTGTCACAACTCACAGTTCCGAAGCAAATTGAAAGAGCTCTTTATTTCTAATCCATAATAATATGAAGTTATCTTAGTAGTCTTTGTAATATATTTATATGTATGTTTATCATTGTTTAGTGTATATATTTACGTATAAATTAGGTATACATTTTTTTTTTTATTTATGTAGCGATAGGTTTTGTTTACACTTTACCTGCCCTACTCCGCTCTGTTTTTGAATTTTCAAAAGTTGTTAGGCTGGCTGGAAGAAATTTCTTTTGAAATAAGTCTGCCTTTGCACAATTTTTTCTAAAAAAAAAATAAAAAAAAAATGGGTCGCCGTCTATGCCTAACGCTAGTGGCATTTTTCCGAGCGGTTCCGTGCTTCGCAAGGCACGTTAAGCTGTTGGTGCCGGCTGCCGTCGATAGATGGCAGTCGTTAAGCCAAGTCAGAGGCCTTAGGGCGGCTTGACAACTTCTGACAGTAGACGAGCCACTAGTCTACAAGCCTCCACCAATCCGGACTTGGCCCCCGTGGTGGAGTATGGCCTATACCTTCCTCAGGGAAGAGACCCGTGCCCCTCGGTGGGGCCATAATTGGTTGATGATGATTGCACAATTTTTTCTAATCACAAGACTGTTATTTACGCACTGAACGCGCCCTGTGTTGCTTAACCTTCGTGATCGTTTAAGATCACTCAGGCAGCCGGGGCTACGAGCGATACTCATCCAGTCTATACGGAGACCATGAACTGGCAAACGCAGCGTAGGACGCCCACCAGCTCGCTGGACCGACGATCTGAGGCAGATTGCTGGCAGTAGCTGGATGAGTATGGCCGAGGACCGAAGGAAATGGCGTGCTTGGGGAAGACCTATGTCCAGCAGTGGACGAGTACGGACTGATTGATTGATTCAATGCTGATAGGTGCGGTGGTAGCCTTGTGGGTAGAACAATGGACTCGGAAGCGGAAGATCCAGGTTCGATTCCCGGTGCGGGCATGTACCTATGACTTTGTTTTCTAAGTTATGTACATTTGTGAAGTTATAGTAGCAATACCACTCGCTAACGGTGAAGGAAAACATTGTGAGGAAACCTGAGTGTCTGAGCTATTCACATACCGCAGCGCTTGAAATCGCCAATCTGCGGTGGGCACGCGTGGTGATTAAGCCCATACTCTCTCTCTGAGAGAAGACCTGTGCCCTACAGTGGGACGTATATAGGCTGCTTATGAATGCTGATAGCAGATACAAACGACAAACATTTTGATGTAACTGAGTTGAGTGAACACGTCTTGGTGTGCTATCGACTGTCTTATGATGCTCATTTGCTATGATATAAATAAATTAACTTGAAATTTTATTGGAGGAGTGTAAGAGTATGAGAATTTAATCATTGCAGGACCACTGGTGGAAATCCTAAATGGAACCGCTCTTCTGGCCGCTAGAGCGACGATGACAAAACTCGTTAAGCCTGATGAAATTGGTAAGCAACTTAACGGTTACTTATATTAGTCGAAGGTAGCAAGAGTTTCTTGTAATAAAACAGTGATTGCGCTTAAATTTCATTTACAACAGCCTATAAAAATCTGCTTTAATTTTGTAATTTTCTCATGCTTACAATTTTTCTTCTAACCCAAAAATAACTAAACCTTAATGGTTCAAGGAACAAAACATACATTTAAAAAAAACACGTTTTATTTTATTAATTAAGCGAGCACATTTCAAATTTCAGACTGAGCCTATATGTAATTGGGAAACGTTCATGAGGGAGCAATCCTTTGTGTGTATACGGGCCTGACTAGTGCTAATCTGTAGCTCAAATAACTGTGCCTATACTCTGTGTATGTCATGTCAGTAGTACGATTTTCCCGCCATAGTGTGGGTCATTGTCCGCGCCCTTGTGCGCACTGACAATCAATAAAATTTGATCGAAGAGACTGCGCTCGAACTAAATCTTCATGGTTTCTGCCACATATATAAACGCTATTTTATTTTCTCGCCACAAACTAACCTCGCTCAATATTTCAGGAAAAGTAAACTCACTGTTTTCGATGAGTGAGAACCTAATGCCTCTGGTGTTTGTGCCCATCTATACCCGAACCTATTCGGCTTCTATGGAGACTTATCCTGGGATGGTCTTCTTATTAGGATCTGCAATGGTAGCGCCCGCTTCAGTATCGTTTTGGTAAGGTCTTTTCTTTGAGTAACAGTTTTTATTAACATCCACAAAATAATAATAATAACTTCCACACAATACAATCACTTGACCTGGTCCCAATGGAAGGATCTGCAATGGAAGCGCCTGCTTCAGTGTCGTTTTCGTAAGGTCTACTCTTAGTGTTACACTTTTTATTAACATCCAATCAATAATAATGATAACTTCCACGCAATACAATCACTTGACCTGGTCCCCAAACTAGGATGCCCTGTGCTATGATATAATATCACGTCCTCCCTTTTCACTGCCTGGCTGGTTTAACGGTTAAACTGATCAATAAATTAGAAGTCACGTGCTCGATTCCCGTTGGGGGCCGCCGTAGTTAATTTGGATAATTGACCCTTATCTGGGTGTTTTATATGATATCCTTGTCTGGTTAATCGTAAAGGATACTCTATGGATCACGGGGTATCCTAGTTAGGAACCAGAACAAGTGATTGTGTTGTGTGAATACTGCATTCTACTGCAGTGTTCCGTAAACTTTCTGTATTGAAGGTACACATCACATAATAAAATAAAAATGAATACATAATCAATTGAAGGGAAACATTGTGAGGAAACCTGAGTTCTGATGTGTTCACGTGCCTCAGCACTTGTAATTGCCAATCCGCGGTGGGCATGCGTTGTAACTAAGCCTATACTCTCTCTCTCTGAGAGAAGGTAGGTATGTGCCCTGCAGTGGGACGTAGCCCCTTTGTAGGCTAGAAAAAAAGATTCAATTATTAAATTATTGTATTAAGTATAAAGTTCGAACTACATTTAAGAGGCTATCAGTGGCAATACATCGTATTTTCTATTATAGAACGATTTTGCAAAGTCTCACTCAAAAATAATTTTCATTAATATTAATAGTTATGTTCTAGGCTGTAGGTTCTAAGCCCTAGAAAATGGGGCCAATAACCTCGTACAAGATTACATTTCCGCTAAAATCCTGTCATTTTTCCTATCTTTCTTCCACCTTCTGTGGTTGACTGGTAGAATTTTTTTATGGAATTAAGTCCACCGTTGTGTACATGTAGTTTAATAGCAATAAAAGTATTAGTAAAAAAGGAAAGATGTTTTTCCCGAGGCACACCAACTAATGACCACGGCATACCAGTGTCGTCAGAAAGTTTCACGTCATCACACAATTTGTTTGTGTTATTGTTACAGTTGGCTGTTCTACGATCAACGGAAACAACTGAAAAGGACGCAGGAACACAATACTAAAATTGTATCTTAGTAAATAAACAATGTAACTGAAATAATTCTTAGTTACAAAGCAATAACCTAATAATAAATTATTAATTTTTATACAATAATGGTACGTTTATTTTTGCTCTCATTGAAATCTTTAGAATAATATATCCTTCAACGGTAGTTGAATAAAACCAAGTTTTTTACTGATATTCAAAAGGCCGTGTTGACTTATAAAAGTTCTGACGAATATTCGTAATTGGCCTATGTTTGGTCTATATTAATTACCTATCTTTTGTAACTTTGAGCTGTGGACTTTGCAAAATGAATAAAATAAATAAATAAATATTTTTGTCTACCAACACTTTTCCTGATATATATATATCGAAAAGTGATTCTAGACACAGGGTACAAAAACGCTCTATGCAAATCTGTCGCAAACTACGATGTCATAAGTTGCAAGTGGTACCTTTTAACTTATTAAGCTTATGTGTATTTAACTTTAACGAAGTTGATAGAAAATCTAAATCTAGCATGATTTTCTATTATGACATGGTAACATGATTTTTGACATTTTTTAGATCCTGTAAAAACACAAAATGATTTTTTTGGGGTTGTCAGTTTATTATAAATATAGATAGATAGAATATTCTTTATTGTATTTTGTAACCAGGAATTACGAGCATTAAACAATTGGCCTCATTACTAAAAGTAATTTCTTCCAGATAACCATTGACGGAAAAAAATTGAGAAGCTAAATGACGGGTAGTCAGTGCAACTTAACAATACTAAGCAATATATTTAATACACATAAATAAACGGTACATAAATATTAAATAGAAATAAATAAATATAGAATAAACATACGTAAATAAAAATTGTCACGTGGAGGGAGGAGATAAACAAAAAATATACCTACATACTACTAAAAAGAGATTTCACCAAAAATTTAAAAATAAAAAGCAAACAAAGTTTTTGCACTCTGCTCTTAAATATCAGGGGCGGTGAAAATCTTATGGCCAGAGGCAGATCGGAATGTAATTTAATTAAATTAACACAATATAATTTTATTCCAAACTAATTTCGAGTCCACTGCTGTAGATATTGTTCCGCAGGACTAATTGAACAAAAGTATTGACGAAAGCATTCTTAATCATTCGGTGTAAACAGCAGAGGCTAGTCACGTAACTTAACTAGCGACAACTTAAAAACTTAACTAAATTCGTTTGATTAAGTTTTATCACACGTAGTGAACAAACCGTTGCTAGAAATCTTTAAATAAAATGCGGGAAGCAATAATATTTAACCGTATCAAGTTGTTTGTTTGCCAATTACCTTATTCATTGAACTCATTGATTAATTCAAAAATATCAACCCCTATATTAACTTCTTGACTTTAGTTGTATTAAAATTATAAGGTATCTCTCAAAATACCTGCTTCATCAGAATTAAGAATTAAGCAAGGACCAACGAAATCGACAATCTAAAAAAACCGGACAAGTGAGAGTCGGACTTGCCTACCGAGGGTTCTATACAAATTTGTAGGTATTTACATTATTATAAATAGTTCAGAAATCGAGTCGCAGTTTTTTCGAGCTCTTCCCGAACTTCAAAGAATATTTTATTTATGATTTAATTAGATATGTATAGTTTTCAGATTTTTCCTTGTTCTTGTAGCATACGAAGATACTACTTGTCAGATTTCATAGTTTTGGGTCAATGGAAAGTACGCTATAAATTTTGATTCCCCTGAGAGTGTCGAAATATACGTTTTTTGCGGCGTAAACAGCCGTAACTTTTTTTTACATTAACATAGAAGTTTGACTTTTTCACAGCCTCAAGAGACTATCAACTTGAGTAGAATAATTTTATTTTCAACTAGACACCTCCACGTGTTCTCGAGATAAAAGGTCTTGACAGACAGACGGACGGACAACAAAGTGATCCTATAAGGGTTCCGTACCAAGCTTTTGATCTACGGAACCCTAAAAACAATGTAACTAAACAATCGTGCAATTAGAACAAAGAACACTTCTTGCGTATAAAAAGATAACGAGACATCGAATAACAGGTACATGAAAATATAATCTCTGTGATTACCAGCACATACTACGTGCGCATATTTGTACGTGTATTATAATTTATGAGGTAAATAAAGTAGTCTTCAATTTTAATCACAGATGGAAATTTTACCTCGTATTAAAACAGAGATTGGCAAATATTACAGACACCCGAGATATCATTAGTGTATAATTACAAATCAAATAAGCAATTAACCAGAATCAAATACAAACAAAATACACTGCATGTATTTGATTAGCAATTTAGTTCACATTCTACCTCCACGATTGGCAAACGCTTTTAAAACTAATTTAATACAGACATGCGATAAAGTATTTCTAGATCAAGGAGAGGTTTTAGAAAATGTCACAAACACACGCAGCGGACAACGTAAATCATGAAGATTCAAAAGAAAAAGAAAATTTTGAGCACAATGGAGAAATGGATGAATTGTCGCCGTTAGATATAAAACCCGTTTGCAGTGCTTCTTTAAAAACCCCAAAAACGGATAAACTAACTCTAAGACAAAAGATACGGATTATCAAAGAAAACACTACTGTAGAACCTATAATAGCGTGCTACATAATGCCAAGCGTGTTAGCGTCCCTAGCAATACAGAATTTAAACCTCGAAAAAGCCTGCAGGGTGAATCTCAATTTTACAACAGAAATATGCGATGCTCTGACATTGAGGAAGACAGAGAACTACACAATATACGAAGATCAAGTCCAGACACTGACCGCAACTATGACAGCTTTGAAAAATGTCGTACAGACCGCCATACCATTAATTCTGATTGTATTTGTTGGAGCATGGAGTGACAAGACTGGAAAACGCAAAGCCTGTATATTGATTCCTATAATAGGAGAGTTTATCAGTTCAATTGGCTTCATGGTCAATTATTATTTCTTCTATGAATTGTCTGTTGAATACACTGCTATGACTGAATCTATATTTCCTGCGATTACTGGAGGATGGTTCACAAATTTCATTGGAGTCTATAGTTACATAGGTGACATTACGACCAAAGAAGAGAGAACGTACAGATTGGGCATTGTTAATTTGTGTTCTACGTTAGGAATTCCAGTGGGTAGTGCGCTAAGTGGTGTTTTATTGTCCTGGGTGGGATATTACGGTACATTTTCGATCTCAGCTTCGTTGTATATATTTGCGCTCGCATACGGATATTTTTACTTGGAAGACCCTAAACGCAATGAATCGGAAAAACAAGTAAGTGATGTTTTCTCTAAATCTTAATCGTAACGTCTATAAACCATTTACACATTGTATTCTTATTGTTGCACTAACCCGTGCTGAGGACAACTTAAAAAAATATTTAGAGGCTAAAAATTCCACCCACGCGGGGACTTGAACCCGCGACCTCTGGCTAACCGTGCCAGCGCTCTCCCAACTGAGATAATGGGCAAGTGCAGGCATCAGCGAAATTTTGAGCCTCTTTACAAACTTCTCTGTATTTACGTACAGTCAGCGACATCTGGTCGAAGCGGAACTTTTAGCCTCTAAATAGGCATTTGCACATTATTAATCTTATGGCAATCTGAGTGCGAGCGGCACAAGACCGGGAAGCTTGGAAAACCATGAGGGAGGCCTATGTCCTGCAGTGAGCGTCAAATGGCTGATGATGATGATGATTATACGGAACTCGTTAGATCTAATAAACAAAGTTCACATAACGGTTAAATAACCAGGGTGAGGCGGGTCTCAAACCCGCACCTCGAGCATACCGTGCCAGCTCTCTTACCAAGTAAGCTATTTGGAATTCGCCTCACATCTGCAAAATTTCTCTTCGTATGCTTGATAAGATAAGCCCCACGTGGGCCCTTCCCATGCACTCGTAGTTTGGTTTTCATTTTCAAACGACATGCCGGATTGCAATGTAACTCTGCCAATATACTGAAAGGACACAAATAGAGATTTGACTAATTTTAGAATAACGACAAACTTAGTTAAAAAGAAATTAGAGCTTTTTAAGAAGTTCACATGAGAGGGCTTATGAGGTTGTTACTTATTTTTCACGATCAAACTTTTTTGTCATGCTGTATGTTGGTAAGGTTTCATTCCAGCATGCCTTTTGTAAATTAAAACAAAACTACTTTTAGATTATCACATATAAATTGTATTGAATACATAAGTAAAATAAATAAATAAAATATAATACGATGCTAACTACTACAAAGTATACTTACCTCGACCTAAGGTGCGAGTCTAACGACCTTACATTTAAAAACGTCAACAGTTTTTAAATGTAAGGTCGTTAGACTCACATCTTACATTCTTAAAAACCTATTTTTTTTTACATTCTTACATTCTGTTGATTATGACGTGTTCAAATGTTTATATTACCCGCCAGATAGCTTGAATAAAAATGGCCCAAAATGGCCCAGTCGGGATGAGTTTACCATGGACACGTAAGAGCATTTGTTTTAATTGGTCTATTTGACTAAACTAAATTTCGAAGCGTTCTAAGTCACATCCCGCATCATGGAAATCCGAAATAAGTCCTTGCGGGGTGTTAGTCATCTGTTCAATATTTGCCGGGCATTTTAATTATAAATATTTAAATTAAAGATTGCTCTTACAGCTGACACGCTGTCTCGCTCGCACATTTTAACATTTTGAACGATTGTAATAATATGACTTACTTTGATAAATTAATGTGGTGTGTAGGTTTGATGCATAGTAAAATTCACGACGTATTTTTTCAGACATCTAAGACATATTTTTTCTTAGCCTGGACCTAGTTTTTGACTGAGAAAATTGTATAATAAAATTAATAATTTTGAAAACAAATTTTCTTTATTAAGACCTAAATATAGGGGAATCCGGACTTGGCCCCCGTGGTGGAGTATGGCTAATACCTTCCTCAGGGAAGAGACCCGTGCCCCTCGGTGGGGACATAATGGGTTGATGATGATAGGGGAACAAGATGTATTTTTCATTACTCATACTCGGAAAGTATCTCGGAAAGTATTACTGACCTTATACTCGAAAAATCTAAGATCTGCAGTTGCCTGAGGAGCGGGTTGTAAGTAATACTTTTCAGCCCTAGGGACAATCGTTCTCAACTGACGCCTGTCAATTTATTAAAAAAGACTAGCCCCCGGTTCCTCGTACACTAACAAGCTGTTAATCTACTGTTAACAGCTGTCAGTGGTTTTTTTGTATGCACATTGGTCAATTGACAGCAGTTAACGGCAGATTAGCAGCGTGTTAGTGTACGAGAAACTGGGGCTAGTTCTATTTTCACATTTCTGTTAAATCATGATCCAACTTTCTGTACAGTCACTCAATTACAGCGCGATGCAAAATTGAAACATAAAGTTACGTATTAATTAAAGGATATAAATTTTTAATGACTTCATTATAATTTACTTTCAACTATTTCTTTAATATAGAATCGGGCAAATTATTTACCATTTTTTCAATGATAAAAATGAAAAATAATGGCTAAATAGCTCGTCGGCCACAGATAAATAAAATAAGTGGGAGAGCGGCAATCCATTCATTTGTTTTTTCGATTCACTCATTTTTTCTATATCTAATTCATATTTTATTTTTACTTTCCTTATATTCGTAATAAAAAGCGCAGTGTTTACCTAGGGTTAAAGACTTATTTAGCCCCTCAAACTATTGGCGTCCTCTAGGGTAACAATTTACAATAAAATGTCCGTAATTTTATTGTCTATCAAACTCACAAACCACATTTATCAAAGTATACAAATTTTGTTAAAACCACAAAATTTTGATTCTGCGAGCGAGACAGTAGACGATGATGATGACGTTTTAAACCTCATCGTGAAAACGCGCCACAATGAGTTTAAAGAAAAAACTATTCTATTACAGCCGCAAAAATCGTCTGCGAATGGTCTACTGGGGTTTGTTAGGGAGTTTTTTGACGTGAAATTGGCCAAAGAGACGTTCAGGGTAGCTCTGAAAGATGGACCGGGGAACCGGAGACTCCGAGTTTGCCTGCTCTTGATTGTGGTCTGCGTAATATTTGGACCTATTCATGGTAAGACCTTAGGGGTTCCACGCTCCACTAGCGATCCAAATTAGGTAAATTATATTTATGTACAATATATAATGTATTTTTTTATGTAGCATATACACATCCCACAGTGACACAGGGAGACGTTATCTCTCCGAAACTGTTCACGAATGGGCTGGAAGATGCCTTCAAGCTTCTGGAATAGCAAGGACGCGGCATCAATATCAATGGCGGATACATCACGCACCTTCGATTTGCCGACAATATAGTAATCATGGCAGAAACGATGGAAGACCTCGGCATAATGCTCGAAGACCTCAGTCGAGTTTCCCAACGTGTGGGCCTTAAAATGAACATGGACAAAACGAGGGTCATGTCAAACGCCCGTGTTGTGCCCACCCCAATAACATTGGGGAACTCGACTCTCGAAGTTGTACACGACTACGTCTACTTAAGACAAACAGTTCAACTAGGCCGTCCAACTTCGTGAAAGAGGTCAATCGTCGAATCCAACTCGGCTGGGCAGCATTCGGGAAACTTAGAAAAGTCTTTTCGTGTAATATACCTCAACCGCTCAAGACATAATTATACAACCAGTGTGAGTTACCAGTGATGGTACTGAAACGTGGTCTCTCACTATGGGCCTCATAAAAAAGCTCAAGGTCACGCAACGAGCTATGGAAAGGGCTATGCTCGGAATTTCTCTACGAGATCGAATAAGAAATGGTGAGAACCGTAGACGAACAAAATTCTTCGACACAGCCCAGCGGATTAGTAGGTTGACGTGGCAGTGGGCGGGGCACATAGCACGCAGAACTGATGGCCGATGGAGCCGAAAAGTTCTCGAATGGAGACCACATATCGACAAGCGCATTGTAGGACGACTTGCCACAAGATGGAGAGATGACCTCATCCAAGTGGCAGGAAGACGCTGGATGCAGGCCGCTTCCAACCGGTCTTTTTGGAAATCCATGGAGGAGGCCTATGCCCAGCAGTGGACTTCTTGTGGCTGAATTATGATACACCTCCCACTGCAGGGCACAGGTTTTCTCTCAGAGAGAGTACGAGCTTATTCACCACGCATGCCAACCACGAATTGGCAATTTGTGATGAGGAATGTGAACAACTCAGGTATTCAGGTTTCCTCAGAATGTTTTCACAAAACAACAAACGACCGTAAGTTAGAAAGTAAAGCCATTGGCACACGCCGGGATTCGAACCACGACCTCGCGAGTGTGAGGCCGACGTTCTAACGCTGCCCTATCAGCGCTCGTAATAGCGCAATACGTAATTTTTTTGCTCAATTTTATTACATTTTGCCGAGCACAAGTTGCTATTCAAAGAAGTTTTATAACTGACAAAATTCACATGTTTGCGGAGTACCTATTAATATCAGCAAATATGATATGATGTTGTTCTTTCACAGGTGAATACTCGGTGATGTACATTTTCACACGATACAGATTTAAATGGGACGAGATCAACTACAGTATCTGGTGCACATACTGCATCGTCATCAACATGGCTGGTTAGTACTATTGCTGCAAATTAAGACAAAAAAGCCAATAACCCGACTGCTGAGCATTCACTTCTAAGCAATCGAGACTAAACTATAATAATAATATTAAAAATAATGCAATCCTTATACGTCCCACTGTACTTTATACGGGCACAGGCCTTCTCTCAGAGAGAGAGAGTTTGGGCTTAACCTCCTCAGTCCTCACCTTGAAAAATTAAATAACAATGATTTTCAATTGTTATTTTCAAGGTCAAGACTGAGGAGGCTAATTAGCACGCGTGTCCACCGCGGATTGGCAAGTTCTAGGGCTAAGGTAAACACCTCAGGTTTCCTCACGATGTGTTCCTTCACAGCGAGTGGTATTGCTACTATAACTTCACAAATATACGTCACTTATTAAACAAAGTGATTGGTACATGCCGGGATTCGAACACACGACCTCCCGAATGAGAAGCCGGCGTTCTGACGCTGCGCTACCACCGCTTAAACTAGGCACCATGCAATGAGTCACAATGTTAAATTTGGGTATGTTTAGTTGTTTAGCTGGCAAGAGCTGGATGAGAGTAGCCGAGGACCGTGCTCAGTGGCGTGCAATAGGAGAGGCCTATGTCCAGCAGTGGACAAGCATAGGCTGATGTTTAGTTGTTAATGGTCAGCAATCAAGTTGTTTGTTTTTTTTATTTCAGGTTGCAATTTTTTCTCTTCTAGTTTCGTTATAGCACCGCCAAAGTATCAACATTTAAAACACAGCCATCAAAGAACTTCTTGCAAAATAGATTTATGATTTATTCTAATTTCATACATTTTCTGCACCCGCGCAAATATGACGAATCTATGTAGATCTAATTTGTCAAAATCTGTCCATTGGTTAAGGAGTTATAAGATATACGTAGTTACGGAGTATCTACATACATACCTACATACATACCAAACACATTGCTCTCCTTTTGGGCTCCGCTGCGGTCGGGTAAAAATATAAAAGTGAGTCTTATAAAAATGAAAAATGGAGAATTAGTTGTTGATGAAAATCCGTTTCACATAACTTGGTGGACAATGCAGAATATTTTACTCTATTCTCTGGACTCAAATCTAAAATGGAAAAGGAAATCATACATTTTTTTTACCTCTTTGTGCAAGTGCAATGTAACGCAAATCATTCACGTGTTGGCCTGCATTGTCTACCTCTACATTTTTGTTGCAAAGTCATTCTAAACGTAACTGGTTAGAGTGCACGTGTGTGAAGGTTGCTGTGGACTGTACTGCACAATACACATGGTCTATGAGCGACGGGAGCCTTGTCTCCTGTTGTGATTCGTGAACTTTACTTAATCTGGATACATTAACTGATCTTTCCTTTTCTATATTATGTTCATCCCTATAAGGAATGATTAAATTCCTTTTTTTGTTCCAGGAACTATATTCTCAATTAAATTCTTCAGCTACTATCTCCAGCTAGATGATACCCTGCTGGGGATCATATCGAACACTAGCAAGATTGTGTCAGGTTTCGGATATGCCTTCGCCAGGAACGACCTCGAGATTTACTTGGGTACAGAAAATCACGTCTATCTCTATCTGTCTCTGTCTCTCTCTATATGTTCTCTCTCCCTTTCTTACAGGTTCTCCTTCTCCCCTATATCTCTGTGTCATTGTAGATGATCTAGAACTATTATAGAGTCGGTCAGCACGAAACCTAGGCCTTATGGATAGTAAGCTACGTTTTGTGGAGCACGTCAACATAAAGCTGAAGATTGCCTGTTTTCAGGCTCAAAATTCTATACGGCTAGCGAGACTCTCTGAGAGAGGAGCTTTGGGTGCTACTAGTAGAGGTTTTTTTTTCTTATATACTTATGTCTAATCTCTGTGATACAGTCTATGGACCCAAACTCTTTGAAAAAAAACAGTCGGGCCTGTGCAAGGTTCTGTTATGACATTCCAATACGTGCACACATTACACCATACCTCAACGATAAGGGAATTCTTAAAATGGAGAGCCATAGGACACTGCATCTGGCGAGCGTGGTCCATAGAATTGTATACTCTAAACGACCAAATTATCTACATAAAAAATTTAATGGCTTGGAGACACACATAGTCTAAACAGGAGAAGTAAGGCCCTAAATTCGATCATCATCATCAGCCATTTGACGCCCACTGCAGGACATAGGCCTCATTCGTGGTTTTCATAACCATGAGGGGTTTTGCCATCATCGCCATGTTTGGCAGGCGGGTTGGCGATCGCAGTATGCGGTTGGAATCTCAGGAAGACGCTGCTGCCCGTCTCTTGGTAATTGATTTCCTTAGTCGCCTTCTACGACGTCCACGGAAGGAAATGGAGTGACGCTATTCTTAATCCGGCGCCACACGGAAAGCGCTTAATGTATTGTACACACTTGTACACACGCGTACAATTGTACAACGTACCGCGTCTCCGCCCCGCCCTTGTTCTACGCCACATCTGTGTGCCCTATGCTTTAGCTGACTTGGGAGTGTGTATTAGAATCCTTATATTATCCCGGGTAACATAGTGTACTTATACATAGCAGTCGCGTATCTTTTGATTTTGCATCGTATCGTATTAAGTCTTGTAACGTTCCTTCCAAATTGTTTAATTCTTATCGTACTCATGCTCTGTCCGATGAAAAACTAATTAGAGACCTAGCTCCTTTCCTCATACATACATAAACTCGCGCCTATATCCCAGAGGGGTAGGCAGACACCGGGGTTTGCCACTTGTCACAATCTTGACAAAGCTCTTTCGCTTCATTAACATTCATTCAGCTACTTTCCCTGTAGCGAAATTTCTAAAACGTATTATTATATTATGTTTCAGCGCCACTACTAGAAATATTGAATGGGACATCATTCATTGCAATGAGATCCATCGCTTCAAAACTTGTTACCGGTGATGAATATGGTAAATATCAATAATTTTTATTCATTGAATTGTGCTCACCTCACCAAAAATTTTTCGGCCATATGTGTCACATTTAGTTACCGACATTCAAACATACTCATTATCATCATCATCATCATCATCAGTCATTTGACGCCCACTGTAGGACATAGGCCTCTTTCGTGGTTTACATAACCATGAGGGGTTTTGCCATAATCGCCACGCTTGGCAAGCGGGTTGGCGATCGCAGTATGTGGCTGGAATCTCAAGAAGACGCTGCTGCCCGTCTCCTGGTAATTGATTTCCTTTGTCGCCTTCTACGACATTCACGGAAAGAAATGGAGTGACGCTATTCTTAATCCAGCGCCACACGGAAAGCGCTTAATGTATTGTACACACTTGTACACACGCGTACAATTGTACAACATAGAGACCTGTGATATATTTTGTCTTAGGATAAGGACAATAAATTCCGTATTTACGATAAAATATTTTAATTGTGTAAACTGAGTTCAACTCTTTCTCTATTCGCCATGGCCGAAGCTGGGATAGCCCTAGTGTACAGTCCAAACTCGCGTGTGTACATAGAGACCTGCGATATGTGGTGTCCTAGTATAAGGACAATAACGTCTGCATTCACAATAAAAAAATTATAAATGTGTATACAGAGCTCAACTCTTTCCAGGCAAGGTGAACTCTCTATTCACCCTGACCGAAGCCGCGATGCCTCTCGTGTACGGACCGCTGTACTCGCGTGTGTACATAGAGACCTGCGATATGTGGTGTCCTAGGATGAGGACAATAACGCCCATATTCACAATAAAATATTTATAAATGTGTATACAGAGCTCAACTCTTTCCAGGCAAGGTGAACTCTCTATTCGCCCTGGCCGAAGCCGCGATGCCTCTCGTGTACGGACCGCTGTACTCGCGTGTGTACATAGAGACACTAGAGGTACTGCCGGGCGCGTTCTTCCTACTGGGGGCTGTGTTAACACTGCCGTCTATCGCAATATTCGCGTAAGATTTTTTGTCTATTTTTTTAAAATAAGGTTTATCAATATATGGGCACCATTTCATAGAACTACTTCGCGGGTTACTATGACAATTCGATGTGACACCTAAGCCCTTGGCACGTAAGGATATAATAATATCATCATCATCATCAGCCATTTCACGCCCACTGGACATAGGCCTCCCTCATGGTTTTCCTAACCATGAAGGGTTTTGCCATAATCGTCACGCTTGGCAGGCGGGTTGGCGATCTCGGTATACGGTTGGAATCTCAGGAACATGCTGCTGCCCGTCTCCTGGCAATTTATTTCCTTAGTCGCCTTCTACGACGTCCACGGAATGAAGTGGAGTGACGCTATTCTTAATCCGGTTCCACACCGAACATATAATAATATACAAGAGCCGTATCTCCTAAACAATTATTTTTTTATTATGATGATGCGATGTACAATGCATGGCTAATTAACCCACAGATTAACAAGTAGGAAGACATTACGCAAAGTGCAGTGTACATCGAATTGTCTTAATAAACTAAAACTAACCAGGGCATTCAATACGTATATGGCTCTCAAACTACCAAAAATTCATGGTGTATTGTATACGTCCTACTGCAGGCCTTCTCTCAGAGAGAGAAAGAGAGTATGAGCTTATTACCACGCGGGACCACCGTCACAAGTGTACGGAACTTAGAAAACAAAGTCATTCGAACTTATGTAACACTAGCTTAATTTTCAGGTGGCTCTTCTTTGAACACAAAAAGGATCGGATACGAAACGCCAAAACAGAAAACATCGGTAATGAGATGAAACAGGTTGATACAATAAGTCTTGTAGCATAGAGTTAATGGTATCTTTAACTATTATTTAATACGATCTAATTTTAATTATACTTATGAAAATGTTATTCGTTACTTACCCTACTCTATTGATAATAAAAAACTTTTATACTTTTTTCTTTTATAATATATAATATATAAGCAGCCTATATACGTCCCACTGTAGGGCGTGTCCACCGCGGATGGGCAATTTCTAGGGCTAAGGTAAACACCTCAGGTTTCCTCACGATGTTTTCCTTCACAGCGAGTGGTATTGCTACCATAACTTCACAAATGTATGTAACTTATAAAACAAAGTGATTGGTACATGTCGGGATTTGAACACACGACCTCCCGAATGATTGGCTGGCATTCCGACGCTGCGCGACCACCGCTTAAACGAGGCACCATGCAATGAGTCACGATGTTGAATTTGAGTCCATATGGGACTCTATTTAGTTGTTAATGCTCAGCAATCAAGTTGTTTGTTTCTTTATAATAATATACCTACCTAAATTTAAATAAATTGAAACCGGAGATGGTACATGCAGCGACTTATGAATAACGTTGAAGCGAAAGAGCTTTGTCAAGATAATGGCAAGTGGCAAACCCATCGGCCCATATTCGTCCACTGCTGGACTTAGACATAGGCCTCCCCGTGGCACGTCACTTCTTTCTGTCCTAGGCCATCCTCTCCAGTCGCTGGATAGCTGGGGATGGATGGCAGGATAGCCGAGGACACTAGCCTCAGATATCTTAGTCTAGCGACCTGTTGGGTGTCCATCGTCGCGTAGTAAACCAACGTGGTCTCCACTCTAGAATCTGAGTGAAGGGTGCCACGTAAGTTTATTTATAATTATGTTGAAATGGATTTAGGTTGGAGACGCCAAAGTAGTAAGTAGGTACTTTTTGTGGGGTGAGTGACGTACGAGGGGTATTCAATAAGTAGTGGGAATTAGGTATAACTCCTTGGATAGAGAAAAAGAAAATACTGGCAGGCATGGCTCACTTATTTGTTGACATAATAAAATAAATAAGGTTTGATTCTCTTTTGTTTTTTCAATCATACTCTTAGAAGGTTCTTACTTGTTTTCTGTCGCAACGACTAATCGAAAATGCGGTAATAAAATATCTATGTTAGAAAAATGTTACTACGGAACAAGTAAATCAAGACTTGCAAGATACGTTAGGGGTTCATGCTCCTCCTTATTCTACGGTTGCGCGTTGGTGTGCTGAGTATAAGAGGGGAAGAACATCCACTCGCGCTCAGGGTGCCCTACGACTGCAGTAACTGAAGAAATTATAAAAAATGTTGAAAAAATTGTTTTAGCCGATCATTGTGCTACTGTTCGTATTATAGCTGAAGAACTGAAGATTTCAAAAGGGAGTGTTCGTATTATAATTCATGACCATTTGGGATTGAAAAAAGTCTCAGCGCGTTGTGTGCATAGACCCTAGACATTGAAGCGAACGACTAAAGGTGACACAGCATCTCTCAAACTCATGCACGCAGCTTTGCTTGCGTCGTGTACATACTGTTTAAGGAAAACTTATAAATGTATGCAAAAAAAAACTCCGAAACTCATTATTAAAGTAAAAACCATGTACTTTGCGACGTATTGCACCTAAATCCGGTGCGTCTATTGAGCAGTATTGTTTTTCTCGGTGATGGAGGTGGAGGAAATTCCAATCAACGATTTGATAGTAGGATGCCTACTATCGCACTTGGTTACATTTTTCAATATTTTCATACAATCAGTAGCACTATGTCAACATTTTTAAACTTTTATAAATGGGATCGCACTATGCCCACTTTTCAAATTTGGTAATGTTTTTGTCGCATCTTATAGACTTTTTTCCTTTAGGACTTTAAATACAATGGCACGGTGAATACCCATGATCTCAGCAGTCTTATGGGCAATATCGATTTTGTATGGGTATACATCTTTCGGCCATGTTTGGCTTTCGGACGTGCTTGTCATATTCATTCTTTATAATAGTCTTCATTCTTCAAATATTCATCATAATAGTCTTTTCTGGTGCATGCATTGGGTTTCGCTTGTTTCTTTTGTGCTTTGGCGAGGAAAAAGTGCCAGAATCTGCATTGGGTCCCGGCTCGCCCATATTTTCCGTTTCATAATAAGAAACGGAAAAGTACACCAACTACTGGACGAGGGAATAAAAAACATTTCCAATACCTCATTTACATAAATGAAAAGACTAAAGAGAATAAAATAGCTTAGAGAAGTTGAACTCGCATCAACAACTTCAATCGTGAGTAAATATGGCGTCGTATCTTACTTTTTTACCTTTAATTAATAAAGAGGTTCGTAGTCAGCTCTCCATACTTCTTTCAACACTTCGCGTAGCGCATTAGCTGTCATAATCTGCCTTCAAACAAAAGTCCGTCATCTTTGCTAGTTGCGAACACATTTGGTAGCGGTAGCATCGCTTTTATTTGAGGACCGCTGAAATTGATATTTTCATGATCAAATAAAACATTAAGTTAAATAAACTGCAAGTGAGGGTTAAATCAGTTAATAACAGTTTTATTGTGATTATTGCTAAATCGCCATAATCGCCACGTTTGGCAGGCGGGTTGGCGATCGCAGTATGCGGTTGGAGTCTCAGGAAGGCGCTGCTGCACTTCTCCTGGTAATTGATTTCCTTAGTCGCCTTCTACGACATCCACGGAAGGAAATGGAGTGACGCTATTCTTAATCCGGTGCCACACGGAAGTATAACTTTTCTAAATATCATGCAGTGTTATAATGCGGCATATTGAAAACCAAATTTTTGACATTATGTCAACTTAGTCGTTCGCTTCAGTAAATACACTATAGAATGCTAACGGCCGAATAAAAACGAACCAGGATGAGAATTTCACAAAGCTGTTTGGAACTGTTACAACAATATACTGACCGGTTTTTGGCTCAATTTCATGGCTTCACCAGTATGACCCTGAAACAAAAAACAATCCATGGCTTGGAAGAGACCATCATCACCGACTCCTAAGAAATTCAAGGCCGTTCCATCCACCGGAAAGATCATGGGTTCTCTTTTTTGCGCGAAAGCAAAAGGGCAGCGAAAGGGTGGTGATGATTGAATACCTCAGGCTTGAAGCCACTATTACGAGGAATATGCACGAAGAACAAAACAAAAAGTTGCGTGACGAAATACGTGAAAAACGGCGTGGCAAACTCGCTAAAGTTGTTTTGTTTCATCAAGATAACGCCCCAGCGCACAAGCCCAAAGTTGCGATGGCTGTCATTAATGATGCTGGCTCCAAAGTGGTGGAACATCCTCCATATTCTCCAGACCTTGCTCCTAGTGACTTTTATGTATTTCCGAGATTGAAAGAATATCTAAGAGGCCAGAAATTCGACAATGGTGATGCAGTGATCGCCGTAGTACAAGGTTTTTAGGGAATCAAGATGAAGATTTTTTAAGAAAGGAATTTTAGGTTTAGAAAGAACATATGCTAAGTGTATACAACTAAAAGGTGACTATGTTGAAAAATAAAATAACATTTGAAAAAAGCTAATTGTATCTTATTCATTCTCATTACTTATTAAACCCCCTAGTAAATGCGATTATCGCACAAAAAATGTCTTCTCAGCAGTCCCTGTTTTACGCATGTTAAGTCTTGTGCGTGACGTTAAACAAATTTCACAAACACCCTTGTTACGACATAAGTACTTAAGTTGGTTAACTCAGCAGCTAAGATTAAAAGAATTGCACTCAGCGATGACTAAAGTAGGTTCTCCCATACCCAAGAGTTCCATCGATATGTCGCAACTCACCAAGGTTCTGCGAATCACACTTGATTAGTTAGCTATGTTATTTACGTTGTGCCTTGTGCGAGACGTCAAACGAATTTCCCAGACACCCTTGTTACTAAATAAGTACTGCAGCTGGTTAACTCAGCAACTAAATTTAAAAGTATCTCACTCAGCGATGACTAAAATAGGTTTCACGGAACCCAAGAGTTTCGTCGACAAGTAATTTATCATTGAGTTGTTAGATTCTTTTTTCGCTGTTAAATAGTTGCAATTATTGATTAAATTATGCGTTACAAATATTGTTTTGGAAAAGCGCGAAAAAAGTAGGTATATTTTGGGGACAAAACATTAGCTTGCGTTACTAAAACGCTCGATCGAACAACGATATGGGATTTGATAAGGTAAAGGAGATTTGTTGAGTTCCGTAGCTGAAACATTTTGTCAACCGCTGGACTAAGATACAAACAGACTGATCAGAATTTCACCTTTTATGTGGACGTGAATTATGTCGTTAGTGTACAGAGGATAAAACTACCTTTTTACCGAGATTAAATAAAATTTTAGTGTGAAACACAAAGTGACCGCTCTGTGACAGTAGTTTTATTGATTTGGATTCCTAGTATCAGTTCCACCTAGTGCATCACCCGCTAGGTGGAACTAGTCAGTTAGCTTATTGTTTTAGTGTATACTGACTACACTAAAAGGATATAGATGGCGCAGTACATAATACATAAAGTCATTGAAACTGAAAGGGATTTTAGTTACAATAACATATTGTGTTTTAAGTAACCACCTATTACTTTTTCGTGACACTGTTTGGTGGTCCATTAAATATTTACATATTATTGTTGCAATTTTATCAAATGTGTTCTTCCGGCGTGCGTGCATGCAACGACTAATGAATGTTAAAGAAGCGAAAGTGATCTGCCAGGATCGTGGCAAGTGGCAGTCCCTAGTTTCTGCCTACCCCTCTGGAATAGAGGCGTGAGTTTTTGTTATGTATGTATGTTCTTTCTTTTTCATTGTAATTTTAGAACACTTAATGATGCTACTTAGTGCTAGTGGCTCTATTCCACGCAGTTTGAATGATAGTGCTTTCTTAACAGACTAGTATAAATAATGTGCAAGTAAATTATCTGAAAGGACCAAATTAAAATTTTTGAGATATTTTAAAACATTTTATAATCATGCAAAGGAGGATAAAGGAAGTAATTACTTGGAAGCATTAGCAAACATCAATGAATGGACAGAGGTGACCAGTAGAATATAGACATCTGAGGACCAATCTCTACATATTAACTATTAGCAGAATACAGAAACCGGCCAGTGCGTGTCGGGCCACGCGCAGTGTAGGGTTCCGTAGAAGGAGAGGTTTTTACCAGCTTTACAGAACCCACAACTTCATCGAAGTTACTTCGAAGTAATTTTCAAAGGAATTTGTACGAAGTTTTCCTTTTATAAGTTGGTCGCCTATTACTCGTTAACTTGTAAAGCCTACTTAGCCGTGATAGTGTTCACATATCAACAATCAACCGTTTCACCGAGAAATAAGGGGACGCCGTACTCTAACGAAAATTTTCGCTTTAAAGCTCAATATTTCGCAAATGGATCCCTAAATCGAAAATGTTCTTCCTACACTTACAATATTTATTGACGATTAATCTAATGATACCCACACTATGGTATAGGCGAGAAAATTTATTGCAACCCTAATTTAGGTGCAGGGTAGATAAGGTAAAGAGTATTTTTTTAAGATTTAATTCTACCGTTTTTTCGGCGTGATAATATGTTATTTTTTGGCGATCAATCTAACGATACCCCACACTATAATATAGGCGAGAAAATAAATTTCATCCCTATTCTAGGTGTTGGGGAGATACCGTAAAGAATTTTTTTTAAGGATTTAATTCTCCCGTTTTGTCAGCATGATTAATATGTATCTCTATGCTAAATTTCGGCTTTCTAGTACTAATCCTCTCTGAGCTAGGCCGCGAACAGACAGACGGAGGGACATGGCGAAACTATTAGGGTTCCTTGTTGACTATGCAACCCTAAAAAGTAGAAATAGCCTTACGATACTATTTATAGGGTTCCGTACCTCAAAACGAAAAAAGGAACCCATATAGGATCACTTTGTTGTCCGTCCGTCCGTCCGCCTCTGTCAAGACCATATAGGTACTCTAATCTACAGTCTCTTGAAGCTGTGAAAAAATGAAACATTTAAGTTAACGTAAAAAAAAAAGTGCACTCAAGGGAATCAAAATTTATAGTGTACTTTCCGTTTAGCAAGTAAAATTGTCTTATACTACAAATGCTGAGGAAAATCTGAAAACTATACACTTGTAATGAAATCATTAGACAATTAGTCTTAGCCCGTGTTTTAATGACTCGCAATAGAAATACAAAGTTACATAACTTGCCTCTTCAGTTTTCTGTCTTCCCGGCAACTGCAACGTTGCCGAAACGTCGGGAATTAAGGTAACTTTCACTTTCACTCACTTTCACTTTCACTTAGCTTTACCATACCTACAGTTGGATTTAAACTTCTGTAGAGTGTGTATTGCGCTCTTAATTCAGTTAGAGCTACACCTCTGGGTACATTCGGGTGCAACTGCAAGCGACAGGTCGGTAACTCGGTGAGCTACTATTCAGTTCAATCAGATACGTTGATGAAAATTTGAGAAGGGGCTCCATGAGGTCCATTAGTGTCATCAAAGGAAAAAAAAATCTTTTTTACAGATCGTTTTTGCAAAAAGTGTCAGACCAGTCTCTGAATCATGTTAGTAGTGATTTTTTAGGACTCACGACCGAGATCCTAAGATTGCCGACCTGGGACAAGATAGCATTTATGCCAAAAATGGCTGTCTTTGGGTTACGTTTTTTACCTTACCTTAAGTACCTTAGGTAGGTACCTACTTGGCCTTGGCTATTAAAAACCACTATTAACATGATTGAGAGAATAGTAAACACTTTTTTCAAAAATGATCTTTAAAAGATATGGTTCCCTTCAGCATGTGCTACTTAGTTAAAAAAAAAATTAAAAAGTCTTAAACGTCATTACCATTGTCACCATCAACATTTGTTTTTTGTTAATGGTAGTGATAAAACGTATACACGTATACGGTAATGACATAATGTGTGTTTTACTTATATAAAATATGTCTAAGTCTTTGCATTTAGTAATAGCGAAATTTAGTTAAGCGCATTATAAGTGTTAGACGACGATAATAATATAATGAATAATGAGCAATAAGTGTGTGTCGTAATCTAAAATTGTGGAGAAGTAATAATAATTGTTCCTGAAGTTATGTTTTATAATTTAATTTAATGAAAATTTCAATGGAAGTTTAAACTGGAACTTCAAAACCGTGTCGATCTGCAAGAAACCATACCAAATATTTACAAGGCTACTAATCGCATATTGGAAGCTCTCTGTAAAATGCACGCATTTTAATCCTCTGCGCAAAGGTAAGAGATACAACGTCTCAAGTGAGACTCTGGAACTCATGAGACAGATCGGAATGCTCGGACGGCGCTCAACAAACTTAAAAGACATATAACGAGCCTCCTGACTAAATTGGTAACAAAGTGCTACGTCTGTCGACTCCTGGGCGGAATCTACAGAAAGACCGAAAATAGGTTGGTGGATGTAGTAAAGAAAGATCTCACAGAATGCGAAGTGGTGAGAGAAAATAAGGAAAGCTGACCCTACTACCATGTGGAAATAAACCTGGGAAGATAGTGAGAAGAGAGAGAAATATAACGAGACCTCCGTCGTTTCTATACGAGATAATTGGGTATCCAAAGTACTTGCCCTGCAGTTTGTGAGAAACCACTTAAAGTAGCTCAAAACTGTAGATTAAATAGTAATTGTTTATAAACCAGAGCTTCTTGCTGAGGTTGAGAGATTTTATGGAAAATTCTAATCCTTACATATGCCTAAAACTACACTCTTTGACAACGACTCCAGAGCTCCACTAATTCGCCACTTCACTGAGGATGAGGATGTTCCGGATATCGATTTGGGTGAGATTAGTACGCTCTCGGGCAGCTTAAGAAAGGTAAAAGCGCATCACGTCAGAGTTTCTTAACTTTTAGACTAGTTACAGGAGATTAGATTAGGAGATTAGGAGAGCCATTATACCAAAGACGTGGAGACGAAATGTGGTCGTGTTATAACTCCTCGGTCACATCAAAAATCTGTTCTCAGGGTCATTACAAATCGTCTTGCCCAAAGATTCGATGAATTCCAGCCCTCAGAGCAGGTCAGATTTAGAAAAGTCTAAATTACCGTACCGTACCGTAATCGATCCACAAACTCAGTAGGATTCTCCGCGACCTTAACACTTTTTCTCGATGCATGTGAACCACGAATGCTAAATGTTTGATATCACGTTGGGGGGGGGGGGGGGGGGCTGGAAAACTGGAAAAGCTTTACTTCAACTTGTTGACCATGATTTCCTATAATCATTTGCATTTTCCGCCATCTTGAAAAAAATGTTAAATTCAGTATTTTACGGTTTATTTTCGTATTTCGTAGATACGAAAATTTTGATGAAATACTTTTTATGTTGCTTTTTTTACTATCTGCAATCAGTCTTCTACATTTTTCACCTATCGTTCATCTTTATTGAGAAATCGACCTATTTATTGGAAAACCATAAATTTAGGTCGTGAAATTTGTTTAACAAAAGAAAGAAAGGCATTTTTTTTTTGTTTTTGTTTCTGGCTATTTTCTTTTTTATCGAAAAATGTCTTGAATCAAACTTGTAGAGCGTGTTTAGACCTACAATTTCGTTTTATTATTTTTCAGTTTTCATATGCATTTGTACGCCATTTTTTTCGACTTAATTTTATTTTATTTTATTCACTTAACAGAAATTAATGACTGGACTATATTGCTTTTCGAGCAAAGAGTTAAGAGAAAGTAGTTATTTTTTAAGTTTCTTTTATATCTCTACTAAGTATCAATCGTTTTTGTGTGATATCTAATGATACCTAGTTTAAGAAAAGTCATTGCCAAGCTATAGACGTCATTACCATTTAAAACCAGTTACTTTAAAATTCGATATTTCTGTTTCTCCAATTAGATTCTAGTGCCTTCAGCAATTTTTAAAGGGTGTTTGATAAACTTTAAATGAAATACGTTTAGTATTTCAGAACAGTTTACACGCGTTTGTAACAAGTTTAAAAAATCTATAAAAGAAATCAGACTCAAGCTACACATTTAACGGGTCTAATCGGATAAAATAAGTCCAAAACGGCAGACTTATTATTATTAACTATGTACTGCTAGGTCGCAACTATTGACATTTGAGCGAGTTAAAACGCTCAACTCGTGTAGTCATGCAAGTAGCATGACAACAACATGAAAATGAACAAACATGATAACATGATTTCCGTTTGTCTCAAAAGTTTTCAGACATACTAAGTTCTTATCCAAATGCGAAAACACACAAGAGGTTTCGATTTTTATGCGTATAGCTAATGTATAAAAATCTCGTGTCAGCTTTTGTTATCGAACTCCTCCGAAACGCTTTCACCGATTTGAATGAATTTTTTTGTGTATATTTGGTAGGTCTGAGAATAGTTCGTAGGCTAATTAGTATGGCAAAACGATAGCTTCCAAATCAGCAATAATAAGTATATATATATATATATATATATATATATATATATATATATATACTTATTGAAGACCGTAGAGGCCAAACGGTTGAACCAATTTTCACAAATGAGATGTCAAAGTCAAAGTCAAAAATTTTTATTCACTATAAAAACAAAATGTAGTAAACATATGACAAACATTTAAAACGTGGAAATTACAGTTTATGTTTGTTCCTAGCATCAATATTGTGATAGCTACCAACATTTTTGAAATTACTGATGTTTTTTCTAACATAGGTACATTATATTTTCATAAATGTATTGACTTGCAACTGTTAAGATGTTAGTTTCTTTAAAGAAATCCCTTAACGAGTCGCTACTACCTAGCCTGTAAATAAATCGGATCGCTCTCTTCTGTAAGATGAAGATCGTGTCAATGTCTGCTGCCCGACCCCACAGTAGTATGCCGTAGGACATAATACTATGGAAGTAACTAAAATAAACAAGCCTAGCAGTTGCAACGTCAGTGAGCTCTCTAATCCTTTTGACTGCATATGCTGCAGAACTAAGCCTGTGTGCTAGTTTTACAATATTAACGATGCATGGAAAAAAATTGGAACAGGAAATTTGTAGAAAATTGCGATGACCCTCATTCAGCTTAAAATTAATAAACACTGTGTATATTAAGTAAGCTACTATCACAATGAACTGCCCAACGTTATTGCCATAGCAATAGTGAAAACAGTTTTCCGTACCACCTGAATTCCTAATTAGAATCCGTAAAAAACCGAACGAGTCTAAACCAAATGAAAGTAATCCATCGCTTCTACTAACCTATCTTTGTCCCAACATACATCCATGTCTCAATTCGCAGACAGCATTAATGAGAATAGGTATGAGCTCCGAAGGTGAATGGCGCGCGAGTGACACTCGCAATAATTACTGCCAAAGCTCGTGGGGAGCACGCGACGTGGCTCCAAACTACTTTGTGAAGTCCAGACCGCTGCGGCCTGCGGTACCGAGGTACACAAAAATGACCTGTTGGTCGAGTTCACGAACTGTCGATGAGGCGCCCTTCAAAAGTCACGCGAGTAAACGGCCCAAGTGTGTGTCAGGCCACGCGCTGTGTAGGGTTCCGTAGAAGGAGGTATTATTTTTTATTATAGTGTTTTATTTTGCTTTTATTAAATACCCGCTCTAATAACTTCATCAAAGTTATTAAGGTTTTTATTTTATAAATCGGTCGACTATTACTCGTCAACTAGTTAAGCTTACCTAGCTACGATAGTTTTTCTTTTAACTCCAATATATGTGCTACTTTCCTGATTTTTCTCTCGTTTCTACAAACAGACATGAGAAGAGTGGGACGCTCTACCCTAACAAACACCGACGTACGACAGACTAGCAGACGGACAACAGACAGATGGACATGGTGTAACTATTAAGGTTTCTTGTTGACTAGGGAACCCTAAAAAACAGGCAAGTAAGGGTCGCCTCGCGCATCGAGGGTTCTGTGTCACCATAAATCTAATATGAAGTATTCAGAAAATATGTCTCCTTTCATTCAGTTCGGGTCTCTCACCGGGAGTCCGAAATAAAGTTGGATAGGTTTTGTAATTAAAAAGACGCCAGTCACTTCAGTCTACCGGCACTTGCAAAAGTACTGAAACATCGGAAAATTGTAAAATGAAAAAATAAACGAGTAAATATCCGTGCAAATTCAGTTTTATTATGTCTAGTGCTCGTGTTAACCCTAGAAAATACTATAGTACCGTTTATACACTAGAGCAAAAACTAAAAAACGTAAAACAACTTTGCTTGTATAGGGATTCGCATAAATTTTTACTAGTCAAAATTTAAATTTTGGTAGCACACACGATTTTATCTTAGAAACTTTCATTAAAGTTATAGCTAAAACCATCTAACCAACATTCATTCTACATTTAAACATGAAAATATAGGTTTTCTATAACATAATGAAGGTTATAGAAAACCTACATTTTAAAGTACATTTAAGTGTACCCAATGGCAGTAGGATCTCGTTATTACACTTCGGATACGGAACCCTAAAAAGAGCGAAAAGTCCACCTCGACAATATTTGTACACAGAATTTCTATGAACGATGTTTCTCTTTCGAAAGTTTTTATCATTAGAAAGAGCAGTGAGTAGAGCTGGTTCGTAGAACCCAGAGAATGCGCTATCCATAACATCAATATTTAAGACTCGGATTTTCTGAGCGTTTTTTTTAAAACAAATTTTATTTTCACTAGAGAAATTTTATCTAAAAAATCACCTCGACAACGGTTTGTGTAGGATTTTAATATCTTTTTTTTATTATTATATTTATTTCAGAATAAATGCATATAAAAGTATTAGTAATAGAAATGTTTAGCGTATGTAAGTAAGTAAAGCTAGATTATAAAGAGGCTTAATTTAATTTTATATATTAATTCGTTTTAAATTAATTAGTTTATAAATTACTAATATTTATATAATAATTAGTTATATAATTATATACATGGAAAATGACAGTAAGGTAAATGTCCACAGAAGCAGGAGAATTTCATAGAATTCCTATTACATGGAACAATGCAATGTAAATCGAATTATCATAATAAACTATGAATGAAACCCGGCCCCGGCGTGCCCACCGCAGCGATCGGCGATTGCAAGCGCCGAGAAAGTTTACAAAAAAAATACTCATTTCTGTATAAATATGAAATGATAGACGTAACAGCAGCCATCTCTACAATCCTGTAACACACTGGGTTCGTAAAGTGCTCGAATCGTTTCGCGTAAAAATAAGTCTATATACACGCTTTTTTCTGGGTGGTTTGAAAGCCGCGGCTATGTAATTGGTACATAATTAAAATGGCATCTATTTAGACTTTTAAGTATAGACGTAAATTTAAAAAAATTGCTGAGTAATCTTGTTTCGAGTTGAGAAATCTTGTTTAAAAAAATGCGCGAGCAATTAGTACCGCCTCTACGTCTAACAGAACAATGGCCCGCGGACCCGCGGCGCGCACGCACCGCTCTGGATAGTTACGTATGGTTATAATAGATTCGAGTTTTATTGAAAACTGCGTTTTTTTAAAAAAACTAGCATATTCGATAGCTATTGTCAGGCACGTTCATTTAGCTAAGTCTTTCAAACCAACCAAAATTAACGCAGTAAATAACTTGGCCTCATCTATTCCTTCCTGTGCGGAGAGCCGTTAATGATTAAGCGAAAATTACCTTTTGTGTCACTTCAGCCCGCGGGAGCGATCTTAATGAGGTTTTCGAAATTTTAAAGCCGCTGTTTTGAAAATAATTAACGATCCCGCTTGAATAATGCACGGCTTTGTTCCAGAGTTAATACGCTAAACAGTACAGCAAGATAATCAGAAGAACACCACAATGAGAATTTTTTGAGTCTCCCAAGATGGGAAGTTAAGTTCGTCGTTAGAACACGGGTAATTTAAGAAAGGGATTGAATAATTGTTTGTCTCGCGCTCACACAATATAAGTCTGCAATATGGTATGAACAAGATGCAAATTGTTGTCCAGCCCCTTTCTTTATATAATTCTTTGTACAGTGTTATATCGAGCGCAAGAGTTGCAATTCTCACGAATTTCAGTTTGCCATTACATTTGTCGAAGAAAAATTTGTAACATGGCAGTCAAATGCTGATCAACTTTACTTTTTTGTCTTCAAATAGTTCATAATGTTATTGACCTTTAGTCGTTTTAGTGACCTGTACTTTAGTTCGGAGAACTGATGGCCGTTGGGGTGAAAAAGTTTTGACCTGGCGACCGCGGACCGGACGACGCAGCGTGGGCAGGCCTTCCACCAGATGGTCTGACGACCTGGTTACGGTGGCGGGGAGTCGCTGGATGCGGGCGGCACAATACCGGAAATCTTGAAAAACCACGACGGAGGCTTATGTCCTGCAGTGGACGTCAAATGGCTGATGATCATGATGACGATGATGACCTTTAGTCTCATCAGATCGATATGATGTTAACATCGATGTGGTGCATACTTGAACCCATAAGTTGGGTCTTTATCGTTCTTATCATTTATTTCCAAAAGAGCCTACTGAACTTTCATATTGAGGCAACAAATTGGTAGCCAAATAGGCTTGCTTAACGTAGCCGCTTGTCAGTGTTGCACTCTTTATGCAGATGCTTGCGTGTCTGCAAACGTTACAATAATCCGCTTAGGCACACACTTGTTACGTTAATATGTGCGTATCGCCTCGCTGTTGGGCAGAATTTTGTTCGACACGCTGTCTTTGTGTGGGATGTCTATGTTCCAATACTTCTGTTTCTCTTAATACGCGGCTTAACTGACGAGCTCAGATTTCATTGTGCTCTGAAAGGGTGGCGAACTAATGAGTACGCGTGACGCGGTGGATTTTCAAAGCCGTTTTCGGCAGGAACTGACTAAGTAGGTGGTCCAAAGTATGCAGGTTGCAGTAATGAGATTTGTCGCTGATGCCCCGTTTTCAATCGTGAGTAAATTGAGACTTTTTTTAATCCTGGCATACCTCGTTCTCGTATTATGACTAGGTCGACGCCACAACAAAAGTGACCCAAAGCCCAAAAAGCGTTGCATTGAATGTATTGAAGAATACCTCAAAAAGATAGGGATTTCCCCGTATATTTACACGAAATGGACGAGTGTCGAAGGCACGTGGACGAAGAAAGGGTTGTAACGGCACAAGTAATTAAAAATAGCTCAGCTGCATTTCATTGAGAGCGAGTGTTATGTGTTTTGTTTTGGTGACGCGACGCGATTGTACAGTGCTATCAACTTAAGCTGAGAATTGCATTTGTGTGAGTGATCGCCAAAAGTACAGTTAGTAAAACACATACAAATAAAATTAATGTTTTATTAAAAGGAAGTCCATAAAACACAATGTTACCAACTGTCCAATTCTCGACCTCATAATGACTGAATCTTATAACTCTTCTACTCCGCTCATTGCATCTTCATCTTCACTCTCGTCTGATGACTCATCAGAGTCAGAGCCTGTGTTAATAATTAATCGTTCCGTTATATCGTCGATTGTGGTTTCTCGACTTTGAAATTCTTTTTCTTTATTAATTGCATGGTCACAAACATTTTTCCACTCTTGTGCAGTGATCGCGTCAACTTTTTTTTTTTTTGTTAATTTCATTATAGTGTCCATATTCATTGACACGTTTCTTTTGGCTACGTATCCTTTTACTATTGACCATAATATATTTTCAATGGGATTGAAATCAGGGTGGTAGGGTGGTAGACGTAGAACGCTGTGACCATGTTCTTCAAACAAATTATCAATTTTATATTCAAAAAATCTTGCTTTGTTTTGTAGAATTAACTGATAAAGTTGTGGTTTGAGCATCTCTGCAGAGTGGTCGATATTTCTTTATTTGAGCCATTCAATCATAGTTTGTTTACGATGGTTTGAATTGGGGGCGGGATTATGTAACGTATTATGATATGCAGCGTTGTCAACCACCTATTCGGTTCTAAATTTGGAATCAGCTGCGTTTGCAACAATTTTGTGTAATTCTCGGTGTTCATATTATGATGATAGTCGCCAGTTTTTTGGTTTGCCTTGAACATGAGTAGGGCATTGGGTATAAAACCGTCCTTTCCGGGGGCATGAACTATTATTAAACGATTTCCCTTGGAAATTGGTTTCGTTAAGCCAGAGGTGCTTCCATCTGAATAAGAGTTCGACGAAGTGTGACACGTGTCGATATATGTTTCGTCAGTATACACGATTGGACGGCCCTGGGCACGATATTCAGCTATTTTAATCAGGAACAATATTCGCAGATATCTTATTTGGTGCTTCTCCATAAGGATTCTGCGATTGTCTTCTGTCCTTTTCCATTTAAATCCCAACAGAGCCACTTCTTTTCTCAGCGTCGTAATTCCACCCGGAAAATTAATTTCTGTTTTTAACTTTTCGTGCAATATTTTCATGGTGGGAACCTGTCTGTCAGTGACGTGAAAGTTGTGGATTGTTCTCCGTATTACTGCTTTGTCAAAATCGTCAATGACGATGGTATTTTGTCTGCATCTTGTTTTTTTCGGAGATTTAAATTTTCTTCCATGTTCCAAAGCATGTTTACCTTCTGCTAAAACTCTGTGTACAGTTGACAGCGGAATTCCCGTCGATGTCGCTACCAATTGGGCCGATGTAACGACACTTGACACATCCTTTTCGTTCACTCCTTTAAAATACGTATTCAATTTGCATAAAATTCCTTTCACTTGGCTGCTTAATGGTTTTCGTACAGGAAATTCACTTACAGTAGGAGCCATTTCACTAATATTTCAAACACAATCACATAAAATTACATGTCTATCTGCTACCAGTACCAGAGGTGAAGTGAAGTATGTGGGCGGCAGGGAAGCGGCGCGTGGCGGACGCGCCGCGCCTCAGGCCGCTTGCTATAAACTAGTATAAACCGGTTTAAACCATGCGCGGGACGCGCCGTGCCACAAGCCGATTGCCACTCTACACTATCGGTGTGCACTCACACAAATGCAATTCTCAGCTTAAGTTGATAGCACTGTACCCATGCGTGACAGCTATGCTTGGGCATAATCACGTCACATCTACTATCATATTTGATGAAACACGTCAGAAAGGAGACGATTCGCCAAGGATCTCAGGCAATTGACATAGCCTGTAATATTAGCAAGATTAAGTCACATCTGCCGAAAAACAGATAGCTGATGGAGTACAAAGGTTCTCGAGTAGAGAACACAAACTGGCAAAACGCAGCGTGGGACGCCAACTAGCTCGCTGGATTGACGATCTGAGGCAGATTACTGGGAGTGGCTGGATGAGGATAGCCGAGGACAGAAAGAAGTTGCGTACCTTGAGGAAGGTTTATGTTCAGCAGTAGACGAGCACAGACTGATAGACTGATTGATTGATTGATTGTTTGGTCGATTCAAAACTTTCATCTATGGCATCCTCTTGAACAAAGACTCAAGGGGCATTGATTAAAATATTCTACTAACCTAGATTGGTTATCAAAACTTCAATTTGTTATTTAGCGCTTCGTACACTTACACTGCCTTATGTCAATATTATTTACCAGACATTGCCCTTAATTTCAACAATGGACTTATAAAATGAAGCTTACATACTGTGTACTACTTTATTCTAATCTAAACTACTTATAGTCTTCGGATAATTCAATGTTAACAATATTTTTGGGTCTACTTAGTGTTAATCTAGATCTGGAGAGCTGTTATCATAGTTACGTATACTTACATCTGGTATGAGGGTCCTATCAAAGAACTACAATGAAAAATTTCTCTCGTTATAGACAAACCAAACTGATGTAGCAGTTTTCATTTATTTCGCACCACGTTGTATTATACACGTCAATTACCGAAGGCACTGACTGAAAACCAGCGTAGATGGCTCACACCCTCAGCACAATGCTGAGTCAGATGCCCTTTGGCAACTTTGACACACCACAGGATGCACTCTGACCCTCTGACTTTGCCTTGTCCTATCTTGTATTTATGTGACTGGTTTTTCTTTGTATTTATGTTACTTGTTATGCCTTCTCTTTCTTATGATGTGTTAATTTGTCGTAATAAATGTATTTCTTTCTTTCTTTCTAAAGTTTTCTCTGTCTTCATCGATATTCATTAGTTGCTGTATGCGCGCACGCTCGTATTGTTTGTCTTGTCTTAACCATAAATATTAACAACTTTTTTGGATATTTCATAAGCAGCCTATATAAGTCCCACCGTAGGGCACAGGCCTTCTCTCAGAGAGAGAGTGTTTAAAAAAAATTAAATATTAAAAAAAAATTGCATGTATATCCGCCTATTGATATTTTTGTACAAAGCCCAAGTTATCTAAAATTAATCACAAATCATATCGTAGAGAAAAAAACAAGTAAGTCTGGGGAAAAACACGCTTTATACCTTATAAATTTGCGCTTTATGCGCTCTACCAAGGTCGTAGACTTCAGTAAATCATCGTCCTGATTAAAGGAGTATCAAATCCTTTAATTCCACAAATATGGTTTTAATAATTAAAATTCAATGAATCATTATTAATCTGTTGGGTATCGATAAATAAAAGGCGCGACGTGTGCTTAGACCAATAGCTATAATGCAGCTAACTCACTGTGGCAGTCACAACAATCCTCCACCATATCTAAAAATACTTCCCAAAACCTGCCCGAAGATGTAACGTGACAACAACAAGAGCGTCAAGACAGGTAAACCGTATAAAATCACATTTGTAGGGGTTAGTCTGGATCGTAACAAGTGGCAAACCCCTGACGCTACCTAACCCTCTAGGACATAGGCCTGAGTTTACATTACATAAAAATAATGTTTTTAAATACAATTTATCGATTGATGTACACTTGCTCATCACAAATCTGAAAGGGACAGTATGATTCGGGTAAAACAAAATTAAATCCCACTACAAAACTGTTTAATTCATTTCCCCCCCACAAACGCTGTGTGCGACACAACAAAGCGTACTTTGTACGAAAGCCCGTGACAAAGTTACTGGCGAATAAATTAAAACTAAAAACTAAATTTTAAACTGGCAACGTTTTCACAACACCTTGCTGGCCGTGGGCTGAGAGTAGAGTTGGACAGAGGTTTCACTGTGGCCTATGACGGTAAACTCTTAACAAACTACGAATTCGAGGTTTCTATTCCACGTTTACGTAAAGTATACGAAACCGGCGTGCGTGCATGCAACGACCAAAAAATGTTGATGAAGCTAAAGAGCTCTGACATGATCGTGGTTAGTGGCAAACCCTGGTGTCTGTCTCGTAAGTTAACGTAATGTTATGAAAAGTTTATATGTATCCATTTATTAACGATGCTGTTTACAAAAACAGGATTTCTCCAAAAAACTCCTCAAAGCTAAAACTTACCCACTTTTGACGATACGAGTTCTAAGTCTTGTTTGTGATATTAAAAATTAAAAACAATTCCTCAACTGTTTCAATTATTGCTACAAGAATGCTCGACTTAGACGTGTACCAAACGCTTCATTGAAAAGAAAAGAGTGATTTCGTTCATTTCCCTCAAAGAAGCAGTTCTTCGTTAGCAGTTTCGTTCCAGCGCCTTTCAACGAGCGCTATGATGACAATAAAAGAATGAGATGTTAAATGAATGACTAATGTAAGAAAGTCCTGCTTAGGTAGCACGTAGGCGCGAGGCACGCGTTTTGTGGCGCTAAATATCAGAATTTGACAATTAATGTACTGGAAAGTCGCGACTTTTGACGTTAAAACGGGCGACTTGCGTCACCGTGCTACCCATGATAAGATGGTGGACGAAAAAAACGTTTATCGCTTAAACAAAAAATTTGGTTCGTAATGGTTTTAGGCTGATTTGCACCACTTCTTAAATGACACTTAAGTCGGCGTTTAAATCGAATTTTGTATGAAGAATTTAAGTTAAAAGCTATTTAAGCCACATTTAAGAAAGTGGTGCAATAACAATCGAAAATCATTGTTATTTTCAAGATCAGGACCTAGCAGGTTAAAGATGCAATGTTGAACGATACGTGAAGTATGAACTATTATGTGAACTATTCAGGTGAATGCAATACAAAAGATCTGTAGAATAAATTAGTGAGTTGTTTTATGTGGTGAAGTCCATCATGAAGCAAGGTGAAGCATTTGTTCAGGAATTACGGACGTTTGCTTGACGTAATCTTCACGAGCGTGGGCGTCGGAGCGGGTGGCTTGACACCTATAAATGCCTTAAGTGGTAGCAAAAACAACCTTCTCCAAGATTGGAATCCACTAAATGAGTGTAAGTAATTGGATTAAACATTATTTATTCACCCAAATAAATTTTTAAAAAAGTTTCAAAATACAGTCCGATGTATTTTGAAACTTTTTTTAAAATTTATTTAATTCGATGCAAAAAATACTGTCACTTTGACATGTACCGGGGTCGCAAACCATCACAACATCACATTGGTTGACGTACTCTATGTGGACATCAATACAAGTTTATTTTTTAAAGGTCGTGATAGACGAAGGTTATAAACATATCACGCGATGTCTAGTTCCATACTAAAACCGACCGCAGTCATGCATGGACACATGTAACACATGTTGCATCTACTCATGTCGGATATAATCTTCCTCATCATCGTCTTCGTCACTTTTATCTTGGACTTTAATGATACGAGGTTCTGCAAGTCTACGCAGGTTCAGGATACATTGTTACAATGCCGGGGTAAACAGGTGATCGAAGGTGAGAGAAAGAAAGTCCAGGTAAATAACTGTCAAAGTTTTACTTTACATAACAAGAATTAGTCCGAAAAGCAAGCCAAAATTGACAAAATCACAAGAGATCACGGGAAACAACATTCGTGTAACGAAGTAAGAAACAGAATGTTTGAAAAGAAATGACGTCTTGATGAATGAGTCAAACACTCAAACCTCAAACCCAATGTACTCAACACCCCAGTGGTGCCAATTCTTCAAAAACGAATAATGGCATTTTACTTCCAGATAAAAATCGTGTGTGCTATGTTTGTGTTTTTTTATATACTTTTCTTCAATGAGTACATAGTCAAATGATTATGTACTTGATGCAATAAGGTCTTTGACTACACAAATCTTCTTTATTACAGTAAAAAAAATATCTAGAGCGTATAACGACAAATTTTATAATGGTAACACTGCTTTTTTTTGCTTCAAATGAAAAAACAAATTTTGATTTCTGACACACAGTTAAGTCGTGCGTTTTAATACAATTATTTTGGTCAGCAGCAACATGCAAACCGCAAATTCAGTTTTAGTCACCCTCAGCACACACACAAATATACACATGCTCGCACCCACAAAACATACAGAGAGGACTAAAACTCATGTACTCATGACTGCCTCGTTGGTCTAACCGTTAAGGCGCTTAACTACCAAAACAGAGGTCGTGGGTTCGACTCCCACGGGGGGCCGCCGTACATTTGTACAAATGGCCTCAGTCTGGATGTATTTTCGTGTTTGTAATGTCCTTGCCGGAAATATAGGCTATAAACCTAGTTTAGCTGCAAACATGTTATTTCGTAATCATAACTTTTAGTTCAAGACATTTTATAATAAGGGATTTTCTTTTTACTTTTTTAAATTATTCCCTAATCGCTGCATACATGGCGCTGAACTTGGTAAATTACTGCAAGTTACGGAACGTCACTTTATTTTTTTATTATTTCACTCTGATGTAATTTTTAGGTAATAAAATGAAACTTACATATTGTACGTCATTGTCACATCACAAAATAATATCGTTCCGAATTGATCCATTCACGTTATCGCAATATCCATTGACGTCCATTTTAGAATGGCTATCATAACATAGACGCGAATATACTCAAGAATAAGCAGTGAGTGGGCGATCTGTAGTGCGTTCCGATTTGCCCTCACAGTCGCAAATCGGAACGCACGGCTAGTAACATAGTGAGTTCCGCGCCATCTACAGAGTTCTTGGGAGCTACTTTTTTTTCTTAATAGTCAAAATGAAAACATCCTATTAAAATTTAATTTTGTTTACATGTCCACACTTTTTGTGGCTCAATAAACGTTATCTTATCTAAAGAAATCTAACATGGTCAGAAAATTAATGAATTCTATTTTCATACAAAAAATTCACTCACTCAACGTTCTCTCAGACATCTTTATTCACTCAATGTTGCAATATTGCCAAAGGTACTTCTAGACTACTCAGTTTGTGACACCGAAATAAAAAACCGCAGTTTGTTCCTGAGTAACTGAAGTTAACGTTTCAACTGGCCCTGCCAACGTTGAACGCATTAATTGAGAACGAATTGAACTATCGCCTTATTCTGTACACATTTTATGAAAAAATGTTTACAAATGAAACGTACTATGTTCTTATATTAAACTTACCCCCAGTTTCTCGTACACTAACACGCTGTTAATCTACTTTTAACAGCTGTCAATTGACCAAAGTGCATACAAAAAAAACCAAGATTAATAACTTGTTATTGTACGAGAAACCGAGGTTAGTAAGTAAAAGTAAAATTACAATAAGTGACAGAATGAATAGATGATTTATAGTTTTTTTTCTAATTATTGAGCTTTAATTGCCTTCTCCCGCTCTCTGTTTTATAATTCAGAACCTCTCTCAGGGTGGCTGGAAGTAGTTTCTTTTGAAATAAGTCCGCCTTTGTACATCTACACTTACCTGTTATTTAAGTTTTTAATGCCATTTCTTTAATTTTTTAATAAAGCGCAACAAACAAACAAACAAACAAACAAACACTAACAATCTATAATAATAGTTGTCATGGTCCCAAACTAGGATACCTGTGCTATGGTAACCAGGCAAGGACATCACAAACATGGAAATACACCCAGAATGACGCGATTTGTACAAACTTATGGCGGCCCCCAGTGGGAGTCGAACCCACGACCTCCGGCATGGTAATCAGGCGTGACACCTCTAGACCAACGAGGCAGTCAGTCCGTTAATCTACTGTTAACTGATTTCAGTGAGCCAAAGGGCATACAAAAAAACCGGCCAAGTCGGTCTTTTTGTAAATCCATGGAGGAGGCCTATGTTCAGCAGTGGACTTCTTGTGGCTGAATGATGATGATGATGATGATACGGGACAGGGCAAAACTTACGTGCGTTCTACCACTAAGGGGCGACCTGATGCCAACTAACGCCACAAAAAAACAAATCGTATTTTATAACACGTTTTTGTAAAATGTTAAGCGTTGGTAGCCTAGTGGGTAGAACATCGGACTCGGAAGCGAGAGACCCAGGTTCGATCCCAAGTGCGGGCATGTACCTATGACTTGGTTTTCTAAGTTAAGTACATTGTGAAGTTATAGTAGCAATACCACACGCTAACGGTGAAGGAAAACATCGAGAGGAAACCTGAGTATCTGAGCTATTCGAATGCCTCAGCGCTTGAAATCGCCAATCCACGGTGGGCACGCGTGGTGATTAAGCCCATACTCTCTCCTTGAGAGAAGGCCTGTGCCCTACAGTGGGACGCATATAGGCAGATTATGCTTTGTAAAATGTGAACGTCATAGATCCAGTTAAAAAGTAGCCGAAACCGGCGTACGTGCATGCAACGACTAATGAATTTTGATGAAGCGAAAAAGATCTGTTAGGAGCGTGGCAAATGGCAGACCCTGATCATCGTGGCAAGTGACCTGCCTACCTCTCCAGGATCCTGGCGTGAGGTTAGTCATATTATAAATCTTGTTAGCCAGTTCATCATCAGCCCCTTGACGCCCACTGCAGGACACAGGCCTCTCGCATGGTTTTCATAACCATGAGGGGTTTTGCCATAATCGCCACGCTTGGTAGGCGGGTTGGCGATCGCAGTATGCGGTTGGAATCTCAGGAAGACGCTGCTGCCCGTCTCCAGGTCGCCTTCCTTAGTCGCCTTTTACGACATCCACGGAAGGAAATGGAGGGACGCTATTCTTGATCCGGCGCTACACGGATTCTTGATCCGGCGTGGCCATTTTATAAGCTAAATAAACGAGGTTAATTTTTTTTCTCTACGACTAATACTTTTCATAATGTGACCTGTCGAATAATCATTTTAGTCACTTTGTACAAAAACGCGCCATATAAATCGGACTCAAGCTATGACGTCAAAACTTGCACTTAGCACTTTATAATGTATGAGTGATTATTAATATTCGAGTTATCTCATAAAATAATCTTTTTATACCACACCCACTCATAAAGTGTCTCATTGCTCGGTCATAAACGGGGTACAAAGTTCGTAATTTCTCCCTTATAAATTTGCGGCGAAAAAGTTATAGGGAATTTCATTTCCGACCTCCGTAGCAGGGCAGGAATGTGGTATGAAAATCCATTCCTGCCCTGCTAGCGTTCTTTTGTTTTGTAGCAGCGATCATAAAAAAAATATAATCGTAAAGTCTCCAAAAGGTTTTATATCAAATAATTAGAAATAAGAGGTAGGATTTTTTTTACTCTATTTTGAATGAAACGAGGCCGGCAACATTTTTCTGCTTTTATTTGTACTCGATTTTCAAAGAAAGGAAGCTGGCAGCCTTTTTCTGCACTGTGTATAATGTACTATTATGCATCTACACCCTTTTTAGAAAAGGTTTAGAATTCAATGAAAAGAAAAAAATCTAATATGTTTTTTATTATAGTAACTTGATTTTTCGCATTTTTTCGACCACGAAAACCCTGAAAAATTTTTTTCATCCCCCATCTCGGAATAGTATATTATTATTTCATTACGAGTGCGGAAAGCCTGTAATTGCAAAGAGTTCCCACAAATGTCTACCCGAGCCGAGGCGCAGCCGAAGGTGAGGGTTGACAATCGGAACAAGTTGCAATGACGGTTCCGCACGTGTACTGAACAACTATTTTTAATACAGTTGCGAAAAAATGAAGCAACTTAATAAAGATTTTTTTGGAAAATGGCGCCAACCGCACTAGAATATAGCAGAGATTTTTTTTCTTCACCCATTCTGGGTAGGCAAAGGGAACTATGCCCATACAGCCAAGTCTTCAGTAGAATTTTTTTATTGATATGAAATGAAAATTAAATTTAATGAGATGAAATGAAATGAAAGCTAACCTAACTCATTGAATCAAATCATTAAATCTGATATTGAAACAAATTAGTAGCTTCTCTTTAGAAATATTTGCATGAATCATAAAAACTTCTATGGATTTTTTTTAGTAAAAACTTCGTGGTTGGTTTTTTCTTTTTAATAGACATTATTTTGATAGTTGGGAAAGAGAACGCACGAGTTCGGAAAAGGTAAAGAAAAAGCTCGAGTATGTAATAGCCCACATCCCGAACGCTATACGTCACTTTTTGAGCACTTTTTCAGGTTTCCCCACGATGTATTTCTTCACATTTAACAATTGCCACTACAATTTCACAAATGTACGTAACTTAGAAAAAAAGTCATTGGTATATGCCGGGATTCAAACCTACGACCTCCTGAATGTAAGGCGTGCTACCGCTGCGCTACCAACGCGCCGCGCCGCAAACAGTTACTGCTGAAAAAATCCCCCTCAAAGCTCACATCTCGACAAACGAGTTGTGTGTGTTTCAACCCCATCGTCCTTACTGTCACGTCGTCGCCACAGACACAGAAGTTAACCCGACATTAATTCACAGTCAAACCGCAAAACATCCAGCGGAATTTATAATTCCGCGTGACAAGGCCATTATTTAGATTTAGGCAAATCGCACCCGGCTTACAAAATAACACAGAAGGCCATATCAGCAATAAATGAACCTTTACACGCATGCACTCTATCAACTCTTGCAACTCTCCATCGTCTGTTGCCTGGAAGAAATTGCTATAAGCAAAAAGGCCGCCAATTGTACTGCATTTTTCCTGGTACAATAAAGAATATTCTCTCTCTCTCTCTCTCTCTCTCTCTCTCTCTCTCTCTCTCTCTCTCTCTCTCGTCTTCCTACTTGTTAATCTGTGAGTTAATTGGCTATGTACGTAAAATTTTCACAGTGAATCATGAATTTTAGTTCTATGGCAAAGGGCCCTGGTGTAACCGCACTTTACTGGCAAGCAACATCTTAGATTTCTGGCAGTAGCTGGATGAGGATGGGTCAGCCGAAGAAGAACAGAAGGAAGTAGCGTGCCTTGGGGGAGGCCTGTGTCCAGCAGTTGACGATGGACGAGTCGCGATAAGAATAATAAATAAATAGTCAAAAATTGTTGTAAATAATGTAGCGAATGTGTTATGTAATAATAATAATGATGATGATGATGATAATAATAATAATAATGTGTGATAACAATAATTATGATGATAATAATTTAATGTTGTATTGTTGATAATGTAAATAATGCATGCATTATTTGTGTATCCTATAATTTGCAATGCCTGTAAAAGGTAACTAAGTTCTAAGTGCTAAATTATAATTAACGCCAAACTGTTACACTTGGTTGCAAATAAATATTGATTGATTGATTGATGAACATCTTAGACCACATTTTCACTTACCATTCTTCCTTTCTACTTCTACCATACGCAGCAGCTCTTTAAGGCATCCATTAGACGGTCATACAAGCGTCAGTCAATTCCATCAATCATTAATTACGTTTCATTGTTTGTGACTGACGGACTAAAATTTCACAGAGGATACACGTGTTCACGCAAGAAAATATGGATATCCAAAAAGAAAACTCTGTATTAGAATTTTGATTGCGATGTTGGATAAAAAACGTGTAAAAAGAAAGCGTTGGGTAAAAGACTGGCTATTAAAAAAGGATTTCTATACCCCTATAAATTTGTTGGCTGATATATGGAATTCGAAAGAGGATAAAGACTATGCGACTTATTTTATTGCTGCCGGATTAAGAATAGCATCACTCCATTTCCTTCCGTGGATGTCGTAGAAGGCGACTAAGGAAATAAATTACCAGGAGACGGGCAGCATCGTCTTCCTGAGATTCCAACTGCATACTGCGATCGCCAACCCGCCTACCAAGCCTGGCAATTATGGTTATGAAAACCACGAGGGAGGCCTGTGCCCTGCAGTGGGCGTCAAGTGGCTGATGATGATGATGATGAATTATTTTCGCATAAAAGATGCGTGTTTTGACAACCTTTTGGTCTAAATGAAACCGTACCCAAAAAAATAAGGTACCTGTATGCGAAAAGGTATATAACTCCAGAAGAAAAACGCTGAGCAACTTTTCTGACATCTCGCTACTGGTAGAAATGTTGAAGACATGAAGTTTTCAGTTATTATGTCACCAGCTGCAATTTCTGAAGCAATTATGGATACAGACTGACACGTGATTGATGAAATGTCATTACGCGTTCACTTGAAAGTTATGATAGTTGCATCATGCAAAAATCAAAATATCCAGATAATTGGCGATCAATTTCATATAACCATCAGTCACCCCTTTACAGGGTAGGTTATTTGTCAGTCACAGCCATGACTGTGGTAAAACTGACAGCAAAACCTATCGTGTAATTAATGGACCCATTACAATAATCTACACAACTTGGTATAGTTCGATGCAAACTTAATGGCGGTTCGGAACATCGTGCGAGTCGATGCGCAGAATACAATTGTCGAAACGCATGATTGTGCTCGCAGCTAACTTCCGAGCCGCCATTAAGTTTGCATTGAACTGTTCATCTATACCCCTCTGACCAGCGGCAGAAAGCGGCAAAACATCGCGTTGCCATGACACCCGCGCCGTTCGTGAAACATGTTTGTCGGTTTTTCGGCGGCACTCGAGTAAGGAGTTCGCGAAGTTAAGGCCTGTTTTGTGGCAATAAAATGCATGTTGCGCAAGAAATCCTTGATATTACGTTGATGTTTTGACAGTGCTTAATCTTTCGATAAAGTAATGAGACTTACGCAAAGTAATAAATGGCGTGCGTGTAATTTTAGAATGAGAAATTTCCTCAGAGGGGTACAAAATGCGTAATGGAATTCAATAAATGAGTGCACATTTGGCTTGACAAAATGTAAAGCCATAACACAGAAACTGTAACGTTCTCAAAATCTCGGGAGCTGAAGTACCGAATAATTTAAGTTTTCCTAATGAATGAAATCGTGATCAGACCTATTAAAGGAGAATGCCCATTAGCTCATACACAAATGTACTGGTTCAACATTTTTATGTCTTCGTCATATAACATTTACCATATTCTACACCGTCCTCAAATACTACTGTATAGAAAATATCAGGAGTATTGGTAACGAGCATCGCAAGTCATAGCGTAGTAGTGGCAAACGATACAGGTTTCTTAAATGGTTTTGACCCCGATTTTGCATTGCCGACTGCGTTCCAGATTTAATTAAGGCGCTATTGAACGCGATTTTTGTCATTAAAATGGCTTCAAAACTTCTTACAAGAAGTGGCTTGCCAACAAACTAAATAAAAGTCGTTTTAGTTTAAGTTATTTTGCTTAGTGAAATCGGAGCTTAAAAAAAAATATTTTTGTCATCGTTCATTAAAACAGTAGAAAATCGGTGGCTTAATGATAATTACAAGATTTAATGAAGACAACAAAATTACAAAACCATGAAATCCTTCTTAAGATGACGTGAATAAGTCGCAAGTTACTAAATACAACTAGCTAAAACTAACTGTAATTTGGAGGGAGAGGCATTTTTCACACACGTTATGAAATTTAAAAGGAATTCCAAAAAAAAAGTAGCATAAAAAATATTCTATGTTTTTTTTTTTCCTAATGATAACGATGCCTTTAATACAATTTTGCTAAATTCTCAGTCATTTGTTAACAAATCATTTTAAGACTCAAAACTCTTCTCCACGATGACTAGAACGGTTCAACGAAGTTCAAAAAAAAAATAAAAAGACAAGCGCCGGTCGACTGTACAGCCGACGGGAGAGTAGAGTGCACGGCAACTGAATGAAGTTCACCCATTAAAGGTTGACGTCAACGGTACCTGCCTACTAAGTAACTTTCCTCCGCCTATACTTGGTAGAAGTACGTATAGTTCGCGGATGAATGTTTCATATGAAGGATTACACTTCGTAAAACATCGAATTTATTAATTTCCTACATTCTTATCACCGCTTAGCAAACAACACCGCATGAGTAATTTTTCCCCACTTTGCAGGAAAGACAGAAAACTTTATAATTTCATAAACAGTTCGTGCGATGTCCCATAGAAAAAATAATTGCGCGGTGTTACAATTTTTTTATTAACGGCTGCTGATTGGACTGATGAAAAAATATGTCAAACCGTAAACTTTTGACTTGACATGTTGTTCGCTAAGCGCTTTTATTATGTTGTTGTAAATCCTTCACCTTAATAGTACACATTACAGTCCACACATCACATATTATTATTAGAGTTCACGCCACAACTGAAGTCCGTCGGTCCTCAAATCCATAGTATTAAGAACCAAAATTATCGAATCGGACCTCTTCACTATCGCTGTTCAACTCATTCATTCATCAGCTGTATCGAAACATTACCCTGCTGAACTAGAACGAACTATGAACGACTAAGAATAACTACGAACAACCAAGAAGAACAATTTTTTCGAAGGAAATTAACTAAATCACTCTTTACTTTTCAACGAACCGTTTGGCGCTCTACTACTTGGAAACCATCAATCTCCTTTCAGCCGCTAAGTATTAAAAAGGGTGTACACAAGAATGTTGTTAGAGCACTTTATTGCGGAAGCGCGGACGCGGCCAGCATTAATTCAACGCTGTTTGATTTACCGCGCACCCTGTATAATCCGAACGGATGCGTCGCGATGTTTACGTGTGCAAATCCCGATTTATGAACGTCCTGTGTGTCCTCGACGTTTCAACGGTACAACCAGAAAGACTGGATCCCTATTGCTGGTATTCTGTCATTTTACAGACGTATCTTGACAAGGCTGATCTCTATTATAATTATATCATAGAGGGTTATTTTGAAATACGCAATTCATACAAAATAAACTTTTTGAAAATCAGAGTTTGTTACGTTTATGCAGATAGATAGATAGATAGAGATCACTTTATTCCCCACCCCGAAAAAATAAGAACAATTGTTTCTTAAATCTAAGTAGCTCGAAAAATTGCTCAGTTGAAGTGGCAGTGGGCGGGGCACTTAGCTCGGAGAAGTGATGACCGTTGGGGCAGAAAAGTTCGGACCTGGCGACCGCGGACCGGTTGATGCAGCGTGGGCAGGCCCCCCAATAAATGGTATGATGATCTGGTTACGGTGGCGGGGAGTCGCTGGATCCGGGCGGCACAATACGGGGAAGCTTGGAAACCCATGAGGGAGGCAAAAACTCCCATCTGGCTTTTGCGTTGTTACTTGTACGCCGGCAAATGTATGGTCTAAATTAACATCCTGCAGTGGGCGTCAAATAGCTTATGATGATGAAATCTAAGTAATGTCGTACAATTCGCGGTCTTATTGCTTAGAGCGATCTCTTCCAGACCATCTTTATATGGAGTGGGTTGCAGGAAGAATATAGTCGGTATGTGGTTATAAATAAATAAGAAAATCGAAAATATATGTACCTACCGATTACGGTAAGTTTGTATTACATAGGTAGATAAATATTAATAAATTTATGTACCTATGTAATACTTTTATTAAATCTTCTGCTCTTCAAAGTAAATCCACGGTAAACATCCATCGGTCGGTATTTCTTTTGTGATTCTAGAGGCTCGTTTTATTAGGAGCATCAATGTTTGCGTTTTTTATTGGGGCTTTTAAAAATCGGAGCATGGATGAGGCCGGAATAAAAGTGCGTCATATTGAGAGTAACAATATTTTTAACATTTCTTCTTTGGAAAACCTTTTTCTCTCGTTTTGGGAAAAAAACTTAAGAAAGTTTGCACCACTTTCTTAAGTAACGAAAATTCTACATCATAACACACAAACACCGTACCTCCCAGCAATACCACCGAAATACCACCCAACCTCAAAAATCTAGGCACATCACAGCAAGCGTCGGCGTCACAAACGGCTAAGATACGATATTATTTTATCTTAACATTCAATATCGCTCGCCATACAATTCAATGGACAGATACGAAAATATGAAAATACATAAGTATTAGCTTCGATGTGTGTGATTGTCCATTAAATTTTATGGCGAGCGATATTGTATCTTAAAATAATACCTTCGCCGTGTGTGACGCCCTTAAGGGACACATAATATACTTGATCTAGAAGAACGTCACTAGCTCGCATATATGGATAGCAATCTTCACTGGAAGATGCATACCAATCATCCATGACACTACAACCCATCTCCTTTAGATTAAAGATTTTCTATATTTTCCGTAAGGAGAATATAATAGCTATTCTATTATATTCTCCTTACGGTTGATGAATGATCGCAGATAAAAATAAGTGAAGAAAAATAACCTACAGGTAATCAAAATTTATTTATTCATTATTCTTATTATAATTTAAATGAGTACTTACGTGATGTTTAAAAGTCATTTATAATTTTATTTGCGGATTTGTCAATTATCTACTTACGTAAATACGAAACATAAAAAGACTACCTATCAGATTTTTTAAGACAAATAAAAACGACAGTTGTAGCCACTTTCAAAGCCGAACAAAATGTGATAAGAAAAATTAAATGAAAAATGGAAAAATGCTCCATCTAGTGGGTACGGTATAAAGTTTATAGAATCGACAAATTGAAAAAACCATTTATTTTTATTTTAGGGCAAGCAAAGAACAGTAATTTTAGTTGAAGTATCGCTAATAGTATTAGGTACCCCCATTTTCTCATACTACCTATACACTAGCAAGCCTTTAATCTACTGTTAACAGCCGGAAGTTGTTTTCAAGCTTTCAATTTGAGAACTAGTAGTTTTATAGCTTGTTAGTGTACGAGAAACAGGGTGTTAATCTATTAATACTGTATAAATCCAATGAATATTCAGACATACAAAATTATTTTATCGATAAAGCATGTTGATAGTGTTTATATCGACTGAAATCACTAGCTGTGCACACTCTTGCAACCATTTCACGTAAATAAACAGTGCTTTCCTTTTTCTTGAAAAAAATTTTTCTGTAATCTTATTGTTTTCCAACCGTGATAGACGGTGGCATTTCCAGTCTTTTTTCTTTCATGTCTTTTCTATGCTGAGAGTAGAACCATCTGAAAAATAAACAGATACATTTTACATTCAATCATACATTAGCAGTTAGGTGGGTTGCTATATAAAAAGGATAATATCAATTTAAAACTAACATCAAGGACGAGTCAATCGAGAAAAATAGGGGGAAATAGAAATCTCAATACGCGCAACCATTTCGCAGCATTTATTCGTTATTCGTTCAACATTGTTACCTTGTGGTTGAAAACATTACTGCAGAATTCAAAACACTGGCCGCCTGCACATTGTAACAGAAGAAAGAATAAATTGTTTAAAATTGTGTCAGGCAGGCAGGATGCCGGTAATGGCAACAAAGGAAAAAATCGAAAAGGAGGTGACGTCTCCGAGCAGAATGGCGATAATGTGGTAATTTTTTTTTAATAAACAGCTACGAGATTTTGTTCGTCCACATTTTTTAAACCTCTTTAACCGTTTGTTGGTAACCTCTAAGTTTCGTTGAAAAGTCACGCTTAACTATTAAGTAGAAAGAACGGATATTATTATACGTCGTTTACTGAACTCTTTATTCAAAGAGTGTATCTCCGGTTTTAACAATCCGACTCTATAACAGTCGATTTAAAATACATTCATAGATTATATTCATCATCATCATCTTCAGCCATTTGACGCCCACTGCAGGACATAGGCCTCCTTCGTGGTTTTCGTTACCATGAAGGGTTTTGCCATAATCGCCACGCGTGGCAGGTGGGTTGGCGATCGCAGTATGCGGTTGGATTCTCAGGAAGACGCTGCTACCCGTCTCCTGGTATTTCAATTTCAAAAACACTTTATTGCACAGGGGGTGTTTGTACAAAGGCGAGCTTAATACTAGTAAGTATTTTCCTTAGTCGGCTTCTACGACATCCTCGGAAGGAAATGGAGTGACGCTATTCTTAATCCGGCGCCACACAGATTATATTCATAGAATAAAAAATATTAACTCTTCTATGCTATATAAAGTTACCACCACCAGCATTAAAAGAGTAATATTTTTTTCGCCATCTGTAAGTTGTTCCCATATAATACAAAATAATTGTTCGTATGATTTTAATTTTTAACCGATTTATGTTACAAACGGGTGTTTAGGCCAAAATGCTTTAAACTCCTAGGTTGTAGGCTGCCTAAATACCTATAACAATTATTGAGACGTAGTTCACTTTTTGCAATGACCAGTTATTTCATTATAGTAGCCCAGTAATACTAATAATACATTTATTTAAAGCATAATTATGTGGCACCAAATTATAATAAATAACTTCCACACAACACAATCACTTTTCCTGGCGGTAACTACGCAAGAACATCACAAACATGGAAATACACCTAGACTTAAAGCATTTTCCTTAAAACATTTGTTCAAATATACGGCGGCCCCCAGTGGAAATCGAACCCACGACCTCCGGTATGGTAATCAGACGTGATGCTGCTAGATCAACGAGGCAGTCAATGGTTCTTATAGCTACGTTAGTATTAAATTTCACGGCCTCAGTGGTCCTACAGACGTGGAAATGCTGAGACGACGATTGAGCTACAACATTGAAAATACCGTGGAATTTCTCTAATATGAATTTTAAAAAAGCTGGTGGGGCTGTGTTGGGTCACACGGCCGTTGGCTTCATGTGAAGCATGAATTTTTAGCTCAAACTGCGCAATGTGTTACGCGGCACTGGCGACATCTAGCGGCACGAATCAACAGTATCTGAGCAATGTCTACTTTGCTCTACTCAGCGATACATAAATAAATTGCACAAGGCATGCAGTTACAGAGTTACCCGCCCTCGCCGAGGCTAATTAGGAAATTAAAGAAAGAAAGAAAGGAAGAAAGAAAGAAAGACATTTACTGGGAGAAATAAACACATAAATAAATTGCACAAGGCACGCAGTTACAGAGTTACCCGCCCTCGCCGAGGCTAATTAGGAAATTAAAGAAAGAAAGAAAGGAAGAAAGAAAGAAAGAAAGAAAGACATTTATTGGGAGAAATAAACACATGACAAGAAAGAAAGGCATAACAAGTAACATAAACAAGTACAAAGGAAAAACAAGTAACATAAATACAACATAATACAAGACAATGTCGGTGCGTCAGAGTGCATCGTGTGGTGTGTCAAAGTTGCTAATTAATTACTAACGAGGAAATTACCCGAATATGATGAGAGCCGGCACCGTAGCCGCCACGCTGAGGAGGAACACTGCCCCCGGCAAGGCTCGGAAGGTCAGTATGTAAATGCGAGAGTAGAGTGGAGCGAAAATCAGAGGCATTATTGTTTCCGCTACGCCGAATAGGGAGTACACCTTGCCTGCGGGATAAAACAACATAACAAACATAAACATAACAAAACATAAACTCACGCCTGTATCCCGGAGGGTCAGGTAGATACAAGGGTCTGCCGGTCTGCCATCAACATTCATCAACGTTAATCATCATTTATAACATCTTTATATCAATAATAACAACTTGCACGCAACACAATCACTTGTCCTGGTCCCAAACTAGGATACCATGTGCTTAATACCCGGGCGAAGACATTACAAACATGGAAATAAAACCAGATGAAGGTCATTTGTACAAATAAAGTACAGCGGCATCCTGTGGGAATCGAACCCACGACCACTGTTTTGTTAGTCAACCGTGTTAGTTAGAACAACGAGACAGTTTTCGCTGACAAAAATATTCTCAGCAAAAAAGAATGCAAAGTAGAGGAAGCGTAAATACTAAAGCGGCGGTAGCGCAGCGGTAGAGCATAAGCAGCCTATATACGTCCCACTGTAGGGCACCAGCCTTCTCTCAGGGAGAGAGTATGGGCTTAATCACCACGCGTGCCCACCGCGTGTAAGATCCACCCCGTAATTTAAAGAATTAAACCCCGTCGAGACAAATAAAAGTTACTATGATGCAAAACACTCTAATGGCCAACTGTGATCGTCTAGTTTTAATCGGTAGAACCCTGCGTTGTGATCGTATACGTAACCCTAGCCCTTTTAAGGTATCTGAGATTGAAAGCAAATGTTCGAGCGCAAAAGTATATAATTAACAAATAAAGATCTAGTTAATTTTCTTTAAATTGAAATTAAAGGTCGAGTTAACTCGGTTTGATATCAAAGTTAAGTAGAGAGATTGAGTTAATTCCGTCCTATATTGAAAAGGTTAAGTAAAGCCCTAACAAGAATGAAAATTAGAAATTTTAATGCTTAAGTGTTGAATAAGTTTGCTATTTAAAGTAGAATATGAAACAGTTTAAACCGGTATGGAACATTGTGTAAGAACAGATAAAAGAAGTAGATCATTACAACAATATTATTGTTAATAATATTATTATAATGTTCAACAGATTTTCGTCACTAAAGTCCGCTAGTAATTTGATTGAAGCGATGGCAAATAGAAATTATAAGCATGAAGCGCAGTTAATGCAGAATAAAGTTTAAATTTATAATATAATAGATAAAGTGAAAGTTAACTAACACAAATCTAGTTAAAAGTACTTGACTCAGAGACGGGATCCGGACTAAAAGAAACTCAGTTCTCCAACCAAAGGCTGGGTCTTTCACACCGTATGCTCATCATTGTCCCACTGTACATAGTTTTATCTATAACTAGATTCATGGATATACATAACATTTCAATTGCGTTTGCCAAATGCAGGCAATTCAGTGAAAACTGACCGTAGGAAGATTTATAAAAGGTGCTTTCAACGTATGAACAGTCATCAGGTCGTAGAATAGTATGGGGTTGTGATATCAAAGGCATGGTACATCGGAGAAAATTCAATCCGGAAAGCCTGGATATAATGGATGACTGGTCAAACGAAGTTTTAGCAACTAGCGAATAACGCTCATTGTGAAGAAGTGGTCAGCCTCACTAAAGATTGCAAGCATTAATAGCAGCAATAGCACAAATGTTTAAAAATAAACAATTCTAGATTGTTTGATCCAATGAAAGGAAATTATTCCTTGAAACTCTGAATAGGTAGATAACTTTCGTATGGTCCAGCCATTATACACAAAACTCAACGGTATCAAATACCTAGGAGATAACTCTACTAAAAGTATGTAACCCGGACGTGTATGTTGGAAAAAGTCTATTCAAGACGTCACAACAATGGACTGAACCGACGAAGTCTATTAGAGCTCCAAGCAGCAAGTATCCCAAATACCATTAGATCAAACAAGGCAGAGCACAAAATATTATTGAAGTAAAGAGATAAGCAAGTTTAAATATTATTCAAATTAAAAAGGTTTACGCCTTAAAATCTAACAACCACAACATTCCATAACGGTTTTTGTCATAATGTCAATAAAGACTATTTTATTCATCGGATCCTTCGCCCTATAGCATACTCATTTCCATTGCTAGATAGATTGTTAAACTCTCAATATAAAACGGCACTCAACCTCAACGCTATAAGGATAGATTCACGTAAGCGAGATGCGGCGCAAAATATTGAAGGTAGGTGCGTAAAAAGATAATCAGTAATACGTAGGTTGTTAATCAAGGTTTCAAAAGATAATGTCGATGTAGGTTAGGTTTTATTACATCTAGGTTTTATATTAATAATAATTTGATGCCATTTTCAGACCTCCCAAATCAAAGTTTCGATAGGCGAGAAATCAAAGTTCAGTAGTTAATTTTAATTAAGTAAACAAGGCACGAACTTACATCCTTACTTATTAGATCTTCGTTTACAAGCCAACGCTAACATGGTACTCGTATCATAGTTTCTAACGTCCATCAGGACTCGAACCACTACGTTTTCATTAATAAGATGCCGTAGCAACCTAAGCAGCGGAGGAAATTAGAGCAAGTAGCTAAACGTTTCATTGATTTATGTTTGAAGGGTTCCGTAAGCGAAAATAGTAAAGTATTAGTTAAATTACGAGTCACTTTTGGAGTAAAAGGCTAGAATAGTAAGGTGTTAGATAGTTAAGAGTCACTTTTAGTATTTTGAGAATAAAAGCTAACTTACTGAAAATATTTCATTTATACACAACAAATTTCACTGCTCATAACAAGAATGGAGGAATAAACATCTAACACATTTGGCACTTCTGATTAATTAAAATTTTGTTGTCTACTTTAGCTTTTACTTAATTAGTTTATAGAATTTTGTCAGAGCTTATTTATTTTAACGGAATTTAATGTTAGACCTCTGCACAGGACGTTACAAAATAATATTGCTGTCAATATTGAAAAATAAAGCTATTGGATTACTTATTTTTTGGTACGGAAATAAATCGCTATTTATTGTCCTACTTAATGACCGCATTGCTAAGGTGGGGAATCAGGGAAATACTTACGCTCATCATACAACTGGATACCCTGAAAGAAAAGGGGGAGCCTGCCTAAATCTTCCCAACCCCGTAAGCTAATTTAACCACCCATCAATTGTTTCAGCAAAACAAACCCCATTTACATTTAATCGCGTATATGTGTGAGTGCCTATGGTGTCTCCCTAGTCACAGCTATTTCCTACTTCTATCCTCCCTAACTCCGGAAACCCAGACTGTTTCAAATCACTCGGTAACTTGACACAGTTAGCTTTCAGACTTTCTGGCCGGCCAGAGTGTGTAGCCTAGGATGTGTATGCGCGGGTGGTTTTATGGGTTCGGTAACCACCCGCAAGGTAAGAATATACGAAATATAATACATAAATATGTTATGGGTGCAAAGTGCCAGAGGGCTAGAATCGTCTGTCACTCAGGGTAAGCAGGGGGAAAATTGCTACACCACGAATGCTAACGGAAGAAGATCTAACACCGCATTCACGAGAAGCGTTTTAACCCAATCTCCAAACAATTATCTCAATTCAAAATTAATATTAAAATAATTATTTTTTTTTTTACTAAATTAAATTGGGAACGCCTCCGGTGAAGGGATTCTTTAAACCTTTCGACCCAAGCAGACTCAGATTCAGCCGTAGCATAGTAAGCAGAGCTAGATTTTGGGTTCCTTAGTCCATTAATTTAAACTTCTTAAGGCCCCCAAGTGAATTCGCTCTAAATTCACACGTTTGTATACTGAAACTCAATTACCACTAGCTAGTGGAATTTAGTTAAAGTAATAAGTAGAATTAAATTCGAACAAAACTCTGAAAGCTATGACGCAAGCATGATACGAATAACCTCGTGTGGCCTCACCGAGCCTTGGTTATTTGACAAAGGCTGGACACACGGACTATCCTTAGCATACCTTTGCCACCGAGAGTTTTCTTTTGTACAAATTTATTTCCCATAAACGTAGTACTGTGGAGAAAAAGGATTAGTTCACATTTTATTACGCGAATGCTACCCTAATTACAAGGCTGAAAACCCTATTTTACGCGGAAAACTTCTAGCTAAATGTACGAAAGATTCAGGAACCGAAAACCGTTTCTAACCTTAACACTTTTACTTTCAAATCAACTCCCTAGCTTCGAGAGCAACTCTAAACCTGAAACTTCACACCAGAGCTGATAGTCTGGGACGCAATGCCCACAGGTGATGTTAGGTAACAAATCCAAAGCCACTCTCCTATTTTCGAATTTAAATGCAAACGAAACTCCCTAATGTTAATAAATTCGCTGAAAATGGCGAATTTCCCTACGAGCGTAACGGATGTGTTTACTGTTCAATTCTTTAGTCTGGAATCGTCCCGCGCGTTTGGCCCTCGGCCTTTTTATACGATTTCACTCAGATTTAACCAGTCGACCTGACACGTGAAACAATAGTACGGGTTCATAAATAAGTATCATCCTTATTGGTTTTAGTCGGGTGGCGTGATGTTTTATTGGCGCCGCTCTGTCGGGGAAAAAGTAACTTCTGCGCGAATACCCTCATCTACGAGCAGGTAGAAAAAGATTTTCGGTGCCGGCTCCGACCGCTTGTTATTCTTTGGATATAAGTTCATTTTGTTTAACTAACTCGTTATTTCTCAAATATTCCCCTCATTTCAGTCTTATATGTTGTGAGTATGCTACACAGACAGGTCCGTTACAATCAACCCCCAAAATTTGTAGAAGAACCGACGAATACAAATTTTATACAAACAAGGACATGGTATCTGTGATAGCTCTCACAATGGCCCCTATCTTCTTCTAATATACCTGTTGCAATATTGTCCCACATGTCTGTCATGATGTGTGTGTATTTAAACCAAATACTTCAGATATTTTTCAGTTACAAAGTTTAGATAACGCAGCCTGAATTAATTATCTCAGCATCCATGAATGGCCTGTCAGTCAAAACTCCGTAATCAACGACCCTGGTTGTGAGGCAGAGTTACCGAAAGTCAATCCGGTATAAATTACATCCTTTGGCTGCCCCAACGTCAGGCACGGCTTTCGTGTGAGAGAGGACGCACCCCAAAACGTAATTTCCGTCTACGAAATTTCGATACTAACAATCAGCAAGCTTTCCAAGTCCACCGATCTAATAACCAAACAGTCATTATTTCTAATCTTTCCATTTCAAATATCATTATATTTGGAGAATGTGCAGTGTTTAATTCCCGTGTAGAGTGAAGGTTCCAAATACCAAATGATACTATTTAAACTAAATGATGCTTTGCATCCAGCAAAGGAAAACGGTATTTGAACCCTTTTGAGGTGCGTGTATGTCGGCATGGGACCGTACTACGACAGGCTATCTACGTTTAACACTTCGCCAAACCTTAGGCCTCCCAATCATTCCCCACTTTCACACTCTTCTTTTGCACGCCATACTTCAATCATCTATCATCGACTCAAATAAGCAATATCATTCCCTTCTGCATACCTAGTATTATTGTTATTTGTTTAATTTTACAGCGAAGATCTAAAGATTTAGCGAACAGCGATAACCGTGGATTTATTTTATTTTGTTGTAACCTAGCGAGTGTAATTTATTTTATAGGCAATACTGAATATTATAGGAAAGTCGGAAGTACTTATCTCAATAACCGTTTTGGAATGGATTGTGATAGAATTTAAATTTAAAGTAAAATACCCTTAATTAACTTATAGTTTAACATGCGGTTACCTCTCAAAACCAATACCTTATTACCTTTCAAAACCGTTTTAATTACCTGGTTTAAGAAGTACAGTCAACGACGAAAATTAAATAATCAACTTTAAATCCCGATTAGATTGATATGCTTCCGTATTTTATTAAAAATAAAATTTACATAAATTAAAATCAAAAGTTTGCCTTAATGAGAATGTTCAATTATCTATTTTTATCGTTTACTGTACGCGGATGGTTAAATAAAACGAACTGTTTATTTATTAATTTTTTTATTTTGTTTTTTACTATAAGTACGCTAAGAATTAAAATAAAACAAAGGTTTGTTTTTTTTTTAGTTTATTATTTGATGAATTAGTCTATTATATTTACTACGAAATTTACGAATTGTCGTGAATGAAATATAGGAAATCCTGTTAAATCAACGAAACTTTAGCAAATTGAAGAAATCCGAACTCTAAATGAATCATTATAATGAATGAATTTATTTACGCAACCGCTATACGAAGACTACCTAATTACGCAATGCTAGATTCTTAATAATACTGTAATAGCAACTCCCCGTCGAGAAAACTTTTGTTAATTTTATATTAAGTTTTATTGCAACCCCCCAAATGAAAAGCTAGTTTCCGCGAAATGGAATATTTATCGAATGTAAAAATTGATATCAATCCCCAGCATGAAAATATTTTGAAAATTAATTATAATTATCAACAAATTAAAATAATAATGATCTCTCTCAATAACAAATGTTAATTAATATGCAGAACAAGTTTTATTAAAGTATTAAACCGAAAATATTCCTTAAGTAGATTTAAAATCGTGGAAATATTTTTAACAACTCCCATAAAGAAGAACTTTGGTTAATTAATGTAATTTTTTTTTTTTTAAGTTTTTACATTTTTTTTTTTTTTACTTCCCGTTGAAATGAAATATTCTCGATTACTAATAAAAATGAAATATTCTCGATTACTAATAATAACAAGTTAATTAAATGTTAACTCAATTTTCATTCAATTCCTATGATCCGTGCGTAGTGCTACCTCTCGATCAACTGCATCCTACTGAGTACTGTGGTCAAGCAACAATGTCCACTAGCAGTCTATGAATGGGTGACCACAACCTTATTTCCCCGTTTTCATCTCGTCAATATTAAATCTTCTCAACTTAGTTTGGAGCGTATTGTGTTTTAAATCGCTTAGTTAAATTATTTTCTGTAAACTACATAGCTTATTATTATTATTCCCAATGTTGATTCAAAATTAAATTGCATATTAAATATATTTTTTTTTTTTAGATTATGTAAATTTGAAATGCTAATTTAACTCATACTAATTTTAACAGTACTACATAACTATTTTTTTTTAGCTCATATTATAAAATATACACGATATAAAAGCCGTATAAAAGAGCCATCTAGTGCATGTACCATGACCCTTTTCAACCCTACAATCGTCAATATGTCTGATGTACTGACCTGATTGCTATGCGAAGGAAGTGCAGGTTTAGTCGTACCTACATAACTTTCCGATAGTTAAATTGTTATCTTCATACGGTTCATATCCAAACTTGTTTTTGTTTAATTTTAAATTGACTCCAAAAATGAGGAATTTATTAATTCGACCTAGGTTTATTTTACCATTATGTTACGCGATTACTTAATGTAATAAAATTATGAATTGAATTTAATGGTTCTATTCCCGTTTGTCAGACAATACTTCAAAAGCGATACCATTAAAACTTAACGAAGTATATTTAACGCTTTTTGAAAAATCTTTTAAATAAAATAGTACCTATGTTGTACTAAAAATCGCAACCCCCAGAGTATAAAACATTTAGATATTAAACTATTTGATTTAAATTACCTGCCTACATCTGATATAACTTTGGTTCAAAGCTTAGGCAATAATAATGGGACGAGATTGATAAGGGCAACCCCCCCACACATAATACTTTTGTTGCAATTTACTTAATATTTACCTGTTACCTAGTTTATTTAGATAATGATTACTTACTTTTAAAACTAATCGCATCATCAGTAAGAAATATTGCTTTGAGCCGGGCCTATTAGATATTTTGTTTAACGCGGATCTAAATTTAGACTCGGATTTGAAAACTTGTCTTAAGTGGAATGCACAATTGCACATACTAAGTAAGGACCGAATAAATAAATTTTGAATTGTTTTATGTGTTGTTTGTTTTTACTCTTTCTACAACGTTTTCCTACGTACTGAATATTTATAAAAGTTTTAGTTTAAATCAAAGTTTTTTGGTTTTTATTTAATCCTAAGTAATTAATCTAATTTTGTTTAACGATTTGAACTCGCACATTCGCTGCCAATCCCAATGTTTCTACCTTTTCCATTTCACGAACAACAAATTGTGGCATAAAGCCAACAATTATTAAATGAAATAAGAATATTCTGCATCATAAACATAAACAAACTACTCAAACTCGTAATAAAATATCCTGGTCACGGCACCAAATTGTAAGATCCACCCCGTAATTTAAAGAATTAAACCCCGTCGAGACAAATAAAAGTTACTATGATGCAAAACACTCTAATGGCCAACTGTGATCGTCTAGTTTTAATCGGTAGAACCCTGCGTTGTGATCGTATACGTAACCCTAGCCCTTTTAAGGTATCTGAGATTGAAAGCAAATGTTCGAGCGCAAAAGTATATAATTAACAAATAAAGATCTAGTTAATTTTCTTTAAATTGAAATTAAAGGTCGAGTTAACTCGGTTTGATATCAAAGTTAAGTAGAGAGATTGAGTTAATTCCGTCCTATATTGAAAAGGTTAAGTAAAGCCCTAACAAGAATGAAAATTAGAAATTTTAATGCTTAAGTGTTGAATAAGTTTGCTATTTAAAGTAGAATATGAAACAGTTTAAACCGGTATGGAACATTGTGTAAGAACAGATAAAAGAAGTAGATCATTACAACAATATTATTGTTAATAATATTATTATAATGTTCAACAGATTTTCGTCACTAAAGTCCGCTAGTAATTTGATTGAAGCGATGGCAAATAGAAATTATAAGCATGAAGCGCAGTTAATGCAGAATAAAGTTTAAATTTATAATATAATAGATAAAGTGAAAGTTAACTAACACAAATCTAGTTAAAAGTACTTGACTCAGAGACGGGATCCGGACTAAAAGAAACTCAGTTCTCCAACCAAAGGCTGGGTCTTTCACACCGTATGCTCATCATTGTCCCACTGTACATAGTTTTATCTATAACTAGATTCATGGATATACATAACATTTCAATTGCGTTTGCCAAATGCAGGCAATTCAGTGAAAACTGACCGTAGGAAGATTTATAAAAGGTGCTTTCAACGTATGAACAGTCATCAGGTCGTAGAATAGTATGGGGTTGTGATATCAAAGGCATGGTACATCGGAGAAAATTCAATCCGGAAAGCCTGGATATAATGGATGACTGGTCAAACGAAGTTTTAGCAACTAGCGAATAACGCTCATTGTGAAGAAGTGGTCAGCCTCACTAAAGATTGCAAGCATTAATAGCAGCAATAGCACAAATGTTTAAAAATAAACAATTCTAGATTGTTTGATCCAATGAAAGGAAATTATTCCTTGAAACTCTGAATAGGTAGATAACTTTCGTATGGTCCAGCCATTATACACAAAACTCAACGGTATCAAATACCTAGGAGATAACTCTACTAAAAGTATGTAACCCGGACGTGTATGTTGGAAAAAGTCTATTCAAGACGTCACAACAATGGACTGAACCGACGAAGTCTATTAGAGCTCCAAGCAGCAAGTATCCCAAATACCATTAGATCAAACAAGGCAGAGCACAAAATATTATTGAAGTAAAGAGATAAGCAAGTTTAAATATTATTCAAATTAAAAAGGTTTACGCCTTAAAATCTAACAACCACAACATTCCATAACGGTTTTTGTCATAATGTCAATAAAGACTATTTTATTCATCGGATCCTTCGCCCTATAGCATACTCATTTCCATTGCTAGATAGATTGTTAAACTCTCAATATAAAACGGCACTCAACCTCAACGCTATAAGGATAGATTCACGTAAGCGAGATGCGGCGCAAAATATTGAAGGTAGGTGCGTAAAAAGATAATCAGTAATACGTAGGTTGTTAATCAAGGTTTCAAAAGATAATGTCGATGTAGGTTAGGTTTTATTACATCTAGGTTTTATATTAATAATAATTTGATGCCATTTTCAGACCTCCCAAATCAAAGTTTCGATAGGCGAGAAATCAAAGTTCAGTAGTTAATTTTAATTAAGTAAACAAGGCACGAACTTACATCCTTACTTATTAGATCTTCGTTTACAAGCCAACGCTAACATGGTACTCGTATCATAGTTTCTAACGTCCATCAGGACTCGAACCACTACGTTTTCATTAATAAGATGCCGTAGCAACCTAAGCAGCGGAGGAAATTAGAGCAAGTAGCTAAACGTTTCATTGATTTATGTTTGAAGGGTTCCGTAAGCGAAAATAGTAAAGTATTAGTTAAATTACGAGTCACTTTTGGAGTAAAAGGCTAGAATAGTAAGGTGTTAGATAGTTAAGAGTCACTTTTAGTATTTTGAGAATAAAAGCTAACTTACTGAAAATATTTCATTTATACACAACAAATTTCACTGCTCATAACAAGAATGGAGGAATAAACATCTAACACATTTGGCACTTCTGATTAATTAAAATTTTGTTGTCTACTTTAGCTTTTACTTAATTAGTTTATAGAATTTTGTCAGAGCTTATTTATTTTAACGGAATTTAATGTTAGACCTCTGCACAGGACGTTACAAAATAATATTGCTGTCAATATTGAAAAATAAAGCTATTGGATTACTTATTTTTTGGTACGGAAATAAATCGCTATTTATTGTCCTACTTAATGACCGCATTGCTAAGGTGGGGAATCAGGGAAATACTTACGCTCATCATACAACTGGATACCCTGAAAGAAAAGGGGGAGCCTGCCTAAATCTTCCCAACCCCGTAAGCTAATTTAACCACCCATCAATTGTTTCAGCAAAACAAACCCCATTTACATTTAATCGCGTATATGTGTGAGTGCCTATGGTGTCTCCCTAGTCACAGCTATTTCCTACTTCTATCCTCCCTAACTCCGGAAACCCAGACTGTTTCAAATCACTCGGTAACTTGACACAGTTAGCTTTCAGACTTTCTGGCCGGCCAGAGTGTGTAGCCTAGGATGTGTATGCGCGGGTGGTTTTATGGGTTCGGTAACCACCCGCAAGGTAAGAATATACGAAATATAATACATAAATATGTTATGGGTGCAAAGTGCCAGAGGGCTAGAATCGTCTGTCACTCAGGGTAAGCAGGGGGAAAATTGCTACACCACGAATGCTAACGGAAGAAGATCTAACACCGCATTCACGAGAAGCGTTTTAACCCAATCTCCAAACAATTATCTCAATTCAAAATTAATATTAAAATAATTATTTTTTTTTTTACTAAATTAAATTGGGAACGCCTCCGGTGAAGGGATTCTTTAAACCTTTCGACCCAAGCAGACTCAGATTCAGCCGTAGCATAGTAAGCAGAGCTAGATTTTGGGTTCCTTAGTCCATTAATTTAAACTTCTTAAGGCCCCCAAGTGAATTCGCTCTAAATTCACACGTTTGTATACTGAAACTCAATTACCACTAGCTAGTGGAATTTAGTTAAAGTAATAAGTAGAATTAAATTCGAACAAAACTCTGAAAGCTATGACGCAAGCATGATACGAATAACCTCGTGTGGCCTCACCGAGCCTTGGTTATTTGACAAAGGCTGGACACACGGACTATCCTTAGCATACCTTTGCCACCGAGAGTTTTCTTTTGTACAAATTTATTTCCCATAAACGTAGTACTGTGGAGAAAAAGGATTAGTTCACATTTTATTACGCGAATGCTACCCTAATTACAAGGCTGAAAACCCTATTTTACGCGGAAAACTTCTAGCTAAATGTACGAAAGATTCAGGAACCGAAAACCGTTTCTAACCTTAACACTTTTACTTTCAAATCAACTCCCTAGCTTCGAGAGCAACTCTAAACCTGAAACTTCACACCAGAGCTGATAGTCTGGGACGCAATGCCCACAGGTGATGTTAGGTAACAAATCCAAAGCCACTCTCCTATTTTCGAATTTAAATGCAAACGAAACTCCCTAATGTTAATAAATTCGCTGAAAATGGCGAATTTCCCTACGAGCGTAACGGATGTGTTTACTGTTCAATTCTTTAGTCTGGAATCGTCCCGCGCGTTTGGCCCTCGGCCTTTTTATACGATTTCACTCAGATTTAACCAGTCGACCTGACACGTGAAACAATAGTACGGGTTCATAAATAAGTATCATCCTTATTGGTTTTAGTCGGGTGGCGTGATGTTTTATTGGCGCCGCTCTGTCGGGGAAAAAGTAACTTCTGCGCGAATACCCTCATCTACGAGCAGGTAGAAAAAGATTTTCGGTGCCGGCTCCGACCGCTTGTTATTCTTTGGATATAAGTTCATTTTGTTTAACTAACTCGTTATTTCTCAAATATTCCCCTCATTTCAGTCTTATATGTTGTGAGTATGCTACACAGACAGGTCCGTTACACGCGGATTGGCGATTTCAAGCGCTGAGGTATATGAATAGCTCAGACACTCAGGTTTCCTCACGATGTTTTCCTTCGCAGTTAGCGAGTGGTATTGCTACTACAACTTCTCAAATGTACATAACTTAGAAAACAAAGTCATAGGTAAATGCCCGCACTGGAAATCGAACCTGGGTCTCCCGCTTCCGAGTCCAATGTTCTACCCACTAGGCTACCACCGCAGCGGTAGAGCGCCGGCCTCATATTCGGTCGTGGGTCGAATTCCCGCATGTACCAATGACTTTGTTTTCTAGGTTCGTTTCGTTCCATTCGTTCGTTTAGGAAAAAATCGTGATGAAACCTGAGTGTCCAAGGTGATATCGCTCATACCTCAGCGCTTGAAATTGCCAATTCGCGGTGGGCAAGCGTGGTAATATAACCCATCTTTCTCTGAGAGAAGGCCTGTGCCCTGAAGTAGGACTTATGTATATAGGCAGTATTAAAGACCGTTTAGTTATACAATGGGTACCTAATTAAAATAACGCAGAACCTGAACCATTTCTCCAGTATCGATAGTACTTGTCGTATGACGAAGAATCCTACAACCTTTACTTATTATAATTTTTTTAACTTTAATTATATTTCAAAAAATTGTTTTATGGTAAATCTCAATAAAATTAAATATAAGATAAGATATAATAAGTTAAGAAAATAAATACAGCAGTATAAAGGAAAAGCAAACTGTTGGCGGCCGTAATGCTACTAGCAATTTCTCTCAGGCAACCTAATATTGGAGTAAATATAATTAAATATAGTTAGTTAGGTAACCTTCGAATGTACGACAGTTATTAAACATATTTTCAGACAAGCAACGTAATACCAATGTATCATTTTACAACTCGATATTCCATGTAAAAATGTTTCACAAGCCTTACATCTTATAAAGTAATTCTTTCTTATAATATAATTTGGCAACAGAACATTAGTTAACTTCTCTTAACATAAATGCATTAAATTGACAAAGTTTTACTAATATGATTTAAGTTGTACAGTACACGCAAGCCAGTGAACAGAGCATGAGGAGTGCAGGGGGGCGAAGCTCTATTAAAAAAAATATGCTGGCCCGGGAACAGTAGGTTAGGTTGGGTTGGGCTTGTGATTTCGCTAAGCGGAGAGAGCGAAGCGAACTCCCTGTTTGTTTCCAATAAGGTGTGTCAGAGAAAACAAAATTATTTTCTTATAGGTTACTTTCAAAAACGAATTAAATTGGTATTGTAAAATGCACTATCTGTCAAATGTTAATATGTAAGTTTGTCTTTTAAACATATAATAAAGAATGCCTTTTCAAAATGACTGCATATCAAACGAATCTTTGTATTTAGATGTCACTGTTAACTCCTGAACTGCCCTCGCGGAACGCAACGTATAGGTGGCCCATACTAAGTTGGACACAGATCTGTGTCGCGGCAGACGAGTGGTTAAGACAATAGTTTGTAAAATGAAACAATGACAAATATTGCTTATGAAGTGATATTTTTGTAATGAGTTGTAGGTAAAACATCATAGACCCATATTTAGTGACATTACTTACCCAGTTCTTGATAAGAAACCAACTTAGACGCTATCGATCTTAGCGCAATCGCTGTTGTTCCATTCAGAATTTCCACAAGAGGGGCTGAAAGGAAGTAACCATCATTAAATGTATCAACACTGTTTTTTGATAGAGATATAAATAGAATAATATAACCTCTATCAATCTATGTGAAAAACTACATACGTGCATCGCAAGTCATTAAAAATAAATTAAACACTGAATAAACTATAGGGTTGATAAACAATATGGTGTTATTTAAATTTCACAAATAAGTGAACTATTTCACAACTGAAAACCATTTTCGATTTAGGGATTCGTTTGCGAGATATTAAGCTTTAGGGCGAAAATTTTAGCTAGTCGGCTCAATGGCACGTATTAGTAGCACAGATTTAAAAGA